>CM061052.1:52429751-53664944 GCA_030762865.1 Paraleonurus japonicus | reverse complement strand
CCTAAACCTCCTAAACCCTAAACCCTAAACCCTAAACCCTAAACCCTAAACCCTAAACCCTAAACCCTAAAACCCTAAACCCTAAACCCTAAACCCTAAACCCTAAACTCCTAAACCCTAAACCCTAAACTCCTAAACCCTAAACTCCTAAACCCTAAACCCTAAACCTCAAACCCTAAACTCCTAAACCCTAAACCCTAAACCCTAAACCCTAAACCCTAAACCCTAAACCCTAAACCCTAAACCCTAAACCCTGAAACCCTAAACTCCTAAACTCCTGAAACCCTAAACCCTAAACCCTAAACCCTAAAAACCCTAAACTCCTAAACCCTAAACCCTAAACCCTAAACTCCTAAACCCTAAACTCCTAAACCCTAAACCCTAAACCCTAAACCCTAAACCCTAAACCCTAAACCCTAAACCCTAAACCCTAAACCCTAAACCCCTAAACTCCTAAACCCCAAACCCTAAACTCCTAAACTCCTAAACCCTAAAAACCCTAAACCCTAAACCCTAAACCCTAAACTCCTAAACCCTAAACCCTAAACCCTAAACCCTAAACTCCTAAACTCCCTAAAGTCTCCTAAACTTAAACTCCTAAAACTCCTAAACCCTAAACTCCTAAACCCTAAAAACCCCTAAACCCTAAACCCTAAACTCCTTGAAACTCCTAAACTCCTAAACTCAACCTAAACCCTAGAACCCTAAACTCCTAAACTCCTAAACCCTAAACTCCTAAACCCTAAACCCTAAACCCTAAACCCTAAACCCTAAACCCTAAACCCTAAACTCCTAAAACCCTAAACCCTAAACTCCTAAACTCCTAAACCCTTAAAACCCTAAAAACCTCTAAACCTCTAAACTCCTAAAACTCCTAAACCCTAAACTCCTAAACCCTAAACTCCTAAACTCCTAAACTCCTGAAACCCTAAACCCTAAACCCTAAACCCTAAACCCTAAACTCCTAAACCCTAAACTCCTAAACCCTAAACTCCTAAACCCTAAACCCTAAACCCTAAACTCCTAAACTCCTAAACCCTAAACTCCTAAACTCCTAAACTCCTAAACCCTAAACCCCAAACTCCTAAACCCTGAAACTCCTAAACCCTAAACCCTAAACCCCTAAACCCTAAACCCTAAACCCTAAACCCTAAATCCCTAAACCCTAAAACTCCTAAACCCTAAACCCTAAACTCCTAAACCCTAAAACCTCCTAAACTCCTAAACCCTAAAACTCCTAAACCCTAAACCCTAAACCCTAAAACCCTAAACCCTAAACCCTAAACCCTAAACCCTAAACCTAAACCCAAACCCCAAACTCCTAAACCCTAAACCCCATCCCTAAACTCCTAGAACTCCTAAACCCTAAACCCTGAAACTCCTCCGAAACCCTAAACCCTAAACCCTAAACCCTAAACTCCTAAACCCTAAACCCTAAACTCCCTAAACCCTAAACCCTAAACCCTAAACTCCTAAACCCTAAACTCCTAAACCCTTAAACCCTAAACCCTAAAAACCCTAAACCCTAAACCCTAAACCCTAAACCCTAAACCCTTAAACTCCTAAACTCCTAAACTCCTAAACCCTAAACTCCTAAACTCCTAAACTCCTAAACTCCTAAACTCCTAAACCCTAAACTCCTAAACCCTAAAACCCTAAACTCCTAAACCCTAAACCCTAAACCCTAAACTCCTAAACCCTAAACTCCTAAACCCTAAACTCCTAAACCCTAAACCTCCTAAACCCTAAACCCTAAACTCCTAAACCCTAAACCCTAAACTCCTAAACCCTAAACCCTAAACCCTAAACTCCTAAACCCCAAACTCCTAAACCCTAAACTCCTGAAACTCCTAAAAACCCTAAACTCCTAAACCCTAAACCCTAAACCCTAAACCCTAAACTCCTAAAACCCTAAACCCTAAACTCCTAAACCCTAAACCCTAAACTCCTAAACCCCTAAAACCCCTGAAACCCTAAAACCCTAAACCCTAAACCCTAAACTCCTAAACCCTAAACCCTAAACCCTAAACTCCTAAACCCTAAACTCCTAAAACTCCTAAACTCCTAAACCCTAAAACCCTAAACCCTAAACCCTAAACCCTAAACCTCCTAAACTCCTAAACCCTAAACCCTAAACCCTAAACCCTAAACCCAAAACCCTAAACCCAAAACCCTAAACCCAAAACCCAAAACCCAAAACCCAAAACCCAAAAACCCAAAACCCTAAACCCTAAACCCTAAACTCCTAAACCCTAAACCCTAAACCCTAAACCCTAAACCCTAAACTCCTAAACCCTAAACTCCTAAACTCCTAAAACTCCTAAACCTCCTAAACTCCTTAAACCCTAAACCCTAAACCCTAAACCCTAAACCCTAAAACCCAAAACCCAAAACCCAAAACCCAAAACCTAAAACCCAAAACCCTAAAAACCCAAAACCCTAAACTCCTAAACCTCCTAAACCCTAAAAACCCTCAAACCCTAAACCCTAAACTCCTAAACCCTAAACCCTAAACTCCTAAACTCCTAAACCCTAAACCCTAAACTCCTAAACTCCTAAACCCTAAACCCTAAACTCCTAAACCTAAACCCCAACCTTAAACCTCCTAAACCCTAAACCCCTAACCCTAAAACCTCCCTAAACCCTAAACCCCTAAACCCTAAACCCTAAACCTTAAACCCTAAACCCTAAACCCTAAACCCTAAACCCTAAACTCCTAAACCTGTCCCTAAACTCCTAAACTCCTAAACTCCTAAACCCTGTCCCTAAACCTCCTAAACCCTAAACCCTAAACCCCTAAACCCTAAAACCCCTAAACTCCTAAACCCCTAAAACTCCTTTGAAACCCTAAACCCTTAAACCCTAAACCCTGAAACCCTAAACCCCTAACCCTAAACTCCTAAACCCCAAACCCCAAACCCCAAACCCCAAACCCCAAACCCCAAACCCAAACCCCAAACCCCAAACCCTAAACCCTAAACTCCTTAAACTCCTAAACTCCTAAACCCTAAACTCCTAAACCCAAACCCAAAACCCAAAACTCTCTAGAACCCTAAACCCTAAACTCCTAAACCCTAAACCCTAAACTCCTAAACTCCTAAACCCTAAACCCTAAACTCCTAAACCCCTAAACTCCTAACCCCTAACCCCTAACTCTCCTAACCCCTGAAACCCTAACCCCTAAACCCTAACCCCTAAAACTCCCAAACCCCTAACCCCTAAACCCCTAACTCCTAACCCCTAACCTCCTAACCCCAACCTAACCCTCTAAACCTCCTAATCCCCTAACCTCCTAAACCCCTAAACCCTAAACCCCAAACCCCAAACCCCAAAACCCCAAACCCCAAACCCCAAACCCCAAACCCCAAACCCCAAACCCCAAACCCCAAACCCCAAAACCCCAAAACCCCAAAACCCTGGGTAAACCCTAAAACCCCAAAACCCCAAACCCCAAACCCCCAAACCCCCAAACCCCAAACCCCCAAACCCAAACCCCAAAACCCTAAACCCTAAACCCCAAACTCCTAAACCCCAAACCCCAAACCCCAAACCCCAAACCCCAAAACCCCAAACCCTAAACCCCAAAACCCCAAAACCCCAAACCCTGTAAAACCCCAAACCCCTAAACCCCAAACCCCTCAAACCCCAAACCCCCAAACTCCTAAACTCCTAAACCCTAAACCCTAAACCCTAAACTCCTAAACCCTAAACCCTAAACCCTAAACTCCTAAACCCTTGTAAACCCCAAACCTAAACCTAAACCCCAAACCCCAAAACCCCAAACCCCAAACCCCAAACCCCAAACCCCAAACTCCCAAACCTCCAAAACCCCAAAACTCCAAAACCTAACCTAAAACCTAAAACCCAAAACCTCAAAACCCAAAACCCCAAACCTAAAACCCCAAACCCAAAACCCCAAACCCCAAACTCCTAAACCCCAAACCCCAAACCCCAAAACCCCAAACCCCAAACCCCAAACCCCAAACCCCAAACCCCCAAACCCCTAAAACCCCTAAAACCCCTAAACCCTAAATCTCCTAAACTCCTAAAACTCCTAAACCCTAAAACCCTAAAACCCTAAAACCCTAAACCCTAAACCCTAAAAACCCTCAAACCCTAAACCCCCAAACCCCCAACCCCAAACCCTCCTAACCCCCAAAACCCCAACCCCAAAACCCAAAACCCAAAACCCAAACCCCAAACCCCTAAAACCCCAAAACTCCCAAACCCCAAACCCGTAAAACTCCCAAACCCAAAACCCCAAACCCCAAACCCTCTGCAAACTCCCAAACCCAAAACCCCAAAACCCCAAAACCCCAAACCCTAAAAACCCCAAAACCCCAAACCCCAAACCCCAACCCCAAACCCCTCAAACCTCCCAACCCCCAAACCCCAACCTCCAAACCTCCCAAACCCCAAACCCCCAAACCCCAAACCCCCTAAACTCCCCAAAACCCCAACCCCAAACCCCAAACCCCAAACCCCAAACCCCAAACTCCTAAACCCCTAAACCCCTTAACCCCTAACCCCTAACCCCCTAAACCCCTAAACCCTAAACCCTAAACCCTAAACCCTAACCCCTAACCTCCCAACCCCTAACCCCTAACCCCCTTTAAACTTCAAACCCTAAACCCCCAAACCCCCAAACCCCCTAAAACCCCTAAACCCAAAACCCAAAACCCCAAAACCCCAAAACCCCAAACCCCAAACCCCAAACCCCAAACCCCAAACCCAAACCCCAAACCCAAACCCAAACCCCAAACCCAAACCCCAAACCCCAAACCCCAAACCCCAAACCCCAACCCCAACCCCAAACCCCAAACCCTAAACCCCAAACCCCAAACCCCAAACCCCAAACCCGAAACCCGAAACCCTAAACCCTAAACCCCAACCCCAACCCCAACCCCAACCCCCAACCCCAACCCCCAAACCCCAAACCCCAAACCCCAAAACCTAAAACCCCAAACCCCAAAACCCCAAAACCCCAAACCCCAAACCCCAAACCCCAAAACCCCAACCCCCAACCCCAAACCCTAAACCCCAAACCCTAAACCCCAAACCCTAAACCCCAAACCCCAAACCCCAAACCCCAAACCCCAAACCCCAAACCCCCACCCCCAACCCCAAAACCCCAAACCCCAAAACCCCAAACCCCAACCCCAAACCCCAAACCCCAAACCCCTAAACCCCTAAACCCCTAAACCCCTAAAACCCTAAACCCTAAACCCTAAACCCTAAACCCTAAACCCTAAACCCTAAACCCCTAAACCCCAAACCCCCAAACCCCCCAAACCCCAAACCCCAAAACCCCAAAACCCCAAAACCCCAAAACCCCAAAACCCCAAACCCTAAACCCCAAACCCCTAAACCCCTAAACCCCAAACCCCAAACCCCAAACCCCAAACCCCAAACCCCAAAACCCAAAACCCAAAACCCAAAACCCAAAACCCAAAACCCTAAACCCTAAACCCTAAACTCCTAAACCCTAAAACCCTAACCCCAAACCCCAAACCCCAAACCCCAAACCCCAAACCCCAAACCCCAAACCCCAAACCCCTACTCCCCAAACCCCAAACCCCAAACCCCAAACCCCAAACCCCAACCCCAACCCCAAAACCCCAAACCCCAAAACCCCCAACCCCAACCCCTAAACCCCTAACCCCTAACCCCAACCCCAAACCCCAACCCCCAACCCCAAACCCCAAACCCCAAACCCCAAACCCCAACCCCAACCCCAAACCCCAAACCCCAAACCCACAAACCCCCAAACCCCAAACCCCAAACCCCAACCCCAACCCCAAACCCCCAAACCCCAAACCCCAAACCCCAACCCCAACCCCCAAACCCCAAACCCCAAACCCCAAACCCCAAACCCCAACCCCTAAACCCTAAACCCCAAACCCCAAACCCCTAAACCCCAAACCCCTAAACCCCTAAACCCCTAACTCCTAACCCCTAAACCCTAAACCCTAAACCCCTAACCCCTAACCCCTAACCCCTTAACCCCTAACCCCTAACCCCTAAACCCCAAACCCCAAACCCCAAACCCCAAACCCCAAACCCCAAACCCCAAACCCCCAACCCCAAACCCCAAAACCCCAAACCCCAAAACCCAAAACCCAAAACCCAAAACCCAAAACCCCAAACCCCAAAACCCCAAAACCCCAAACCCCAAACCCTAAACCCCAAACCCCAAACCCCAACCCCAACCCAAAACCCAAAACCCAAAACCCCAAACCCCAAACCCCAAACCCCAAACCCCAAACCCAAACCCCAAACCCCAAACCCCCAACCCCAACCCCAACCCCAAACCCCAAACCAAAACCCCAAACCCAAAACCTAAAACCCCAACCCCAAAACCCCAAAACCCCAAACCCCAAACCCCAAACCCCAAACCCCAAACCCCAAACCCCCAAACCCCCAACCCCCAACCCCAACCCCAAACCCCAAACCCCAAACCCCAACCCCAAACCCCAAAACCCCAACCCCAAACCCCAAACCCCTAACCCCAAACCCCCAACCCCAAAACCCCAAAACCCCAAACCCCAAACCCCCAAACCTAAACCCCAAACCCCAAACCCCAAACCCAAACCCCAAACCCAAACCCGAAACCCAAACCCGAAACCCGAACCCCGAACCCCGAACCCCGAACCCCGACCCCGAGCCCCAAGCCCCGAACCCCGACCCCAACCCCAACCCCAACCCCCAACCCCCAACCCCAAACCCCAACCCCAACCCCCAACCCCAAACCCCTAACCCCAACCCCAAACCCCAAACCCCAACCCCAAACCCCAAACCCCAAACCCCAAACCCCAAACCCTAAACCCAAACCCTAAACCCCGAACCCAAACCCCGAACCCCGAAACCCCGAAACCCCGAACCCCAAACCGAACCCCGAACTCCCGAACCCTAAACCCAAAACCCAAACCCCAAACCCCAAACCTCCAAACCCCAACCCCAAACCCCAAAACCCCAAACCCAAAACCCCAAACCCCAAAACCCCCAACCCCAACCCCCAACCCCCAACCCCAACCCTAAACCCCAAAACCCCAAACCCAAAACCCCAAACCCCAAAACCCCAACCCCAAACCCCAACCCCAAACCCCAAACCCCAACCCCAACCCCAAACCCCAAACTCTAACCCCTAACCCCTAACCCCTAACCCCTAACCCCCTAAACCCTAACTCCTAAACCCTAAACCCTAAACCCTAAACCGAATTCTAAACCATTCCTCTCTTTTTCCTTCTCTCTCTAGAATCCTCTCCCTCCCTCTACCCCACACACACTACCACACCAAGAACACACACACTCATTCATGCATGCAATGTTTTCCACACCTCTTGCGCTTGATTCATCTGGAAGAGAAACGGATTCTCGCTTTCTTCGTTTCATGTTCCTTTTCTCTTTCTTTTTCTTTGATTTCTTACGTGTTTTTAATTTCCTCGCTTCTTCTTTGTCAGTTCAACTGAGACATGGCCGACTGGGCCATTGTCATCCGATTCTCAACATCCTCCCCGCTGGGTGAGGATCCACCGCTCTCCATTCCAACGATTCCCATTTTCACCGATTCTTCTTCTATTCCCAAACCTTCCTTCGCTTTCTCAACAACAATGTCTCACGGTCCATTCCTAATCTCCCTTCAACTTTTTTTTGATGAAAAGATCAGAATCTAGCTTGTACCTTAGAAGAATTTGAAGGTGCTCCGATTCTCGTGTTTTTCCTCCACTGCCATCAATCCTTGCGAACCACTCAAGCTTGCTTTGGTTGGAAAATTCTCTCATGCTTTGCTTCTCCGGGAAGCAGTGGTGATGGTATTCACTCTCGAAAATCAAGGAGGTTTCACGTGGAGTTTCTCAACGCACGCCACATTCTCGATTCGCCTCAAGAATGAAAAAGATTTCACAAGAATATGGCTCCAAACACAGCTTTATGATCTCTGGTCATTCTATGAGGATCTTCAAATGGACTCCTACATTTAATCCTTTTTGGAATCTTCTCTCGGTCCCCCGCTTGTGTGAGCTCCTGTGCCTTCCCGGCTCACTTATTCCACCACTCGCTTCTTTTCACATTGGAAAGATGATAGGAAAACCCCTACAGTCGATTCTCCAACACTTGCGTGTCTCGGTTATCTAAGGCTCAGATATGTGTTTAAATTGATTTACGTAAGGAGAGAATTTCAAATTCTCTGCTCAAGATTGAAGGTATTGCTAGAAGCGTAAAGTGGTGTATGATTTTATCCCCCGCCTGCGTGAAGCCTTCGCTCCCACGCCGTCATGAAACCTCCGATTGCTATGCCCATGGAAACAAGCCTCGCCAAAACGCGACCCTCATCCAAAACCTGCAAAACCAACATTTCAAATCCTCCCGATCTCGTTAACCCACCCTCATCTCGCCCAACAAATATATTCACCTCCCTTTTCTCGAACCCGAAGACTGGCCATATCTCATCACCTCCAAATACCAACACCACAAATTTTCAAAATAATTCCTTTGGCCCTTTGGCGTTAATGATTCACTAAAAGAAGGGGATTTAGGAAGAAGGGGAATTTTTGATGATTTGAGCGATGGTGATTTAACCCGGGTTGAGGATGATTCGGTGTTAGACCCGGTAACTCACGACCCGACCCGCTTCCGAGCCGACCCACGTTGCCGTCCCCCACTCAAATCGAGACCCCTTTCTCTCGTCGACTCTCCCCGCAATGTACCTTATCGTCACCATACCTTTTCGCGTGAAAAATGGGCGGCAACGTCTCTAAGGATTTAGTTGATGTCATGGTGTGAAGGTGTGTGTGATACGCCTCATTCCTCCGCCGTTGATTGTGAATGTATTTCGAAATCTGCGGATAAGATCGTTGACTCAGACACTGTGTGAATGCAACCTAATTTATCCACTGCGATCATGGATACTGCTCACTGGGCCTCTGATCTTTCTCTCTCTCGCCTTCTTAAATCACGATTTGATTAAGGTAAGTAATGCCCCCTTTCTTTCCATTTCGAATCCCACCCTCTCGATATATCCCAAGATATTGCCTCTAATAAATCTTTGTTTGAAAAAGTTGACCAAATCAATTATAATTTTAAAAAGGAAATGGCAAATGTTGAAAAATCAGTGAACAAAAAGAATAAAAGAAAGTGGAAAAACCGCAGTCCGACTCTTTTCAAACTCCTTGGATTCTGCATTTTTAAATTTATCCGAAAAGGGCCACTCTTCAAAATTATTTCGCCCATTTGCCATTTAATGGCCCAAAATTGATTTTCCTATTAATTCCACCTGTGCCCAATGTTTTAATTCGACCAAGCCCACTCTAATGATTTAATCAAGCCGAGGTGTGTTTTTTTAACTCATCCTTTTTTATTAGCCCACCTTCCAAATTTCAATTTTAAAAGACCCTCCCTTTTATAACTTGACCCATTTCACCCTCTACCCTCCTACCGATTTTTTAATTCTCTCTCGGCCCACCCACCCTCTTCAACAAAAATTTAATTTCTCTTCTCCCCACTCCTAATGCTCCTTTCCCCAAAAATTCGTCCACCCCTAATTTTTGTAAAGCTTCCGATCTGTGCAAAATCCCTCCCTTAGGCCCTACTTCTCTTGTCACACCACCCCTAAAGATTGATACACCCTTTGTCAACTCGATTTTTTTAAAGTCTTTATCTTGGGATTCTCCTCATCTTGAGGATTTATTTGGTGACCCCACCAAGATTTTATTCTTGATCGGGATGCCCATGCTTGTGTTATTATTTGATTCAGATAGGGTCATGTACAACTGATCCCACTTATCGGTTGTTCACCCGCCTTGAATCGCTTCGTTTGAAGTCGACCCTCTTCATGAATCCCCGGATCTCGGTTTGGGGGTTCCCTGTTGATGATAGTATGGTTGTCGGAGTTCGAACTCCGTTGCTCGGGCTCCGTCACACCGCTGTGAAGAGGGCCGATCATCACCCGGCCTGGATCTCGCTTTAAGAAACAGATTTCTGTTACAAAGAAAGTTGGGCAAGACCTCCGCCCCACCCCGCCGTTAGTTATGTCTCTCCAATTCCTTGTTTGGAACGCCGGGATTCATGGGAAAGCCTCCTGTGGTGAACTCAAAAATCACATTCATGAACACCGTTTATCTATTGTGGGCTATTCTGAACCCATGACGACACCGAATTTTTGATTTCTATCGGTTTAATTTTGGTTTTGCTCGTGGCGTGAAGAATTCTACTAATAAGATTTGGGTGTTTGTGCAATTTGGTTTTCGATTGGATATCCTGTTTGATTCCGTGCAGCTTCTTTGCATATACGATTATCTAGCTGCCAGATTACATGCAGGCGATTTTATGACTTTCGGGTATATGCCAAGTGCGGCCGTGAGGACAGAGTTCGGGGCGATGGGATGAGTTGCGTGAGATAGCGGCCTCGTTGAGGGTTGTCCTTGGATGGTTGGAGGTGACTTCAACATATTCCTGCACCTCGACGAGAGTTGGTAGTAACGTTGATCGGTCGGGTGAGATGGAGGATTTTCTTTGAAAGGCGATTGCGGATTGTGAGCTCGCTGATGCGGGCTGTGTGGGTTCTCCATTTACTTGGAACATGACAGAACCGCATGAGCGCCCGGACCGTATTCTCTACTACCGGAGCCATGGAACTCAGATTTCTGCTCTACTCATTGACTCCATCTCCCGCGCCCCACGCCTCGATCACTCTCTCTTCTGCTTATTTGCTGCTTTCTCCGAGATCGCTCCTAGGTCCTCCTTTCAGTTTGAGTATGTGGGTTCGCCACCACACTTTTCTCGGAACAAATTCGGAGCCTGCTTGGGAGTTTGACACGGGGACTTTTGGCATGGTGAGTCTACAGGTTGAAGCTCGGCTAGCTAGGCGGCCGAAGTGAGGTGGAGACCGGCATGTCTTTGGTAACATCTTTGACAAGGTGAAAGCCGCTTCGGCAGCTCTCTCTCTCTCACGCCAGATGCTTACCTTGTTGATCCCACGCCTTTGCTCTCGATGGAGGTGAATCGGAGCAAGGCGGAGTACGTTCTTCGTACTCGCATGGAGGAGGACTTTTGGCGGCGTAAGTCTGGCTGTTAGATGGAGTCGTTGAGGGGGAACGCAACACCGCATTCTTCCGTGGTCCGTGAAGCGTGAGCGTGTTCGGACTCGTATTCACTCCATCCATGTTGATGGGAGGATCATCTCGGATGAGAGTGCGATACGAGCTTGGCGGCTTCCTTCTTCCAAAACCTCCCGACTAGCGATATGACTTTTGACGCTGATCGCTGCCGTGGATCTTTTCGCCGTGATCCCGCCGGTGGATTTGTCTGCCTCGCCTCGCCACCATCGAGGAGATTCGGGATGCGGTCTTTGGCATTGATCCCGCTTAGTGTTTCCGGTCCGACGGTTTCTCGTCTTTGTTCTTTTTCAAGATCATGAGATTGTTCGCCCGACATTGAGTGTCTTTGTCTGGGATTTTTCTCGGGACAGCCTATGCCTAGGGCTTTCATCGCTACCTCGATTGTGCTTCTCCCAAGAAGCCTTTCCCGTCTCTTGGTCTGAGTACCGCCCCATCGGGCTTTTGCAATGTTACGAACAAGATCATCTCTAAGATTCTTAATAGCGGTTGGCCCCGATCCTTCCTTCTCGTTATCTCTCGGAATCGGAGTGGCTTCACTCATGGCCGGGTTATTAGCGATAATATTCTTTTGGCCCAAGAGATGATCACCGAGACAACATGCCGGAGGGTCCCGAATTGGTCATCAAGCTTGGACATGGCTAAAGCCTATGATAGAGTTCGGTGGCCGTTCCTTCGATTAGTGCTCTCTAAAATGGGTTTCCGGCACGTTGGATTGACTTTGTGAGTAATCGCGTGGAGCATCGCCGGGTTTTCTCGCTCTTGGTGAGCAGGGGTCTTCTTGGGTTTCTTCCCTCTTCAAGCGGGTTTGAGACAGGATCCTCTTTCGCCGCCCCTGTTTGCTACTGGTGGCGGATTATCTCTCTCGTGGGCCTGATTCTCTCATCCTTAACCGGCCGGAGATGATTTTTCGCACTCATGGTGGCTTTTCTGCTTCTCATCTTGCTTATGCTGATGATGTCCTCATTTTCACGCGGGCAAGTGAGAACGGTTTGACACTTCGATGGAGTTTCGAAGACTACTCCTCCGCCACGGTCAGTCCTCACAATGTTCGGAAGTCCAACTTCTACATTTTGGGACCGATTCCAGCCGGAGTGGGGCCCGATGGTTCATCGATCACCGGTTTTCTTTTGGGTTCTCTTCCTTTCACCTATCTTGGTATTCCTTTGTACAAGGGTGCGGAAAAGGCCCTCTTTGATGGCCTCTCGTGATAGGATGTTGAGTGTGGTTCGTGGTTGGTCTCACAGGCATCTCTCTCATGGGGGTCAAGCTTGACTCTTATTAAGAGTACCCTTGCGACTCTCCCCTCTACTACCTTCGGAGTGATTGATGCCTTCTAGGACGTTCACCGCCCTCGAAATGCCGAGATCATGGCTGGGTTCTTTTGGGGTTCTCGTGATGGTGTGAAGAAGAGACACTGGATCCGTTGGAGTGATTTGTGTGTTCCCGTGGATGAGGGAGGCCTGGGATCGCGGCGCCTTTGGGACATGTTTGTTGCTTTCAAACATGAAGATGTATTGGAGATTTGATTACTGGTCGCCGTTGTGGGCTCGGATTTCCTCTAAATCGGAGAAATCTGCTCTGCTCACGGTTTTCGGGCAGAAAGATACCGGGGTTTGCCAGTCATCGGTGGCAGCGCTCTCTCCTTGAGTTTGGGTTATTGGCTCAAGAAGCATATATTTTGATGTCTGTGGGATCCGGCGATCGTGTTGCATGTGGTTTGATTCTTGGATGGGGGAGCAGCCCCTTATTGAGACTATTGAAGTTCCCAGTCCTCCGGCTTGGTCTCCTTTGGGTCGGTCTTATATCCTGGATGGCTGGGATTCGCTTGGTTTGAGATACATGGTTCAAGATTGTGGTCACACCGAGGAGTTAGTTCGGCCAGATTGTGAGTGTGCCTTTGAGACTCTGCTCGGGGGTGATGTCATGAGATGGAAGCTTACCTCCCACGGCGAGTTTTCTCTGTCTTCGGCTTGGGATTCTGCTGAGGAGGAAACCTCGTCGGGACCTTTTGGTGCTATCTCGAGTGCGCTTTTCCTTTACTACTTCCATATTCCTTCGCTAGCCTCATTTCGGGACATATCCTGTTGATACCTGCGTCTCTATACCTGCACCGCCCTTCCCTCGAAATGTCATTGTTGTCCTAATAACCCTCGGATCGAAACCGCTTTCCCACCTTTTCCTTATGAGTCCTGCCGTCCGGTCGGTGTGGTTTTTCTTTGCATCATGGTTTCACCGTGCACTTCCACACACCACCGATATTGCACGCATTATTGCTTTCGAGGCATCTCATTCCACATGCACACACCGCACATATATGTTTCTTAATCCTCGCTTGATTTTCTCGGTTCACATGGTCGGAGAGAACAGTCACAAGTATCGTGGATGTTCCTTTTCTTGCTACTCATATCATTTGGCGGGTGATCCGTCATTGCAAGGTCATTGTTAGGATCTCGGGAAACTCACCCCGTCCAGCCGGCGCGCAGTTTGCACTCCATCCGTTGACTTCATGCCCTGGCGCTCGGCGCCAAGCAGTCCACGAGACCCATCAGATCTACGCTTTGTTCGATGGCTTCTCCCGCCGCTCCTCGGATTAAGCTTAACACGGATGGTTCGCTTGATTGTCACACTGGTCCGCTTCGGTGGCGGGCTGATTCGAGATCATCTTGGTGATCTTAAGTTAGCCTTTCACACGCCTTTCGAGGCGACTTCTGATCTGCGAAAGTTATGGTGCACTTCTTCATGGATTGCACTTGGCGAGACGGTTTCACGCACCCATTTGGATTGAGCTTGATGCCATGGTGGTTGTTCACCTTCTTCGACGGCCGCCTCCAGTCCTCGGCAGATTCAAGACACCTCGCCGCATTCACGCCTTGATGGCTCGGGGATCCGACACGGTCACTCACATCTTTAGAGAGGGTAATCGTCTGCACTACATATGGCTCGCCTGGGCATGGAGTCGACGCTCTTCACGATTTACCCTCACTCAGCTCCCGGGCGGTTCTGATTCTCGCTCGCATGGATCAGATTGATATCCCAGCCTTCAGTCCGATGATCTCCTTTGGTTCCCCACTTTTATATGTCTCTGGTTCCTTGGTCCTTTACTTTATTGGTTAGTGTTTCTTGTTTGATGCACACCACAGTTGTGCCTCTATTTCTTTTCGATTTGATGCACATGACCGTTGTGCCTCCTTGTTTAAGTTGTTTGTTCTCTTTGTTATTGTTGTTGTTGATACTCGTCAGAAACCGCTTATTTTTTCATATATGTGATGGGTCCTACGGCAATAATTTGTTCAAAAAAAAAAAAAAAACCCTAAACCCTAAACCCTAAACTCCTAAACCCTAACCTGTGATGGCCTCACTGGGCAATAATTTGTTCGAAAAAAAAAAAAAAACCCTAAACCCTAAACCCTAAACCCTGAAACCACTAAACCCTAAACTCCTAACCCCCAACCCCCAAACCCCAAACCCCAAACCCCAAACCCAAACCCCAGAAACCCCAAACCCCAAAACCCCAAAACCCCAAAACCCCAAACCCCAAACCCCAACCCCAAACCCACAAAACCCCCAAACCCACAAACCCACAAACCCTAAACCCTAAACCCTAAACTCCTAAACTCCTAAACCCTAAACTCCTAAACCCCTAAACCCCTAAACCCCAAACCCCTAAGCCCTAAGCCCTAAGCTCCTAAGCCACTAAGCCCTAACCAACATTTACCTTACCTTGATCCCATTCCCATCAGAACTTTCGGCCATTCAAGGCCTCGCAAAATCGATATTTCTTCCTACTCAAAAGCCAAAATTTACCTTCGTAGTCCGCTTCTCGCTTCTACCCTCAGTCCACTAAATACCTCCAATGAATCCATTGATCGGTTATCTTGGACATGGGTTATTCTTTCTTTCGACCACCAACTTTTGGCACCCAATCCGCCCTCGCTTCTCCTCGAAAAGGTGAGGATGCAATCCCTTTTCGCTTTCCTCAATCTTCTCTCCACCGCTTCGGAGTTTTTGGAAGACTTCTCTTCCCATCGAAAAATCCTGCCTGCCAAAGACCGTCTTAGCGTCTTCATCCCCTCTTTCTCTTTTCCCATGTTCACCGAAAAACGTCGGATTTCACCCATACGATCGTCCTCACGATTACCCCACCAATGAAGAGATGATAAATTGTCAATTTCAAATATTCCTCACCTCTTCCCATGGTTCTCGCCTCGGCCGGTAATTCTTCTGCACTTTGGACGAACCTGTGCTCAATCTTGAACGCCCATCTTCCTCTAATCTTGCCACACGATTTCTCGTCTTACTCGACACACGATCACCCTCGATTTCCGAAAATAGAGGGAGCAATTTCCGCTAATTTGAATCCTAACGTTGACCATACCCAGATTTCTCCTCTGGCCGTGACGTTTGTGAAAAGGGGTTTTTAAACCCTAATCCAGGCCTCCCTAATTCCCAAATGGTAAAATCCGATCATTAGAAACAAATCTCGGCCCTCATTCATCTTGTGACTCATCGTCGCCAATCGGGGAGCGCCATGTGGCGCAACTTATCCACGTCCGCCGAGGACCTTCGCGAATTGGTCAAGGGGTCGAACCCCACCGCCTACGAAAATATCCCCTTTATTTCTCGCCCGAGGTCTTGGGATCAAATCCCATACCCAAAAAAACTGCCTTTTCTTGGTCCCCATTCGTCCTAATCTCCTCGCGCCATGTGGCGCCGCTCAGCCACGTCGGCGATGCTCCCTCTAGCCGCCCGGTCGTGTGTTCGACCCTCTTCCCACGCCAATTGCCCTCTTTTTTCCCCTTTTGCACTTTGGGCCTTCCTCTCTGCCATTTCGCCCTCTGCGGCCCCATATCCCCTCGGCCCAAATGCCTCTCCACAGCCTCCCCTTTCTTTTAATTCCCGGCCTTCTTTGGCCCCAAAATCCTTGCCTTTCCTCCACCCCCTTGCGGCCCATTGCCCCTTTCCCACCCGAGTAAATTTTCGCTCTTCCCCCGACCCATTCCTACCCCCTGTTGACTCTCTCCCTAAGCCCTCTAGTCCAAAATCCTTTGCTAATGTCATTGGAAAAGCTCCCGATATTCCCCAATCCACAAAATTCTTCCTTTCTTCTTTTTGATGATTCTAAAATTCGGAAAATTGGTCTTTGTGACACGCGCATAAAAAATTAAAAATTGAATTCTCCCGTGATGAAATTAGCTCTGTTTGGGCCGTGGAAACTTGCTATTTTTGGAAAATTTTCGCATGCCATCCCCACCCCGCAAGACATTAATTACTCTCTATTTCGTGATGGGATTTAAGGGTAATTTTAGATGGTCTTGGGTTAATTATTGTCACATTTGCATTAAGTTCACTCTTGAGGAGGATTACACACGCATGTGGATGCAACCTCATGGATGATCCGGGGTTGCCGCAACGCGGGTCTTTAAGTGGACTTCGGATTTTGATCTCTCACATGAGGCTCCCATAGCTCCCCTGTGGGTTAGATTTCCTGCCTTCCCGCCCCACTTGATCCATAGAGATGCTTTGTTCACTATTGCCAAGGAGTTTGGCAAGCCACTTGAGTGGATCGACAGACTACTGAGCACTCTAGATTATCCTTCGCTCGCGTTTGCATTGTGATGGATTTATCTGCAGTGAGCCGATCACCGAGTTTGAGATCGACATCTGTGGGATTTCCTACACTCGGAGGTTGGTTTACGAGAACCGCCCCAAGTATTGCTCGGGTTGTCGTCATGTCGGGCACGAGCAAGCAGAGTGCTATATCACGGGATAAGCCCCGACCTGCGAGGCGTCCTGTGAGCTCCTTCTCGAGTTACCGGTCGGGACCATCATCGCAGAGGACACCACCACCGACCCCTTGATAAGGGGAAGGCCGTGGTCGAGGAGCAGGTTCGGGGTCCCTACTCCCAAACCCGTCAGGAGAGTTGAGTCGAGGAGCAGGGAGTGGAAGACGGTGGGGAACCGGACTACCGGCATGCTTGCCAAGTCCTTTATGGAGAAACCCCGTGCTCAAGACACGACCTATTCGTCTCATCGGGAGGATTCTTCGGCGCACCACAAGATTGACGATATTATAGGGGAGTCCCGATTTGCTGTTTCGGAGGATGGTGAGATTGCCGATGAGGAGGCCGACGATAGTGACTCGATGATCATGAGGACTCTGTTGAGGAGCCTCGTTGGGGATGATGATCATGAGACCCGACCTATCTATCTCGATGCCTCCTGTGCATGATGAGGATCGTCGGTGTGTCCCGAGTCGCGCTCGCATGAGCTTTCGATTGACACTTTTGTTGGTCCCTGACGAGATGTGCAAGGAGGTGGAAAGTCTAGAAGTGGGGAGTTGAATAGACTTTACCACACTCAAAACTTTTTCAACTTTTTTGTGAGCCGAGTGTGAGGTTAGAAGACTTTGAAGTCTTCTGCAGCAAGGTACTCGAGTGTGCTATGTGAGATCAAGCAGACTTCGGAAACTCGAAGTCTTCTCGATGGTGCGGAAGCTAATCTCGTGTGTATTTGAAAAACCCTTTTAAAGAAAACCTTTGAGAAGAATACTTAGCGGGATTAATGCAGGTTTATTAAAATGATGAATGAGCAAATATAAGTATGAATGCGTAAAGCAACTAAAGACACAGAGATTTTTATAGTGGTTCGGATATAACGATCTCTACGTCCACTCTCCCCGATTCCACAGGGCCTTACTATCCACCCAAACTCGGTCTTGTCTCCTCTAATCTCCTTGAGGATTCGACCACGTGAAGTTTAACAAGTTCCTGCCCTTGGTACAATCGATTCGATCTTTGAGTGTTTAACTCTTAGATCTAAAACAATCAACCTTTTCGTCGCATCGAGATAATGAAAGGTGATTCACACTTCCCTTGACCAAAATAAATCTCTTAGTAAATTCAGCGTGTTTGATCAATTTCTCATGAAGAGTTAAGCGTGTATTTCGGTGAGTGAAGGAGTAATACTTGATGCTTTCTCGCGTGTATCTATTCTTTTGAAAATCCCTTCACTTCGCTTATTATGCTTCGAATTTGACTAGCCGTTAGGCTAATTTGTCAATCGATCTTCAAAGAAATGGTAAGTGATCGTTGGAAGATTTGTTTGACTTTGGATAATTGATTTTCCGATACCCAATCAATTATGTCGTGATTGATCTTGATTGATAATCAAATCTTTACTTGACCGACTTCGAGTATCTTAGAGTTATCTTTCTACGACTTTTTGTTATCCCCGATGAATTTCTTGAAGTCAACTCTAGCAACTTTTCAACCTTGCTCCAAAGACATCTAAAGCTTCTGTAGCATGGATTCCAACCTTGCTATCTTCACTTGAACCTTTCTTGACAATACTTCTTTTGCGTAACTCTTATCATCTCTTCTTGATCATCATGACGCCCTTCTAAATGACTTCGAACGAAATCTCTCTTAGATCTTTAAGTCTTCTTATCGGCCTTTTAGTTCTCAACCAATCTGATACGTATGTTAAGCCTAGCAAGTTTAATCAGATTTCAAGACATAAACCCTATCCTAGATCATCACCGACTAACGAGGTTCAAGCTGGTCCTATTACACATAGGTTTTAAGAACATCATCAAAACATACAAATTCAAATCCTAACAAATTCCCCCTTTTGATGATGTTAAAACCTTCTTGAGAATCGCCATGAGATAAGAAAAAAAAACAAAGAGACCTTAAAAGATCTCAATCAAAACCCAATTGACAACGAAGTTGTCTGAAAGGCAAAATATTCACTTCTATTCATATATATATCAAACAAGATATATTCACAGTGAAAAGCAAAAAGAACAAAGAGATAACAAGGAAATGCATAAAAAAAAATACTAACATCAAGAAATTTCTCTACAGCTTCTAGCCTTTCTCAACCAAAGAACCTTCATTGTCTTCCTCGGGTCATACCTTCGAAACCCCGTTGGAACGCTTAGCCACTCATACACTCTATCATAGAGTTCTCTCTATTTGTTCCAATAGGTGGGTTGACCTCGCCAAGCCAGATTTTGAGCGTCTCGCGAACACTCACCGTGGTCAAACTTCCCACATCTCGTGACTGGAGTAGGAATCTTTTCAAATTCTCGCGCTTGAAGGTTCGGGTTGAATTCCTGCTCTCGAATATCTCGCCCGAGAGATCAACGTGCTTTTCCTCCATCCAAGCAAAGAATGTTTCATTCGCCGTGGCTCCCGACGCCAATACTCTTGCAGAGAGATAGTATGGCAGATGAAATCCCTCTTTGCTTCTTTCCAGTCCTCAATCTCTCCGAGGACAACAATCATCCACAAAACCATCGATTGTGGGGGAGGATAAAGTCTTCCTCGGCCTCTCGCTCCAGCAGCTTCTTTCCTTTCTTACCTGTTTCTTCCTTGACCACAAGAAGGTTTTGCTTTTACAAAGCAGCCTTTCTTGATGTGTATGAACTGCTTTCTGTTTGCTCTCCAAAGACATCCACATCTTTCCCTTGCTTCCCTAGTAGCTTGATCATCTTGTGACTATCCTTCTCTTCCATCCTTCTAGTTTCTAAGTCAGCCGAAAGGCTTCCCTCATGCAAAGCCTCCAACTCTTCTTCACGGAGACTTTCCTTGAACTTTTTCAGACATCTTAACCAACCTTCTCCTTTTCGGTGGTTGGGAACTCGACCTTCATCTTCACTCCATTCCAGTAGACTCTCGCAATGCCCTTTTCAACTCTGCTTTTTCTTTCCGCTCCAACAGAAACTTTCAACCTCCCACCTATCCTTCGATCCTTCAATTCTTTATCCTTAGCCTCATCTCTCACAACCATCTCAGCTTCAATCGCTTTCCCCTTTTTAACATCATTCAAAAGAGGGGTCCACCGACCTTCCATTTCCGCTCATCTTGGCAAGGATATCCCGCCTCAGAGGCGATAAACTTTTCCGTGAACTGCAGATTCGAACATACTCACCGCTATTGGAGAAGCAATCTTCTCATCGATTTTGAGCAGATGTCAAGAATGAAGAAGCAGCAGCCCCGCAGAGGCCGTGAGCTGCCTCCGTCGATCTAGCATTTGCCTCGCGGATAAAGCCGTAATTTGCTTTCCCATGTCCAAGATAGATGATTGGATAGCCGCATTCTCGATCAATTCCTTCCTTTAATCGTGCTTCCATGGCCGAAGTTTCTTCAACTCGATCTTCCATCTTTGTCCGAAATCTGTCCTCAATCGCCTCTCTTTGACAAAGAACACCTTCCCCGAGAGTGGCTTCGCTTTCTCACCTTCAGCGCTTCACACTTTCAACGTGCTTTCTCACCTCATTTATGTTGTTCAACATTATGCCGTAAAGTGTTTCGATGATAGTCTCCTCGTTGCTCGGAAAACATATTGGCGTAGCTGACGGATCAAAGAGGGGGCCGTCCCAATGGCACCTCGATGTAGGACTTGGAGCCACTCAATAGACTCAGCAAGAGTGAGTGTATTTAGCAGCCAATACAGAAAACATTGAAGCATACCGTTGTGTTAACTCAAAGCAAACTTTGAGGAGTAAGAGTTATACGAGATCCTCATGAACAATAACGAGGCATAAAATTTGGCAAGCGAATGATGTAAAATCGGGAAGAGGAGGAGGGATAGTAGAAACACCTTTCTTGATCTCTTCGAGGAACTGAAAAGGAGGAGCTGAACTACCTTCAAGCAGGGTTCTCGGTTCATCCATCGGCCGAGCAACTAGGCGTGCAACTGATGATCTGTAGTTAGGTCAAAAGCTTTGGCAACTCCAGCCTTGTTCTCGTAGTTCGAACTCCCATAGAGAGAACTCATTATGGCCAATCTCATTTGCCAAGAATAAGATCATCTATTGCTCCCACCTCGCATTTCTCCATACTAGGATGTCTATCGGCCGAGGCTTGGCTCCTCCGGCATATCCGTAATCTAGGAAACTTCTTTGTCCACCCAGTAGAAACCTCGATAATCAAACACTTCTCAAATGGGCCACGTGGTCTATCGGCAAGGTTAACCATCTCGCATTGGGATATCTCCAACCACACCTCCACCGTGATCACCCTCAAGAACTCGGGTGATAGGCTCAAGCGGCACCCATGCCCGCAACATCATCGCCAATTTCCATCGTGCAAAGAAGCTTGGAAGAAGAGGGAATCTCGTAAAGAGAAGGAAACGGAATTGGGACTGTTCCTCCTCACCGGCGGATTCATGAGAGACCATCTCTTCAAGATCCGAAATCGGAGAATCATCAACCTCCATTGCATCCACCACCGACGATCCTTTCTTTCGGGAGATACCTTAGGAGGCATCTCGTGCTCCTCTGGTACGACTGCCACCGAATCTTTCCGGGTTGCCACGGTGAACCTCTTTGCCTTTCTCTCGGTAGGCTGTGGAAATCGAATTTGATCTTTCGCCGCTAAGACTTCCGAAGTCTTCTCCTCGTCTTAGCAGCCTTTTGAACTTCCGGTGCCTCGATCACTAATATCCGAATCTTTGGCAGCCTCATCTTTTCCACCAATATCCATTACAGGGCAATTCCTCCGATGGGTGACACATCTGCGGGTTCCCTCAATCTCACTGGTCTTCTTCATCATCGAATCGGGAGGACCACCGAGCTCCTCATCCTTATTCAAAGCATAAACTTTGCCTTTGTATATGGTTTCGTCCACTTTGGGTCCCACGCCGTGTTGGGCATCACCCTTTCCATGAACACCGTAATCTTGTTCGACATGGAAACGTGACTTGCTCCACGTGTGACCCCATTACCTTCACTTATCGGATTTCCAACCACCTCTGTCCCGAGAAAGAACCTATTCTTTTCCTTCTCGAGAATCTCAAAGAATTTCTTGACTCCAATCACACTCGACTCCATCCACAATCGCCTTTAAAGCACACAAACGCCTCGACTTATCAATCCATACTCGCGTTCACCAAACATCACTTTCACCATGATGTCAAACAATTCCTATACTTCCTTTTGAGATATGCTTTCTTCAAATCCGAGCACATGATGCCGACATGAAGTTTTCGCTAGAGAACGAAAGGCTTCGAGATGATTATCTCGACATATAAGATTACGGGTCAATACCTTGCGGTGATAACCCTAAATGTTGATGAACATCCTCTCGTCCGATGGTCGACTCGCCAAACATCGCTGCTTTGATCCTGTTCTACCAAAATCACCACGAACCAGAAATCATGCTACATAAGCATCAAGAGTTCGCTGCTCAGAGAATGAGCCGAACAAGACTGATACAAACTCCCGATCAGATAGGAGATTCAGAATCTCCATCGTTTCCCGTCCGCTGGGGCTTGTTCTAAAATCTACGGATAATTCACTCCGTACTTTTTCTCGATAGAACCAGAGGGTCGAGAGTCTTGTGTTTCCCCTCGCGATCAAGTTTTCAAGAAGATTGCTTTGGAGCCATTGATATTAACTTAGAGAAGGTGAACAAAGATCGGAAGAAGGAAAGAGATGAACAATAGTATGAAGTAATGAGGAAGAGAGAGAAAATAACACCAATTTATAAGAAAGAAGAAAGAAACCGCTAAAATTTTAAAATTACAAAATAAGATTTGAACGTTGATTGGCATATTGCACCCATCGATCGAACGGTTATGAATTAAACGGTTCGAATTCCGAAAAGTGCGTGTCCTCGCCTCTGGATTTGAAAAGGTAAATTTCCAAAATTTGAGAAATTTTCGTCCGCAGAAATAGAATAGGAAATAATATTTTAAAGGAAAATTATCCCATACCCCATGGTTGAAAAGATTTGATTTGACAATTCACAGCGTTAATTTTCGTAGCCGAGGATAAGTAAGGAAATAAAATATTCCGAAAATTAATTTAGCAACAAGAAACAAGGAATATTTTATATCAAGAATAATTTTTAAAAAGAATAAAACAAGTAAATCGAGAGAGTCACGAGTGACATATCCGCAGTTGATATTGTAATCAACTCGATACCACCGAGTAATCGAGCAAAGAAGGTTTTAGACCGCTTCTCCAAAGAAAGTTTGAAAGTTCGCGGCAATGCAGCTTTTATACTCTTCTTCAAAGAAGCTTTATACTCGCTCAAAGAAGCTTTATACCTTTCTTCAAAGAAGTCGCTTTTCCCGGATCTAATAGACCTAGTTCCACCGATAGATCTCTAAACCGTGCTTCGCCAAAGGTTTTGTAAAAATATCTCGCTTCTCTCGCCGATCTCGTATGAATCTTTTCCATTCGAATGTTTCTCTTTTCGACATGATCTCTCGATGAAGTGATGACGTATATCTACATGCTTGCATCTTGTGTGAAATCTTGGATTCGAGTAATAGCAATTTGCCTTTGTTGCTGTATCACAAAAGATAGGAATTTCTTTAGTGATAATGTGATAATCTTGTAATTGTTGACTTATCCAAAGTAACTCGAGAGCAACAACTTCCGTGACCATATACTCTGCTTCCGTGGTTGATGTAGCCACTGAAGTTTGCTTCTTAGAAAACCACGAGACCAGCTTACTTCCAAGAAATTGACAAGTACACTGTGGTTGACTTTCTATCGATTCTACAACCACCATAGTCTGAATCAGAATATCCACCGAGTTCCAAATTGTCATCGCAGGATACCAAAGACCCAAGTTTGTGGTACCCTTGAGATATTTTAAGATCTTCTTTGTCGCATCCAAATGACTTTTCTTTGGATTGGCTTGAAATCTTGCGCATACTCCAATCACGAAAGAAATGTCAGTCCGCTTGCTGTTAGGTACAAAGAAAGAACCTATTAGTCCTCGGTACATAGTCCGATCAACACTTTCACCATCCTCATCCGGATCCATCTTGTAATTTGTCACCATGGGAATTTTTGCATCTTTGCTTGTTATCATTCTAAATTTTTCTAGCATATTTTTGGTATACTTTGCTTGATTTATGAATATTCCTTTTGAAGTTTGTTTGACTTGAAGTCCTAAGAAATAATTCATTTCCCCATCATAGACATTTCAAACTTACTTTGCATCAATTTACTAAATTTTTCACAAAGCTTCTTGTTTGGTGATCCAAAGATTATGTCGTCCACATAAATCGCATTAAGAGAATATCCACGATCTTCTTCAATTCTCGAACAAGGTTCGATCAATCTTCCCTTTACTAAATCCATGATCAAGTAGAAACTTTGATAATGTGTCATACCAAGCTCGAGGGGCTTGTTTTAGTCCATATAAAGCTTTCTTCAAAGTGTATACTTGATCTCCTTGTACGAAACCTGGAGGTTGTTCAACATATACTTCTTGCAAGAACTCCATTTAGAAACGCTGATTTTACGTCCATTTGATATACTCCGAATTTCATATATGCTGCATATGCAAGGAATAATCTTATAGCTTCTAATCTTGCTACTGGGCAAACGCCTCATCATAGTCAATTCCTTCCGATTTGTGAGTAACCTTGCGCAACGAGCCTTGCTTTATTTCTAATAACCTCATCTTTCTCATTTTTCTTGTTCTTGAAAACCCACTTTGTTCCAATCACTTTTTGATGTTTAGGTCTATCAACGAGTATCCAAACATCTTGTCGTGTGAATTGATTTAGTTCATCTTGCATAGCTTCTATCCAGCTTTGTGTCCACCAGCTTCTTCAATATTCTTTGGTTCTTGAAGAGAGACATAGCAGCTAAACAAACCATCTAGATTTATCCTTCTTCTTGTTTTGACTCCATCTTGAGGATTACCTAAGATTAAATCACCGGATGATCTCGTCATCCAATTCCTTCTATTAGATGCGTTCAACTCTTACAAGGCATTATTGGAATATCATTTTGAGTCATTCCCCCTTGATTTGATAAATTTATATCTGGAGTTCGGGTGAGTCATCGGCGGGTCTTGAGATTACTTCGGCGGACTTTGTTCTCGCTTGAGTCTTCTCTTGTCTCAAGAATACCTTTTCCTTTTTCTCGCCAACTTTGAGATTTCTTGATCATCTTCGAATCGGAATCTAGAATAGGTAAATGAACCTTGACATAATTTGGCTTATCCTTGAGTTCAAGTTTCTCAAACCCTTCGCTAGTGACTCTTCTCTTCCTTTGTCCTTAGACTCAACAATAGATTCATTAAAAACCACATGAGGTGTTTCTTCCACAACAAGAGTTTTCCTATTAAAAACTCGATAAGCACTTGCTTGTCTTTGGAATATCCTAAAAATATCCCATCAGCCTTGGCGTCAAAAGTTTTTAACTTGGATTTGCCGTTGTCATGAATGAAACACACCGCAACCAAAAACACGAAAGAAAGAAACACGAGGAATTCTACCTTTCCATAACTCATACGGTGTCTTTCCATATTCTTTGGTCAAACTTCGATTGAGTATAGCATGCTTTGTATTCCACCTCTGCCCAAAACCTCTGGGAACATTGTATTCTCGCTAGCATTGTTACGCAGCCTTCCTTGAGTGTTCTGTTTCTCCTCTCGAACACCATTTTGTTGTGGAGTCTTGCGGGCATGACGTTTAATGTTGAATTCGACTTCTTTGCAATACATCGCTATGTGAGAGTTTAAGAATTCTGTTCCTTTGTCACTTCGATCCTTACAACACTTTCTCCTTTCTCGTTTTGTAATCTCTTCGATGAGTTAGGTAATCTTGTGATGGTTTCATTCTTCTTGAACATAAATATCACCCATGTGAATCTAGAATAGTCATCTACCACCACCAAAGTGTATTTTCTACCACTTTGAAGCTCAATGGGGATACCGGGCCAAATAAATCCATGTGAAGTAATCAGAGTACCACTACTTGACGTTGGTACGAAACTTCCTTGAATGAGGCCTTAGTTTGCTTTCCTTTCTCGCACGAGTCACAAATTGATCTTTTGAGAAAACTTCATTTGGCAAGCCTTCTACAAGAGACCTTCTCGCTATCTTGTTTAGCGTTTTGAAATTTATGTGACTCAATCTCTTGTGCCATAACCAGCCTTGTTTCTCAAGTACTTTTTGCTACAAGGCATGTATTGCTTGGACATTTCAAATTCGCAACATAAACATTTCCCTTTCTCGGGCCGATTAAAAGTACACGATCATTTAAGCCACACAAAACAACACACAGAGAACTAGAGAACTTAATCAGTATCCCTTATCACGAATTGTGAGGTACCGAAAGCAAGTTATGCTTTAATCCTTCCACGTAGAAAACTTCCTCCACACGTACATCTCCAATGTATAGAGTCCCAACACCTTTGGTAATACCAAAGTTATTGTCTCCAAATACCACCCGTGGGCCATTTTGTGATTTTATTGAGCTCAAGAAGTTGCTTGTTTCGGTCGTATGCTTCGAGCACCCACTGCCGATGTACTGCATAGCTTTTCCCAAGAACCTCTCTTTCATGTCCCACGGCGTCACCGCACGTTTAGTTAAGTTTTAGGTACCCTTTAGGTTTGGGTCCTTGAGAGTTAGCACAATCTTTAGGAATCCATAGGAATAGATTCTTCTTATCGTATTCGAGGAAGATCTTATCCTTCTTCCATACATATCAACATAGACAACCTCATCCTTTGGTGCCTTCTTGAATGTTTGTCTATGGGTGTCGACCGTGTTCCTTCCGTAAAACTTGACCCTTTCCGAGGTCCTCTAGATGAAGTGATCGGCCGTTGTGCAATGGTTCGAGGGTTTTGATGATAAGGGTACGTTCTACTTGAGCCATCAAAAGATTCATATCTCACGAGCCTACGATGACTTAGTGGATTGATCGGCAAGCTTTGAAGTTTGCTTAGATTGTGTAGTCTTCACCGAGACTGTCTCCACGAGAGATGGTTTCGGCCGACGTCTACCTTTACGACCTTCTTGAGGTTTCTTAAGTTGGGATTCACCCTTCTTTTGATACCTCATCGGTTGTTTAGGTTGTTGAGTATAACTACTCTTCTTCCCATTCGACCGATTTCTTTGGGTCAAGACAACCTTTTTACCCTTATCAAGTAGGTTTAGGTTTGGAACCCTCTCCTACCAAATCATTACCCTTAACATGTGTACTCTTCTTAAGTACACTTGTTTGAACTCGTGAGGACCGCAATGGTAAAACCAATTCCCTTCTTTACGTTAGGTGTTTGAGACGATTCAACTATTGTTTGAACTGGCGTGAGAAGCTTTGTTCAGTTGATCCAACCTCAAACTTAAGCGTTCCTCACTTGATTTTATACGCTCATCTTGATGGAAAAGTTCATCGAATTTCGCTTGTAGAATCTTCAGTGATCGAGTTTTCTCAAGATTCTCGGCAAGCAACCTTTCTACCTGACAAAACTGTTCGGTATACTTCATTTTAAGAGTATTTAACTCTTACGAAGTTATACGATTAGAATCTGTTAGTGTCTCGAGATGTCTTGCTAATAGATTCTTGTGTAAATCGATCAATTTCTTCTTTCAAGCTCACATTCTCCTTTTCCACACGATTGTAAGCATTTATAGCGGTTTGAGATCTTCCATTAACTTATCAACAAAGTTATGGTCAAATTCTTCTGCAAAAGACACACGAGAAGCGGACGAAGAGCGAGGAATCGAAAGTACCTCATCTCCTTTGGCCATAAGACACAAATCATTGTCAAGAGAAGTCGAAGATGATGTTGAATCACTTGAAAGAGTATCCTCCTCTTACGCCACCAAAGCACGTTTTGTCGCAAACTTTCATTTCCTCATCAATCTCTTTTCTTCTCTTTCTCTTGGAGTTAGATGCGGACAATCATAAGCTGAAATGTCCCGATTTATGACAATTATAGCAAGCATCACTTCTTGAGGATCTTCTTGGACTAGAATCCCTTTTTGGAGAAAAGTCTCTTCTTCTTGGACTTTTCTTCTCTTTTTCTTTCTCGGAGTCTTGAACCTCCTATCCTCCTTGGAATCTTGGTCTCTTATGCGAAGATTTGTTTCCGGACACGAAACCGGTTTTCTTAGAATTCTTCCAATGTCTTCTATATTTCCCAAATTTGAATTCATTTTATCAAACTTTAAAGTCGTGACAAGGCCATTTGTTCTTTCAAGCTTAAATCCTCTCAATAGGTTCTTTTTGATGGTGACTCGAAGTGACCTTGAAAGCAACTTCCTTTCGATTAGAGTTTGAATTTCCTTCGTCCTCGTCTTCTTCTTGTTTCAAATCATATTCATGAGCTTTCAAATGTGAAAATAACTCATGATGACTTATCTGCTCGAGTTCTTTTTGTATCTTTGATCACTTGTGATCTTGACTCTCCACTTACTAGTTAGAGATCTCAATATTTTTGTTGTTGATTTCCTTCTCGGTATAAGACTTTCCTAATGAACTTGCTTTATTGATGATATTTGTCGAGTCTTAGATCCAAGTGATCCTATTGTCTCATCGAGGCTTCATCTTAAATGTGTCAAACGAATGTAGAATAGTGCAACTTATTTTCTTTAATTTGCTCCGAACCTTCACACATGAGTGCTAGGGTTTCCCACATCTCTTTTGCGGTCTTACATGTCTTGACTTTCTCTGTGAGCTCTCTGGTTAGAGTCTCTATGATCTCTCGTCCGAGCAATTTGATCAAGATTAAAATAGTTTCCTTTCATCATTTGACATTTCACTCCTTTTCTTTTCAATCTTACATCGAGTAGATGCTTCGCTCCACCGCTCCCCAGGAACTTCTTGGTTCAAAGTAAAACTTTATTGGTCCATCTTCAAGTGTTTCAAGCATCCTATCATGAATTGCACCAAGATGATTTTCCATGCGAAATTTCCGGTAGTCATAGTCTTCAATGGAGAACTCTGGTAGCTTTTCTTTTCTTGCTCTTATGAGAACTCATTATTAGTAATAAAAATGATTATGCAATGAATGCAATGAGTTTTATGAAAGCGATTTTTCAAAAAGATGCATTGGATGACCACAACAGTCTTTCCTCAAAGACTATTGGTAACCAAAGCCGGTGGTCGGTTGAACCACTTTGCTCTGATACCACTTGTTGGTCCCGGGACGAGATGTGCAAGGAGGTGGAAAGTCTAGAAGGGGGGTTGAATAGACTTTACCACACTCAAAACTTTTTTCAACTTTTTGTGAGCTGAGTGTGAGGTTAGAAGACTTTGAAGTCTTACGCGGCAAGGTACTCGAGTGTGCTATGTGAGATCGCGAGACTTCGGAAACTCGAAGTCTTCGATGGTGCGGAAGCTAATCTCGTGTGTATTTGAAAAACCCTTTTAAAGAAAACCTTTGAGAAGAATACTTAGCAGGATTAATGCGGGTTTATTAAAATGATGAATGAGCGAGTTATAAGTATGAATGCGAAAGCAACTAAAGACACGAGAGATTTTTATAGTGGTTCGGATATAACGATCCTACGTCCACTCTCCCCGATTCCACAGGGCCTTACTATCCACCAAACTCGGTCTTGTCTCCTCTAATCTCCTTGAGGATTCGACCACGGGAAGTTTAACAAGTTCCTGCCCTTGGTACAATCGATTCGATCTTTGAGTGTTTAACTCTTAGATCTAAAACAATCAACCTTTTCTCGTGCTTGAGATAATGAAAGGTGATTCACACTTCCTTGACCAAAAATAAATCTCTTAGTAAATTCGGCGTGTTTGATCAATTTACGTATGAAGAGTTAAGCGTGTATTTCGGTGAGTGAAGGAGTAATACTCGATGTTTCTCGCGCGTGTGTATCTTTTTGAAAATCCTTCACTTGATTATTATGCTTCGAATTTGACTAGCCGTTAGGCTAATTTGTCAATCAGATCTTCAAAGAAATGGTAAGTGATCGTTGGAAGATTTGTTTGACTTTGGATAATTGATTTTCTCCGATACCAATCAATTATGTCGTGATTGATCTTGATTGATAATCAAATCTTTACTTGGTCGACTTCAGTATCTTAGAGTTATCTTTCTCGACTTTTGTTATCCACGATGAATTTCTTGAAGTCAACTCTAGCAACTTTCAACCTTGCTCCGAGACATCTAAAGCTTCTTTGTAGCATGGATTCCAACCTCGCTTTATCTTCACTTGAACCTTTCTTGACAATACTTCTTTTTGCGTAACTCTTATCATCTCTTCTTGATCATCATGGCCTTACTTCTAAATGACTTCGAACGAAATCTCTCTTAGATCTTTAAGTCTTCTTATCAAGAGCCTTTAGTTCTCGGCGATCGATCTGAAGGTTAAGCCTATGCAAGTTTAAGCTGTCTTTAAGACATAAACCACTATCTAGATCATCGGTGACTAACGAGTTCACTGGTCTATTACACATAGGTTTTAAGAACATCATCAAAACATACAAATTCAAATCCTAACACTTTTGATTCGAGTACCGTGTCCCTGTCGATCATTGGGTATTGGGACCCCGCGCCTTGGAGCCCTTCGATTCACCGGGCCGGCTCTACCATCATTACTCTCACCTCATTGCTCGTGGTAGACCTTCTAGAGGTCGTGGTTCGGGGTAGTCTGCGTCGACAGAAGACCGCTACTTCTTGATTAGTCATGTGTAGTTTTTATTTTATCACATTCGATTTTCGCCCACCTTGAGTGGTGCAGCTTGTTTTTCGCTTTGATTACCTCCTTAGTCAGGGCTTGTCGGCTTAAGGTTGGTTGTTTGAAACTTGATGTATTTTTCTTTTTGGTGCTATATACAAAGTTGGGGGTCCGCCTAATCCCCACTCCTCAGTGTTTTTCCAAAAAAAAAAAAAAACCCTAAACCACTAAACCCTAAACCCTAAACCACTAAACCCACTAAACCACTAAACCACAAAACCTAAACCCTAAACCCTAAACCCCTAGACCTGGAACCCTAGACCCTAAACCTAGACCCTAGACCCTGGACCACTGGACCACTAGACCACTAAACCCTAAACCACTAACCCCTAACCCCTAACCCCCAACCCCTAAACCCCTAACCCACAAACCCCAAAACCCTAAACCTAAACCCTAAACCCCAAAACCCAAAACCCTAAAACCCTAAACCCTAAACCCTAAACCCCCAAACCCCGAACCCCGGAACCCCAACTCAGACCCCGAACCCCGACTCCGACCCCAACCCCAGGAACCCGACTGACCCGGGCCGAACCCCAAACCCCCAGAACCCCAAACCCCAGACCCCCAGACCCCAACCCCCCAACCCCCAACCCCCAACCCCCAACCCCAAACCCCAAACCCCCAACCCCCAACCCCCACCCCAAACCCCAAACCCCACCCCACCCCCACCCCCACCCCCCACCCCCAACCCCCAACCCCCAAAACCCCAAAACCCCCACCCCAAACCCAAAACCCCAAACCCTAAACCCTAAACCCCAAACCCCAAACCCCAACCCCAACCCCAACCCCCAACCCCAAACCCCAAACCCCAACCCCAAACCCCAAACCCCCAACCCCAAAGGCCCCCAAACCCCAAACCCCAAACCCCAACCCCAGGCCCCAACCCCCAAACCCCAAACCCCAACCCCAAACCCCAGACCCCAAACCCCAAACCCCAACCCCCAAAACCACCAAACCCCAAAACCCCAACCCCCAACCCCAAACCCCAAACCCCAACCCCAACCCCTAAACCCTAAACCCTAAACCTCAACCTCAACCCTAAACCCTAAACCCTAAACCCTAAACCTTCAACCCTAAACCTCAACCCTAAACCCTAACCCCTAAACCCTAAAAAAAAAAAAAAAAAAACCCTAAACTCAAACCCCAGACCCCAAACCCCTAACCCCTAACCCAAAACCCCTAACCCCTAACCCCTAACCCCAAACCCCAAACCCCAAACCCCCAACCCCAACCCCCAACCCCAAACCCCAAACCCCAGGCCCAAACCCCACCCCCACCCCAGGAACCCCAAACCCCAAACCCCAAACCCCAAACCCCCAAAACCCCCAAACCCCAAAACCCCAAAACCCCAAACCCCAAACCCCAAACCCCAACCCTAAACCCTAAACCCTAAACCTCAACCTCAACCTCGACCCTGAAACCCTAAACCCTAAACCCTCAACCACTAAACCCTAAACCCTCAACCCTAAACCTCAACCCTAAACCCTCGGCCCCTAAACCCTAAACCCTAAACCCTAAACCCTAAACCACTAAAAAAAAACCCTAAACCACTAAACCCTAAACCCTAAACCATTCCTCTCTTTTCCTCTCTCTCTCTAGATTTCTCTCCCCACTCTCTAACCCCTACACACACTAAAACACCAAGAACGCACACACTTATCAACAATGGCCAGCCGGTTGTGCCTTCGATTCCGCGATTATTCTATGGTGTTCGTTATGATTTTAGCAATCGCCCCAGGGTCCGTTTCGCAATTATATCCAGGTTCTCTAATTTTTTTCTTTTTCTCGCTTTTGTTCTCGCTTTCCTTTTTCTCGGGTTTTGTGTCATCTTTTTCCTTTGTTTCGATTGTTTCGTGATTCCCTTTTGTATGTTTATTTTTTCCACCTTCACTGAAAATCATGAACACACATCAATCATCCTCTTGCCCGGTTGTTTCGTCCTAATACTACTGTCAAAAATGTTTACCTGAATGCAATCCCTCTTCAAATGCTTGAGCCTTCAAAACCTCAAACCTCAATCTTCTTCGTTTTCCTTGGCGAGAATTATCTCCGCAGCCTTACAACCGTGTCTCCCCATTCTCCATCCCTTTCTGCTTCTCCCAATGAATCTATTGACCGCTTTTCGATACGGGTTACTCACTTGCTATGGCCGTTTATCCATGGGGACCCAATCGCCTCTTCTCCACGTCGAGGAGAGGAAGCTATCCCCAACGTTTTCCACATCTCCTCTCCACCATTGAATTCGAGAAGGATGAATTCCAAAAATACACGATGCTAAAACACGCTTGAGTGCTTTCGTCCCATCCTTCTCTTTCCTCTTCTCGATGAAAAAGCGTTTAAATTTTGACCACTTACGAATGGCTTGATAATATACCAACGAAGGAAGAACACATCCGTCGGCTAATTTTTGAAATCCATCTCCAATTCCCACGGTCCCTCTATTCCTCTTGGCGAACTCGGTTTCAATCGATCGTCTTTCTTTCTCTAAGGATAGTCGTTCGATTTCGCCTCATCGATGACTTGTCTTTTTCGGTTTCCCAAATTAGACCCCACGTTCTGAGTTGGCGAAATTTCCTCTTCTCACGCGTCAGTCTGCCTCCCATTCAATTCTTTGGTCAAACGGCTGAAAAGGGGATTTCTTAACCCTAAAAATGCATTAAATCACGGCCATCGGATCCCTAAAATTGATCCGAGCCGCTCAAGCGTGTGACTCACCTCGGCCGATCAACACTGGCCTTGTGGCACTCACTAATCAATACTCGCCACGTCGCCCCTCTTGCCTCTAAATCGGGTAAATAAATTTCTCGTGATCGAGGTCCCGTGGATCGATCCCTCCTCAACAAATTAATTCCTCTCCTTATGACTCGATCCACTTATCGGATCACGACCACGTGTCCTTTCTTGACCAAGTCGGCGCGCGCCCTCCTTGTGTTGAGGTCGCAAGTTCGAATCCGATCCTGCCTTCTTTCTCCTTTTGGGCGTGAATTTTCCCCTCCCGGTCGCGGGATCAAGCCCCGATTCCACCGAATTTTCCCTTCCTTTCGCTGGAACTTCTCGCCCTAAGGTCTGGGATCTAATCCCACAACTGCGAAAATTCTCCCAATTTTTATCTCTTGTTAGGCCTCTCTCGAGCCCAGCAAGGCTTCCTCTCCCTTTCCCCCTTAGCCACCTCACGCCTCACCTCACCCGCCCGCCCAACCAATCCCATCTCGCTTCTCCTCCCTTCGGGCTCCCCTCAAGCCGTGCGGTTTCCCCGAGGCCCACCAACCTAGCCATGATAATAATTCCCAACAATTTAATTCCCCTTGGCCAAATTGATTCGCCCCTATGCCCACAAGCATTAAATCCTTTGCTAACATTGTTGGTAAAACCTCTGAAAATCCTCAAGCCAAACACTCCTCCTCCAATTTTTTACTCTTTGATGACTCAAAATTCATGAAATTGGTACAAAGGTGACAAGAGATGAGAAAAATTAAAATTTGAATTTTCCAGAGATGAGATTAACTCGGTTTCGGTCCTTGGAAATTATCAATCTTTGGAAAATTCTCTCATGCTATCCCCACCCCCATGATATCAATTATTCCCTATTTCATTTGGGATTTAAGGGTAATTTTCGATGGAGTTGGGTGAACTATTGTCACATTTGCATTAAGTTCACTCTTGAGGAGGATTTCACACGCATGTGGATGCAATCCTCATGGATGATTCGGTTGCCCAATGCGGGTCTTCAAGTGGACTCAGATTTTGATCTCTCACACGAGGCTCCTATAGCTCTTGTGTGGGTGAGATTTCCTGGGTTTGCGTCGTCCACTTGATTCACGAGGGACGCTCTGTTCACTATTGCCAAGGAGTTTGGTAAGCCACCGCAAATGGATCGGCTGCATGTGCCTCGAGCATTCCAGATTGTCCTATGCCCGTTTGCATTGAGATGGACTTATTACGGGAGCGATCTCTGAGTTTGAGATCGACATCTCATGGGATTTCCTACATTCGGAGGGTGGTTTACGAGAATCGCCCTAAGTACTGTACGGGATGTCGTCACGTTGGGCATGAGCTTGCTGAGTGCTATATCACGGATAAGCCCACCCGCGAGGCGTCCTAGAGCCCCCACTCGGGATGCCGGTCGAGACCGTCGGCGGCGGGACACTGGGCCTGACCCCTTGATAAGGGGAAGAGGCTGCCGTGCTTGGAAGCAGACTAGGAGATCCCCACTCCTAAACTCCTGCTCGGAGGGTTGAGTCGAAGGCACGGGAGTGGAAGACGGTGGGGAACAGGACTGCAGCATGCTTGCCAAGTCCTTTGTGGAGGAAACCCCTTGTGCTCATCACACGATCTTCTCGTCTCATCGGGAGGATTCTTCGGTGCACCACGAGATTGATGATATAGCAGAGGTGTCCCGATTTGTGTTCCGGAGGATGGTAAGATTGCCGATGAGGAGGTGACGATGGTAACTTCCGATGATTATGAGGACTCTGTTGAGGAGTCTATTGGGGATGATGATCCTGAGACCGACCTATCTATTTGATGCCTCCCGGGCATGATGAGGATCGTCGGTGCGTCTGAGCCGCTCGGCATGAGCGATCGATTGACACATTTGATCCGAGTACTGTGTCCTCTTGATCGAGTTGGAGCTGGGACTCCTCCTTGGAGGCCCCCGATTCTCGGACCAATCAGTCTTGATCCATTTGCTCTCGCATCATTGCTCATGGTAGACCTTCTAGAGGTCGTGTTCGGGATCGTCTGCGTTGACAGCGATAGCTTCTCCTTGATTAGTCATGTGTAGTTTTTCATTTTATCTGCTTCGATTTTCGCCCACCTTGAGTGGTGCGGCTTGTATTTCCATTTTGATTACCTCCCTTTGTCCGGGCTTGTCGGCATAGGGCTGGTTGTTTGAAACGATGTATTTTTCCTTTTTTGGTGCTATATACGAGTTGGGGGTCCGCCTAATCCCCCACTCCTCCGGGTGTTTTTTCCCCAAAAAAAAAAAAACCCTAAACCCTAAACCCGATTCCGGCGATTAAGTTATGATTTTGTTCGTGTCTCCATAACGGACTGCCCCTTGGGGTCCGTTTCTGCAATCAATTCCGTGTTCTCTAATTTCATATTTTGGTTTTTGGTCTCTTGTTTTTCTTTTGTGTGCAATTTCTGGTTTTGGATCTTCTTGTTTGTTTTTCCATTTTCTCGTGTCCCATAATTTCGTTCCTTTCAACAACCTCGCAAAATCATGAACAAACATATCTCAAAACCTTGTTGCGTTAAGGACACGGGAATTAATGATTCGAATTTTTCCCCGCCCAAAATAATTCTTACCTCAACCCTGTTCCTATTCATGCCTTTGGCCTGCTAAACCCGCAAAATCGGATTCCTCTTCGTTCACCAAAGCCAAGCTTTACCTTCGCAGCCTTCGTCCATGCCCTACTCTCCACCCTTTTCACACACCCAACGAATCCATTGATCGCTTACTTGAAAGGGGTTTCTCTTGTGTTGACCGAACTTCTTCAGCTCACACCGCCCCTTGCTCTCCTCGTAGGGGTGAAGAGGCTATTTCTTTCCGTTTCCCCCATCTCCTCTCTACCATTGAATTTGATCAAGATTTTTCTACTGCTCACAATTCCCTACCGCAAAGGACCGCCTTGGTGTTTTCGTCCCCTCCTTCTCCTTCCCTCTTGGAAGAAAAAGGCTGCCCTTCGACCCCTATGATCGGCCAATTGTGGCACATCAAATGATGAACTCATCAAACATGAATTCCAAAAACCCTCACCTCGGACTTCGGTATTTCACACGCTCTCCTTCCTCAAAATTTCGAACTCGCTCCTCACGCTTATCTCTTTGGTCGAACCCGGTGTCAATCTTCACCGTTCATCTTCTTCTAATAATGGACGTTCGATCTCTCGATAAATCGATGCCGTGTCTTTTTCGGTTTCCCAAAACATTGCTCACGTCTACGAAGTGGCGAAAGTAATCTTGCCCATTACCTTTTCGCGTCATCTTCCTTTTCTGGTCAAACGGCGCTAAAAGGGGTTTCTTAACCCTAAGCCGATTTAATTCGCAGCCGTTCGATCCCTTTAATCGATCCTAACCTTCAGATCGCCTATGACTCGGCTCAACCAATGAAATCTTGCCACGTCGCCCATTTTGACCTGTGCAACCAATAAATGATTGCCACGTCACCTTGCCCGTCTCTCCTCGCGAATCTCCTCGCACAGGCGTCAGCTGGTTCGAATCCTCTCCCACAATTTAATAGTTGATCCTTGTGACTCCTCACAAACCAACCGCATCGCGCCCTGTGGCGCTTCCTTCTCGGCCCATGGTCGTGGGATCAAACCCAGCACTGCAAAAATTTGCCTCCTTTTTCTAATTACGATGGGCCGCCTTCTCGGGCCTCTTCCCCTTCCCTTTAATTTCGGCCCACCTCCTATTTTAAATCCCTTTCAACCCAATATCCCAATTCCCTTGGCCCATTCGTCCCCTCCTCCCATTTTAATTCCCAGCCCATCCCCTGATTTAAATACTAATTCCCACGGCCCGATCCTCTAATAATCCCAATTCCAAGCCTTCAACCCCAAAATCCTTTGCTAAAGCCGTTGGAAATATTCGAGAAAATTCTCACGATAAAAACTCCTCTTTCCTCTTATTTGATGATTCAAAAATTCAGAAAATTGGTATGATTACTCGGGATGACAAAAATTAAAATTTGAATTTTCTCGTGATGAGATTAACTTGGTTTCGGGTCCTTGGAAATTATCTATTTTTGGTAAATTTTCTCATGCTATCCCCTCCCTCAAGATATCAATTATTCCTTATTTCGCTTAGGATTTAAGGGTAATTTTCGGTGGAGTTGGGTGAATTATTGCCATATTTGTATTAAATTCTCTCTTGAGGAGGATTTCACCGCATGTGGATGCAACCGTCATGGATGATCCGAGGTTGCCCAATGCGGAGTTTTCAAGTGGACTCCGGACTTTGATCTTTCGCACGAGGCTCCCATAGCTCTGTGTGGGTGAGATTTCCGGGCTTCCTGTCCACTTGATCCATAGAGATGCTCTTTTCACTATTGCCAAGGAGTTTGGCAAGCCTCTCTGCGAGTGGGCCAGACGGGCAATGAAACCTCTGGGTGTCTTATGCTCGTGTGTGCATTGAGATGGACCTTCTACGAGGGCCGACACTGTTTTTGATATTGATATTTGTGGGGTCTCTTACACTCGGGAGGGTGGTTTATGAAAACCGCCCCAAGTCTTACTGCAGGTGTAGACATGTTGGACATGAGTTGGTCGAGTGTTATATCACGGGGACAAACCCCGTCTTGCAGCGTTCTAGAGCTCCTACTCGGGGTATCGATCGGGCCGTCGTCGAGCGGGACACTAGCCACCCCCGATAAGGGGAAGGCCGTGGTCGAGGAGCATGTTGTAGGGGTCCTACTCCCGATCTGCTCGGAGGGTTGTGGTGGAGGCACGGGAGTGGAAGACGGTGGGGAACCGGACTGCGGCATGCTTGCCAAATCCTTTGTGGAGCAACCCCTCGTGCTCGGCCACGATCTATTCATCTCACCGGGAGGAGTCTTCGGCGCACCTTGAGAGCGATGATATTGTTGGGAAGTCCCGATTTGCTGTTTTAGAGGATGGTGAGATTGCCGATGAGGAATCGGACGATGGTGACTCGATGATCATGACGACTCTTACGGGGAGTCTGCTTTGAGATGATGATCCCGAGACCGGCCTTTCTATTTGATGCCTCCCAATCATGATGAGGATCGCCGGTGTGTCTGAGTCGCGCTCGGCATGACAGATCAATTGACACATTTGATTCAAGTACCCGTGTCCCTCTCGATCATCTTGAGTTTGGGACTCCCCTACTTGGAGCCCTTGTGATTCTTAGGCTAGCTCTACTTATTTGACTACTCTCACCCCGGTTGCTCGAGGGAAGAAGTTGAAGACTCTTGTTCCAGCTCTACGACCGCTAGGAGACAGAGAGCCCGTGATAGACCTTCCAAAGGTCGTGCTCGTAGTCGTCTTGGTAAGCAGGCGACATCCATCTCTCGATTAGTTATGTGTAGTTTTCTATATTTTCTGTTCGATTTTCGCCCACCCCGAGTGGTCTTGCTTGTATTTCCTTTGATTACCTCCCTTTGTGCGGGTTTGTCGGCATAGGGATGGGTGCTTGAAACTTGATGTATTTTTCTTCGTTGGTGCTATATACAGTTGGGGGTCCGCCTAATCCCCACTCCTACGGGTGTTTTTTCCAAAAAAAAAAAAAAAAAAAAACCCTAAACCACTAAACCACTAAACCCTAAACCCTAAACCACTAAACCCTAAAACCCTAAACCCTAAAACCCTAAACCCTAAACCCTAAACCCTAAACCCTAAACCCTAAACCCTAAACCCTAAAACCCTAAACCCTAAAACCACTAAAACCCTAAACCCTAAACCACTAAACCCTAAACCCTAAACCCTAAACCCTAAACCCAAACACCCAAACCCCAAACCCCAAACCCCAAACCCTTTTCCCTCTCTCTCTAGAATTCTCTCCCCACTCTCTACCCCCTACACACACCAAAACACCAAGAACGCACACATTTTTCAACAATGGCCAGCTGGTTGGCCTTCGATTCCGGCGATTAATATATGGTGTTCGTTGTGATTTAATCGGACCGCCCTTGGGGTCCGCTTTCGCAATCAAATCCAGGTTTCTGTCTTTATGATTTTAATTTTTTGTCTCTTGCATGTGCTTGTTATTTTTCCTGAATGTTTGAATCTTCAAATCTCTGTTCTGCTAGTTTCGGTCCCCTTTGAATTTCTACGTTCCTCTTCTTTGCTTTTTCCTTGATTTACGCTTTTTCAAATCTCCCGTGAAACCATGGGTTCCAAAAAAATCAGTAACCAAAAAATTCAAAATCTCGCCACTAGCCTAAAAATTCCAAAATACCGAGCTCATTTCGAAAAACCCAGATAATATGGAAAACCCGTCAGGTGATCCCAAAAAATCTGCTTCAATCCCAAACAGCTTTGGACCTCCCTCCCCGATTTTTTCGAACCTCCCACAACCCAAATTTTGGAAAATCTCCCCTCTATGACTCCGATTTCACAACAAATGTCTGGACAAAACATCGCCTATTTGAAATACCACCCTCAAACCAAAAATCGAACCAACCATTGCATTGGCTAAGGCTTACCTTCGCAATATGAAGATTCCGCCGCCGCTTCTTCGCTTTCTAATGCCGATATTCACGCCGATACTCACGGTCAAACCCCCTCATTAGTTAATCTCCTCTAAATAGTCTCTTGCTCACGTGTAGAGTGAATTACCCCTTCCCCTTCCTTGATTGATTCGAAAAACTCGATAATCCCGTCATTGGTGATGATTTACCCAATTCGCCCTTTCTTCTCCTAGTTGGGTGCATTTCTTTGAAAAGAGTGCATTAAACCACCCTAATTACTGTGCGTTAAATCCAAGCCGTTCGATCATGGATTTAAATCTCAGCCACCCTTTGGTCAATGACTCACCCGACCCAATCAATTCTCGCCATGTGGCGCCTTCTCACCAAGTCGGCGAGAATAATTCTCGCAAGAGGTTGCGGTTTCGAACCCTCTTGCCCACTTTAATTCCTCTTTTTCGCCTCTTCTCCTCGCCCAAGACTCCGAGTTCGACCCCTCCTCCCAACAAAATCTTCTTTTTCGCTGAATTCTCTCGCCCATCAGACTCCGAGATCGAACCCCTCCTTGCGCCCTAATTCTCTAATTTCACCCACGATGGGCTTTCTCTTGAGCCCATTCACTCACCCTTCACCTATTTATTCCGGCCCACCCCCAATTCCTTTCCCCATTTCATTTTTTTAATCCCGAGGCCCAATTCCCCCAGACCTCTCGTATTTGAACCCCCTCCTTAGATAAATTTTCCCAGCCCATTGAAACTAATTCCCCTAAACCCACTCAATCTAAATCTTTTGCTAATATTTTGGGAAAATTTGAAAAAACTCCCCAAGCCTAAAATAATTCCTCCTCTTTTTACTCTTTGATGATTCAAAAATTCGGAAAATTGGTGCGGTGACTCGTGAGGACAAAAAATTAAAATTTGAATTTTCTAGTGATGATATTAATTCGTATCCGGTCCTTGGAAGCTCTCTATCTTTGGAAAATTCTCCCATGCCATCCCCTCCCCAAAGATATTAATTACTCTTTATTTCGTATGGGTTTTAAGCGGTAACTTTAAATGGTCTTTGGGTGAATTATCATCACATTTGCATTAAGTTCACTATTGAGGAGGATTTCACTCGCATGTGGATGCAACCTTCGTGGATGATCCGAGGTTGTCCGATGAGGGTCTTCAAGTGGACCCCAGATTTTGATCTCTCACACGAGGCTCCCATAGCTCTGTGTGGGTGAGATTCCTGGGGCTTCTGTCCATTTGATCCATAGAGATGCCTTGTTCACTATTGCCAAGGAGTTTGGCAAGCCTCTTCGAGTTGATCGTCGGACGGCCGAGCATTCTGCATCGTCTTATGCTCGCGTCGCATTGAGATGGACTTACCGCAGTGAGCCGATCACCGAAGTTTGAGATCGAAATTTGTGGGATTTCTTATACGCAAAGGGTGGTTTATGAGAACCGCCCTAAGTATTGCACGGGATGTCGTCACGTCGGGCACGAGCAAGCAGAGTGCTACATCACGGGGATAAACCCCGCCCGGCGAGGCGTCCTAGAGCCCCTACTCGGGATGCCGATCGAGACTGGTCGTCGGCAGGACACCTCAGCCACTCCCCACGATAAGGGAAGGCCGTGGGTTGCGTCCAAGAGCGGAGTGGAAGATAAAGTGGGGGAACTGACTACCGCATGCTTGCAAGTCCTGTGGAGCGACTTCGTGCTCAAGACATGATTTATTCGTCGCTTCGGGAGGACTCTTCGATGCCCCATGAGATCGGCTGACATCTTGTTGTTGAGTCCAGATTTGTCGCTTTGGAGGATGGTGAGATTGCCGATGGAGGAGTCGGGAGGATGGTGAGACCGATGAGCTTGAGGACTCGGCCAAGGAGTCTCGCTGGGGATGATGACCCCGAGACCCGACCTCTATATTTGATGCCTCCCATTCATGATGATGATCGCCGCAGTGTGTCCGAGCCGTGCCCAGGCCATGAGAGATCGATCGACACCTTCGACTCAGTACCCGGGTCCCCCTCGATCGATTTGGTGTCGAGACTCCCTCCTTGGGGCCCTTGTGTTTCTCGGACCGAGTTCTACAGATCCGACTACCTCCTCTTCGTCACAGAGGGGAAGAATTCGATGAAGAGACAGGCGTGCTCGGGGTCGTCTGCGTCGGCCAGATTTAACTTCCATTTCTTGATTAGTTTGTCATGTGTTGTTATTTATTTTATCTGCTTTGATTTTTCGCCCACCTTGAGTGGTGCAGCTTGTATTTCCCCTTGATTACCTCCCTTAGTCCGGGTTTGTCGGCTTAGGGTTGGTTGTTTGAATCTTGATGTATTTTTCTATTTTGGTGCTATATACAGGTTGGGGTCCGCCTTTAATCCCCACCCTCCGGGGTGTTTTTTCCAAAAAAAAAAAAAAAACCTAAACCCTAAACCCTAAACCCTAAACCCTAAACCATTCCTCACTTTTCCCTCTCTCTCTAGAATTCTCTCCCCACTCTCTACCCCTACACACACTAAAACACCAAGAACGCACACACTAAACTCTTATGGCCAGCCGGTTGGCCTTCGATTCCGGCGATTAATCTATGGTGTTCGTTATGATTTAACGGACTGCCCCTTGGGGTCCGCTTTCGCAATCAATTCCAGTGTTTTCTATTTTTATGATTTTAGTTTTTGTCTCTTGCATGTGCTTGATAATTTTCCCTGAATTTTTGTTTCTTCAAATCCTTGCTCCTGGTTGTTACGGTTCCTTTCGTTCTCTTGCGTTTCGCTTCCTTCGCAAAAACATGGGTTCCAAAATCAATAGCCAAAATGTTCGAAAACAACCTGTTGCACGAAAAATGCCAAACTACCGAATCTTCAAAATTTCTGAAACAGTCGAACCTTTCAAAATTCCGTAAAACTGAAAACCCGCCGCTCTTCGAAAACCGAACCATCAAAATTCCGTAAAATTCTCAACAAATGATCCCCAACAAGATTGCTCGCCTAAAATTCTCGGAAAAATAAAGCTTTCCAAATACCACCCCACATCCAAAAAGTCGAACCAACCATTGATATGGGTTAAGGCTTACCTTCGTAGGCTCTCCATCCCCACGATCCCCACGCTTCGCCGCCGCTCTCGATAATCCCACTTCAGCCGTTAACATCTCCTCAATCTCTTCGCGCTGCCGACGTCTTCGTCTAATGGTGGCCGTGTTCGCACGATAATCATCTCTCGCCCTCTTGCTCCTGGCTGCTGCCGCTACCACATTCCCTTCCTTAATTGGCTCGAAAAATCCTGATATTTCGCATATCATTGGGGATGTTTTTCCAATTTACTTTGCTTTCTCTCGTTGATCGCATTTCTTGAGCAGGTACATTAAACCCTAATTTTTCTTGCTTCAAATCCAAACCGCTCGATCATGGAATTAAATCTCAGCCCTCCTTTAGTCAATGACTCACCCGACCCAATCAATTCTCGCCATGTGGCATCTTCTCTCCATGTCAGCCGAGACCGCTTCTCGCCAAGAGGTCACGGTTTCGACCCCTCCCCCAACTTTAATCCTCTTTTTTCGCTGAACTCTCTCGCCCAAAAGGACCCAGTGATCGATCCTTCCTAGCAGCAAAAATCCTCCAATTTTGCTGCCTCCTTCTCGCCCGATGGTCTCGGGGTCGAACCCCTCCTTGCGCCCTTTTTTCTCCTTTTTCTTTTCACCCACGATGGGCTTTCTCTTGGGCCCAGCCATTCAGCCCCTTCTCCTAATAATTCTAGCCCACTCCACTGATTTAATCCAACCTCCCCTAATTTAATTGATAGGCCCATTTCCCCTTCCCTTTCGGTGACCCTTTGCTTGAAAAATTTCCCAGCCCATTGAAATTAATTCTCCTCAACCCACTCACTCTAAATCCTTTGCTAATATTGTGGGAAAAATTGAAAAAACTCCCCAAGCCCAAAATAACTCCTCCTCTTTTTACTCTTTGATGATTCAAAAATTCGGAAAATTGGTGCGGTGACTCGTGAGGATAAAAATTAAAATTTGAATTTTCTCGTGATGAAATTAATTCGGTTTGGGTCCTTGGAAAAAATCCATTTTTGGGAAATTCTCTCATGCCATCCCCTCCCCCAAGATATTAATCACTCTTTATTCCGTATGGGATTTAAGGGTAGTTTTCGTTGGAGTCAAGTTAATTATTGTCATATTTGCATTAAGTTCACTCTTGAGGAGGATTTCACCCGCATGTGGATGCAACCATCTTGGATGATCCGAGGTTGCCCAATGCGGTTTTCAAGTGGACCCCGGATTTTGATCTCTCGCACGAGGCTCCCATAGCTCCGGTTTGGTTAAGATTTCGGTCTTCCTGTCCACTTGATCCATCGTGATGCCTTGTTCACTATTGCCAAGGAATTTGGCAAGCCTCTTCAAAGTTGATCGTCAGACAGTGAGCATTCAAGACTTTCCTATGCTCGTGTTTGTATCGAGATGGATTTACTTGTGAGCCGATCACCGAAGTTCGAGATTGATATCTCGTGGGATTTCTTACATGCAGAGGGTGGTTTACGAGAACCGCCCCAAGTATTGCACGGGATGTCGTCATGTCGGGCACGAGCAAGCAGAGTGCTATATCACGGGGATAAGCCCCGACCCGCGCGGCGTCCTAGAGCTCCCTGCTCGTGATATCGACCGAGACTGCCTGCCCAGGGACACCACCACCCCGATAAGTGGAAAGGCCGCGGTTGCATCGGAGGACCAGGAGTGGAAGACGGTAGGGAACCGGACTTGGCATGCTTGCTAAGTCCTTTGTGGAGCGACCCCGTGCTCAAGCACATGATTTATTCGCCGCTCAGAGGACTCTTCGGCGCCCCATGAGATCGTTGATACCGTTGTTGAGTCCAGATTTGCCGCTTTGGAGGATGGTAAGTGAGATTGCCGATGAGGAGTCGGAGGATGGTGAGACCGATGAGCTTGAGGACTCGGCAGGAGTCTATTGGGATGATGACCCCTAGACCCGACCTCTTTATTTGATGCCTCCCATTCATGATGATGATCGCTGCCAGGTACCTTGAGTCGTGCCCGATGAGAGATCGATCGACACCTTCGACTCGAGTACCCGGTCCTCTTGATCGATTTGGTGTCGAGACTCCCTCCTTGGGGCCCCTTGTTTTTCTCGGACTGTTCTCACATGATCCGACTATTTCCGCTTCGTCACAGAGGAAGAAGTCGATGAAGAGACAACAGTGCTCGGGGTGCGTCTGCGTCGTGCCGACGACTTCCATTTATTGATTAGTTTGTTATGTGTTGTTATTTATTTTATCTGTTGATTTTCGCCACCTTGAGTGGTGCGACTTGTATTTCCCTTGATTACCTCCCCTTAGTCCGGGTTTGTCGGCTTAGTGGTTGGTTTTATGAACTTTGATGTATCTCTCCATTTTGGTGCTATATACAAAGTTGGGGGTCCGCCTAATCCCCCACTCCTCCGGGTGTTTTTTCCAAAAAAAAAAACCCTAAACCCTAAACCCTAAACCCTAAACCCTAAACCCTAAAACCCTAAACCCTAAACCCTAAACCCTAAACCCTAACCCCTAACCCCTAACCCCTAAACCCTAAACCCCAACCCCTAAACCCTAAACCCTAAAACCCTAAACCCCAAACCCCTAAACCCTAAAACCCTAAACCCTAAACACTAACCCCAAACCCCCAACCCCAAACCCCAACCCCCAAACCCAACCCCAAACCCCAAACCCCAAACCCCAAACCCCAAACCCCAAACCCCAAACACCAAACCCCAAACCCAAAACCCAAAACCCTAAACCCAAAACCCAAACCCCAAAACCCCAAACCCCAAACCCAAAACCCCAAACCCCAACCCCAAACCCCAAACCCCAAACCCCAACCCCAACCCCTAAACCCCAAACCCCCAACCCCAAACCCCAAAACCCCAAAACCCCAACCCCAAACCCCAAACCCCAAACCCCAAACCCTAACCCCAAACCCTAACCCTAAACCCTGGACCCTGCACCCTGCACTCCAAAACCCCAAAACCCCAAAACCCCAACCCCTAAACCCTAAACCCTAAACCCTAAACCCTAAAAAAAAAAAAAAAAAACCCTAAACCCTAAACCCAAAACCCAAAACCCAAAACCCAAAACCCCAAACCCCAAACCCCAAACCCAAAACCCAAAACCCAAAACCCAAAACCCTAAACCCTAAACCCTAAAACCCAAAACCAAAACCCCAAAACCCCAAAACCCAAAACCCCAAACCCCAAACCCCAATCCCCAATCCCCAAACCCCAACCCCCAAAACCCCAAACCCCAAAACCCCAAACCCCAAAACCCCAAACCCCAAACCCCAAACCCAAACCCAAACCCAAACCCCCAAACCCCCAAACCCCAAACCCCAAAACCCCAAAACCCCAACCCCAAACCCCAAAACCCCAAACCCCAAAACCCCAAACCCCAAACCCCAAACCCCAAACCCAAAACCCCAAACCAAAAACCCAAACCCTAAACCCCCAAACCCCTAAACCCCAAACCCCAAACCCTAAACCCTAAACCCGAACACCTAAACCCCTAACCCCTAACCCCGACTCGAACCCCGACCCCGAACCCCGACCCCGAACCCCAAACCCCAAACCTCAACCCCAAACCCCGAACACCGAACCCCAAACCCCGAACTCCGAACCCCGAACCCCGACCCCCTAACCCCAACCCCAACCCCAACCCCAACCCAAAACCCCAAAACCCCAAAACCCAAAACCCTAAACCCTAAATCCCTAAACCCCAACCCCTAAACCCCAACCCCAACCCCCAACCCCCAACCCCAAACCCCTAACCCCTAAACCCCTAAACCCAACCCCCAAACCCCAAAACCCCCAACCCCAAACCCCAAACCACCAAACCCCAAACCCCAAACCTAAAACCCCAAACCCTAAACCCTAAACACTAAAACCAGACCCCGTAACCCAAAATCCCAAACCCTAAACCAAACCCCAAAACCCAAACCCCAAATCCCTAACCCCATAACCCCAACCCCCAAAACCCCTAACCCCTAACCCCAAACCCCAAACCCCAAATCCTAAACCTCGAAACCCAAAACCCCAAACCACTAACAAGAGGCCGCTCCCCATCCAAAATCAAACCACATTTCTTTGGAGGTGACTTCCACTTTGATACCGAGCTTCAGCGCTTCTTTATGGATTGCACTTGGCGAGACGGTTCGATGCACCCATTTGGATTGAGCTTGATGCTTGTTCACCTTCTTCGACAGTCGCTCCGGTCCTCATGGCGTATTCAACACACTCTTGGTCGCACTCATACTCGATGGCTCAGTCCAGACATCGGGTCACTCACATCTTTAGAGAGGGTAACCGCCCAACTCGACTACATGGCTCACTGGGCATGGAGTGGTGTGCTCTTCACCTGATCTACCCTCACTCGGCTCCTGTGCAATTCCGGATTCGCGTTCGCATGGATCGATTGTATATCCCAACTTCAGAGTCCGATGATCTCCAATGGTTCCCCCACTTGTATGTCTCAATTTTCTAGTTTCTTTACTTTTTGGATTGTGTCCCTTGTTTGATGCACACCTATTATGCTTCTATGTCTTTTCGATTTGATGCACACTGTGCCTTTTATAGTTAGGTTTATATTTTTTGTTGTTGTTGTTGTTTGATACTCTATTGTAAAACCGCTTATATTTTCATATATGTGATGGGCCTACTGGGCAATAATTTGTTTTTTTTTAAAAACCCCGAACCCAAAACCCCAAAATCCCAAAACCCAAACCCAAAACCCAAACCCAAACCCAAACCCCAAACCCCCAAAACCCCAAACCTCCAAACCCCAAAACCCTAAACCCTAAATACTAAACCCTAACCCCTAAACCCTAAACCCCAGGACCCCGAATCCCAAACCCCGAACCCCAAAACACCCTAAGCCCTAACCCCCAAAACCTAAGCCCCTAACCCCTAAACCCCTAAAACCCTTGTTCCGTATTTTCTCAACACATAAAATAATCAACCGCAAGTGTAAGGTGTCTATCCTAGTGCGGTAAGTACGAGTTGATCCCACAAGGAAGGATTAGTGTAAAAGTGATGTACGTTGGCCCGGTTCTATCTAGACACGAACAATTCTAAAAACTAAGACTAAGTCTAAATGCTATCTAAAAAATATCACTAAGAAAGCAAATAAAAATAGTCCAACCCAAATCAACAACAAGTTAAAGCAAATAAACAATAAATTAAAAGGTGGTCCTAGGGAATTGCTATACCTAAATATCCATCTATGGTAGAACACTAAATTCAAATGGTATTAGTGATGATTTTGTAAGGTGGGTCACTAAGCAAGAGTTAGAATGATTAATTAAATCCAATCAACTCAAAGGAAAATTGCACTAGCATGCATCTCTACCCTACTAGCATAATCAACTCAATAAACCCCTAAGACCCTTCATACCTTCTCACTAATTAATCCCTTTCTCAAGTGACAATTAATGAGCCATGTACCCAAGGTAAATTGTTGGATAAAATTTCTCAATTAAACCCAAACAATAATAAGTAAAATATACAATTATGGCCAATAAAAGCATGCTTATAATAAATGATAATTTGAACACATAAACAATAATCACCAATAAATACCAAATAAAAGAAGAATTAAACCATAGATATCAATTTAGGCTTCACAATCCCTAGAACCAAAATGGTTCTAGGAAAATTCCTACATAATCAAACTATTACAAAATTAAATGACAAAAATAAAATAAAAGAGAAAAAGAGAAGAAAGCTTAGCCTAGTGTAAGTGGAGAATCAAAATCTCAAGCTAATCCATCTTCTTGAGCCCAAAATGTGGAAGAACACCTTGTAGTGTGTGTGTGTGAGTGTGTGCAAAAATGTTGTTGTTGTCGTGTCTGTCTATCTATTCTCTCTTTTCTTCCTCTCCAAGTTTTCTTCAAATTCCCCCAACAACCCTTAAGTTTTGTTTGGTCCTTCTCCCTCCAAAAATTCAATTTTTCCTTTCTTCCTTCACGTTTTCGGAGAGCTTCCAAACGCGGTCTTAACATCGAGGCTCGCTCGACTCGAGTAAGCTCACTAGACCGGTCGATCAGCCTCATAAATCGCATGATAATTCTTCAATTTCTCGCTCCGGTCGAGTGGGCTCACTAGACCGGTCGAGTGGGGTCTCCTTCCAGAATTGTCTCGATATATCACCCCACTAGACCACTCTAGTGGGGTCACTCCAGCTTAGCGAGATTTTAACACTTTTTCAAAACATTAAGCACTTTCCACACCCCGCCGGAGTCTAGTCGCCCCACTAGACCACTCTAGTGAGAGCCACAATGAAGTCTTCTTCGAGCTTTTCATTCGTTTTCGTCCCGACTTTCACACGAGCATCTTCATACCCTCCGAAAGGCCTTGTTTACCTACTAAAACACATATTTTCCTACAAAATAAACAAAACACAATCTTTCTCCAAATCAAGTGTAATTAGCCAAAATTGAGTAATAAAAGCATGAATTTGTATGAAAAATAAGCATCAAATGCACCCCAAAATCATGCGAAAATCACCCGAATCCACCCTAAACCCCAAAATCCCAAACCCTTAAAACCCCTAAAACGAACCCCGAACCCTAGACCCTCGAACCTCGTAACCTGAACCCCAAAACCCGAGACCCCAAACCCCGAAACCCCAAACTCCAAACCCCAAACCCGATCCTAAACCCCAAACATGAGTCTTACCAGGAAATTATACTTTGGCACTTCAACTTTTGAATCCTTCACATGAGTCTTTAACAATTTTACCCGATGACTCATAGAATGACCAAAACATTAAATAGTATCAATTCATGACTAGTACTTAATTCGTAAAAGAAGTAAAGTGATGAATATATATGTGTATATATATATATATATATATGCTTTACCATTTGCTAAAGATGGCATAAAGTATGAATTCCAAATAGAAGGCTAGCACCTTAAGGCGGATAAACTCGGTGTATGCACTAAATAATGTGAGCCTCTGTCGACATCAAATTTGTTTCCTAATTCGTCTCAAACACGCACACAATGACATGTTTTCTTGATTGGAGAATGAAGCTCTAAATAGAGGTGTACACCTTTTTGTTGAAATTAATTAATATCTTTATATTAGTTTCCTCATACAGATCTTTGCTTATCTATCATAGTCTTTTAATTGTTGTTTGTATAACTTGATTGATATTCAGGGGTTTTTTAAGAGCATATTATAAGTGGTTGTTTAATTTGACAAATCCAATGATATACGATAAAGTTAGCACATTTTTCTTTTGTTCACGATATAGATAATATAGTGAATATTGTTTTTAAAGGAATCGTTGATTAGGGTGAATTATTGCATGAGTTTTGAGGAATTTAATTGCATAATTTGATGAAAAGTGTTAGTGTTTTGAGCTTTAAAGTATAGGGTACCACTTCTTGTGCTTAAAGGTATTACTACTTTGAATTTAATGAGTTTTGCTTGGTTTTTATCTCGTTTCGTAGTTTTCGGTGGAATTTGATGAAACGAAAAGTACCGGAATTCATATGGAGATGAGATGAATGTGTAGGGCAAAAACAGGGGTCGGGAGGTCATACCGGCCCACAAAATTTCTGGACTCGACCTATGGTCGAGCTGTGGCAAGCTTCAGTCGAGCTTCATGCTTAGACGAAAATATGGCCAACTATTTAGTAGCTCGAGTCATGCAGAATGCCTTGAGTCAAGGCACAGCTCTCGCTCGAGTTGAGCTCGACTCGAGGCACGCTCCACGAGAATTTTAATCTTTTTGTTCAATAGAAGCAAGACACGGGGCAGGAGTGATATCTACTCAATCAAGCACGAAAATTACTCGAAATTAGAGAGGATTAGATATAGCAAAAGGGGAATAACACATACACATAGTGAATTACCTTTTCCTACACACACATAGCTAGATTTTGCATTACTTCTTCAAATTGGATGATCAAAGGATGATTTCTTAATGTTTGGATGCTAATTAGGTGATATCTTACCTTTAATTTTAGTTTTATTGGCTCAATCTCTTGTAATGACAATTGCTTATTTCATTAATGTCATGGGTTTAATTTCTTTCATCATGTTTGGTTAATTTCTTAGTGCTACAGTGTTTTGATGCTTATGGGTGATTGAATTTGTGTTGAATTCTTATGGGTAATTTTGATTGTTGATCAATTGATTGGATTGATGTATATTGAATGATCTATTACTTAATTGATTCTAATTTTATGCATAATTGTTGAATTATCATAAGGAGACTTGGATAGTTAGATAACTCATTTGGTTGAGGAAATTAATTAAGTAAAGAGAGTGAATATTAGCTTTTTTTTTTTTTTTTTTTTTTGACGGGAGAGTGAATATTAGCTTAATACAAGGAGACTTGGTTATTGCTATAGAAATGCATCAATTCCACACTAATGCTTAGACGATCAATCGGGTAGTTAGTAAAGAGACCATAGGTAAGGTGTCTTAGTATTGAAGGGAGACACGCTAGGGGAACCTATTGACTCGTGTTCTTGCCCCGAGAGGAAAGGGTGACTTAGTCCTTTCAAACTTTTGAGCTTAAATCGTAGCATAATTCATAGGCGTACCAAGTACGGGGTTATTGCTTGTATCAAAGTTTGCTCTTATTAATTGATTGACATGATAAATGCTCATTTGAATTCGTTGCATATTTGATTCTCATTTGTTGATAAGCACCCGAGCACCTTTTTATCATTGATTGTTTTCCATTGCTTGTTAATTTCATTGATTGTTCGTGTTAATTGTTGCTTGAACTATTGAACTTGTTGAATGGCTTGTGCTACAATTGCAATTAAACTAGTAGGTTTAGGGATATTTCTCATTTGATTTCCACGGATCGATATTTAACCGGGTAACTTACTAGCTACACGATCTCTTTACACTTGAAGGGTGAGTATTGACTTTTATGGATGATGGAAGATGAAAAGGTTGTTGGGATTAGTAGTTAGGTTCTTGTATTTTTGTTTCGTTTTGTTAATAATCTATTCACATTAATTATTTTATTAGTAGTGTATGGAGCTGTGAATTTTGGTGCTTATTGGATTCAACATTTAAGAAAATTCAAATTCAATTTTAGAAATTTAAAAATTAAGCTACATTACTAAATAAACCCCATTTCACCTCAAAATAAATAAAATAGAAGTAACATTTTTTCACTTTATCCTCTTCTCATGAACATCCCCATCCTAAATTTAAAAAAATAAAAAATTGATTCTTTCATATTCTATAATAATTAAATATCCAAATATATATAAATTAATAAAATTAATTAACAAACAAAAAATCTTCAAAAATATCATAAAACTAGATAAAATATGTAAATTATTACAAAAATTAACTAAATTTTAAGAAATATTTAAATTAATAAAATAAAGTAAAATATTAAGAAATTCAACTAAATCTTCAAAAGTAATTGATTAAATAATTTTTTAAGATTTAGTTTTTTCAATGTTTTCTTTTACATTATATTTTAACAAATAAACTGTATTTATATTTTTAATTATTTATATAATTTTATTTATAAATAAAATAATCGATATTGAGTTGTAAACTTAACTTGAACATTTAAAACTTTATACCAAACTTTATAATTGAGTAGAAAGGAGTACAAGGTTACTCTATTAAGGAGTTGCTCAGCAAACACGAATTTATGATAATGGAACCTGTAAGAAAGGGAAGTAATAATTTTGAACTACTACTACTAGGTAGTAAAACAATTGAAGCTTTGATTAGAGTTCAAGTTTTTGGGAGTCAAAACTAACGTATATAGTTTAAAAATGAGTGAGTTGGGAGGTTGACACGGAAAGCCCACCTTACATCGATCAAACTGTTGCTTCATTTTCTTGAAATTGGGTTTAAGATCTAAAATTATCATTTTTGGTGCGTTGTGTAGTTTATTATTATTATTATTAAACCGGTGGAAATGGGAATAGGAACGAGAGTAGGTGACTCTCATTTCCAGCTGTTTATTAAGGTTTTTTTGGTACTTTATTTTAACTAGTAATGGCTATTATAAAATTATATTTATTGCTTCTTCCTTTATATTATGAGGGTGGATCAGTACTTGTTTTGACTCAAAACCAGCGGCTGCCTCCTCGCCTTCTCCTATCAATTGGCCCAGGTGAGACTGAGACCTCTCTTTCTGCTTTGGTAAATATTTGTTGCCATATAATTTACTCATTGTTGGTTTGGTTTGGTTTGGTTTGAGTTAATTTATCCAGATCTTGTTCCTTTGATTTTTACCCAATTATTGATCTTTTGCGTCTTGAATTGCAATTTGCAAGCAATGTGTTTGATAGATCTAACCCTGGAGCACCAGTTTTCTTAGTAATTGATCACTCTCAGATCTGGTATTTTAGCTCTAAGAGCGGTATGTGGATCACCAAGTGTAGTTAATTAATTAGATCTGGGTTGGTGAATGTTTTTATATTTTTTCGAATCAGATCAGATCTAATTACTATTATATTATATTATATTATAAAACTACTGACTACTGATATGATCATATATGTGGAGTGCAGAACAGGAGAGCAAAAAATTCAAGTGGAACGTTGGAATCCATAAAAATGAATACTATGGTTTTTGGTGCTCTGTTCCTGGTCTGTTTTGCTTCGGCACATGCCCAAAAGAGCGGGGCGGAAACTCCGACGCCGGCACCGGCGCCCGAGGCGGAGCACGTGAACCTGACTCAGCTACTATCGGTGGCTGGGCCATTCCACACTTTCCTCAAGTATCTGGAGTCCACAAAATTGAGCGATGAATTCCAGAACCAAGCCGACAACACCGATGAAGGAATCACCATCTTTGTCCCCAAGGATGGGGCATTTTCCTCTTTGAAGAAGCCATCTCTCTCCAATCTCACCCAGGATCAGCTCAAGTCGCTCATCCTTTTCCACGCCTTGCCCCATTACTACTCTCTCTCTGATTTCAGGAACCTCAGCGATCGCAACCCCATCCCCACCTTCGCCGGGGGTGCTTATGCTTTGAATTTCACCGACAAGTCTGGAACCATTCTCATTGATTCTGGATGGACTAGAACCAAGGTCACCAGCGCAGTTCACGCCGCAGATCCGGTGGCCATTTACGAGACTGATAAAGTTTTGTTGCCTGAGGCAATTTTCGGCACCGATATCCCGCCCATGCCGGCTCCAGCACCGGCGCCAGAAATAGCGCCCTCGGCTGATGCTCCAGCGGCTGATAAAGCCAAATCCACTGATTCCTCATCATCCCCGACTTCTTCACATTCATCTTCTCACGTGAGGATGGTTTCCAAATTGGGCCATGTGGCCACGGCGTTAGTACTGATGATGATGATGATGTTGTGATCTGTCCCTGCTCTGTTTCTTGAGAAATGTTTAATTTAATTGAGAACGTGCTGCACTTTCCTTAAATTTTTTTTTTTACTCCATTATTATTCTTTCTCCATTTGTTTGTCTGTTTTGGAGGGCTGTTGTGTATGCCGGAGGCTTACCTTACCTGCAAAATCATCCGTGTACCAGCTGTGTACAATAATGAATCTTCATTTCCAATTTTTTTACATTTTATTACACTCAACAATTTTCTTTATTTATTTTTGAATAAAATAGTTGCAATTGAGGGATATGATTTGAACTTCGTTTTATATATACAGTTCTATTAAACTATATTTTAGAAATAGCATATATTTGTACATACTGCCTCAGCTATTTCAACTTTCCAGTATCATTTTGTATTTCCAATTGGGCTCGATGAGGTTGTGAGTGGGCCTATATTTTTCTGGACCAATATTTTTATTTTTATAAAATTCAAAAATAAATATGTTATAAAATAAGAATGAGAAGAACAAAAATTTGATTACCTAGTTCGTAAAAATGAATATGTCCTGGGGACGAATCAAGCCTGGAGATCTTTCACTATATTTCTTGTTGTCACATAACAATACAATAATACGTATATATAAATAGAAAAAGAATTGAAATGTAACTCTAAAAGCCCACTAGGCATTTGATGGCCACACAGGTCACGAAAACTAAATCATATTACAAAGACCAATATAATAGATTGTTGATAGAAAAGTATTGCATCAGTTGATTTTTAAAAAAAAATTGGTCGAGCAGACAAGATTGGGGTTTGCCGAATAAGGGCTATGGCATCTAGCTCGGCTTTAATTATATATTCATTCCTTGGTTTATGTTTTTCATTTAATGTTGGGGAGCAAAGTTTCGGATATGATGGCAATATCTGATTTTGTGGAATACATGTTGGATTATTCTACCTTAATGTCACTTGTTTAAAGACCTTTGAGTCTTCAACTGTAGAGTTTTCAATTATTTTAGGAACAAATAATTACATTGCTCATTTAGTTTACTAATTTATTATTATGTTTTTGAACTGCTCCTTGAAAAAGTTAAGTTGTGCCTAATATTATTTTAATAATTGTATTGGAAATGGATTTGATTTACGAGAGTTTTTTTTTTAAGAAATGGGGGATATCACAATTTTGTTATATCATTTGAATACTTATTTTCAAATTCGAACATAAATGTTGAGTTATTAATAATACTTTACATAATTGGTTGTGTAAGAGTTATGCAAGATATATACGGTTTACGATATGTTTGAAAATAATAGAATATTTTTGTTGTCTCTTTAATATTAGGCCAAATTTTTACATCCTAATAATTGTAGTGGAAAGATGTCTAATATTATTAAGAGAGAATTTACTGAGCTTGCTCTTGATGACAATAATTACTTGACTTGGGCCCTTGATGTTGAGATTCACCTAGCTTCCTTTGATTTGAGTGGAACAATTGTACAAGGTTCCCAATCCACTAATACCCGTAAGGCAAAGGCTTTGATTTTTCTCGAACAAGACTGAAAAATGAGTATCTTCTTGAGAAGGACTCTAGTGTTTTATGAAAATCCTCAAGGATCGTTTCCATCAACAAACCGACATAATTTTCCCTCAAGCACAATATGATAAATCTCTGTTTTCAAGATTTTGAATGCGTGATGGAATACAACTCTGTCTTACATCGTATTGTGTCTCGCTTAAAATTATGTCAATGTAAAATTACCGAGACCGGATTATTACAAAAACCTTATCAACATTCCATGCCGGTAACCTTGTACTCCGATGCAGACAGGGGCCAAAAACTACACTTCTCACTCAGAGCTAATTTCTCGCACTTTTAGTGGCGTAAAAATATAACCAACTACCGATGAAAAATCATAATGCAATACTGGTTGGCTGCATAGCGGTCGAAGCACATGCTACGGCTCAAGGAAAAACTTGGACTTGCGTAATGGATGAAGCTTGAAGATTAGGAATCTTACTTGAAGATCTAATGGTGGATGGAGTTTCAATGGAGAAGATGAATTGTTGAAGAAGAAGAAGATGAATTGTTGAAGGAGGAAGAGTTGGGTTATATAAAGGGAAAAATGAGATGTGGCCAATTCTTAGCCAAGAAAGAAATGAATGGTTGAAAATAAATTTAATTTTTACTATTGGTATTTACTACGGTTAAACTATTAAATAGTATCATTTAGTCACTAAACGAGTCACCAAATAAATATTTTGAAAACATATTAATCCACCACAATTTATTTCTTGAATTATTAAAACGTAAAAACAAGATAACTATATTATTTAATTTTGTAAATTATATCACATAATTTTTCATACATGGTTGAATTTATTATTTTGGTGATGCATATTATTTAGACGTAATAGGATTGTTGTCGATGAATTTTTATTATTTATTTAACATTATTCTTTGTTCGATAAGGACTTTTTAATAATTCTTCCTTTAAATAACAATTAAGTCTTATATTTCATTTTTACCATAAATCAAACCTTATTTCCATTATTCTTTAAAGTGCTAGGCTATGATGCACGGATTCTTCTAAAAATACTACAATGCGGTATCGGATTCGCACCCACCCCTAAAAAGGGTGAGATTCTTGAATCCGCGAGTCCGTTGCGTATCCGTTTGTTACGTGGCGAATCCATCACGAATCTGATTGCCACGTGGCGAATCGGTAATAAATAAACTAAAGCACTCGCGAACTGATGGACGAATCTAACTTGATGATTAGATGGAGACATTCAATTAAACATTAAATATATTATTTCAATTGAATTTTATTATGTAATGTAATTTTGTAACTTAAATTGACATTGTAACACTCATTTTAGATTGAATTCACTATTATGATTTACATATTGGATTGACAAAATTGAATTGTTGTTTTATTACTTAATTAAATTAAATTATTAATTATACGTTTAAGTTTTGAACAAGAGAAAATGTGAATTACATACATTTGACTTACGAATTTTTAAAATATATATTTTTTTATATATAATAAAATATAAATAAATAGACGTATCCTTCACGAATTGCACCCTAATTTTTTAAAAAATCGTATCCCCGCACCCGTATCGTATCGCTTCCGCACTCGCACTCGCACTGTGCAATATAGGTGCTAGGAGTGCTTACGGCTCAGAATGCTCGTCCTTCTACCCGAAAATCATGTCTTTGAAAACACATATAGCTCATTAGTAGATAATTCGTTTAATCATATAATAAACTTGGATATTTTGGTTCGGGTATTACACATAGTATGCCAAATAATTGAATCCCTTCCATTATTGAATTTATTTGCGATACATGTGCAAATGGTAAATTGTTAGACCAATATTGCAAAATTCCAACTTACCTATTTCATGTTGGGGGCATGCAATTTTACGGAGTTGCATCTCTAATTCAAATCCGACATGATGCATATCATGACTACTCCTTTACAACTAGTGTGTGGGAAATAACCTAACATTTCTCATCTGCGCATATTTAGTTGTACAGTATATATTCCATATCACCACCAAAGCGTACCTCAATGGGCCCACAAAAGAAATTGAGTATATATATACATCGGTTTTGAATCTCCATCTATTATAAAATACCTAGAACCTATAATAGGGGATCAATTTACGGCCCGATTCAGATCGTATATTTGATGAAGATCATTTCACGGCATTAGGGAGATAAAAATCCAAATTAAATGAATGCCGAGAAATTTCATGAAATGAAAAAGATCTTCGATGTTTAGATCACTAGTCAAACTAAACTCGAAGTTCAAAGATAATTAACTTGCAATATTTAGCAAGTAATGCCGATGCATTTACCGATCATAAAGGTGTGACTAAATCGCATATACCCGCTGTAAATGCATCTTTGTGGGTAGAGGTTCCAATGAAATCAAGTATACATATTAATGCCCCCATACGCTAGAAGCGTAAATGACCTATTAACACAAAGAAAATAAACCCGCGGAAAACTAAAGCTAGCAAAAATATTCAACCCCCCGAAATCTCCTCAAGAGATTCGTCCCGAAGACGAAAATCCTAGTAATGATATGTATGTGCACAAAATACTAGGATTATGGAACGACCAAACCAAAATATTTTGGGAAAAGATGAAGATCTGGTTGATGTGAACATAAAAGTTACTATGAATTTTATAAATACGAGAAACTCATATTAGAAGTATTACTATTGTCGATAATCTAATTTGCCACCACAATTGTTCTTTCTATTACGAATAATGATCTGGATCCGTAACCCAAGTCAATAGCCGAGTACCTAAGCGCTCGATCGGGTAAAATGGAAAGAAGCAATTGAGGCGTAACTAGACTCGTTAAACAAAATAAAAGTATTTAGTACTACCGTACGTACACCCGAAAATATTGTCCCCGATGGATATAAATGGGTATTTGTACGAAAACGAAATGAGAATAATGAGGTGGAGAGATACAAAGCGAGATTAGTACCTTAAGGGTTTTCGCATAGACCCGGTATTGATTTTAATCAAACATATTCTCCTGTTATTGATGGAATAACGCTCCGCTACTTAATATCCCCGGCAGAAATTAAATTTAGAAATGCGCTTAATGAATGTTGTAACCACATATTTATATGGATCATTGGATGCCAATATTTATATGAAAATCCTTGATGGACTTAAGATTCCCTTAATCGGTTTATGTTGATGATCTAAATATAATTGGAATATGTAAGGAGATTGAAGAAGCTAAATCAACCTTAAAGGCTGAATTTGAAATGAAAACCTTGGGTAAAACCAAGTATTATCTCGGCCTCGTAGATCGAGCATCTCCCGAAGGAATCCTTGTACACCCAGTCAACCTACTTGAAGAAGGTGTTGGAGAGATTCTATATGGTTAAATCTCATCCGCTAAACACACCAATGGTTGTTCGCTCCATTGAAGTGGATAAGAACTCATTTAGACCTAAAGAAGATACGAGAAGACATACTAGGACCGAAGTTCCTTACCTAAGCACAATTGGTGCATTACTTTATCTTGCAAACCGTACCAAATCGGATATTGCATTTGCGGTAAATTTGCTTGCAAAGTTTAGTGCTTCTCCTACAAGGAGACATTGGAATGATGTTAAACATATTTTACGGTATCTTCAAGGTTCACATGATCTTGGTTTATTTTGTACAAGAAATCAAGACAAAACATTGGTGGGCTATGCAGATGCTTTGGTTATATGTCTAATCTCCATACCGCCGGATCTCGATCAAGTTATATTTTCCTCTACGGTGGTACCGCAATTTCATGGAGGTCTTTAAACAATCTATGGTTACCACCTACTCAAATCATTCATATATTATTGCTTTATATGAGGTCTCACGAGAATGTGTTTGGTTAAAGTCATTGGTAAAACACATTTGTAATTCGTGTGACATTCTAAAAATGATATATCCCCTACTGTCCTTATGAGAACAATGCAGCTTGTATTGCATAGATGAGTAATGGATATGTTAAATGAAACTTGACAAAAGATATTTTCCCAAAAAAATTTATCCGTATGAACTCCAAAAGAGTGGTGAAATTATCATACAAAAGGTACGCTTTAGTGACAATCTGGCGGATTTGTTTACTAAATCACTTCCTACATCTACATTTGAAAAATATGTCCATGCTATTGGGATGCGTAGGCTTGGAAGGTTATTGTCTTTAGGGAGAGTAACAACTTAAGAACAATCCTGAAGATTGGATTCCAAAGATCAATGATTGTACTCATATTCTCCCTAAATTACTCTGTCACGGATTAATGAGACATGGATATCACGACGTAATGTTTAAGGGGAGTGTTGTGAATATATTATAATTATGGACATTACTTGTTGGGAAATATATTTAATGGGGGCAAGATGCCTAATGGGCTTTTAGGGTTACATCTCAATTCTCTTTCTATTTATACATCCGCATTATAGTATTGTTATGTACAACAAGAAATATAGTGAAACATCTCCTGGCTTGGTTCGCCTCTGCACGTAGTCATTCTTGACGAATTTGGTAAACAAATTCTTGTTCTTCTCATTTTGATTTTATAACAAAATACTCCATATAATAAGTCTAAACAAATTTTCAATAATCAGTTCAACAAACAAAATACGTACCAACAATTAAATAACTTAAAATAAGTTTACAACATTCCATAATAAATTTCAAACCATATGTGTGTGAAAAAATATTGAGTGCTATATATGTGCGTGAGGGTGGGTATAATCAATCATTTCTAAATGTACACTATTTTTTCCAATTAGCTTACGGTTCAATTTATTCTCCGTGTTCATCTGCTGTGTAGGAATGCAATTGATTTAGCAACTGTATTACATACTCATGAAATAAAAATTTATGCATGCCATTGGCTTTATAGGATAGATAGAGATCAACTTCTGATAGAGCTATAGCCTATATATGATGGCAAAAACTTGTATGAGACCGTCTCATGCATGAAACCGAATCACTTTTTAATCAATTGTTATCACTTTTTAAAAAAGTGATACAAATTAGTATAAAAGTGATAACAAATTAAAAAGTGATAACAATTTATGAAAAGTGATAACAATTTATGAAAAAGTGATAGCAAATTATGAAAAATGATAATAATTTATCAAAAAGTGACTCCGTCTCATGTCCGTCTCATGCATGAGGACGGTCTCACACAAGAGTGCCCCATATATGATATATGTATGTACTTATATTTAAATGAGCAGCAAATTATTAGGTGATGATCGATCTATGAGCTAAAATGATCCAACAAGATATAAGCGCAAATGATCAGGCACAAGCATTGGGATTCCCCATATCAACACTAATTATAAAAAAATGACAGGCCAATAAAAAGATCGATGGCCGGGCTAAAGTCGGCACAAGCCAGTCGGCCCGACGTGTCAATCGGGTCGGGCCAAATAAATGCGGTGGTAAATTTTTATTTATGTGTAATTTTAAGAGTTAATAAACACATTTAAAAAAAAAAAAAAAAAAGATAGATATATATTATATATAAGTAGTGTTATAAGAGTTGTCTAGTGCCAATTAATTATAATACACTCGAATTGTATTATAATACTTCTCAGTTAATTTATTGTTATTTTTTATTTTTAGTTTTTAAAATACTATTTTAAAAGTGTATGCATGCATGCAATGAGATTAAACCATTATTTATTTATTTATTTAATTTGGGGATGCAAAAGAGATCTAGTATGTAAAGCAAAAATAGAGGTGGTTATTGTGAATGGCTCCCTCAGAATCGCAAGCCAAAACGGCTTTTTCTCCTTGTCCGTTTTCATTTACACACTCACGAAAAGTAGATAGATGATGGGAATGAACAAGTAAAGGCATGGTGTGTTGTATATCATGATACCTTATTGTTTGTTATGACTGATTCCAGGCATGCATCATAAGGTAAGGCAATCTTCAATCTTTTCCTGTACAAGTTAATTAAATATTAGTGATCTGTAAGGGATTGGGTTATATTTATGATCTGCCATTGCAAATTAATATTAATATTTGAATTTCGCAGATGCATTTTATCGTCTGAATTAATTCTATTGGATTTTCATGCATTTTTTTGAGATTGAGCTTAAGTAAAAAGTAGTGAAGATGTCCAGTTTCGAGGGCGTTCTCGTCTCTGATCCTTGGCTTCAGAGCCAATTTACTCAAGTGGAACTGCGAAGCCTTAAATCAAAAGTATGCTATGATTTTGGCAAAATTAAATGCACTAGTCTGTTTAATTATTATATATAGTTACATTTGATCTAGAAATTTTGTGCATATGGTTATTATATATACATGCAGTTCCTTTCAGCAAGGAATCAATCTGGGAAGGTTAGTTTGATAGATTTGCCACCAGTGATGGTGAAATTGAAGGCCATCACTCAAATATTAGGGGAGGAGGAGATCAAGGACAGTTTGAGGGAATCGTCTTCCGACTTGGACCAAGAAGTTGATTTCGAGACCTTCCTTCGGGTATATGTATATGTATATATATGCATGACTGCTTGCCTGCCCTTAATTAATTTCGTTTTGGTAGCAGTAGCAGTAGCGGTAGCATTAGCACTAATTATTTGGAATGTGTTCATGATATAATTAGGAATATTTGAACCTTCAAGCTCGAGCCACAGCCAAAATGGGTGATTCCAAGACATCATCCTCATTTCTAAAAGCTACTACTACTACACTACGCCACACAATTAGTGAATCCGAGAAGTCCTCCTATGTTGCCCACATCAACAGTTGTCTTGGAGAAGATCCATTCTTAAAGGACTTCCTCCCCATAGATCCATCAACCGATGCTCTCTTCGAATTGGCAAAGGATGGTGTTCTTCTATGGTAATCCTAATCCTTAATTCTAATTGTCTCAACTAATTCTTTCTAACCCATACAAATATTCTTTTTATGTAGTAAATTCATTAATGTGGCTGTACCTGGTACCATAGATGAGCGAGCTATCAATACCAAAAAGGTGCTAAATCCATGGGAGAGAAATGAAAACCATACCCTTTGCCTCAATTCTGCAAAGGCCATTGGATGCACTGTGGTCAACATTGGCACACAAGACCTAGTTGAAGCTAGAGTACTGATATTAATTTCCTTTCCATTTTGATGAATTCATGTACATATCAATTCTCATAGCTTTCTTGTTTATTTCACAGCCTCATCTAGTTGTTGGATTGCTTTCCCAACTAATCAAGGTAATTCTACATGAGTCCGTTATTATTATTCATCAACTCAAATTCTGAGATCATGTACATTGTTGTTGTCAAACATCAGATACAATTATTAGCTGATCTTAATCTAAACAAGACTCCCCAACTCGTTGAATTGGTGGAGGACACCAAGGTAACAACTTTACCGCCAATTTTGTTGACAAGTATATTATATTATGTTATGTATGCTTATAGTTGGTCCACAAAGTGCAGGAAGTGGAGGAGCTTATTGGCCTACCCCCAGAGAAAGTTCTACTGAAATGGATGAATTTTCATTTGAAGAAAGCCGGATATGAAAAGCAGATCACAAATTTCTCCTCTGATTTAAAGGTAAGAAAATGGAGTAGCAAAATTTCTAAACCAAGATGTTTCTATTGAGGGACATTTCTAAACCGAGTGGGCCAAAATACTTACGACATACACACATAACATAAACTTGAAAACTGAACTGATACATGTATCTTGACTTGTCTGATGAAATTCACTCTATTTCTTTTCCCTTCAATATGTGCTGTCAGTATTGAATTGTCTCGGTACACAAATCTTAGTTATGGAAAGATATAATGGGGGCAACTGAAGGATATCCAGCGACATGTAGGATAAATGGGGCTCCACTTCATGATTGAAGATGCAAATTTAAAACACGACATGTCCTCTTTGTTGGATAGGTGTTTGTTGGTCAATTTGGAACCTTAGAAATGATGTTCTCTTTGATAATGGCAATGTTGTGGTGGATAGGGTGATTAATACTATTAAGATTAGGATTTGGCATTGGATTAGTTGCAAGGAGTCGTTGTTATGCTCCGTTAAGCTGAGTACGTGGCTAGGGGATCCATGGTCTTGCCTTGTGATTCTATCTTAATTGTATTGTATTGTTACTTATGGGTTGAGTACCCCTTGTACTCAAATACTATAAATTTTTCTTGACCGTTCAAAAAAAAAAAAAAAAAAACACGACATGTCCTAACTCTACTCAATGATGAACTGAAAACCCAAACGGGGATTCAATAAGTTATATTTGCATGCGATCAGATTGAACTAGGATAGAGGGGAAGAGAAGTAATACTCACTATAGATCGTGGGTTCATGAGAGTCTTATTTAGAACTTGTAGGAACTTCAAAATTGTTTACTCTCTGCTTGTTTTACCTGCAGGATGGAGAAGCTTATGCTCACTTGCTTAATGCTCTTGCCCCAGAATATGGCACAACTGCGACACTGGACGCAAAAGATCCCACTGAAAGAGCAAAATTGATCATTGAGCAAGCTGAGAAACTGGATTGCAAAAGATATGTTACCCCAAAGGACATTGTGGAGGGATCGCCAAACTTGAATCTAGCATTTGTTGCTCAAATATTTCAACACAGGTTTGAAAATAAAATATTCTTCATAATATATGTCATGTCCAATCATATGTTTAACCAAGTTACAATTTATTACAGAAATGGACTATCAATGGACAACACAAAAATTTCTTTTGCTGAGATGATGACGGATGATGCTCAAACTTCACGAGAAGAGAGATGTTTCAGGCTGTGGATTAACAGCCTTGGAGTTGATTCGTATGTCAATAATTTATTTGAGGATGTGAGAACAGGGTGAGGTTTGTCTACATTGTCTCGACGTTCAGCATTTATGAGCTTATGTAATAATTTTGATTTCTCCTGCATGTAGATGGGTGTTATTGGAAGTGCTTGACAAAATTTCTCCCGGGGCTGTAAATTGGAAACTGGCTACCAAACCTCCAATTAAGATGCCTTTTAGGAAAGTTGAGAATTGCAACCAAGTTATAAGTATTGGGAAGGATTTGAACTTCTCTCTAGTCAATGTTGCTGGAAATGACATCGTGCAGGGAAACAAGAAGCTCATATTAGGTAAGTCACCACTGCAGCATATCCGCATGCATGTTTTCATCCAAAAGTGCTAAACATAAATCTGTTTCCATCTCTATTTGATCTGCTCTTCATTTCTTCTTTGATGATTATTTGGTAGCAACACAATACACAACACTTAATTTCCTGATCCAGAAACTAGCTATTACACTCATACATAACTAAGCAGTTGTTTTTTCTTCATGTATAGTCAATTACTATTCATAGAGTTCACAAAGCCCAATTATTTCACACCTTCCAAATAGGTGGCTTGGCTAGCTGAATGTTCATGAGCCAAGACTGCATTAGCTCAGAGCATGCCGTTGGAGCTATTATACACGCATTCTCACATGGATGTTTCCTCAGTCACGATAACATATAGAATATGCATTTGTACAAGGCTCATCACTGGTGTCTCCATTGAGTTGGTTACAATATCTAAATATTGTCATAACTTGACCTATTCAATTAATCTCTTTTTCAGCTTTCTTGTGGCAGCTAATGAGATTTAGTATGCTCCAATTGTTGAAGAACCTGAGGTATCATTCCCAAGAAAAGGAAATTGGAGATGTTGACATACTAAATTGGGCAAACGACAAAGTTAAGAAATGTGGTCGAAGTTCCCAAATGGAAAGCTTTAAGGTACGTAATACTCAAAAGCTGCAGCTTCATCGATGTTTATTTAATTATTTGCTCTGCACTTGGCATTGGCAGGATAAAACCCTTTCGAGTGGCACATTCTTTCTTGAACTACTAAGTTCTGTGGAGCCAAGAGTGGTTAACTGGAGCCTTGTAACAAAGGGCGTAACTGGTATATATGAGTAAAAACATGCTTGATTCATTTATTTGTGTTTGTGTTTGTATTCCCTTAAGATGTAATGGAACTCAAGTGTAGATACATGGATGCAGATGAGGATAAGAAGTTAAATGCAACATACATAATCAGTGTTGCCCGAAAGCTGGGGTGCTCCATATTTTTATTGCCCGAGGATATACTGGAGGTGAACCAGAAAATGATGTTGACCTTGACAGCTAGCATCATGTACTGGAGCCTGCAGAGGAAGGCCGAGCAGGATGACGCACCTGATCATGTCTCTTGTACAGCTGCAGAATCATGAAAATTGAAACCATACATACCTGCAACAAATTAATTAATGCACAAGACCATTGAGTTTTCCACCACTCGAGACAGAGAGACGATTGTATTCGGTTTTGCAATCATTTCCCTTTGGAATACTTGAATTAGCTAGATTCATGCCTGATCGATTTAAATACTTATTACTCCATATAAAATGTAACTTTTGTGTGGTTCATTTAAACTAATGATTTATATATGGATTATACGTGTGTGTGTGTGTGTGTGTGTTGGATTCGAAATCTTTTTGTTCCAGTTTGTAATTACGGTCATGACTCCCTCTATTTTATGTCTCATTAGATATTGTCTTTTGGATATGAATTGATCATATTTTAACTGTACTAACTTAGAAATTTGTAATTTTTGTACTAGCACTCCCTCTCCCTCTCAGAACTTAATTTAATTAACAATTCAGCCAAAAAATAATTAGAGCAAGGGGGACCTGAATTGTAATGGAGTATTTCAAATTTTAAGAATAAAAGTAGATATATAATTTTATAAAGAATTTTGAATGTATATGCATATGCATATGCTTAATTTTCTTAAAGGTTGCACGTCGACAAATATTTATCATGAAATACAAAACCTAGTGCATATATACATGACATGAATCAAGGATTCTACTGATAAATATTCCAGTACTGGTTGATGTGGAAACGCTCTGAAGAAGCTTGGTCTTGATTTTAACGTATAGTTATAAAAAGGGTGGAGAACGATAGAGCTGGATTACTTGATAGAAAATGATCATGAAATATTGATTCGTGAGGAACGTCATCCCTAACGACACAAGAATTTTAAGTGGTTTGATCAAAATGATCTACATCTACTGTGAGAGAGCACTGATAACTTATGATACACCAAGGCCTTACAGATGTGTTTCAACCAAGAATTACAAACACTCAAAAATTTGTAATGTGTTGTATGCATGTGATTTTTCCCGACTTGAAGCAAGTTCAGATGGAATCTCTAACTGTTTCTTGGCTTGATGACTTGATGAGTAGCTAACCTGGTATGCCGACTATAATACGCATGAAAGATTTAGAAGAAACTCTCATTCAATGAGATGACAAAGATTTAACTAACTTTCAGTTTTTATAACTAATCCAACTGTCTGATCTTCCAAGCTAATTCAAACCAGCTCCCTAATCATCAATTCTGATCTTTGACAACATCACAACGATTTAGAGCTATATCACACCACACCCACAATGAAAGAGATTAATCTCACAAAACAAACAAATATCTTTCACAAGGTACAAATTAAATTGTTCCAAAATCGACCAATAGATCAATCCCCCTTTTGATTTGGGAGTATTGACTACACCCCTAAGTCTGAGCTTCATGGTACTCTTACCAAGTCACATGTTAGATCCAGGGCACTCAATCAATCCAGAGTTCAGATTTCAGTAGCTCCAACATTGGCAGAATCTGTGAGCAGCTGTGGAATGCATACGATCGAGGGAAAGAAGAGAAAATGTCCGGTTGTTTCAGAGGCAGAAATTAAGCAGATAGCCTCACTAAATATTGGGTGAATGATCAAATATTGTAATTGCTACTCAATCTCAAGATCCTTAATTCTTGAGATTAGTCGAAGGATTTAAATCCCCGCAATTGGTATAAATCAAATCATATTAAATCAAATGGTTAAAGAAACAAATTTCTTTAAGGCAAGATCAGAAACATACATTTCTCAGTATTTACAACATAGAATATATTTATTATCAGTTGAGTTGAGTTGATTTCCTTTTCGTTAATACAGATTGATGCATATATAAAATTAATCTATCTATTGATTTCTATGTACGTACATTGATAATTCTAGCTAGTAATTAATCAATTTAAGTTGGTAGGTCATGATTTTTCATCAGCGTGAAGGGAATTTAATCGTCTTAATCTCTGGTCAAGCTCTGCCATCACCACCGGCTCCTGCTTCTTCCTTTGCTTTGATATAGTGTTGCTCGTCATAGAGCCTATCTGGTCAAAGGCAACCTAACAAAAATTCATGACATGATGATTTGTTTCGTATATAAATAAAATCAAAAATGTATGTACGTACCGTTAATAGTTCATCAGGATCAAAGAGGCGATGCGTGCATTTATGTATTACATTAATCACGTCACCAATCTGACGTGTCATCAGCAACTCTTCTTCGTTCATCTGCATTAATTAATAATTATATAACCAACTAGTACAATTATTTAGCTCATGCATGCATGATTCTATAATTGATTACCTTAAAAATTGCTAATGCTACATTGAATAAAACATTAGCCCCTTGGTGGAAAAGAACGTCCCACACGCGCAGGGTGGTCTGAAATGAATATTTAAATATTAATTAATTAGGTAGCGGATTAATTAATGAGGAGGCAATTGGAAGTAGCAATTAATTAACCTCGGAAGGCAAGCTTTTGGAGAAGAGACAAATAAACCACTCAGTGCAAACAAGAGAAACATCAAAGTCCAAAGCTTCCAAATGAGCAGCGATCCTAGGGCACTTGTTGGTGAGGAAGTCTTGAAATACTCTTTGATCAACATGGCATCCAGAGAGGTTGTTTGTGTAGCAGTTGGCAAATAAAACATCTTCTAATAGCACCGCCAGCATCCAGAATGCATCTTCTTCCGTTTTCATCACCAGCAACAGCATTGCTGCTACGTAATTTAGACCCTGCAATGCATGCATTTAACAACATATCCATCAATATACATTATATATATATATGTATATATATATTAACAACACACACACATTCACCTGGCAATAACCAACATCAGAATCTCTGAAAGAATATGCAACAAGAACACGCCTTAGAGCTGCATGCCCCTCCCGAGTGTCTAACCATGGGTGCCCCGGGAAAGTCCGTGGGAGGTCCTACATCATCATCATCATCATCATCATCATCATGCATGCATCAATTATATTATATATTTAGATAGAGAATTTGTACATAGAGACATACATGATCAATCTGGGTGGTTGCAGCAGTAACCTTATCCTGAACTGCATCAACCATGTCCTTATAATAGCTCTCCGGAGCAGCGGATTTCTTCTTGGAGGCACCAGACAAGGAAAGCCATACTTTGGGCCTGAGCCTGAGGGGGATACCTTTTCTGATGAGCTTCTTGAGGGTAACAGCATTCACCAACGCCCAAAATCTCATGCTACCTTTTTAAGGGAGGAAAATTGAGAGTGCGACGTCTCATAATACCAATTCACGCCTTTGTTGGCCTCCACACCCCACCACACCCTCCCCTGTTCCCTCATCTTCTCTCGAACCTCATTCAAAACATTCACGTCATCCACATTTCCTTCCACCGGGAAACCATATAGATCTTGGAATTTTACTCTCATGTTCGCCCTTCTTGCCTGAATGCTCACTTGATGAAATATTGATCGATCCATCATTATTTCATTTACAAATATTAATTAATTAATTAATTAATTAATTGCATGCAGGATTCATTTGAAAATTAAGAATCAAAGCCAACGACAATGCGCCCCCAAGAATATACAGAATGTAATTAATAATTCTTTGTTAATATGAAAGCATGCATTCCAAGACAAGCAACAATCTGTGGTCTCAATATATTCGTAATGACACAAGTACAACTATGCGGTATATATATATGTATTCGTAAAAGACGGAAACAAGCGGCCGGTGTATTAATCAAATTAACCACTAAATAAACAACATTATTCATTTTTTCTCACTATGCAAATAATATATATCCACTCAAATTATATTTTCATTGATGGAATAAAATTTAGTTTTCTAACTAATTAATTGGCATTTATAATTATACTTGCACTATGCCAAAATCGGCTGCAACGACGGTGAATCCCCATTGTCGTAGGTGTTTTTCCACCGTATTCTATTGACCCATAGTCTTAGGTCCAGATGTACGACAATGAACCGTAATCGTAACTTTATTGTACCGTTGTCAAAACATCAATAACAACCATTGAAATCCGTTGTGGAATTTGTATAATAGTTTTCTTAACACTCAATGACAATAGTGGTTAACCGTTGTTATAGCACTAGAGGAAACCATTGTCATAAGTTTTTACTACAACTGATTTTCACTGTTGTCTTATGTTCAAGGCTCCGTTGTGTTAAATCTTAAGACAACGATTTAAATTTACTGAAATCGTTGTAATAAATCCTTACGACAACTGAATTTAATTGTTGTATATTTTTGTGAAACCATTTTTATAAATGCATGACAATGGAATTTAATCGTTATTATAAACTTTAATCTCCGTTGTGTTAACTATCTACAACTACAGTTTTTACCCGTTATATTAGCAATTTTTGTAAATTTTTTCCTATTGTCAATTCCCTAATTGCACAATAATACTAATTGAAAACAAGCATTCAAATAATATTATCATTGAACATTAATTAATCAATTTATTATCATACATTGTTTAAACTTCAAATTAAGTCATAAAATGTAAATAATCTAGTATTAAACTTCAATAACATCATTTTCAAAGTCACAAAAACTAAACTATCTTAAATATTTTCTTGTCTTCCAACCACTTCTACTAAATCACCCATATGTACGGTGAAAGACAGTCGGTCCACTCCTCCCACACGTTATCAATTTCTTTCCAAAATAATTCTTTTGCGAAAACTAAAAGTACAAATAATTTACCTCTTAGCGCCTTTGCTAATTCCTGCAGACGCAGTATACGTACATCGATAACATCTCTTTCTAGCCGGTCGATATAAGTACTTTGTGCCTCTATAAATTATAAATTAAACCCAGCTATAGCCTATATAGAATCTTTTTCTACATTTTATAAAAATGAACCTGGAGATGCATGCCTATAGTGATATTATTCGACTCAATTTCGTCCTATAATTTTTCATGTTTCATATTCAATCTCATGATATGTATTCAACTTTTGTCTTTTCAGTTCTAAATCACCGGAAGAATAATTAAATGACGTCATTATTAGTAGAGATGTTAAATGAGCTGGCTCTCACCCATTGGGGCTAGTCCTACAAGACCATGGACCTAAATGGTCTAGGGCCTTAATGGTTCACTTTTAACGGGCCGCTAATAGTTGGGTATATAACCCTAATTAACCCTAGCGGTTCGCGGGTTAAACGTGTCACCGACGGGATTATTAAAAATAAAATGATGTAATTTAAATTCAACATTTAAAATTAAATGATACTTAATAATATACTTAATGTGTTATTAATTATATTCAATCACATTAACCAAATTTTAAAATAAATTAAGGATTATCGAAAATGATAACACTATCAAATACTAAACATCTCTATTATTTAATATTTTGATTCATATTTGAATAAAATGTCATCTTTTAACTCATTTCATCTAAAATATGTACAAAAATAAAGATAAATTTTTAATAAAATTATAATATAATTATATTAAAATTAAATTAAAAAATATTAAATGGGCAAGCGGGCTAGCCCCTAACCCTACGTGGCTCAACCTTATAAGGCTTCGAGCTAAACGACCAAGGCCAAAACGGTTCTAATTTAGACGGTTCTAAAAAATGCTAACCCTAAACCTTTTTTTTTTTTCCAGTTTAATTAAACGAGTCAATTCTACGAGTCATGATCCTTTTAATATCTCTATTTATTAACATGCGGTATCATGCATAGCTGGAAAATGTATTAGTGTTAGACATTTTGGAACATAAATTTTATGATGAAAAAATGTTGAGTTGGTTAAGTGGATTAATTTTGGTGTATGCATGGCCAGAAAACAAAGGTTTAAAATTGGACAAATAAAATGATCAAAACTGAATCCAACCTGGGTTATAGGACCAAAGTTAATATTAGCTCCAACATGGTTTGTGCAAGTATATATATACCAACCATTCGATTGTAGAATTTTCAAACCAACTATGTGTGTGCGTGGAAAGCCTATTGTGGCTGGTTTGACTGACTTTAAAAGTAAGTGCGGTAAATTAATTTTGGCAAAAACTTGTGTGAAATTGTGTCATGCATTTTATTTTCTCGTGAGAGATCTAAGTTGTATCACGAGTCAAAGGAGATTCGTTTCATGATCAAATGAGATCCGTGAGACGGTTTTACAAAAGACCTACTCATTAATTTTAGTTTGAATCAAGACTTTGATTTGGATTTTAAAAATTAAATTTTGGGTTTGAAATTTAAAATCATTCTAATTTGAGATTTTAAAAATTAGTTTTATAAAACAACTACTATAACAAATGAAAACCTACTATTACATTTTCTAATACAATCAATAATCTCTCCGAGAGGTGTATCTCAAATAATCGGTAGCATTGGTGAAGATGTCTACTAGAAGTGTTAGTATTTGTGTGTTGAAGTATCAATGATCAAGTAAGGGGCAAAATCAGTTTTGGAGCATAAAACTGAAAGTTAGTTAAATAACTAACTCAAAGCAGACTTTGAGTTGTTGGTGCAATGTTTGAAAGGTCATATCTAGAGTTTGACTTATCAGTTCAGTGAAGTTTGTTGCAACAGAAAGCTCACGTGGCAGGCTTCAATTTGGAGTGGATAACTGCTTTGGCAACTAAGAAGATTCAGGAGTTAATTAGTGGCCAAGTTACCGAAAATACACAATTATCAGTTTCTTGGTTAGAGTGTTCTTGAGTGTATGAATGTTCTTTTCATGCTGGAATTCATTTGTACTCATTTAAAGTTTGGAGATAATAAAAGTTTGGAGAGGCCCTACAGTGGATGTAGATCTTTTAAGATCGAACCACTTAAATCGCTTGTGTTCTTTGCATTCATTTAAAGTTTTGCATTCTATCTTCTTTTGATTCTTTGTTTGTGATCGGTGTTTGCATTCTATCGAGTTTCTTGGTTAGAGTGTTCTTGAGTGTATGAAGATTCTTTTGTTTGCATTCATATAACTTCATTCACTTTTACATTAATTTGACATAAATTTAAATCTCCCGCTTTTCAAAAATTCAAAACAAACACACATTTTTTATCGAATTTCAAAATTTCCTAAATTTTAAAAATTGATTTTCAAAAGTCACCGAAAATCCAAAAGTATCACCTAAAAGTGTTAGCATATTTCATATTATAAAAACAAATAAGTTATTTAATGTGAAATTATGAATTTATATAAATTAACATTATAATGTGGCGGACTCACATTCCTATTACTGACACTAAAAAGATGAGAATTTGCGATGGACGCCTAAACCATCGTAGTTTGCGATAGTTTGCATCAAATATGCGACAATATGTTGCGAATTTCAACATTGATTTTTGCGATGGATACCTCTATCGTCGCTAATTTCAAAGGAATTTGCGAAATATATTTTAAATAGAATATTTAGCCTCACAAAATTTGTGTAAATGAAAGAGAAATTATATGTATATTAGATATCTATTTATATAATCTGTATATATAATCAAATAATAGAAATTAAATATTTTTATAATCTTCTAAATAGTTGAAGATCCCACAAATTTGTTAATCAATCTTTACAAATAATGAATTTGCGTATCTGCACAAAAAAATAAAAAATAAAATAGAAATAGCAAATAATAATTAAATGATAAACAAAAAATTATATACATACGAAAAGATGCAACCGGTCAAATTAATCTTTAAATTTGAAAGTTGTAATGAACAAACCAAAAAATATGAACAAAACATAATCAAACATAGCGATAAAACATAATCAAAAGGTAAAACCCTAAAAAATATGATGAAGAACGTCGGACGATATCTTTATTTTTGTAATATTAACTAGGCTTAATTGCATATAAAATCATGACATTTTAAGTAAATTGCAATCTAATCTAAACTTTTGAACTTTGTTAATTAAATCATAACCTTTTAATTTTTTGGCAAATATAACTTGCGGGCGAAGAGGTCTTGCCCGTCGCCTACGTGGCAAAGAATATGCATTATCGGCCTCCAACAATACTAAATGACGTGTTTAATATTAGGCTTAATTGCATATAAAATCATGACCTTTTCAGCAAATTGCAATCTAATCTAAACTTTTGAACTTTGTTAATAACTACAAAAATAATACTAAACTTTCTTACATTCCTCAATCGTATACTAATATGTAAAGAAACTTAAAAAATAACTCCAAACATGAAAGAAGAGACACATAAATTAAGTTCAAAAATGATCTCGCATAATATTAAGCCAAATAAAAATGAAAAATTGTCAAATAAATCTCTAATCTAATTATATGTGTGAATCAAATAAGTTTTTAATCTTCGACAACTTTATTCTTATTAAAAGAGTGTGATTTTATTAAGATGATGACTTATTTGATCTCAATATTAAAGAGAAATGATTTTAATGTGTTAAGAAAAAATCATAGGTCTATTTAATCCTCAAGTATAAGAAAGTTTGAACTTGATGACTTATGCGAGATCATTTTTGAACTTAATTTATGTGTCTCTTCTTTCATGTTTGGAGTTATTTTTGAAGTTTATTTACATATTAGTATACCAGTTGAGGAATGTAAGAAAGTTTAGTATTATTTTTGAAGTTATTAACAAAGTTCAAAAGTTTAGATTAGATTGCAATTTCTTTGCGAAAAGGTCATGATTTTATATGCAATTAAACCTAATATTAAACACGTCATTTAGTATTGTTGGAGGTGACAATGCATATTCTTTACCACGTAGGCGACGGGCAAGACCTCTTCTCGCCCGTAAGTTATATTTGCCAAAAATTAAAAGGTTATGATTTAATTAACAAAGTTCAAAAGTTTAGATTAGATTGCAATTTGCGAAAAGGTCATGATTTTATATGCAATTAAGCCTATTAACTATGCATCTATGAAAAAATCTATTAAAACATGAAGAAAGAAATTAGCAAATTGGTTGAAAAATAGCGAAGTAAACTAAGAAAAATAAATACGATGATCATCATCACATGTTAAGCGAAGAAAACGGTGAAGTATCAATATGTAATCTTCAATCAGATAAAAAAATAAAAATAAGAAAAGTGAAGAAATAGATTAGCAACAGATTATAATACGACAAAATTAGTCAACTAAAACCTAAAAACAATGAAGATGATGTATCAATCTTCAACCTATACTCAAAAACCAAAAATAATACGAATAAGGAGTGATTATACGGCATTCATAATAAGAAAGAATGAAAGAAGAAGAAATACAACTGCATATTAAGGGAGGAAGAAGAAGAAGAAATAATACGAATAAGGAGTGATTATACGGCATTCATAATAAGAAAGAATGAAAGAAGAAGAAATACAAGCTGCATATTAAGGAGAAGAAGAAGAAGAAGAAGAAGAAGAAGAAGAAGAAGAAGAAGAAGAAGAAGAAGAAGAAGAAGAAGAAGAAGAAGAAGAAGAAGAAGAAGAAGAAGGAGAAGGAGAAGGAGAAGGAGAAGGAGAAGGAGAAGGAGGAGGAGGAGGAGGAGGAGGAGGAGGAGGAGGAGGAATTAAGGTAAATAAGAAACAAATAAAAGCTTAGGGATTTACAGAATAACATAGAATGAGATTAATGGTTGAAATTAAAATTATAAAATAAGTTGAGATCAATACTTAGAACTTAAATGAATGACGGAGAGAAATTTTGAAATAGAAGAATGTAACTTTCTTAAGTTTAGATTGATAAGGCTACGATTTTAATTTTGTTAAGTTAAATATTTGCGATTATCCGATGTATTTTTTTCATTTATTTGCAATGATATTTTAAAATTTTTTTATTTACGACATACTCGTCACATTTTTCATTTATCTGCAATGATATGTTTTAATTTTTTATTTATTTACGGCATACTTTTTTTTTTAAAAAAATTATGATGAAAAATATTAAATTAATTATACATATATATATGTATATGTGATTACAATATAAATAATCAATAAGATTAATTCTAATTAAAACTTAATTAAGCAAAAAAAAAACTTTCGATTTATAATATGCATTTTTAAAATATATGATTCAGAAATCTTATTTGGTTTGCTATAAAACTCAACGAAGTCATGTTGTTCATTAAACATCGGGCAGTTTTGTATTTTTCATTCAACTGGGTTTGAAATAATTATTAATGGTCTTTTTCGCATCTTTACATTCTTCAGATTTGATTTTCGATTTCATTTATGATTGTTTTGGTTTCGATTTCGTGTCTGTGTGTATAAGTATCAGTTTCAATCTCAAATTTGGTTTGGTCTCTTCGTGTGTTTGCTTAGAATTGGGATTCGATTTCGATTTCAATCTCTGATTTCAATTTTTTTTTTTTTTTTTTTTTTTGTGGATGTTTATTGTGGATTTGATTCAGATTTTCATTCCTAGTTTGTTGTTTTTCAAATTGTTTGGTTGTTTTTCCATATTTTATTTTATGTGAAAGAAGATGACATTTTTAATTTTATCGTTGGGGTGAAATTCATTAAACCTCATTCATGTTTTATTTTAATTGGTAAATTTGTCACGTCAACGTGTGATGCGGATTTAAATGTCAGCAACTTCAGCCGAAAAAACAACGCACATGATCGAGATATGTTCAAAACAACATATCGTTTCGTGCATTTTTGGGCCAAATCGGGACTGCATTGACGAAATTTTAATATATACAAACTAAATCGATCAAACAAATAATTATAGGATCATAAAAGTGAAAAACTATGAGATGAAAATGGTTGAAATCCCTTAAACGCTCGTTTGGTTTGCATGATTAGGGCATTGACAAATGAGTTACCATGGGTGACAAGTGTTAAAATGAAGTCAATCGTGTCTACCGGATAATTAATGAGGAAACCAAACGAGCACTAAATAGAGTATTGATCGATTCCAAATAAATTATGGTTTAGTGGTGCACTCCTCGCCTAGCTACCCGACCAGTCAAAAATTTATTAATTTTGTTATATATATATATATATATATATATATATATATATATATATATATATAAATGAAATTTGCGATTGAAATTTAACTCATCATTAATTTGCGACACTCAAATTCACAATTGATTTTTGCCAGTCGCAAATCATGATTTGAGACGGATAGTAGTGCAAAATCCCTTTGTAACAAAGAAAACAAATCAATATCAAGGTCTAAACAAAAGATTTGACCTATAATTTGATAGTAACGGAGTGGATGAAGTTTATAACTTATTTCATCTCAAAGCAGTTCTATTTTAAACTCTCCTATTTATAAGATATTAATGACTTAGAGAATAAGAAAAAGATATTATAAATTTATAAAACATTGAGCACTTAGAATTTATCATAACATGACATTATTAAATTTAATAAATTGTCGATACCTACACTATCGTTAATTGATGCTATTGTTTTATAGTATAATATCAATTAGGTGTTGTTAGATTTGAGGAATTCGCTGGGATTAGTTGATTAGTCTAACATAACATAGCTGATATTTGGTTCAAATGACTCCATCCCATGACCGTCCCGATAGGTTCGAATATTGAGGTTATCATGCAATTCTTTGAATTTTTTTGTCCTTGTTGTGAGGGCTTGACATAATTATACTAGAGACAAAATGTTGAATTTGTCCTTTCTATATATTCTGTAATGCAAAAACAAATAAATATTTATATTGAGCAATGTACTCCTATAAATTAACATAAATTTTTTAAAAAATAAAAAATAATTCAAACAGTATAATAATGAGAAATTCTATCACCACTTGTCAATTTCATCTTGTATAGTAAATGACACCTAACTGATAAGTGGTCCATTATAGATGTGGTGCAACTAGGGAACTTGTACCACCCAATTACATAAAATATCATTCACATAAAAATGTGCGAAATAATTGAATGGTGGATATGCGATTGCTAAAATTCATGACAGATGCATTTAATTCTTTATAACTGTCAAATTGTTTGGTCAAAGATTAATTCTTTTTTTTTTTTTCAAATTATAGCCACTAATTTTTGGGAGGACAGCTAAGTGGTGCCAATCCCGACAGCTTTAGTGGAAACAATTGACGATCAATCATATATCCATCAACTTTTTATAGTGTTATTTCTGGTTTTCCATGTGTTTGTCATGACTCAAAAACATATTTAGTGATTATTTTAACAAAATCATAAGACCTTATGAAACATGTTTAATTATTTTTATTCACAGAGATATATATGGGGTGGTTGATAAAATTATAAGAAATGAAAAGAGTATAAAAATGTAAAAATATAAAATCAAAGTTGTTTTTTAGAAATTAAAATTATAATAGTGTAAGTTCAAACATCTATATATAATTTAATTTTTATTGGTCATCACAAAAACCTTCCAATCAAATACTTCTAAGAGTAGTAGAGTTGATCTAGTGTTATTTCTGATTTTTCATGAGTTTGTCATGACTCATGTAACATGTTTAGTTATTTTTTCACGAAATTATAAAACCTCATGAAACATGTTTAATAATTTTTATTCACAAAGTTATATGGGGTGATTGATTAAATTTATAAGGAATGAAAAGAGTATAAATGTAAAAATTATGAAAATGAAGTTATTTTTAGAAATTAAAATCATAATAGTATAATTTCGAACACTTATATATAATTTTTATTATTCACCTCAAAAACCTTCCAATCATATACCCCTAAGAGTAGTAGTAGAGTTGATCCAAGGATTTCATGGGGCCTATTGCACAAAAAAGAAAAAAACAATTAGCCCCTCGTATCTTGTATTCCCTCTGTTCCATGAATCATTTGCCAAAACAAATATGTCACCTACTATATGCATTATTTTTTTAAATAACATAAAATAACTTTAATTTTTTTATCCATCATCCCCAAAAACCTTAATAGTTAATACTCCATCCGTCCCGCAACTATCTTCACATTTTCTATTTCGATCCGTCCCACAACTATCTTCACACCCCAAATTTAAAATAACACTCAATATCATTACCCTCACAATATCAATTTTATTTTAAAAATGTCACTCTTATTTTATTCTACTTTATTCTCTCTCATTCACTTTATTGCATACAACCACCTAAAATACCCTTACACTTTATTCTCTCTCCTACACTAATTTAAGTTTTCTTAATAAGCATGTCTCTTCACATATGAAGATAGTTTCGGGACGGGTGGAGTCTTAAATAACATGTCATTACTTTTCTCACATTATTTCAATTTAATATTATTAAACAACTCTCATATTAAAGTTTAAAAAAAAAAACTATTCTACCCTTTGAAAAATAACTTATATTATGAAACAACTTACATTAAAACTTGTGGCGAATAGCTTAATGTCATATTAAACACGAGACAGAGAGTATAATATAAAAAATATCATTGTTAACATGAAAATATTTTATTAATTATAATATATATGTTTTCAAACTCATCAAATTAAACAATAAATTAAAATATATAGTTCAACAATAGTTGATCTCATCAACGAACATAAAATTCATAAGAATGACTTTTAAAAATAAAAAAAAATTAAATGATGACAAAATAATTAGGGATCGGAAAAGAAAATTAAAAAAATTAAAATATCTTCCTTGCATCTTAAACAAAATCTATGGTTGCTAACGTGTTTTTTTTTTTTTTTTTTTGACAGGATGGTTGCTAACGTGTCAGCAACTCCTTATATTATAAAATTATACTTCTGTTAAAAGTAGGAGTAGCTACAGCAAAAAAAAAAAAAAAAAAAAAAAAAAAAAAAAAAGGAGTAGTTAATTACTTTACAAGAGCGGTTATTAAGAAAAATAATGATAAAAAATAAAACTATTTTTAATTATTCAATGATGTATTTTTAAACTAGGTGGTTCCTCACTTTAGTGGGAAACTTGGAGTTCGATTTCCTTTGAAAATAAATCATTTAAAAATTTACCCTATTAAAAATGAATTATATATGCGTATGGTTATTTGATTTAAGGGAGTAGCTGGAATGGATATTTTAATATCGAGTAGTAAGTTGTTTGGTTAGTGAGATTTTGGCCCGAGACTTTATCCCGTCCCGAAAAGAAATCCCGCACTTATCAATGTCATTGTTGGATGAATTTATCCAAGATTTTTTTGCAGGAATTTTTATCTCTCTTTTATAATGTCTTTAATATCCCTCAAATTTAACACAAAATAACTTAATTATCCTCGATATTAAATTTAATCCTCATAATAAGAAAGGGTATTATTGACAATTATCATAGTTATCGTATGTATCCTACAATAAAAACACAATAAATCATTTATCAAGGAAAATGTAGTCCCGCAATCCAAACATATATATTTTCTCAAACAAAATAATTCAAATAGTATAATCCTACTAAATCCCCTGTTACAACTAATTCATCCCGTCTTGTGAAGCAAGCGATAGAGGATAACACCACCCTAGGATCATCCTGAATAATTGTGTATATATTTATCATGGTAAATAAGATAATTTGATAATGTTAAGAGCAATATATTACTCCCTCCGTCCCATGATTTCTTTTATATGAAGGGAGGCACACTTATGAAGAAAAATGGAGTAAGTGTAGGAGAGAGAATAAAATGTAAGGTTCTATTTGGATGAGTCATTTGAAATCGATGGATTTGAGGATAATACACCATACATTTACAAATCAAAATAGAGAAAAACTAAATGAATGGATTTGGTTCACACAAATATTACTTATAAGTGGGAGGATTTCAAATACCCAACAAAACCTAGTCATTTGAAATTCTCTCACTTCTTCCACTTGTGCTTGATATTTGAGTGTATCAAATCCATTCATTTAGTTTTTCTCCATTTTAATTTTTGTGTAAATTCATGTATATTATTCTCAAATCCCTTTAATTCAAATCCACTTCATCCAAATGGAGCCTAAGGGTATTTTGGGTGAGTACGTTGAATGAGATAAAGTGTAGGAAGGATAAAGTAGAATAAAACAAGAATGATATTATTGAAATTTAAATGATATTGTGAGGGTGTATCAATTTTAAGGATGTGAAAGTAATTGTGGGACGGACGAAAAGAAAAGTGTGAAAGTAATCACGGGACGAAGGGAGTATGTCTTATTCAAAATGTATGTTATTTTGGATGAATGTACATATATTTAAAAATTAATTTTTTTATTATACTCTTGATAAATATTTATCTTTCTTATTAAAAGAACATATTTATATAAATTTAAAAGAAATATAATTAATTTACATTAAAAAGTGAAAACGCCATCTGATTTTCAAATGAAATTAAAAATTAAAACATTATTTATTTTTAATGTGAGGGGGCCCAGTTGAAGAAATTGGTGAGCAAATTGAAAGCTATATATATGTATATCGATAAGAGAGCGGATCATGAGGTAGCCAGGTTATATTGCATGTAGAGAGAGATAAATAGATAGATTGTTGTATAATTAATTAATTTGTTTGAATTATGATGATATTGCAGGCGGTTGGTGTTATAATAATAATAGTTGTGTTTGGGAAGGTAGTAATTAATTATAACGGGAAGAAGAATGTGAACATTCCGGCAGGGCCTCGGGGCTGCCTTTGATCGGGAACCTGGTGGATGAGTACTTGCACAGGTGGGAACCCCATGTCTACCTGCGCCGGGTTTCTGCTAAGTACGGGGCCCTGGCCACCCTGTATCGCGGCTCCACCCCAACACTGGTGGTTTCCTCCATGAAAATGGCAAACCAAATACTGAAATCTCAGGACCAGTCTTTCTGCAGCAGGCCATCTGTGGTGGGCCAGCAAAAGCTCTCCTACGGCGGCATAGACATCGCCTTTTCGCCTTTCAACCAACACTGGAAAGAGATGCGCAAACTGTGCGCGCTTCATCTCTTATCCCCCAACCAAGTCCTCTCCTTCCGTTCCACCCGCGAGGACGAGGTTTGTCGAATGATCGCCACAATTCCTAATCATCAATATCCGCTGAACCTGAGCGCAGTGGCCATGTCCCTGGCCAGCAACCTCATCACTAGGGTTGCTTTCGGGAGGAGATACGATGAGGATGAGTTCGAGAAGAGGAGGCTGGATAGGCTCGTCCTGGAAGCTCAAGCCTTGATGGTCAGCTTTTACTTCTCCGATCATTTTCCAGCCTTATTGGGTAATTGGGTGGATAAGGCCTCCGGATTGTTGGCCAGACTGCGCAGGAATTGCACAGAATTGGATGGCTTGTATCAGCAGCTCATCGACGAGCATACACATACACATACACATGAAAAAGACAAGAAGACATTATTGATCTCGTGATCCAACGCAAACATACTAGTCATCATGATTGGGACGATGATCACATCAAAGCATTGCTCATGGTAAGTATCAAATTAAATTTTTATTTAATTCCTTAATTAATTAATTATATGCATATGCATGTGCAGAATCTATTTGTAGCTGGAACTGATACGGTGGCAGCCGCAGTAGTTTGGACCATGACTGCCCTGATGCTAAAGCCTAGCGTGATGAAAAAAGTACAGACGGAAATCAGGGCCTTAACAAAATTAGCTGGAAGAAGAAGTAGTAGTAGTAGTTTATTAGCAGTGAATGAAGATGATATAAAGGAACTGCCATACCTAAAGGCGGTGGTGCTTGAGGCCCTGAGGCTGTACCCACCAGCTCCGCTCCTATACCGGACTGCCCAAGAATGCACCCGAGTGGAGGGATACGATATCAAACCGGGCACCCAGGTTATCATCAATGGGTGGGCCATTGGTAGAGACCCGGAGAATTGGGAGAATGCAGAGGAGTTTGAACCAGAAAGATTCTTGATCAGGAGGAATCATAAAGATGCACTCGAGATGATGCTCCCTTTTGGAGGAGGGAGGAGGGGCTGCCCCGGAAAGGAAATGGGACTCATATCCATACACCTTGCCTTGGCTAATCTTCTCTACTCCTTCGACTGGGCATTGCCGGACGGGATCATCGACACCCATGTATTGCCGGGACTCACCATGCATAAGAGAAATCCACTGCTTCTTCTGCCTACTCCCTATCATCCTTCTTAATTTTAATTAAATAAAATATCATTATAATATTCATGAGCAAATAATTATTATTCTACATGTATATCTCCAATTTTCATGCATGTTTCATTTTGTACACATTACACCTGTATATATAACTTATCAACATTTTGGTTTAAATGTTTAAATGGTGAAGCTGACACTTATCCAAGCTACTAAATTAGAATTTAGGAGATATCCATAATGCATACCCATATTAGATTAATTCTTTAATTACAGGTGTATATATAATCAACATTTTGTTTAAATTTTTAAATGGTGAAACTGCAACTTATCCAAGCTACTAAAGGAGATATCCATAATGCATACCCTTATTAAATTCTTTAATCATTTTGGTATTAATCGTATTTTTTTAAAATAAAAAAACATAGACTTCAGTATTACAAATGCAAGGAGTCTTCGAAAGCCCAACCACAAATTTTGACAAGTCTAACCAATAAAAAGAGCTCTCGCAAAATCGAGAAGCTCTGGCAATCTCATGTGCCATAAAATTGACATGGCGTTTGACAAACTTAACTACAAAGCTCGAGTAATCAAAAATAATTAATCTATTAGCCTCCACATAGTCTCCATAAACCGAGTTGTGAACCGAAGTTGAGTTAATTGCATCCACAACGATCTCGGCGTCTCCTTCCACAATAACATTATTAAGCCCCAAGTTTTTATCCACGAGAGGGCTTCAAAAAGCCAAAGGCTTTCGCTTCATGGGGGACATCAGACTCGGAACGTTGAGAGCTTGAGCTGCAACAAAAACCATTCTTCTCCACGCAACACCATTCCAATGCCAGTTTGGAGCATCCCCTCAAATAATGCCGTGTCCACATTAACGTTCCACGAACCTGGATGAGGCCGGTGCCAAGCTGAGCAAACAGAACCCTCCATCTGCGATTGAGCGTGCACATGATCCTTTCTCGTTGTGGCTTGGGTCCACTCATCCAAGTGGACTGTTGCTACATTGTACTATCTCCGTCTCAAGAAGTTACGCACATTTGTTGGGACACAAAAACTAAAAAAATTAATTTTATTGACTTTTTTTTTTAAAATAAAGGGTAACAGGAGGAATAAAGTGAGAATATTTTTTGTGATTTAATGAAATAAAGTACGAGAGAGAGTAAAATAAATTAGAATAAGAGTGACATTTTTAAATTTAAATGATATTGTGAGAATATTAATATTATATGATATTTCATTTTTAGGAGTGTGAATAACTTGTTGCGACTAACAAAAATAAAATGTGCATAACTTCTTGGGATGCAGAGTATTAAATAATGGTCCATTTATATACACATTCAATATTAACAAATACACATATCAACCTCTAATTATGTCTATCAAATTCCTATACTAGCCTTACCATTTACACTTGCCTCCCCAAGCTTTAACCCTAATTTTTATCCACTTATCTTTCATATACACCATTTTTGTCTGCATTATTGCGTGAAAGGAATTTGGGAGAAGATGAAGGTTAGGGACGACTAACATCCATGTTACCTGCAAAATTTAAGAAAAAAATGTTGGGAATTTTGCGTTCTCCTTGAATCCTCTCTCTCTGTTCTAATTTTTCATTCTCCAGGCATATACATATATATATATATATATATATATAGCAAAGCCCCCATACTGATTATACTTGTAGAGATAAAGAGATGATGTCAAATCTCCTTAATTGTGGCACAAGAAAAGATCAGAAGATTTGAGTCATATATTTGGAACCAAGATATGATTTCATATTTCAAGAAATCTAATTCATTTTCTGCCGGCTTATCACGAATGCACTGAATTTTCTTGACTTAGTTAAAGTTTGTTTAACGCTGCCATGGAGTTTTTCTGAAAAGGGTATGTTTGGCAGTTAATGTGAGCGTTAGGTGTATATATTAGTGTTTTTTTTTTTAAGGGTGTATATATTAGTGTTGGAGGTGAATATAAGTATATAACCGGTCCATTAAATACTATTTTAAGATAAAATTTTCATCATTTAAATAATACTCCCTACATTTATTGGGATACGGAAACTAATAAAAATTAAGTTTGTTGACTTTTATGAAAGTAAAGTGTAAGAGTATTTTGAGTGATTTAATAAGATAAAATAAGTGAGAGAATAAAGTAGAGAGTAGAATAAGAGTGACATTTTTGTGATTTAAATAATATTGTGAGGGTATTAATATTGTGTGATGTTTCCATTTTAGAAGTGTGCATAACTTGTTGGGACAGAGACGAAAAAGGAAAGTGTGCATAATTTCTTGGGGACGAAAGGAGTATCATTTTACACTGCTCCACGCTTTGCGTTCGATTGCGAGCGAACTCGGCGCGACACCACCACCATCGCCTCTCTCACGGTCGCAGCGTTGTTGTCTTCTTCGATGCCAATCAAATTCCAATTTCGATCCGCCCACCTCCTCCAATCCATCGCACAGACTCGACGTCGGTCGCAACCTTATGTGACACGACCACCTTTTGACAACCCAGCCATAAATACTAATTTAACAAGAAAATGAGTTTTGAATAATTTTACAAGAAATGACTCGTGCGCACGTGCGACTTTTTATTTTTTATGCTTTAACAGTAAAGATGATTGACACTTCCAAACATGATAAAAATGACTCATAATATCATATACAAAATATTATAAAATACAACTCAAAATACACGCCCACGATTTGACCCATCAGTCGTCATCTATGTACACAAACCACTCAAAACCCGCAGAGCTGCACAGCTTGTCCAGAATCACAACCTCACAGATCATCGATTCCTACAATGCATAAACTATGTGAGATTTATAAATCTCAATAAGCAGAAATTATGCATGATGCGGTGTTTAGTTCGAAAACCTCCCAATGCACAATGCACTCTTTTTAAAATCATCAATTTATTTATGAAGCACTCGTTAGGGCCCCGACTCACTACTATGCACCGGAACACGAGCACTAAGCTCAATTTTTTTTTTTATATTTAAGTGGCCACTATATGTATGACCTCGACGTGAGGCCCATCCTCTTGTGGCCATCAAGGGTCCCCCCATCGCGCCCCTCATGAACACCAAGAAGTCATCCCTCCACGCCGACTCCATACCGTTGAGGATCCCACCCTCTAACGGCCTAGCGAGATCCATCACCAAACTCGACCCCCTGTCCGTTCGTAAGTCCCCTCTAAAAATATGCACACACCATAGCATATGAGACGGTGGCCTACTCTAGGTAGCATACACCGGGATCTGCCTGTCGCCTTAACTCCTAGGTCGCTCCTGCCGCCCTCGGTGCATAATGTGGTCAAACACACCATTTGATAAAACATTTTCATGTTAATGCATGATATGCATGATGCAATGTAGCATATACACACGTAAAACCACATGCTCAATACCATTTTTACTTCCGCAATAATCATATAATTCACAAATTCATTCCACGATGATCATTGAACTCACAGTTCATTCTGCAACAATTGAACTCGGTGGCCCACTCTAGGTAGCATACGTCGATTCTCTCTGGTCCCCTTAACTCCTAGGTCGCTCCTTCCGTTCTCACTTTGAAATCCCCTAATTCATTTCTAATCACTCGCCTAATTCATTTCTACTCACAACTCACCAATTCAATCACCCTATCCATTTCTATAAAAATTGCAGAATTCATAAGTTCATTTCACAATAATCATGGAACTCACAGTTCAATTCATAATTATAACGTAACTCACGAGGTTCATTTCACGATAATCACCGAACTCACATATTTAATCCACATAAAATATTGAGCTCACAGTACTCTTTCACAATAACCATTAAATATCAATCAAATATCACAACTAACATAATATTCACATATCATCAATTAAGCATAAATACTTCACAAATATTATATTTATGCATTGTAGGTGCAAATGAATTTCTACTTACCTCAATTCCGTAAAACGTTGATAAATCAAATCCTAAACCCTTTTTATCGTCTTTCACTATTAAATAAGAACAATTATTAATAATTTGAGGGTAGGGTTTTGTTCTACTTATCACGAGCTTCAAAACGGTATAAAATTTGTCGATTGACGGAAATCGAATTCTTACCAAAATGCTTCGAGATCTCTCACGATACTATCTCCCACTCCCTCTCTCTCGCGCTCTCGATCTCTCTCTCTTATACAAGTTAGCTTCCAAGTTTTAAAAGAAAGATGATATGGTATTCCAGGTTATGCTTCCAGGTTTTAAAAGAGATGATATGGTTGAATATGTCCACCGTCTAACCGACTAAGTTTTCTTAATAGGTAAGGTTTTATTTTTTTGTTTTTATTTTCTTTTATTACTATTATTATTATTATACTATTTAGTTTTAAGTGTATATTTATCAACAAAGTTTATGTATATATATACACCACCACACGTATTCATTACCATATATATACTATTATACTAATATTTATCAATCATAATTATATATATACATTTTTATAATATTTAATATTTGATTTATATTTAATTAACACAACTAATCACCAATTTAATACATTTTAATTTACACCATCAATAATAAAATAAATTGCATTGATACTCAAATATTCCTAAAACCCTCAATCACCTATAAATTGATTTTCTCACCACTAAATATATAAAGGCATGTGTAATTAATTCACAATTTAAAAGCACAATAAAATAATGCAAGATAAAATATTTCAAAATCACAAGTAGCACTTAATTAATTAAAATTGCACTCAATGCATGAAATATATTAGTTAATGAGTAGTGAAAAGCTCGAGTATCACAATTATAATTAATTTTCACGCTAACGTTAGAGGTAGTAACAATTGAGTAGTATAAAAGAATTAAATAAAATCTTATAATAAAATTTAATTATTGTCTCACCACTAAGTAAGTAAAAATATATATTAAATACAATATTTAAAACAAATAAAATATTATGAGATTACAAGTAGCACACAAATAAATAATTGTATGAAGCATATTGACTTATGAGTAGTTGACACTTAATTTATTTATATTACTTTAGATTTAACAATTTATGTAGAAGTTTATTACTACTACTTCAATAAAATATCATATATTTAAAACTTAAGGAGTAAAATGAAAAGAATCATAAATAAATAACGTGTCACTCATATAAGTTAATAAAATGAGTAAATTCTATTGATAAATATCTAATGAAGAGATACGGATATCACATTATGCCTCCCCGTGCCGTCCCCGGGTTTTGTAAATCCACCGCCGTCTCCTTTGCCGCTGAATGAAAGGTTGTTAATGGAAACTGGGTTTTCAAATTTGGTATTTAGGGAGAGGAGAGAGAAAAAAGGATGGTGTGTGTCGTCTCCTAGAGTGAATGAAATGAAATTTAGGTTCTAAAAAGTCTCAGTAAATTTCTGTTGAATGTTGGCTATAAATTTTTGCAAATTTGAGTTCTCGAATCGAATATTTACTGTTGAATTATTTTATTGTTGCGGAGAAACACAAGGATTTTTTTAAAGGTAGTGGGCTCTATATGTATGGTATGTTTCTCGAATTCTCTCTAAACTCTGAAACGAGTTGATGTGAGGTTTGTGTTTAAGAGCAACTCAATGTTGGGGTATGAATATTGAGGTGTGAATTTGACACATGTTTGTCACCTCAAAAGTTTCATACCCCTTCTTCAAAATACTTCTTTCCTCTCCCAATATATCATTCCTCAAAAGTTATTATATATGGGTCCCACTATCAAATTATATATTTATTTTTATGTTTATTAATTTTATTAGTCATGTTTATTTATAATTTAACTTCTTCAATTAAAAATTTATTATGATATTTAAATTATAAATAATTAAAATTAATTGAAATATATTATTTTTTAACAAATATTAAAAGTTTATTAAAAATAAAATAAGAATTACAATAGAAAATAATACAACCCAATAAATGTCAATATTGTCTTTCACGCTCCTCCACAAAATTTCTCCCCCACTCTCAACTTTATTTCTCCTTCCCCAGGAAGGAAAATTTCCTTCCCCTGTCTTCCTTCCTAGCCATGTCACCAAGTCCACAACGGCTGCTTTCTAAATTTTTGGGTAGAGGTAGCATGCCACATAGGATTCATTCCCAGCATTGTGGATGCTCTAATGTAATAAGAAATGACTCATCATTTTTTTCATTTGGTGTTCAGATTAATTACCAGCAGAGACCAGCCACATCTTTCTAAGCTTAATGCTCTCTTTACTGTTTTTGCCCAGTGCTATACCTGTACTAGTCACTATTATGATCAAACTAGTAATTTCTCCCGCGATGCATATTGAATATTATAAATTTTAAATATATAATTAATATATAAATTTAATTTATTAATTTTTTTACTATTATTTTTTATTAATATATAAATTATGTTGTTTACCCATAAATATAATACAATTATTTAATTAATTCTATAATTTTTAATAGTTACTAATCTCACTACAAATATTAAAATTCAACAAAACTTATATAATCTAAAATTAAATTATTTAAATTCAACTCATATAATTAAATCTTAAATAAAATTATTTAAATTCAATTCATATAATAAAATCTAAAATAAAAATAATAAAATAAATATTTTAGATCTAAATTTTTTTATATGTGCAATACTTATGCTAAATTAAAATTTTTAAAAGAGAATTAAGTTGATATATAATGAGTTAAAATTAGATTTAAAATTAAAATTTATGAAAATTTGAAATTGTTGGTGTAAAGTAAAAAGGGAAAAGAAAAGTTAATTCACTCTCTTTAGTGGAGAGTGAGACTCACTATTACACTACATGACAAAGTGCATTTCACTTGCTTCTCTCCTTATATTTCATTTTCTCTCTCGACTTCTACTTTTATATATATAGAGATTCAATTGGTATTTCATATCCTTAACTTTTGTTTGCAATTTATCTTCAAATCAAGGTTTGTGATTAATGCAATCCTGAGTTTGGAGCTGTGTAAAATTCTTTATGATGAAATAAATTTAAAATTCAATTCTTTATGATGAAATTTATATATATCTATATATATATATATATATATATATATATATAAATATAATAATCCTACTAAAAATAGTACTCCCATAGTCTCATATACTTTCACACTTTTCTTATTCGTCCGTTTTATTATAAGTTTCACACCCTTAGAATGAAATTTTTTTATAAATTTTATCTTCATAATTTTCATTAATTTACACAAATGTCATTACTTTTTACTATCACATAGAGATAACCCAATAATTTTTTTTTACTATTGATTGTACTTTTTTTTACTTTCCAACGGATCAGCCTTTCATATCTATTTTTAAGGAATTTAATATTTGTGCTTTTTTTACTTGTGCAAATCACTTTTTATTATTTTTTTGGATGCAGCTATAGTAATTAATTTTTTATGGCTACAGTTGCAAGTCTTTCATATCAATTTTTTCCAGCCTACATTTGATTCGTAATTCAAAAATAACTCAAAAATCATCACACAACCCAAAATAATTTTTGGAATTAATATTATTATTGCACATGTGTAGATTAAATACACATGTGCATAAAAATAATTCTACACATATACAACAGAAACATAAAAGAATAGTTCATACAACCACTTCAGCAAAAACAAAAATAATTCCGTCAACCACAACCACTATTTTTTTAAACAGCGAAAAATAAAGCTTATTAAGATAAAGAGCAGTTCATACAATTGGCATAAGATATGCCTACATCATGATGTCAACATAAGCCAACATCACAATAAGAATCACCCACAGCTAATCAACCGAAACAAACATCTCCACAAACTACAACCCAAAAACTAGCTCATTTATGAAAAATCAAACCAGGGTTCACAACCACTACTGAACGGACAACTGATGGGCTTAAAAGCCAACACTCACCCTTCAAGTGTAAAAGGATTGTGTAGCTAGTAAGTCACCCGGTTAAATTATCGATCCAAGGGAATCAAGTGTGAGATAGCTCTAAATTTACTAATTTAATTGTAATTGTAGCACAAATCATTCAAAAGGACCAAGGTGATTCAAATAAATAAATGCAAAATCAATTAACTAAACTAACTAGCACGAAATGCAATCAATAATAAAAATGTGCTCGGGTGCTTATCAACTAATGGGGATCAATTATGCAACGAATTCAAATGGGTATTTATCATGTCAATCAATTAATAAGAGCAATCATTAAACAAGCAATAATCCCGTACTTGGTAAGCCTAGGAATTATGCTACAAATTAAGCACGAAAGATTGAAAGGACTAAGTCACCCTTTCCTCCCGAGACAAGAACACGAGTCAATAAGTTCCCCTAGCGTGTCTCCCCTTCGATACTAAGACACCTTATCTATGGTCTCTTCACTAATCACCCGACGACTAATCTAAGCAATTAATGTGGAAGTGATGCAATTCTAATAGCATTAACCAAGTCTCCTTGTATTAAGCTAATATTCACTCTAATTATCCAATTAATTCCCTCAACCAAATGAGTTATCTAAATATCCAAGTCTCCTTGTGATAATTAAGCAACTAGGCATGGAATTAGAAATGAATCAAAACAAATAGATCATTCAATACTCATCAATTCAATTAATCAATCAACACTCAAAATAACCCATAAGAATTCCTCACAAAATCAATCACCCATAAGTCTCAAAACACCCTAGCACTAAGGAATTAGCCACACATGATGAAAGTAAATAAATCCATGAAATTAATAAAATAAACAAGAGTCATAACAAGAAATTTAACCGATAAAATGAAATTAAAGGTAGAATATCACCTAAATGGCGTCCAAGCATAAACAAATCGTCCGTAGAACATCAAACTTGAAGAATAATTGCAAAATCTAGCTATGTGTGTGTGTATGAGTGTGTAAAAGTATGTGTATATTGAAACCCTTCTCCTTCTCTCTCTCTCAAAAACTAACTCACGCTCCAAAACTCGATGAAAACTGTGTTTCGCCTATATATGTATATATCACCGCCTGCCACGTGTCGCACGCTGACCGTCGAAAAAACTAAAAATCCCGCATAGCTCATCCCTCGACTCGAGGCCGGCAACTCCTCGACTCGAGGTGCCTCCAAAATCAGCAATCTCAAATTTGTCTTGAGCCTCGATTCGAGGCTTCCCTAGCCTCGACCCTAGGTCGAGTCCAGGATTTTTCTCGGTCCGTTTCGCACCTCCGACCCCCGTTTTCACCCTACGCGTTCGTCTCGCCGCCATATGAATCCGGTACTTTCCGTTTCATCAAATTCCACCGGAATCTCTCAAAACGAGACAAAAACCAAACGAAATCCATTAAACTCAAAGTAGTAATACTTTTAAGCACAAGAGGTGATACTCTATACTTTAAAGCTCAAAACACTAACACTTTTCATCAAATTGTGCACTTAAATCCCTAAAAAACAATGCAATAATTTACCCTAATCAACAATCTAAATCGTTGGTTATTTTAAAATATTTGTTCGAATGCAAACGCACGAGAGGCAACAAGGAAAACATTTCGCACATGTGCGTAAGATGTATACCATTTTTGCACATGTGCGAAAATGTATACCATCAAACTTTCACAAAGAAATTTAAGAAAAATACAAGAATTAATACGGTGTCTTCTTCTTCTTCTAAGAAAAATCACATAGTTGATAGATTCAACTTCAAGTGAGTGGAATAATTTTGTTGATTCACTCACAGAGAAATCGGATATGTACAAAACATAAAAATATTCAAAAATCAAGTAATAAAAATACGAAAAACCAACAAACTCATGAGAAAACAACAAAACATAACAAACTCACCTGAAATTGAATTTGTGCCGCCGAGAGCTCGCGGTCATCACTCGCGTTGGAAAGGTTCCCACTGTCGCGGTAGGCCCCTTTCGCGACAATCGGTGCCTTCTTTATATCCCCACGACCCTTCGCGACCATCGGCGGCGAGAGAGAGAGGGAGCCATCGCGGTGGGTGCGCCGTCGCGGCTGTGGCGGCTCGCTATCTTTGGATTGAGGCGACGACTCTTGGTTGGGCTAAGAGCCGAGGGCGTGTGTGGTCGATCTGCATCCTAGAGTGCTAGCCGTCGTCGATCTGCACTTCCATAGTGATGGCGGTCCTCCGATGCCACAGATCTGGTCCTCCTAAGCGCCGACGCGAAAAGTAAAAGCCGACGCCGGGCGCCGCTCCTATCGCGGTGGTGTTCCTTCCACGAATTCCACTGTCCACCGTACCTTGTGCGATGTGCTTTGCTGATTCGTCATAAATCGACAACAAGATTTTTACCGAGAGAGAGAAACAGATTGTGACTGTGTGAGAAATGAGGGAATTCTGTGGTTTTATCAATTTGAGGTAAAAATGGTATAGATTGTAGTGGGTATTAATTTTTCAAAATCATTGTACCTATTAGTTATTTTTGCTCAAAAGTTGTATCTAGTAGTCATTTTTCCATAAATATTTAAAAAATTATATATGAAATTTTAGAAATGAATGACTTTCATTCATCCCGAATGAATCTATGTCTTTTATTACTCACTTTTAAGATATCAAATATTTGATTCCTCTCAACCAAACATAACACTCCCCTTTCATTGTTATTTTTAACTCTAAAGGTGTAAACCAAACACCCCGAATTTGTGGGCACTTTGCAATTTTATTTTTAAATCGTTGCATGCATTTGTTTTTAATTTTTACACAAGTTTTATTTTCTTGTGCTTTAAAATATTCAGATAATAAGATAGCCATTTAATATATATTGTATAATTTTTTATCTAAATGATAAATAAAGAAGTAGATAAAATATTTTTATTAATAATAATCAATTCCGTTAATAACTAGCATTAACTTTAAATATATATTTAATAATACAAAATAATTTTAGTAATCAACTGTAATTTATTTTAGTAATTTGGTGTGAAATACATCAAAAATAATAAGTGAACAGTGGTTCTAGAGTATGACAAAAATTAAGATAAATATTTATACGTATTAGTTGCACATTGCAATTGATGCAATTTAACAAAAATAAAAAGATTCATTCACATAAAAACATCTTAACAAAAAAATTAGATCAAAATTGTGCTAAAGCAATGGAACTGGTGCACCAAAATATTACTACTAAAAAATAATAGCTCGACTGACTAATAATCAAGCAAAAAGTCTAAAAGAATGATAATTCAAATTTAAAATTAAATAAAAATATGCATGAAAAACTAAATCACTATTTTTATATTTTTTCAAATCTATATTTATATTTATATTCTCTCTATGTATATAAATGCAAGTAGAAGTGCAACTTGATAAATCCCTAATTGAGCAAACAATTCACTTATCTTATAATATATAAAAGCAAACACATTCCACATTCCACATTTGGGTTTTTGCGTTATTTCACCTAATCCATTGATCGAATTTCTTTCAATTCATCATGGTCATCCACATGGTCAAACATCTAATTTAGGTAGCAGACATACACAATTAATAGGACGTATATCTCTCTAATTCATACCTCATTTTCAGTCTCACCCTTCACTATAAATTATTGAGTTTTTATTCATTTTCATCACAATTACACCACCACCATCATCCATATGTTATGTTGATCCGGCGAGAAAAGAGGAGGAGCCACTCGACCCAAGTTACGAGCACTAATTAAATGAAGAACGCATTCACGGAATCGGAAGAAAAACGGTGGTAGTTGATCTCGCGACTATTCATTTATAATTTTTTATTTTATTTTATTGATTCAATAGTGATCTAATGTAAATTATTGAGTTTTTTTAATGTTCATATTTTTTGTAGTTGTACATTAAACAAAGGGTGTTGGATTACCCATTTTTTAAAAAAAATTAAATTCTTAGATATGTATTTAACTATATCGTATACCAAGTCCATGAGTCCAACCAAAATACTTATATATGACATTGACACATGAATAGTTTCTCAAGAGGTAATATAAAATCAAGATCAATTTTTCAACTCAATATGTATGAACTCTCGAATTCATTAATCATTTAAATTTTATTAAAAAAATTTTTTTATCATTGTTATAAATTATTTACTATTAACTGATTATTAGCAAAAATAAGAAATTAATATGACAATTGTGTATTACTATAAATATCTTGATTTGACTTTTTCTACTCTTACTTACTACGTAATTTATCTCAAATTTTATGCAAATGAAATATTAATTATTGCAAGAGAAGCAAATTGAGAAGGGAAGAACATCCTCGATGGCGGCGCAATCTAATTATGAGAAACATAGTGAAAAATTAATTTGATAATTGTGTGTTACTATAAATAATTAAACGTTATACTTATAATTTGACAATATTCAATTAATAGGAATCGATTTAATTAGTATTATTAGGTAAGATTTAATGTCATATTTAAATTTTGGGAAGATTTTATCATATATTATGCATGATTAATTTATGAATATTTGGGTTATGATTATAAATGGAAGAACCGTGATTTGTATTGCCACGATTAAAATTTACAATATACTTAATTATTATTATTTTTTATATGTTACATGAATTGAGGTATGTATACTATATTTTATGAGAAAATGACTGTAGTTTATATTTAAAACACAAAAATGATATTTTCAAATATTTTAATAAGTATAATACAATAATTTTTCTTGCTACAACAATTTAAGTGTATATATTTTTATACAGAACAATTCAAGTGTATTTTATAGCAAATATCTTTTACTTTTAACAATATATGTAACAATGTCTCACTACTCAATCTTTATGAATAAGTTCTATAACTTTTCAATTCACCATTAAACAATGGTTCTAATGAAAATTGATTAATCTCATACATTAACAATACAAAAAATTAGTATTATATTTAAATATTACATTATTAGAAATATGTATATTATATTTTTTTGGAAAGAAAGACTATAACTTATATTTGAACATACAAAATTAATTAATTTTTGCAAATAGAAACAACTATATGAAAATATCAAGGCTAAAATAATTTAATAATATAAAAACCGAGAAACATAATACCCTAATATACTAATATATTACTAACATAATTAAAAGTCATTATGGTTAATGAAAATTATTAATATATCTTAATAAATCTTCAAACAACACTAATTCATCAATATGATATACTTTATCAAATTTAAAATAGGAAATTTGGACCTTACTCTATGAATTAATCGAAATGAATCATATATATGCCTTGGAATTTGTTTTGATATATGTATATGTGATTTCATTGTTAATTATTTTGAGTGATTGGACATACTTCATCAATTGCTTTGACCACAATTTTTCAATAGTAGCATCCCGTGTCTAATGATAATTTTCACTTAATTAATTATTTTTGTTCAAGAGTAGCATCCCGTAATTAATTGTATTTTACTAATTTGTTTAGTCTGCTATCCTTTTGAAAAAGTAATTGATAGAATTTTATTTAAAAAGAAAAACAAATTAAAATCAAATCTCATAATTATCTAAATATACGATTTAGCTTGACTTTTGTGATATCATTTTTAGAAAGAAAATTATTTGTAAGAAAAATATACCCAGACAGAAAATATGTGTAATTTACTTCTTAACATAAAGTCATGGACAAACAATATGACTCTAAATTGGTAAATTAACTAATTGATAGAAGAGTTTTGCATGCTGATTAATTGGAATATTTATAGTAGTATATGTGTGATTATCTCAAATGTAGTATCATTCTTAATTTTTAAACTCTTAATTGTTCATTTGTCTAAATATTAAGTTTATTCAATTACTATAAATAGTACAACACAGTAAACTTATTTCAATTCAATCATATCTTACTTCAATATCTAAGTTTTCATAATGATAACAAAGAAAGAAACAAATATTAATACATTAATTTTCGGTCCTAAATTTATTGTCCCATAACTTTGATGGTTAATTTTCTATTTGAAATCTTTGACCAAAAACAAGGTATTTAAAAAAATTACTTATTACAAAGATTTTCAAATTAATTTAGAGTGAAAATATTAATGTATTCAATATAAATAAATTATATAATTCAAGTCAAGCTAACTTGAAAATTAAGGCACCGTCCCAATAAAAAAATTAAGAAAATTATGATATTGGAATTTGATTATATTTCATTTTTATGAATATCTTACATTATTATATTGTTATTTATAATATTTATGTTTGAGATATATTGATTTACTACAAGAACTTAAAGTTCTCTAGGTCTCTCATTCTTTTGTTACATTTACATGTGAGTTTCTTATTTTGTTTCTATTGTATGACATTATTATGCGTAAGTTCATTTGCTTATTATATTTTTGATGAAAACGTAGAGCTTTAGAAAAATCATGTATGTCCCCTAATTTATGTAGAGCTTTATGAATTAATTTTCATAGATTAATGCTACGAACTGTTGATTTTTTTATTTCGGTTATAAGTTAATGTCCTTTTTCCAAAAATATAATATAGTTTGCTGAATTTTTTAACCCTCTTTATGAATATTAGATTTTATTGTATCATGAAGGTTTTAGATTAAGAAATCTTTAATATTATTTTTTCTCTTTCTGATGTAGAAATTATAGTACTTATTTTACATCCTTGGTAAAATATTTTTTTCAATAAAATCGAACTTCGTATCTAAAACTAATAAATGCACATATTCTTTAAAGATTTTTCTTATTATTAATTGCACATATTAAGATTTTTCTTAGACAAGCTGTATGCATATTAGAATTGTTAAAGATTGTTTCTTTGATTTGATTAGAAAGTCACCGTCCTTTTTTATCAAAATATGCATGTTAGTAATGAGTTTGTGTTTAAATTTTTGCATTTTTCTTTGGTAATATTTATGATATTCTCAGTCATTTATGCGTAAACTTTAAATTTAAGAAATAATAAATTGAATGATATTTTAATTGAATGTGGTTTGTAATATAATAAACTTTATTTATGTAAAATGGTACATTGTATACATTACTATTTTTATATTAATTTTTTTAATAGGTTGTTTATTATTGGATTTGTTGTACAATAGTAGAATCGTATTCTTATGATATTTGGTATATGCATGTTTGTAATGAGTTTGTGTTTAAGTTTTTGCATGATTTTTTTGGCAATATTTATAGTATACTCAATCATTTACGTACAAACTTTGATAAACTTCGATCCTTTCAATGAACAAAAATTATTATGCATTTCATACAAATGAATTGCTCTTATTTCTTATGAAAATGTTGTTATTGTATATGTTGATAATGGAAAAAACTCTCATTCAAATTCGTATATAGGAATAAGTCTTGGGTGATATTTTACGCAAGCTATTTTTTTTTTTATTCATTTATACAAGATGAAAACTATGGATCAGATTATTGTTCCATTATATTGTTCAATTGTTCATTTCTATAGAGATAAGGAAGAACAAATTAAAATTCAAGGAAATTTTGGGACTACCGAACTAGAGGCTGGAAATGATGTTGTTTTTCGTGCCGGCCAATCGTCTTATGAAAAATACAATATCTCTGAAAATGATGTTAGTTAATTTTAAAATTAACATCACCATGGAAATTTTACCATATAAATTTAAGGAATAATAAATTAAATGATATTTAATTTGAATATGGTTTGTAATATAATAAACTTTATTTATGAGACCTTTTTTTTATCGATAATGTTAGTTGTTAGTAGGTAGTTCATCAAGCGCTCAAACACTCCTAGAATTCTCCAAGCCACCTTATAACTCCATTAATTCGTTTCCAAATGGAATCAAACCTGGGTCACCCACCGAGACTTATACTAATAACATAAATTTCAATTCACTATTAAACAATGAATCTAATAACAAAAGGTTAGTCTCACATATTTACAATATATTTAATTAGTATTATTTTTTATATGTTACATGAAAAGATGTATATTTTATAAAAAAGGATCTGTAACTTATATTTAAAATATAAAAATAAATTTTTAAATACTTCAATAAGTATAATACAATAATTTTTCTTGCTACAATAATTCAAGTGTATTTTATAGCAAACATCTTATAATTTTTAATAATTATATGTAACAATGTCTCAGATTCAAATTTTTGAACACTCTAAAATGCTCGCGTGCCCGATCATAAAACCAGCTTTGAAAATTGATACGCCAAGAATGTTGTTTAGGAATATTGATCATTCGAAGGGGTTATATAACGGAACGAGGTAATTTTTTTATTAATGTTATTTATTTATAGTTTGGTTAAGATTTATAATTATATTTGTTAACAATAATATATTTAATATTTATGTCAATTTTTATTTTTTGTTTTAATATTAGGTTGGTGATTACTCGATTGAAGTGTTGGTGAATTGGTTTTGATACCAAGGCTATCATTAACTCATTCGGATGTAAGGTTGCCCTTTAAATTTCAGCGCATATAGTTTTCATTAATTATATCATATGTTATGTCAATCAATAAAAGTTAGGGACAATCATTCTTTACCGTCGGATTATTTTTGAAGAAATCAATGTTCAATCATGGTCAATCAGAAATTGCAATTTCAAAGATTACTAATCGAGATGGTTTGAAGATCTTATTGTGTAACAATAATGGTAATAATGGTAATAAGAGAAAGAATGTCGTATACCGTGAGGTTTTTAGAAATCTTTAATTTTTGGGATATTTGTTAAACAAAAATTTTATAGGTCAATAACTCTAGGGTACAATATTAGAACCTTCATAACTATTAGATACAACTTTTAATGTAATTACTAGTAGATACAATATTTTGATTATTTTTTTCAATTTTGCCCCTACTTTTAAAAAGAGTCAGTAGCGCTCCATTTACTTTTGCACCACCAAACAAAACAACCAACTACACCATTCAAAATTTTGCAGAAATATACGATTCAAATTTGCGTAATATCCCATTCAAAATTCCACCATTAGAATATTCGATTCAAATTTTTGCGTAAATTCGATTAAAAAATAAATAACACAAGAAGAACAAAGAGAAATTAACATCATATTTTTGCAGAAGGAGAAAAAAATTGATTCAACATATAATTTCAACATTGATCATCATTCGCTAAAATATATCACAAAAACAAACCGCACATTTTTTTCTACCTTGTTGCCCTCTTATTCTAAAATGTTGCACTTGTGCAATAAATGTTGCACATGTGCGATAAATGTTGCACATATGCGAGAAAAAATATCATATATCTAATGTAGAAAACCAACAATCAAATGTAGAAAATCACAGATCTTTTTAATTCCGATTCCTTTACCGCGGCCAATTGGATGTAAGATGTAGGAAACAGAGGTGATCTTGGAGCAACAGCACAACCTCAAGATCCCAATCGCTTTCCATGGCGGAATGATAAATTTGACACCTCAAATATGTCTTATCGAATAAAACCCCTTTCTCCGTTGATACAACCTGAACATTCTTCAATTTCGAATCATTTCCAAACTCTTTGTTTTCTATTTTCTCAATAATTCCTTCACCACACCTCGAGCTCGAATCACCGACCAAAATCGGGTTCTTCTTCGCTTCTCGACATTATCTCCAACACCTTCTTTACTTTATCTCCTTCTGAGAATCCCACCCCATCGGCGGCGTGGATAAGAGAGAGAAAGGGTACAGGGGGTTTGACTTGGTTTTCGCCGTGCCGGAGTTGGCGCCGATCTTGAGCGGCTCCACCAACACCATCACCTTCGCTGAAGTCATTGGTTGGGCACCGATCTTGGGCGTCGCCTTGGGTTTCTTTGGTTGATGGCAACGAGAGTGAGAGGTAGAGAGAAAATGAGATGGGGGAGAATTTTTTTGGATAGTATATAGAGAGAAATGTACGTGTGTGAACTTGAGAGAAGAGAAAGAGACGTGTGTGAGGAGAGAGAGAAAGAGACTTGTCAGTCAAAGACAAAAAAATTATCAAAAAGTGACTTAAGGGTATAATGGAAAATGGAAAAATGTAATTGTATCTTATTGTATTATGTTTTGAGATTGTACCTGGAGTAACAAAACTCTTAACATGGTACCTTAGAGTAATAAATTCAAATTTTATTATCTACAAAATTTATATTTGTTTTATGATTTATTGATTTTTCACACACACTAATTATTGTACTATTGATTAAATTTTATAATAAAATATTAATATTATTGAAAATACAAAATAAATTATTCATTAGACAACCGTGTGAAGCACGGTTTACGAGATATTACTAGCTTTATGAAGAAGTGGTGAGTCCCACGTATTAGTGTAATGAGAGTGGTTAATAATTTTTTTCTATTTTTTTGCTTTTTACCTCAAATTTACTTTTAATGCATTACATATTTTACATTAAAATTTATTAATATTCAAATCGCGGTATTGCATTTAAAAATTACTAGTTCAAATAACACTGTGATGTTGAATTTTTGCAATTCAGTTTAATATTTTTTGTAATTTATATTTGCAATTTTTTGCAATTTTGTTGAATCATTTGTACTCCGTTTTTGTCTTAATTACCTTCACATATGAAGTGACACTGCGTTTTAAGAAAACTTAAATTAGTGTAGGAGGGAGAATAAAATGTAAAAAGTATTTTAGGTGGTTGAATGAAATAAATGTACGAGAGATAATAAAATTAAATATAATAAGAATGACACTTTTTAAATAATGACATACACTTTAAGAAAAAGAGTAATGATTGAGGGTTTTGAGGGTAATTTTGTATACTTTTATGTATAAATTTAAAAATTTATTGGGTTATGTGTATGTGTGAGTAAAAAATAATGACATTTATGTAAATTAATAAAAATTGTGAGGGTGGAGTTTATAAAGGGCTTTTCATTTAAAAGTACGAAACTTATGGTGAGGCAGGGCGAAAAGAAAAGTATGAAAGGTTTTATGGAGCACGAAATGAGTAATATTTATTAAAATTTTAATTATATTATAAATTAATTAGATCGCAAATTCAAACAAAATTTTAATTTGTGCTAATAGATTAGTTAATCTATATGTTTTGGCAAATGTATTAGGTGATTTTTTTAATATATTTTAATGGAAAAATGATTATTTTAATATGAAATGGTTGAAAAAAACTCATTGTTTTTAAATTTGTTATAAATATATATATTTAACAGTTAATATTTATTAAAATTTTAATTATATTATAAATTAATTAGATCCCGATCTTAAACAAAATTTTAATTTGAGCTAATAGATTGGTTTTGTTTATGTTTTTTGGCAAGGGGCCGCTTGGTTGGGGTATTAGAATTAGGTAATGGGAATGACTAGTGATTTATTCCCATTAATGAATTTTGGAAAGAAAGTTGAAGACGAAAAATTTGAGTGAAAAAAAAAAGTTGAGGGAAAAAAATAAATGAGTATTAAATGATTGATTATAAGAGAGTTATTATATAATCAAAATAAATTAGTGATTATTTTATTTTTAAATCAATTCCCAAATTGTAAATATTATCAAACATTGATTAATAAGTTTATTCTCATTACCCACCTCTAATACTCCCAACCAGCAGGCCCTAAATGATTTTTTTGAATATATTTTAATGGAAAAATTATTTAAATATGAAATAGTTGAAACAAACGGTTTGTTGAGATGGTCTTTTAAGTTAAAATATAAATTTATCTATTAGCAATAAAAAAATTAACTGGTGTAATGGAGTAGAATAAGAGTAACATTTCCACCGTTGATTGGACCTACATGAGTGATGCGAATCAGTGAATAACAACAAATGAATCCCTAGAAAATTATCTGCATGAATACCACTATAGCAAATCTTTCATACACAATGAAGCTTTTTTTTTTTTTTTTAATCCAGTATAAAACTTTATAAGCATGCACTCCAAATGTTGTTCCCTAAACTATTTTAGGGGTAGCTATCTAATGCATTAAATGTGTGGGATGGTGTTGATCAAACATATTGGTCAGACTATAAAAGAAATTAAAATCACCTTTAAGCCACTTTATCATATAGTGCATCAAAAATTTTTTTTTTTCAAGAACCCAGTAATTTTGCTTTCAATACAAATTGCCGCCTCTACAGAGACAGCGGCGCGCTGAGAAGAGGAGCGGTGGTGCTTCGGCGGCGGTTTACTCTCTGATCGTAATGGTCGCGACAAATGGAGGTGGTGCCGTGGTGGAACCCTAGATGGCGGTGGTGGTGGAACAGAGTTGGAGTCCGAACGGCGTCGAAGGAGGCGACGGCGGTGGTGCAAGCGCCGAGTCCGCTCGAAATCAGAACGCTCGGCGCCGAGTCCCTCTGTCCTTACCACCGCCGCCCTAGCCCTCTCTTTGATGCCGGTCGCCTTCCAATCCAATGGTGGTGGAAGATGAAAAACTGGTTATGCGGTGGTTAGGGCGTGATAGATCGAGGGTTTTTAGAGAGAGAGAGAGGGGGGAGTGAGGATGAGAGAGAATTTAAGAGAGAGCAAGAGGGAGAAGGGAGATATAGTGGCCGAGAAATGAGAAGAAAGAGAGGCGGCTGATTTGAGGAGAGAGGTATTTCAGACAATTACTTACCTATTTTTGTAGTGGGTTGTAATGTAAAAATAAAGCTCATCTCAACAAAAGAAAAACCCACGTAAGTATTTTAAAGCCCAGCTCAACAAAGAGGCCCGTTTAATTATTTCCACCTCCTTTCCTGACCCAAATGTATAATCTGACAACATCTCCAGAACCTTCCTAAAACCCCGTTTCTTCTTAAACCCTACATTTTCAGAGCGTGCAACAGAACCTCCGAGAACCTGCAACCACTTCTCTCCTTGCTTAGGCGGCTAAAATGCACCGATTGTCAAGGCGTTCCGTTTCTGCTATCCGCAGTGCTGCAACACGCTACCGACCACTTTCGTCATCCTTTCCCGTCGAGCATCTCCTGGTATTAATACTATACGATAGCCTTTCGTTTAATTCACCAGCATCTTGGGTGGCGTTTTTTGTCCACATTCATTCACTATATTTCTCTATATTTGTTTTTGGTTTGGATTACATTGTTTAGTGGTAGTGGATTAGAATTTCAATTGATGAGTTGGGAGCTTGAACCCAAGATCAGGCCTTTTTTAAACGCTTTTTATGAGTCTACCAATTGAGAAAGAAACCGGGTACTTTGAAATTGGTGAAAGTAACAAGAAGTTCAACACTCTGTGGTTATTATTATTAGTGGGAAAGAGTTTTTAGTGTGATAAGTTTGTCTATTTTTATACTTTATTTTTTGGTGAATTTCTTAACTTTAAAATTTCAATTTTTTTTTTTACCTTCTTTGAAAGTTAAAGACAAAATTTAAAATTAAAAAAATGTCACAATTGACCAAAATCGGTTGCTTGCTCTATAGTCAGATCAAAAGACTACAGAGCACTTAAATGTTGAATTTTGAAAATTAACGGGATGAAATCAATTCAGGAGAGTGGAGTGTCCTGAAATAAAAAAAAAAATGGGTAAACTTGTAGGACTAAAAAGTCTTTTCCCATTATTTGTCTTTAGTTGTCGAAGAATCACGATTGCACTTCAATTTTGGTTTTGTTGTAAGCATGGATCTTGTTTGTTCACTTGTTAGGGTTTAGGGTTTAAACTACAGGTGTGTCACCTGCAGAATCAATTACACCCTTAACACCTAATCACAATTTTCTTGCTTATATGGAACCAAAAAGAGAAAAGCCCCAACTCCCCCAATCCCCATCCGGATTATCTAACATGCACACATACCACACATATGTAAGCTTCACATTGAGGTTTGCCAATTTGTAGTGCTCATCTTATTTATTTATTTTCTATTCGAGTAATGTATTTCATTTCCGGAGGTCTATCTCTTAGGACTTTTAGGTACCTGTGCTTGGAACATGAATTTCTGACAAAATTCTGAATTGACAATAGCAAATAAGGTCAGGGTTTGTAGCTTTTTTATTTTAAGTAACTTCTACCATCTTATGCATTTCAGTCCAGAGAAAGTGATACAACAAAGAGATGGTGCTCTGTGCTAACAACTGGCAGCAGCAAAGGTATTGGTGCTGCAGTGCCTTTTAACCTAAAAATGAGCCTGTTCTGGGCTGTCGTCATGAGTCAACTGCTGCTGCATCTGATGCATCAACACCACCAGCTGAAAAATATGAGTACCAGGCAGAGGTTATTTGAACTGAACAGCGTACCTTATTTTGGTTGTCATATACACTTATGTTTCTTAAGGTATTCACTTCTATTCTACCACCTGTCGCAGGTTAGCCGTCTCATGGACCTTATTGTGAATAGTTTATACAGCAACAAAGAAGTATTTCTTCGTGAGCTTATCAGGCATGTTGTTTGATCTATATGCCTACCATTATAATATTTAAATGGATTTTTTTCTACTGCTGCACATTTGTCATGACAAATGACTACAGTTGATGCAACATTTTGCACATTAAAGAAGATGTAGTATGTCATGGAAAAGCGCAAATGATACCAAAAGGTTCCTAGAAAGTTGAGTTGTGTTAAAAGCTACTCTAATATAGCTTTATAAAGTTCTGTTTGTGAGGGTAGCAAATGTTTTGGAATTTGTTATATTTGTTTACTTGTTGTATGCTCATTCATCCTGTGACTTGCCAATATGATGTAATTCTATCCAGCAATTCGTAGGGGTTTTCCTCTGAATTTTTTTGGTGATGTAAAATATTCACTGAAATGCTTTTGGCAGAGACTTGTACATGCATTTAGTGTGTCACTATTTAAACTTAAATTCTCGAAAGGGTGTTATCAATATCATAAACTATAAAAAGTAATGCTGAAGACTTCTGACCCATGAAAGGCAATAAACAAGTTAGATGCCATTTCAGGTTGCAGAGTGACATTTTAAATTTTGATATTAAAAACTTTTTCTGTCTTAAGGAGAGCAAGAATTACAAAAATGAATAAGAGGTATTATCAGAAGTTTATTACCTTGGATATTTTGCTGCATAGTTCCTGCATACTTTATTGGTTTTGTAGATTCCTTCATTTTTATCTTTTCAATAATCTGATTGCAATTTAGCACATGACCTACTTCATTAATGATCTTGTATTGCAGCCAGTGATGTTTAGATATTGGTCAGAGAATACAAACTTGAACCAACAGAATTCATTAAATAAATTAATGTTCTTGATATTCTCTCTGACATTCCTGTGGTCCAGTAATTCCTGATTTCTAGGAAATGCCATATCAGCATGTTAATCATTACCTCCATCCTGCTCATCTTATGTATATTCTAAGGGCCTTGGTTTTATATATTCCACAGCAATGCAAGTGATGCCTTGGACAAGCTACGTTTCCTTAGTGTAACCGAGCCCCAGCTTTTGCAGAATGCTGCTGATCTTGATATACGTATCCAGACTGACAAAGATAATGGAATAATTACAATCACGTAAGATTTATAAACTACAAGTATAAGTTTCATCTTTGTGGTCTTTGTTCCTGAATCAAATGATTTTATCTACAGAGATACTGGGATTGGCATGACGCGGCAGGAACTTGTTGATTGTCTTGGTACTATTGCACAAAGTGGAACTGCCAAGTTCTTAAAAGCATTGAAGGTGCAGGATTCTTTTCAGCCTTTGTTGTTTCTGGTGATACTTACATTTTATGATCTGTATCTCTTGACATTCTAACATATTAACCTCTCCACATTGTATTGCTGACAGGATAGCAAGGATGCTGGTGCTGACAGCAATTTAATTGGTCAGTTTGGTGTGGGATTCTATTCAGCCTTCCTTGTTTCGGAAAGAGTATGCACTCTCACACTCTGGAGCCAAAGCTTACTCCTTGACAACATTTTAAGTTGTTGTATTAGTCTTTAGCTGATATGTGTGCTTAATCTCCTTTTCCGTGAAAGGTTGAGGTCTCAACCAAGAGCCCTAAATCTGATAAACAGTATGTATGGGAAGGCGAAGCAAACTCTAGTTCATATACTATCCGAGAAGAGACTGATCCGGCAAAGCTCATTCCGAGGGGAACCTGCCTCACTCTATATCTCAAGGTAGGTTCACATACTAATGGAATTCTTTCTATGCCTCTCATTTGCAAGATCTTTGATCATGTTCTCATGTTGTTTTTGTTTATGCATCAGCATGATGACAAAGGGTTTGCACATCCAGAAAGAATCCAGAAGCTTGTGAAGAACTATTCACAATTTGTTTCCTTCCCAATTTACACATGGCAAGAGAAGGGATACTCGAAAGAGGTATGTATGCAAATTGTATATGAGCTTGTTTGGTCTTTGATTTGACCTAGCATTTCTTATTTTTGCTTTGTGGATCCTGTCCAATGAAAAAAGCCAGAATGATCACCAAAATATATGACAACAGAGTGAGCATTGCAGTAATCATGTTGTGGAGAATGTAAGTGAGGATCCACGTATCCTAAATTTGAAAAATAAGAATTCGGACTCCTAGATATGTACGCCTACACTATCCATACCCAAGTCCAAGCAACACGGGGTCTCATTTTATTTCAAATACTTTGGTGCTTCTGTCTTTCAGCTATCCGTCTTCTTGACATCTTGTGGGCAGCTGAGTGCTCTTTTTGCCAAGTAATTCATGAGATTTACATTTTTGCAGGTTGAGGTTGATGAGAATCCTGCTGAAGCCAATAAGGATGAGCAAGATGGCAAAACTGAGGTGCTGTGTTCAAATTAATGTTCTTTCGTAACCTTGTAGCAAGTATATATCTGTTCCCTATCAATTCACTTACTGCAAATTTTGCAATGGTTATATCAGAAAAAGAAGAAAACTAAGACTGTAGTTGAACGATATTGGGACTGGGAGCTTACAAACGAGACACAGCCAATATGGGTTAGTATGAAATGCTATTTTTATTGATCATTTTTAAAGCTGTATCCTTGATAATACAATATTCAACTGTTTCATGCAGCTTCGCAACCCCAAAGAAGTCGCGAAGGAGGATTATAATGACTTCTACAAAAAAACATTTAATGAGTACTTGGACCCTCTTGCCTCTTCACACTTTACTACCGAGGTCATACTGTCTCCTGGGCACTTGGATTTTTGACTTTAACTGTTTTACATCCCGCATGTCTTTTTAGAAATAGAAATATTTCAAGAATTGTGTAATGTGTAAACCTTAATGTGCTATATTGATTTTTGTTTGCTGGCAATTTCTTTTGAATCATTCAATTTTATTCTTCTCAGGGTGAAGTGGAGTTTAGATCTATTTTGTATGTGCCATCTATTGCAGCCACTGGGAAGGATGACATAGTCAACCCCAAGACAAAAATATAAGGCTCTATGTCAAACGAGTATTCATTTCTGATGATTTTGATGGTGAATTGGTGAGAAAATGAAGGACATTTATGTAAAGATTGTTTATTGAATATTAAGTAACCCCATATTTATTCCATCTCTTCTGCCTGTGGTAGTTCCCACGGTACTTGAGCTTCATTAAAGGTGTTGTGGACTCAAATGATCTCCCGCTGAATGTCTCACGTGAAATCCTCCAAGAAAGTCGTATTGTAAGTACAAAGGATAATGAGTTGTCATGTTGCAGGTGTAGCATATATAGTGGTTCATGCCTATTTCTACTTCTTGGTCTAGGTTCGCATTATGAAGAAACGCTTGGTGCGCAAGGCCTTTGACATGATTTTGGGCATAAGTCTGAGTGAGGATAGAGAAGTATATTTCAAACTTCTTGAAATCTTTTTATGTTCTTCAATTGTGATCGTATTTACCCCATGTCATTTCATATTTGATGTTATGAAGTGTAAAACATCACTTGATGTTGTTAATGCTCAACTCCTATACAACTACTGCCTTTTCTGCTCATATACTGCTTTCGTACAGGACTATATGAAGTTCTGGGACAATTTTGGCAAACACTTAAAGTTAGGCTGCATTGAGGATCGTGAGAACCACAAGCGTATTGCTCCATTGCTACGATTTTTTCATCTCAAAGTGAAGAGGATATGATCAGCTTAGATGAGTATGTAGAGAACATAAAACCTGAGCAGAAAGATATTTATTACATTGCTGCAGACAGTGTAGCTAGTGCAAGGAGTACACCTTTCTTGGAGAAACTTGTTGAAAAGGATATTGAAGTATGCTGCACCTGCTTACTTAATTTGTCTGCTTTCCATATAGTTCTCTCCTGCTTGGTTGGTTACTATTATTAACTACTCTGGTGCAGGTTCTTTTCTTGGTGGATCCCATAGACGAGGTTGCCATCCAAAATCTGAAATCGTACAAGGATAAGAACTTTGTTGACATCAGCAAAGAAGATTTAGATCTGGGTTAGTTCATGAAAATTTTCTCATATGTGTTTAGCAGGGTCTTTTTGCATTTAATTCTCTGAAAATCCGCTAGAAAGGTCAAGTGTTGTTATTCTAGTAGTTTTATGTTGATATGTAATTTGTATCATTGTCTCACATACAACTTGAACTGGTTGACAAAGCTCTTCGATCATAGATGGGTTGGTTTGGGGATTCCTTATGTCATATGGATTAATTTGTTGTAGGTGACAAGAATGAGGAGAAGGAAAAAGAAATTAAGCAAGAATTCAGCCAGACTTGTGACTGGATTAAGAAACATCTGGGCAATAGAGTTGCAAGTGTTCAAGTCTCAAATCGTCTCAGTGCATCGCCTTGTGTTCTTGCATCTGGGAAGTTTGGTTGGTCTGCCAACATGGAAAGGTGAAATCATAATCTCATGCTGAGCCTGACATCTATCTTTCAATGCATATATTGTGTCTACCGAGAGCTTTTTTTATTAGTGATTAATGTAATTTTTATAACATTTTCGTTTTCATTTAGGCTGATGAAGGCACAAACAGTTGGGGATCCTTCTAGCCTCGAGTTTATGAGAAGCAGGAGAGTTTTTGAAATCAATCCTGAACATCCAATCATCAAAAGTTTAAGTGTATGATTGCTTGTCGAATTACAGAATTCTGGAGGATATTCAAATTCTTGTATTTCCAGTTTTTATATGATTTGATGAATATTGCAGGCTGCTTGCAAGAATAGTCCAAATGATGAAGAAGCCTTGAGGGCCATCGATCTTTTGTATGACACGGCTTTGATTTCCAGTGGTTTCACCGTAAGTAGTTTGAGCAATAATGATTTCTTCCCAAATAGGAAATGTTGACTTTTTGATCCCTATGTTGCATGAGCAATAATGAATTATAACTGATGCAGCCTGAGAGTCCTGCACAGTTGGGAGGAAAGATATACGAGATGATGAACTTGGCACTTTTAGGCAAGTGGGATTCATCTGCTGATGCCTTTCAGCACCCGGCTATGGCTACATCTATCCCGGAGACAGTTGAAGCTGAGGTCATTGATCCTGCTGAAGCCGGTGGTAAAAATGAAGTGCATACATAACTAGCTTTTTATTGGATGTGGACAATTGCTGTGACACATTTTTAGAATGGATGCCGATTTTCTCTACTCTATTTGAGTACGACAATCTCCAAACATGCAAAATCTTGTCCATATTATGATTTTGCTAAATACTTCCTCCTCCATTCGTCAAGTTTAATATTTAAAAATGGCAGAAGTTTTGATAAATATAATATTTTATTATGAAGTTGCTCGATTCATTCGTCAAGTATAACATTTGAAAAATGACAGGGGTTTCAATGAATATAATACTTTATTATAAAATTGTTGGTAAAAATTGTAAAGAAAAATAAAAAAGTAGGGATAGTGCAAGAAAAATAAAAAAGTTGAGTATTCTATTATTGTAAATGTGGGGTCATAATTGTTTTAAAAATATATGTTAAGAGGTACTCTCTTGTAAAATATTGTACCATGAAATATTATTTAAAATATAAATTTTTTAAAATCTTGCAAGTCAAGTCCGAAAGGACGGGTTATGTGGATTTTTTCTTCTTCTTTCGCTCGCTCCAAAGCTTTCATGGCTAGTTTTAGTGTCTATGTTTCCTAATCACGCATCAAGGCTCTTTAAGGTGCGGTGGCGTTGACGATCCGATGGAAAACAATCGTGAAAATTCAACTATAAGATCGATTGAGAAGAAACACACAAAAATACGAGAAAAAAATGAGAATGCATGGATTATTTTTTCGAAAATTGTCAAATAATGGGTTGATGATTTGATTAATGAAACAAAAGTCATGGAAAAAACTTAAATAGTGATGAATACAAAATTTATGCGAAGTTCGATGATAAAATTTTATTTCTTTTTAAACCGAAATTAATATTGCAAATGTTACTCTGTTTCGATTTTGTTCATACAAGAACACATTTTTTTCCACACAAAAAAATCACACAAAGACAACAATAAAATCTCTCCAGAGGTGTTACTATGAAGTCAAATATGTGTTACATGTACAACACATGAATAAATATTTTATTCTTAAAGTAACACATATTTGTTCATACAAAGAACACATATATGATATTATAGTAACACCGTAACACTACCTAATAGTGAAATTTTATTTTTTCTTTTGCGCGAGTTTAATATACATATTTGTATTATCTCGTGATGATTTAATAGACTCATGAATTTTTCTTAACACATTTAAACTATTTTTTTAAATATTGAGATCAAATAAGTCATTCATCTTAATAAAATCACACTCTATTAATGAAAATAAAGTTGTCAATAAATAGAGACATATTTGATCCACACATATAAGATTAGAGACTTATTTGATCATTTTTAATTTTACATTTGAGCGAGTATTTTAGATAAATTTGTATTATTTATTTTATAAGAATACATATTTATAGTTACTGAACACATGTTTAATATAATAGTAACACCTCTAGGAGCACCAAGGAGCGATTTTATTTTTTTACCCTAGCGCGAATTTTTTTGGAAATAACCGCGAGACCCGACCCAACCCGTCCGAATCCGCAAATTTCTTATATAAGGATTATTTTACGGATCTTAGATCCATGAAATATTGTATATAAGAATTTGTCAAATGTTAAATTTTAAGAGAGACATTCAAAATGATAGAATGTTAAATTTAAGGGGATGAAGGGATGACATAAATTTTAATAAATATAATATTTTATTATAAAGTTCTAGATGAAAAGATTTTGTTAATGTGGGTTAAAACTTTTCAAAAAGAAAAATGTTAAATTTAAAAAAACACTTGAAATGATAAAATGATTTAAATAGCGTTGTGCAAGTAAAAATGGTCAAACCAATTATGTCATTGATGCGAGTGATTAGTACTTAGCAGTAATATCACTTGCACTTAAACCTTTTTCTGAAGGTGAGAAATGCATGGCCATGCCTTAATTATTACTTCATCAGTCCTATATTAATTTTCACAAGAAAATTTCTTTTTAAATTCTACCTTCACAATATTCATATATTTATACAATATATCATTATTTTTTATACTCAATTCAATTATTTTTTTATTTTAATGATAAAAATTTACAAAATATTACTCTTTAATATTCTACTCATTATATTTTTCTTAAAATATGTAATCAGTTTAGCATGCGCACTCTAGCAGCCATCCCGCTTCCCAATTGATTTAATTCTTTTGTTTGATTTTTACAGCTTTCCCATGCCTTGGATGGCCCCCACCCCTCCCCTCCCCTCCCTCCCCTCCCAGCTCATCTCCCTTTTTCCTCTTTCAGAACGCCGAGCTCAACATACAAAAAGCTACACTGGTTTGGCTCCCTAAACCCTTTTACCCATCCCCCACAACACACGTCTAATCTATCATAGGGTCTGCGACTGGAGCAGAGTGGCAGAAGAAAACAAAACACTCATCTTTAAACGCTGAGCTGAATGGTGGGTCTCTTTCAACATCTCTTTTTTTTTTTTTTTTTTGACAGGGTCTCTTTCAACATCTCTCGAAAGCAAAAGAAATACAATTGTACAGAGTAGGGACAGAAAATAAGTACAAATGAATGTAAATTGTAAAATAGAGGGGGCATACTTTCAAGTTTTCAAGACGGCCACCCTTTTCAACAACTATTTACTACTATGTACCGATACTCCTTACTTTTTATGTATGTATCTTGTTTCTCATTTGTTTTTTTTTTTCCTAACCTTACCCCACATAGATGATGAGATAATGATGTATTATACCAAACATTACAAGTCTCTTTAAACAATTCGGGAGAGAGTTAGAGAGAGAAAAGCAAATACTTTTATCCCACCACGATAATTGATTCCAGTTGGATTCGGGGTTAAACCAACTGGATTTATGTCAATCCAGTTTCTCTTGATGATGTGTTTATATGATGAAGTAGTCTCCTTTGATGCTTCCAGTTGGTTTCACTTCCCGCTGCAGTTCTACACGTTAGAGGTTTTTGCTTCTGATTTTTCTACTGTCTTTTTTCCCCAAATCAGTTTATAAGTTGTTTTTTTTTATGTTTCGCATGATTAAGCTTCCTGAAATCAACTTAAGGTTGTTTGTTGTTGGTTTTGCGTGCCTCCTGAGTAAGTGTACCACTTTTTTCACATGTTGCTGTGAGAAAATTTGTCACTCTCACTGCAGAATCTACTGTTGCACTGCGTACTTTCAGATTTTGATTCCCTCTTATGATTCTTTAAGGGTTTCTCTTTCTGAAAGCCCTTAACTTTGACAAGATTTCATTGCTTCCCAGTTCCCATTGAAGAGTTATCAAAGATCTCTATTTCAAATTGCTTATTGCCACTTTCTTGGTGTTCTTTCATTGCGCATTACAGTCCTGAGTTCCCTTATTGAAAGGCTAACTTTCAACACATCAATTCAATTGCACGCAACAATATAGTTTTACTGAATTCTTATCGTTCTCATGGTGGGTCTTTCTTGAATTTCTTTTGATCTTGGATGATATTCTCGACTCTAGTTGGGGTCACTCCCAAGTTCTTAATGCCATTTAGCAAAATATGTAAGTGGTTTTGGTGAAAATGTCTTCAAATCACAAGCATTCTTGCTTGAATGGCAACGTCTGCTCCTCCTATAACAGGAAGGAGGCTAAAGAGTCATTGCATAAAAGAGCAAATGACTGGAAATGGATTAGAGTACTTGTGCTCTTGTGCCTTATGGTGTCCTGTACATTTATTTGGGTCTTGATTAGCTCTAATCATGGAAAATTGGGAAGGGCAGTGGAAAGCCTACTTCTAATTGAAGAAGCTTCCCAAGATTCGTTGGAAAAATGCAATGCGAGCACGGAAAAGGTTAGTGTTGCTTTGGCTTATTAGGCACAAATATCTGTCCGTTGTCCATTTCCTCAAACAACACTAAATTTATGACTGGATTGATTATTTCTGTTATTGCCTTAATTTTATAGTGACTCGAACCCATGACGTTACTGCATATCAATTGCATGTGATCTACTTTGATGATACTTCGCGGGTTTCTTCATGCTACTGAGTTGTTGAACAATGATGGGGAGGGGGCTAACTGTGGGAAATTTATGAATGCATATCATTTTCATTCTGCATGGCTATTCCTTATATTGAATGGACTTTGTGGAGTGCATTCTTGGATAAGCTTATCCTTTTCCGATCATTGGTCTATTGTATGCATCACATAGAAATCTAATGTTTTGTCTTTTACATTGCATCTCTGTTTTTCTTGTTGAACTTTGTTTATTAAAGTTCTCTTCCATTTAGAACACTTTCCTATGTGGCAAATTACTCTTCACCACATGTTCTGCTTGCTCCTATACTTCTTTCAGCTACTTATTTTTGTTATCGTTCCAGATTTCGTCTTTCGCTTGCTTCAGAGAATCAGGATGTGGAATGCCTCCTAGCAGTACTATTTCCTGTGCGCTTAAATTCCTAGATTATGAGAACCAGGTATCCCATGGGCAGTGTGAATTTGTGACTGAAAATATAGAACTCAGGACATATTGCCCATCTGTAAAGGGTGGATTACCATCGTCGGAAATGATGTCAACATTGTGTATGCTGAATGCTACATTTTCACCTGGCCATCCAAATTGCAAGGAGGTAGTTTGTTTATATGATTCTCTAATGCCAAAACATTTTATGAGAGCATGTACTGTGAATAGCTTGATGGAATGTGATTGAAGTTCATGCATAACAAATTTTCTTCTCACTTCTTATTGGTTCAATGGATAATGTCATATCTTATTTTACTGATTACTTGAGACAGTTAAAAAAAAATTTGATTTATTTTCTGGAGGGATCATAGAGAGGGCTGCAATAGTTATATCACCTCACTTATTCTTCTGCAAATACAGTTTATTCAACAATTCTTAATGAACTCACTAACCAAACATCAGATTAGAACAACGCCTAATTCTGCTCCCACCCTTTTCCAGTACATGTAAATCATAAAATCAGATGTCGATTTGATAGGGATGCTTAATCTATACTGACTTCCTAGCTGCATTATATATGAGAAAAATGCTTCTGGGGCTTTTCAGAATCTATTAAACTGAATTTAAAGTATTTTGTGTTTCAAGTGAATGACATCTTTGTAATTTACTATACTGGAAATCTCCAAAACAGCTATCTATTGGTAAATGTGCTCCTACGTTTAAGGATGTCCCAAAATAAGCTTGTAAACTACCTTCCTAAAGTGGAACCTTTTCTGAATATTATGAACTTACTTAATGTATTGAAGGTACCACTAACTCAAGAAAACTTGAGGGCAATTTGTAAAAATTCAAAGCTCTTTTACCTAAATATTTTACCCGGTCAACCAGGCCCTTGTTTTAATGAAAATGAGAGAGTGTTATCCCTCTCCCCCATCCTCTGCGACCACTATGAACAAAAGTATCCTGAGCAGTTAATATATTTAGTGCCTTGTGCCTTATTTGCAAATCCTTATCTTTGACATTATTTTGCAGAATGAATTGCAAATGAAGCAGCTTAATTCTCATGGCACAGATCATTGTGAGGGCATTTATATGAGGTTACCAGCCATTTGCTTCTGGATCCTTATTGGAATGGCTATAAGCTACCAGCTCCGCAGGCTGTACGATAGACTTAGGAGTCAAAAGCATGAGATGGGACAGCAAGAAACACTGTTGCAGAAACCTCAGATGCAACTGCAGGCTCGATGTTCCTCCCAAAGCACTGGAAAGTGGAGGAAAAAGCTCTTGGTCGTTTTCGTTTTAGGTGGAGTTATTACTTCATTTTTGTTATTTTGGTACATGAATGAAGATATAATGTTGAGAAGGAAAGAAACTCTGGCAAGTATGTGCGATGAACGTGCTCGGATGCTCCAAGACCAGTTTAATGTCAGTATGAACCATGTTCATGCATTGGCTATCCTTGTTTCAACGTTTCACCATGGGATACAGCCGTCTGCTATAGATCAGGTACAAAGCTACAAATGTTTGGTTGTGTTGAACTCTACAACATGTTTGGTTTGTTACCCATAAATTTTCATTCTGACTTTTTGATTGTATAGAATACCTTCAAGATTATACTGAGAGAACAGCTTTTGAGAGGCCACTTACTAGTGGGGTTGCTTATGCTTTAAGAATCCGTCACTCTGAAAGGGAGCGTATTGAGCAGCAGTATGGATGGACAATAAAAAAATGGATGTTGAAGATCAAACTTTAGCTCAAGACTGTAACCCAGAAAGCTTCACCACTTCCCCTGCTCAAGATGAATACGCACCTGTTATTTTCTCTCAGAAAACTGTATCTCACATTGTCTCAATTGATATGATGTCTGGCAAGGTTTGCTTCTGGATTATTTTTAACTATATGCCTGCAATTTACTGAAATATTAAATGACTTCTGTTAATTAGTGATGATAATATTTACTAGAACAAAATAATAGTAAAAAAGAAGCGGATAATTTTTGCAGAAAAAAAGAAGTGGATAAGTATTGCAGTTAGCATGATCTTTTCATGCAAAAATATATTTCTAATCCTTACTCGAAGGAACTAGGCAGTTATAACTTGCAAAATTAAATGATGCATTTCCTTGGAAGATAGTCTGTTTACTTCTTGATTCTGTTGGGGTTCTTAAGATGCGATTTTGGTTTGTAAATTCCATATTGTTTAAGTTTTAGCTGTAGTTTTTAAAGATTGGAGTTGGTAGTAAATTCATTGTTCAAGTGTTTCATACTGACCTGTTGTGCATTTATAGCTGTTTCATACCGACAGGTGGCCTCGGTTCAAGTGGTTAGAGCTCCACTGCCTATGTCCAAAGGTCATAGTCTAGAGAGCCACCATTTAACCGATCAAAAAAAAAAAAAAAAAAAAGGTTAGCTTGTTCGGTTCTTAATAAAAAATAAGTTCAACAATTCTCTTTCATGGATGTCTTAACATCTACAAGCATTTTTTTGATAACTCGGTATCCGGCCCAAAGACCGACTAATCCGGGACGAATCCCGCCGTCCACTAGGGAGGGCCCACTTAAAGCCAGAGCAAAGCTCAGTATGGACTAGTCCATCTCAGGAATTGTTTGCACCCGGTGGGTTTCGAACCTGAGCTTAACATCTACAAGCATAAACTAATATTTAGAGCGAAGGAATATCCTACTATACAATGCATGACACAATTCCTTGGCTTTTCTAATGAAATCACCAAGAGACCTTTGAGGGCTTGAATTCTGTACTTTTATAACCGACAGACTCACTGCAGCAGGGCCCTGGGGCCCACCCAGTTACCCACAGGTGCCAATTTCATTATATAGCAAAGTGAAAACTCAAGATTAGACTGGGTTTAAAGCATGTATATGGGTGTTCTAATCTTATGTCTTTGAAGGTCAAGTACAATATAAGAATTTATAAAAGTAGTCAAAATTACCATGATTTTGAAATATTTGTTTGGATGTGAGATTGTGATGAGGACTTCAATCTTCTCTTATTCATCTCTTTTTTATTGCCATTTGATGACATATTCTTAAAATTGTCTTGATACAGGAAGACCGTGACAATATCTTACGTGCTAGAGCATCTGGAAAGGGTGTCCTGACATCACCATTCAAGTTATTAAAATCCAATCACCTGGGTGTTGTACTTACTTTTGCTGTATACAACACTAATCTGCCTCTCAATGCCACGTCAGAGGAACGCATCAGTGCTACCGTGGGGTAAGTAACTCCTTTAGTTTTTGCATACAGCAGGGGGTCATACTTATCTCTGACTTTATGTTTTCAACTTACTAAGTCTAATTGTCTACTTCTCTTTGTTGATTTGGTTTTTTGCCTCCTCATAATAGGTATCTAGGTGCTGCTTATGATGTTCCATCATTAGTTGAGAAGCTTCTGCATCAACTTGCTAGCAAACAGACTATCATTGTGAATGTTTATGATACAACCAACCAAGTTGCACCAATCAAAATGTATGGCTCCAATATGGTTGACACAGGAGTGCTGCATATTAGCCACCTTGATTTTGGGGATCCTACCAGAAAGCATGAGATGCATTGCAGGTTAGATTGTTTAATCTTTCTAAAAGGCCAAGTAAGGAAAAACACATACTTTTAAAACTATCTTCCATTCTTGGGGTGAAGGTTTAAACAGAAACGCCCTCCTCCCTGGCAAGCTATAGCAGCATCTGTTGGAGTACTTGTCATTACTTTGCTTCTGGGTCATATCTTTCATGCAGCCTTAATCCAAATTGCTAAAGTGGAACATGACTATAGGGAGATGATGGAACTCAAACATCGTGCTGAAGCAGCTGATGTGGCGAAGTCTCAGGTAAATTTCAGATCACAAGGTTTAATTATCATCTGCATTTATTCATTCGATTCTTTTATCCTAAATCATTAGTAGACTTCTTCTGCTTTTAATTCTTATTTTTTTCAACTTTTGTTTCTTCCTGTTTCCTGTCTAACTTCTATCTCTTTTGCAGTTTCTAGCCACGGTTTCACATGAAATCAGGACTCCAATGAATGGTGTTTTAGGTAATTTTTAGCTGCGAGCTTAATATTCCTGCCACTGGGAGTGGTAGCGTCATTCTATGTTCTCAAATTTTTGCTACTAGTAATACTAAAGCAACACGTGTTTCAGGTATGCTCCAGATGCTTATGGATACAAATCTGGATGCCTGCCAACTGAATTATGCGCAAACTGCTCATGATAGCGGAAAGGATTTGATATCATTAATCAACAAGGTTTTAGATCAGGCCAAGATTGAATCTGGTAGGCTTGAATTAGAGGCTGTGCCTTTTGATCTGCGTGCTGTTCTTGACAAGGTCCTGTCAATTTTTCTGGGAAATCTCATGAAAAAGGAATTGAGGTAGAAAGCTAAATTTGTGATCTCTCTCTGTATATGTGTTTGTACACGTATGGTCGTGTTTGTAAAATCCAACATTCAGGTTGATACCTAATATAATTTCGGTGTACCATCTTTATTATGGTGGAACCAGCTGGCTGTTTATGTATCAGATAAAGTGCCAGAAGTGCTCATTGGAGACCAAGAACGCTTTGGGCAGATCGTCACAAATCTTGTTGGGAATTCGATCAAGGTTCGCCCAGAATATTTATCATGCATTTGTTTGATCTAGGCCACTAATTCAATTTGTCACCTCTTGATAAATCTCGTTTGATAGAAGGCTTATTTTCTTGAACATGTCTTTATTTAAAGTAGGGGAACTCGTGACTATCTTAGTTTCTTTTAGTCATATCATACCATTTATTTGAAATAAACCTTAATTGCAGGGGGTTTGATAATTTTTAATGGTATCATCAGAATTTGGCTGCTTGTTGACTGGTGTATAGGTCATGCTTGTGATTGATAATTTTGATAATATTCCCTTGATATTTTCAGTGGATGGAGGTGCTGATAATCCAAACCTCTGTCTTTTCTCATGATTGCTGGTTATTTTCTTGAAGATAATGGTTCTTTTTCTTTTTTTTTTAAAACATTATCTTCTGTTTATTTTGCAGTTCACTCAGGACGAGGGCACATATTTGTCTCTGTGCATTTAGCAGATGATGTGAAGTCTTCCCTTGACATGAAGGATGAAGTTCTACGTCAAAGCTTGAATGTAGCTGAAGATGGTTTAAATGCTTCGTTTAACACATTGAGTGGTTTTCGGGTAGTTGACAGGTGGAGAAGCTGGGAAAATTTTGAAAATCTTTGTGAAAATGCAGAGAACTCTGGAAAAATCAAATTGTTAGTGACTGTTGAAGATACAGGAACAGGTATACCTCCCGAAGCACAAGGCAGGATTTTTACGCCTTTTATGCAAGCTGACAGTTCCACATCGCGCAAGTATGGTGGAACCGGAATAGGATTGAGTATCAGCAAGCATTTGGTAGGCCTTATGGCTGGAGAGATCGGGTTTATGAGTGAACCTAACATTGGCAGTACTTTTACATTTACTGTAACCTTCACGAAAGCGGAAACAACTTCTCTGGAAAAGTTATGGCAGTCTTGTGATCCAGCTGTTTCAGGATTTCAGGGACTGAGAGCATTGGTAATTGATGAGAAAAGAATCCGTACGCAGGTCACAAAATACCATCTTCAGAGACTTGGAATGTATGTGGACATAAGTTCCAGCATGGAGTCTGCTTGCTCTCGTTTTTGTGCAACTCCAAGACCAGGTATTTTCTTCCTGTTTCTTTCTGGAAATATAATGGATCAGGATTTAGGTTTCAATTGATTAACTTGTCTCTGTGAAACTATGTTATGCATTACATCATAATTCTCCATAAATTTGTTATAGTTGAAGAATATATGTAAAGTTAATTTCTGTAAGCAGATACGGGTTTGGCTAATGGCTGTAATTTTGTGTATTAGCATTGTGGCAGAGTCTAAACAGTTTGCTATGGTTCTCATCGACCAAGAAGATTGGGATGACTCTTGCTTTCGATTCCATAACCTGATTAAGAAGATGAGACACAATGGTTTCAGGGGAGAAGTGGGGTTCCCTTTGAAGATATTCTTATTAGCAACTAGCATAAGCTCTAGTGAGCGCAATAAGCTGAAGTTAGATGAGTTAGTGGATGCGTTGATAACAAAGCCTCTTCGATTAAGTGTGCTGCTATCCACCTTCCAGGAAGCTACTGGAAAGAGGGTAGACACAAGTGGTAAACCATCTACACTAAGAAGTCTACTCAAAGGCAAACAAATATTGGTGGTGGATGATAATGCTGTGAATAGGAGAGTAGCAGAGGGCGCCCTGAAGAAGTATGGTGCAGTCATTACTTGTGTTGAAGGAGGGAATTCGGCCGTTGAGTTGCTAAATCCTCCTCACAAGTTTGATGCGTGCTTCATGGATCTCCAAATGCCAGAAATGGATGGGTAACATTTATCAACTTGTGTCTGGTCCTTATATTTCAGTTTTGGGTAGACTAACGAAGGGTTTTGTTGTAGATTTGAAGCTACCCGACAAATCCGGAACCTTGAAAATGAATATAGTAAAAGAATGAGGATTGAGGGAGGTTGGCACACCCCGATTCTAGCTATGACAGCTGACGTGATTCAAGCAACTCATGAAGCGTGCATCAAGTGTGGGATGGATGAATATGTATCTAAACCATTTGGAGAGGGACAGCTGTATTCAGCTGTGGCACGCTTCTTTGAGATGGGGTGATTGGGATGAGTTGAGAGAATGGTTCAGTAATTGTTGGTTGCTACTGACTAACTGATAAGGGTCGGGGCGCATCACAGTGTGCTGCTGCTGCTGTGCCATTGTAGGCTTGACAGAATCACGCCTGATGTGGTAACTTTCCATGTCCTCTCTCTCTCTCTCTCTCTTTTAAAGGTGGCTGAAACTTGGAATTCTATTATTGTGTAGCAGGTGTTGAGGGCGAAAGCTAATTAAAGGAGCAGTCGCACGAGATTGAAACTTGTTGATGAAAAAATATCAATACAAAACACACAGCCAGTAAAGCATATTCTGTTTTATGTCAGCTAGCTACCGGTGACACAAATAAAGATTATTTCTAACATGTTTCATCATACGCAGCCAGATGTTATGTATAGTCGAATATTTTTCTCTCCTGATTGTATTTATGTTTGTAGATGTGAGAATTAGCAGGAGATTATTATTATTATTATTTTTTGGAGACTAATGATGTGTTTATTACTTGAAAGTGGAAAGGAAAAATTGTCGATATATCTTCTCCATTCTTTTTTTTTTTTTTTTTGTGTGTATCTTCTCCATTCTCAATTCTCTTGTTTTGAATTAAGGTGAGATTTATGTATATAAATTAGTTGGTTGTTTCCAAATCCAGTTTCACTTTTATTTATTTTAAAAATGTTAGTAACCACTTAAAATTGATTTTGGCAAAAAGTTTTAGGTGTGTATACAAATAAATAGAAAGAAGAATAGAATAGATATAGTCGTACGTGTACGTGTACGTGTATGAAAACTAAGAAAATGAATCCAGTGGTGTAGGAAGGTGGATGTAGAGAAAGAAATACTGCTGATAACATTAACAATTTCTTCTTCTTCTTCTTCTACTTCATTCAAATTTGAAATCCAAACTAATGGCTTCTTTCACCCACCGCCTTCTCTTTCTTCATCAATCCAATCAACTCTTTCATTTTTCTCCCAAATCCCATCTCACTCTTTTTCAGCTTCTCCTCCATCTACTTTCGTTAATCATCCTAAACATGGGAATGGGAATGGGCATGGGCATGGGCATGGGCATGGGCTCCTCCGCAAGGCAAAATTCTGCGCCGTCGCCACCGAAATTACGGAACCGCCGACCACTCTTCTCCTTCCCACTAACCAATCTTCCCAGGGACTCCTCAGAATTCGCCACACGGTATTTCTTATCAGTTACTACAAGATTTGTCAAAACCAATAAATTTCTATTGATTTTTACTACTATTAAGTGCAGTGCGCCCATGTTATGGCCATGGCTGTTCAAAAGATTTATCCAGATGCAAAAGTCACCATTGGCCCTTGGATTGAGAATGGCTTTTATTATGACTTCGATATCCACCCTCTCACTGATAAGGACCTTAAGAAAATTAAGAAGGAAATGGTGAGTCAGTGAGTGAGTCAGTGAACTATACGGAATTCGCAAACATATTTATTTCTTCAATCATCTGTAGGATCGCATTATTGCTAAAAACTTGCCTTTAGTAAGAGAAGAAGTTAGCAGAGATGAAGCCCAAAAGAGGATAATGGCCATCAATGAACCCTACAAGATGGAGATTCTGGACAGCATTAAACAGGAGCCTATCACCATCTATCATATAGGTCACCTATCAAATTTTATTAACCCCTCATTTGGCTGAAATCAGCTCTTCAAGTTTTTATTCTCATATTTGCTGCAGGTAATGAATGGTGGGATCTTTGTGCTGGCCCTCACGTTGAATCTACTGGGAAGATCAATAGAAAAGCCGTTGAGCTCGAGTCCGTTGCTGGGGCTTACTGGAGAGGAGACACAAATAAGCCAATGCTGCAAAGGATATATGGTACAGCATGGGAGAATGAGGAGCAGCTAAAAGCTTATCTTCATTTCAAAGAGGAGGCTAAAGGCGGGATCACCGACGCATTGGTCAAGATCTTGATCTGTTTTCGATTCAGGTACCATGTTTATGATTTTCACATAATCACTAGCTTGTAACTTTTTTCTCCATCTTAAGTGCTGTAATTTGTAGTACCCAATGCTTTTCCGTTTATTGTCACAAATGTGGAGTCCTAGGGTTGGGGTGTTTAATGTTTTCTAGTTACCTTAAAAGATAAATTGAGCTTTTTTCCCTCCTCCTAGTTGAAGACTGGCATCCATACCTTCATTCATGTATCCATCAGCTCTGGATTTTTCCTTCAGCATGGACTCTGATCATCAATATAGCGTTTTCAGCTTTATGTCTTGGTATTTGTTTTTGGAAAAGAGATGCCTACTGCAGCTATTCATATTAAAGATTTAATTCTGTTCGTCAACTGAACCAAATCAGGGTACTTAGTTTTATCATTTTTTCGGTTTTAAGTAAGACGTCTTTCTGGCTCTATAGCTATATAGGACTGTGTAAGTTTGGTCAGAGATGATTTAGGGTTCAATTGGTGTTAGATAAATACGTGCAGGATGAGGCTGGTGGAGGGTTGGTTTTCTGGCATCCCAAGGGTGCTATTGTAAGACACATTATTGAAGATGCCTGGAAAAAGATTCACCTGCAGCGTGGCTATGATCTGCTCTATACCCCACATGTTGCAAAAGCAGATCTCTGGAAGATTAGTGGTCATCTGGACTTTTACAAAGAGAACATGTTTGATCAGATGGAAATAGAAGATGAACTTTATCAGCTCCGACCTATGAATTGTCCTTACCATATATTGGTTTACAAACGCCAACTACATTCATACAGGGATTTTCCAATCAGGGTTGCAGAGCTTGGAACAGTGTATAGGTACGAGTTATCTGGAAGTTTACATGGTCTTTTCCGAGTAAGAGGATTCACCCAGGTATATGTTTGCTCATTTGAAATTTCCTGTATATTCTGGATCTTTTTATTACCATCTAATATATGTGGTTCACAAAGGTCCCCATTACCATGCATTCAGCCAAACGATGGCAACATAAGTAAGTTTTCTTACTCATTTATGGTGAACTTGATTTTAGTTGGAAGGGAGGATGTGGCCACGTGTTCTTTCACCCACAGTGCTGTGCACTAACATATGTTATCTGTAGAAGAACTTGTTAGATAAAAGAAACATCCAATTGTGTATGACCAAATATTTACTGGTGAAATCGATTACCCAGAGGCTTATATATAGTTTAAACTACAATGGTTTTACAGGATGATGCCCACATATTTTGTTTGGAAGATCAAATCAAAGATGAAATCAGGGCGTGTTGGATCTTACTGAGGAAATATTGCTGCAGTTTGGTTTTGACAAATACGAAGTGAACCTGTCAACAAGACCAGAAAAATCTGTGGGAGACACTGATATATGGGACAAAGCAACAGATGCTCTAAAGGATGCTTTGAGTGACAAAGGGTGGAGTTATGAGATCGATGATGGTGGTGGTGCTTTTTATGGCCCCAAAATTGATCTCAAAATAGAGGATGCTCTGGGAAGGAAGTGGCAGTGCTCGACCATACAGGTATTTTTCACTATTATGTTCCCAATGAAATCATAAAGATCAATTTTTATCATCCATCGCTTATTGCTATCCTAATTCTTGATTTTGGTAGGTTGATTTTAATTTGCCTGAGCGGTTCGATATCACATATGTTGAGTCAAATCAAGAGAGGAAACGACCGATCATGATACATAGAGCAGTTCTTGGATCCTTGGAGCGCTTCTTTGGAGTTCTTGTAGAGCATTATGCTGGAGATTTTCCCTTGTGGCTTTCTCCAATGCAAGCTCGCTTATTACCGGTAACTGACTCACAGGTGAGTAAAATCTCCCCATGAAGGAATTCTGAATACGAAAATTGTGGATGCTTGGTCTCACATAATCCAACCCTATTTATTATTACAGCTTGAGTACTGCAACCAAGTGAAGGAAAGATTGAAATCTAACGGGATTCGGGCAGAAGTTTGCAGTGGGGAGCGGCTGCCCAAACTTATCAGGATGTCGGAGAAGCTTAAAATTCCATTGATGGGTGTAGTGGGACAAAAGGAGACAGAAACACAAACGGTAACAGTTAGATCTAGGTTTGGTGGAGAGTTGGGAACCATGGGAGTTGATGACTTCATTTGCAGAATAAAGCACGCCATAGAAAACAGGACCTTCGTTTGATGAATGGGTCTCCAAAACACTTGTTATTAGTTATTACACCATACATTACAATTTTATTGTACTGATAAGAAAGAGCTGCGTTGGTGATACTGTAGCAGTGACTAGGCCTGATTAATATGCCTCTTATCAACCAAGAAAAGAAACACTGTTCATCGATCTTGTTAATCTTCTGTGTGTGTGTATAGATATATAACGACTTTGTTAAATTGCAGCAAAACTAAAGAACCAACCTCATCTATTCAAGAATCAACTCAACTGTTGCATGATTGTAATCATTAATACATTGAGAAGCAGCAATCTAGAAAAGCATTTGTATTGAAGAGGAGCCAAATCCGCCTAAAGTTGGGATACAAATTCTCGAATACACATAAAGCTCCCCAAAAAGGTTTTAAGAGGAAATATTAGCACAGTCCTCCAGCTACCCAACTTTTTGAGACAGGGATCTTGTTTGTGTTTAAATCTGTACATCCTTAAGATTCTCTGAACAAACAACACTTGTAGATTAAGTTTCAGTTTCGGCATGTCAATCCTGTGACATGTACTAACTTAACTCTTCTAAAACCTTCTCAATTGTTTTAGTTTGAGGGAGTGGAGCTACTGCATCTTCCATCATATATTCCTCTTGAGGAACCTCTACAGTACTTCTCTCCTCTTCAACTTGATATAGTTCATCACGAGGAGATTCAACGGTAGCCTTCGTATAACCAGGACTCACATTCTCTTGAAGAAGCTCTTCGGGAGTTGCAGCAGGGTCAAGATCCCAACATCCCTCAGGCAAATTAGTACCTTCCACTTTAAGAGAACATGATGGCACCTGGTGTGAAAATCGTAACATTTCTCTCCTGGGGATCCATCTGACGGCATTAGTGTTTGCATTTCTCTGATATACAGTCTTGTATCCATTCAGTTTAACTAGAGGAGTTACCCAAACACCCTTCTCCTCAGAATAGTCAGCAAGAACCTCAACCATTTCGTACTGGTGCCTCACTTTGTCCGGGGTTGTTCTGCTCCAATCGGGTGACCAGTTCCGATATACAGCCCATATATCTCCACATCTCGGGTAGATTCTCAAACAACCTCCCCTACCTGCCTTCTCCTTGCTCAGAAGATGCGAGAAGATGTTGACTTGCTCAACAGTTTCAGAATGGAAGACCCGAAAACTTCCACAGGATTTGGTAAATCCAGAATCTAACCAATTTACTGACCCAAATTCAGTGTCAGATTTCGAGCTCAAGTACCCTATATAAATCTTGAAAGGATTCACTGAGATGACTTCACGAATTAGACAGTACAAGCGAGGCATACCATCTTCTTCGTCGTACAGGGCCCATATCTGCTTAGGCTTAAAGCATTCCTCTGACCTATCCTTGTCAAAGTCATGGAAATCGGAATCTGGAACACTAATAGCCATTGAAGCACTTCTCTTGAGTTCCGGTTGAAAGCCAGCACCAGTTGCACCTGATAATTTAGCTTTATCACCGGACCTATCAGCTTCAGGAAGGGTATTTCTCTTCTTAGCCTCTGCAGCTTCTGAAGCCAACCTCATCTCACCTAGTTTCATTTGGATTTCCAATTTTGCTTTATCAATCAACAACTGCCTAGCATCAACTACTGGGGGAGCTGAGCTTCGTTTAATTGAATTCTCAGGAAGAAAGGAAAGCCTAGAAGAAGGCTTCAATGTTCCATTCACATTGGCTATTTTTGCCTCAGCAGAAATGTTTAGGGTAATCTTTTCATGTCCATTGATATACGAGCCTCCGAAATCCATTTTACTCTTCTTGGAAGGTCTACCACGCTTAGGTTTTGATGAGTCCTTGTGACTGGTATATCCATTAGGTGCCAAATGAATCGTAGCACTTACCCTGCTATTTTCTCCATTTGCTTTGGTTTTGTTTGCCTCTCCATTGGCTTGATAAAAGGCAAAGGATGATGTGGACAGTCCATTAGGATCTAAAACACCAACAGAATTCATAGACGAGTTACCCTGAAATGATATAGTGGAGGCATGCTCAGACTTGTACCCAGTATGATGTCCTGTATGCCCATTAGCTGCATGATACCCAGAAGTTTTTGGTACATAAGTGACACCACAACCATGACTTCCATACCCATTTTCAGGTCCATATGAGTAACTGCTATATGGGAAAGAACCACCCATTGGGGCTAACCCAGTTTCAACAGCAATGAAGACACCCCGACAGTTCTTGCAGGAAAGTCGTTTGTTCGCATATTTCCTCAGATATTCATACTGAACATGACAAGAGGTACATACAGTCCAAAATGTATCCACCCTCGAAGAAAACTTGGAACAATTGTCATAATACAAATTTCTCCTTTGATCATACGAGCTTCTCTTAACGCTATCAGATAAAAGCAACCATGCTTCGCAGACAAGTCTAAATGCCTCATCAGCTCCCACGGTTCTATTCTTATCGGGATGGAACAGTACTGCCAACTTCTTATACTGTTTCTTTAGTTTGGACTTGTCCACAGATGGATCCACTCCTAGAATTGAATAGAAATCAAGTTCTCCATTGATTTTTGCCTCAGAAGCAATGTAGACTCCAAATGAGGCCACCATCTGAGTTATACCCTCCAATTCAGGACACAACATTTGAGCTTTTAAAGCAAAATTCTTTGCACCAACAAAGTCTCTCTCCAGGAATTTTTTTCCGCAATAGCTTTCACTCTGAGTGCTTCATCTATGTTGGATCCCATCTCAATCCAGATTCAAACCACAAAAACCACACCCAAAGTTTTCAACGAAAAACTACAAGCACCACATACTGGATAACGGTCCACGTGGCCTTCCAAAGATATCCATTGTTTAAAACCAACTGTAAATATCCTCTTTCAATTATTCTGCAATTAATAACACAAATCAGCAAAATGATTTATTGTTTAATATAAACGCTCAACTCGAACAATTGTCCAGGTAAAAACATGCATAATTGTTTAATTCAACTCTTAACCCGAACAGATCAATCCGAGTTCAAATCTCGCGCTCCATACCCAGTCCAACAAATCTTTGAACTACATCAAACCTTTTAATAATTAACTTGCACAAACCACATGCTTCAACTTCAGTACACTTACCATTTCAAGAAAGTCTACCCTAGTAAAAAAACTTCAAGCAAAATTCAAACTATGTGATTTAGTGATTAATATAAACGCTCAAATCAAATGATTGTCCAGGCAAAAACATGCATTATTATTCAATTCAACTCCTAAGTCCTAACCTAAATAGATCAATCCAAGTTCAAATCAAGCGCTCCATACCAGTCCAACAAATCATCGGAATACATCAACCTTTTATTAATTATCAAGCACAAAGACACATGCTTCAAGTACAGTTACCATTTCAACCAAGTCTACCCTAGTAAAAATACTTCAAGCAAAATTCAAACTTTTACGACACAGACAAACATCACCATTTTTTTAGCATAACGTTTTCTTTAAATAAAGATCTACAGCACAACTACTAAATAAAAGTCATTGCAGAACTCATTAATCACTCATTTTCAGCTCTAAGTAAACAAACTGAAAACTAGCACGGTAAATTAGAACTTACCAAGATTCAGAAACAACCCAGTCACAGACAGTCAGAAGGTTTACTGATCCACAAAAATTAGCTTCAGATCCACAACAAATCTAGGGTAAAATCTGAAATTCTGAGTCCACCGTACAAAATGCAAAAAAATGCCATCAGTAATTAAAAACAAATTAACAATTTTTTATAAAAGAGGAAAGCTTACTCAGAGGTAAGTATAAAAAGAGGAGGGGAATGGAAATTGCCTGAGTAGAATTTACCGGCGGTTGACGGTGGAATATTCCGCCGAACTCCGAGCAACAAAAATTTAAATTTAAATTTAAAAAAAAAAAAAAAAAAAAACTGTTGATGTTTTATTTAAAATGGTGGTACAACTTCAACTATTCCGATACCTAGCAGTTAAAATATGCTAATATCTAAATGTAAATTAGTTAATTATTTTAAAATATATAAATAAGATTATGTAAAAATATTAATTTTATTAGTGTGATTGAAAGTAACAGTTATTAGTATTTAATGTAGAGTAAACCAATGGTGCGCCATGTGCGCTCTGCGCACTCCTACCAAAATTATTAAAAATAATAAATGTTAATTTAGAATATTAGCTACGACGTTAAAATTAACTTTTTTTTTTTTTTTTATAATACGTTAAAATTAATATGAATAGAAGAAAAATGGGTACTCGAGTCTTTCACATTTTTACCACGGTGTTAGGTTATAGTGAGTAGGGGTAGATAAAATACCAAAAATTCTGGTATATTTATATCGTATCATATGTTTTCAATATGATAACAGTATACTCTTTTAAAATTTTCTGTATATATAAAAAAAAATTGATATATTATGGTATTTTTGGCAAGCAAGCATGCGTGGGAGACAAGTCTAAATGCCCTTATTGTTTGGCTTGGCGTTGTGACAGATGAATCCACTCCAAGAATTCCCTTCCAGATATCTATAATATAAGAAGGAAACAACATTTGTGCTTTTAAAGCACAAAGAATTCTTTGCATGCACCAACAAAGTTGAACTGCTTTTTTCAGCGGGATGTTCCGTCCAACGCCAAGAACCAAAAATTATAATTAGAAAAAGAAAAACTATTGAGAATTTACTTTAAGTGGAGAGAGGTACAACTACAACTATATCGATACGCAGTTATAAACCAAATAAAGTAGAAATGTTTATGACTTATGTAAGCATATTAATTTTAGGGGTTATTAGAAATATTAACTTTTCCATTTTATAGAAAATGGGAAATATTAATATTATTAGTGGGAGGAGTTTAAAAATTATTAAGTAAACTAATAATTTCGGATCACTTATTTCAATGAAATGTTAACACTTTTATTTTTATAATACAGGTCATATATGTATTATATTAATATAATTAATCATCACTATTTTTTTGACAGAATTAATCATCACTATTAATATAACAATATCAAATATCAAATTAGAATATAAGATCCTCTAACTACCTCTGTACGTCTTGCTAAATTATTTTGAAAAGAAAAATTAATAATAATAAATTAAGGAAAAAGTTAATTAAGAATAGGGTCAGTTACTATACCATACAAAATAACTAAGAAAATTACCACTACATACATGAAAAAAGTAAATTGCACGTCAATACAATTTTATTGGATGAAAATGTTGTGAACCCCAATCTTGCGAAGAGAGATGGAGATGAAGTGGCGAGTTCTTGGTGGAAGGATTGTAGATGGAAATATGTTGAAGTTTGTGAAGAGAAGATAGATGAATATGGGATGAAGGAGAAGTATATGGCCACTATGTTGATGTCCGAAAAAAAGGGAAGTGGCGTGGCGGAAGAAGTGAGGAAGTTGGGAAGTGATGAAGGCTAAATCTCACCATACACGTATTGGGGATTAATTTGCTATTTTAGTATTTCTACAATTTAATTTTATGGGCCTAGAGTTTATTTAATTTTCGACTTAGAGTTTATATTTCAATTAATTGCAATTGGGCACATGGTCCTAGCATATATGGTGGTGTACGAATCGTTGGAAATTAAGCAAGAAATTCTAACTTTCTCTCTCTTTTCTCTCTCTCTTCCTCTCTCCGCAAATTCTCTTTCTCATCTTCAATATTGGTTTCAAGCATATTTGTTTAATTTCGAGAAAATACATCTCAAAAAAATTAGATATAGTAGTGATATTATCATTACAATTGGTACCACAGCACAGTTATTGTTGTTTCTTCATGGCGGAGAATGCAGTTTAAGGACCTACAAGAGGCACAAAAAGAGTAGAAAATTTAGTGCAAAATGAGGCATTAAAATGGCGAGTCATCTACCGAAAAATTCCAGGAGAATATATATTCACTTACTTCTTCAATGGAGGCTATGATGAAGAAGATGGAACACTTCACCACTACGGTGGGTGCCCCTACTGACTCCGAGGTCCCTGAATAGTGACAAAGGGAAGGGTCGAATGGGGATCGGGGTTCAATTTTGGGGAACTGGTGGTGGATCGAGCAACACGCTGCATTTTCTCCTTTTCAAGAAACATCTCCAAAGCAGTGCAAGTTGATTTTCACAACCCTACCCCGGTGAATGTACACACACCAATACCTAGGGTTGAATTTCCTAAATTTGATGGTACTAATCCTAGGGTGTGGATGTTAAAATGCAACAATTATTTCAAAATAATTCCAAATATTCCCGATTCAAAAAAGGTGACATTAGCATCTATGCAATTTGAAGGAAAGGCAGCCTTATGGTATCAAAATATTGCCCAAAAAATATTGATATTACATGGGATCAATTTGTGGGGCTTGTTTCAAAGAAGGTTTGAGGAGCTTAAGGAAATCAGCTATAATTTCTGAGTTTAACAAGCTTTAAACAGACAGTGCTATAATGATTATGTGGAAAAGTTTGAAGAACTCAAGGCATGTTTGCTTATGTATGGGGGCATAATTTCACCGAAAAATATTTTTGTTGCACGGTTTTATTAGTGGCCTGGTGAAGAGTTTGCAATCATTTATGAGCATGTTTGAACCCACAACACTTCAAAATGCCATCATTTTGGGAAGGAAGCAGTTAATACGTTAGATGCTATGTCAAAGAAGATGAGATCCTCTTATAGAGGAGCTAACCCTAATTCTAACCCCTAACCCTAACCTTAATCCTAACTATCGGGTCTTGGAAGAAAAGTGAATTCACTACAGGAAGCCACAACCACTCAACAGCCTGAGGGCACCCGTTAAATTACTCACTCAAATGTAAATGGCAAAATAGGAGAGAAAAAGGATTATGCTACAATTGCGATGAGCCCTTTGTAGTGGGACATAGATGCAAGCAAAGATCACTTACATGATTTTAGTGATCATGTTGATGAAGAGCGAAAGTCACATGATTTCGAGGAACAAAAGGAAGATGAATTCAATCACGATCCTTTGGATGGTACACATGTCCTTAAATTCTCTTGATGGGCAACCGGGTACTACGACTATGAGAATCTTTGGGGAGTGTGATAAACAATCATTGCACATATTGATCGATTCGGTAGCACCATTAGTTTCATCGAATGCAATCTGCGAAGAGGCCGAATTGCAAACTTGCTCCCGCTGCCGCTACTTGTAAAGGTAGCCCAATGGGCGTGAATGGTGAGTGATCAAAAGGTGGACTCCTTTACCGAAAATGCAAAAACATCAATTCAGTTACTCACTCGGACTTTTAGAAACTGATTGTTGTGATTTAATATTAGGAGGTGATCATAAAATCTTGTACTCCTATTGAACTTGATTATGAGAACATGACAATTACAAGGTGAATTTGAGTGGAGAAAGGGTGAAATTGAAGGCTCTAACTTCAAATTTGCTCGCAAATTAATTTCTGATGTAGCTCTACATCAATTGATGTCCTTGAGCCCACAAACAGAGGTGGAAGAAATTTATTTGGTTAGTTCTTTGCCGTACATGGAATTTCCACCGGATTTACAAGCACTCTTATCTAGCTATGCCGACATTTTTGAGGAACCCTAAGGAATTACCCTCACGTAGGGTAGAACATCAAATTACCCTAAAGCAAGGGAGTTTGCCAAAACGAGAGTTCCTTATATAGAACTTCTCATTCACATAAAGAGGAGATTGAGAAGATTGTTCAAGAGCTCTTTGGACAATGGGTTTATCCAACACAGTAAAGCCCATTTGCTTCACCAAAGTGATATTAGTGCGAAAGAAGGATAATTCGTGGAGAATGTGTGTTGACTATAGATACCTTAATGATCTTACGGTCAAGCATAATTACTCCTATACCTATTATTGATGAGCTCTTGGATGAATTACACGGCCAAATTCTTTTCTAAGATGACTCACGATCCGGCTATTTCCAAATTCTGATGGATCCCAAAGATAGATATCTCACAGCTTTTCGAACTCACAATGGCCACTACGAGTTTCTAGTCATGCCGTTTGGGTTGTGCAATGCTCCGGCCACATTCCAAATTCTCTTAATGAACCTTTCAGGGAGCATTTGAGGGAAGTCGATCCCTAGTATTCTTCGATGACATACTAGTCTGACTCAATACATGGGAAGAACACCTAAGGCAACTAGAATGCAGTTTTAAGATTGCTAAGGAACATCGGTTATATGCCAAAATGAGTAAGTGTCAATTTGGACAGACTAAAAGTGGAGTATCTTGGGCACATCATTACCCAAGAATGGAGTGGCCACCGATCCGAGAAAAGGTGTCTAAGTATGTTGCGATGGCCAAGACCAAAACTCTCAAACAATTGAGAGGATTTTTGGGCTTAACGGGGTATTATAGGAAGTTTGTGAAGGGATACGGAGCTATTAGTAGTCCATTGACTAATGCATTAAAAAAGACAATTTCCACCGGAATAATGAAGTGAAGAGGCCTTTCATAAGCTAAAGTCAGCCATGAGCACAACTCCGTGCTAGGCCTTCCGATTTCACGAAGGCCCTTCACTATTGGAAACAGATGCTAGTGGAAAGGGGATCGGGGGCTGTTCTAATGCAAAGAGGAAGACTTGTCTTATTTGAGCGAATGGTACTTTGTCCCCGAAATCGTGCCCTTTCTATTTACGAAAGGAATTTCTTGCGGTGTTAATGGCTGTCGAGAAATGGAGGCACTATTTACGGGGTGAGATTTATCATAAGAACCGAACAATCAACGATTCCTAAGGTATTTTACTTTGGACCAAAAGGTGATTACTCCTTTGCAACAAAAAATGGATAATCAAGTCAGTGGGTTTGGACTACGACATACGAGTATAAGAGGGGAATTGAGAATAAGGTGCGAGATGCTCTTTCAAGAAGGGGAATACTGATGACAAATTGTCTTCGCAATTACCACTATAACACCACAAAGGACCGAACAAATATCGCAAAGCTACTTGGGAGATTCTTTCATCGATCCATCATTGAGGAGTAAGGGAAAAGATGTTAATCAATACCCAAAGTACCGGTTGGTAGGAAACTATTGAGGTACAAAGGCGAGTAGTAGTGGGAAATGCTTCCAATTACAGAGCATTAATTTTGAAATGAAATGCACTCTTCGCTTGCATGGGGGTCATTCGGGAATACTAGGAACATACATGAGGATAAAAGGGTGTTCTTTTGGCCTAATCTAAAGGCCGATGTTACAGTTGGGTTAAGAAGTGTGACACTTGTGCTAGGTGTAAACCAAACGATGGAGCCTATCCCTTGATCAAGCTACAACCGCTTACCTATACCAAATCAAGCTTGACACACATATCAATGGACTTCATTGAGGGTTGCCTAAGTCATTAGAGGCAAGAATGTCATATTGGTCATCGTAGATAGGCTGACTAAATATGCTCATTTCATCGCCTTATCTCATCCGTTCTTGCCCAGACGGTGAGCCAAGGTTTTCTTGGATGTAGTATACAAATTACATGGTATGCCTACTAGTATAAATCCTGGGGCAGAGACAAAATTTTTACTAGTGCCTTTGGAAGAGGCTGTTTCACTCTTATGGGAGTTCAAATGACCATGAGTACGGCTTATCATCCCATGACGGATGGTCAAACAGCGGCTAAATAGGTGTTTAGAGCACTACCTCAGATGTATGACACATTTGAAGCCTGTGAAACAATGGCTTAAGTGGCTACCTCCTAAAGGTAACACGGTATAATACCAACTACCATACCACCAAGCTCACTCCTTTTCAAAGCTTTATATGGGTATCCACCTCCCATCTTCGGGCCAGGGGCCCCTATTTGGACTTACCAGATCGAAGCCAAACAGTCTTGAAGGAGAGATAGGACACTACAAATACTCTAAGGGAGAAATTTGACTCAGTGCACAAGGTCGAATGAAGCTATATGTCACCAACATAGGAAAGAACGAGTTTTGAGGTGGGTGGTAGGTATACTTAAAGTTACAACCATTTCGGCAGAATTCCCTCGCCTACGCAAAAATTTGAAGTTGGCTACTAAGTATTTTGGACCTTACCAAGTGATTGAGAAGGTGGGTCTGTTGCTTACCGTCTGGATTTACCTCCCGAATCGCGCATCCATCCTGTTTTCCATGTTTCCCTCTTGAAGAAGTATTTGGGAGAGGGTGTCCGCGTCCCAAGCCTTACCTCCGGTGGACGACTCCAGATATTTTGGTTTTCCGGTAGAAGTCACTCCCGTTGTGAGAAGAAATGCGGCCCGGATCACACCGATGGTCAACGCCACTTGGATCCGTAAGGATTGGGGTATTTTCTCGGTGGAGAGAAATATATGAAGGCAATGTTTCCGATGGGTAATCATGGGGACAAGGAGGTAGTTCGCCGAGGGGGTATTGTTGTGAACCCCAATCTGCGAAGAGAGATGGAGATGAAGTGGCGGGTTCTTGGTGGAAGGATTGTAGATGGAAATATGTTGAAGTTTGACGAAGAGAAGATAGATGAATATGGGATGAAGGAGAAGTATATGGCCACTATGTTGATGTCCGAAAAAGGGAAGTGGCGTGGCGTGTTTGAGGAAGTTGGGAAGTGATGAAGGCTAAATCTCACCATACACGTATTGGGGATTAATTTGCTATTTTAGTATTTCTACAATTTAATTTTATGGGCCTAGAGTTTATTTAATTTTCACTTAGAGTTTATATTTCAATTAATTGCAATTGGGCTGTGGTCCTAGCATATATGGTGGTGTACGAATCGATTTGGAAATTAAGCAAAGAAATTCTAACTTTCTCTCTCTTTTCTCTCTCTCTTCCTCTCTCCCCGCAAATTCTCTTTCTCATCTTCAATATATTCGCCATTTCAAGCATATTTGTTTAATTTCCGTAAAACACATCTCAAAAAAATTAGATATAGCCGTAGTGATATTATCATTACAGTAAAGTCAAAACTACCATGAACTATAAGACAAGACTACAAATGACACCGTAGCTTGCTTGGATATAAAGTTTGTGCAATAATTAATTTTTTAAGACACTTGGCACGAAAAATGAGATGAAGTGTTGAACAATTATATAATTAGTTGCACAACAAGTCAAATTATGTTGAATCGGGCACGATTAATTTTTTAAAGACGCTTGATACAAAAATACGAGGCGAAGTGTTAAACAACTATATAATTGGTTGCATAACAAATCAAATTATGTTGAACCACATAAAAATTACACATTAGTATAATTAGTTGCATTACACACAAATTTATTATAACACAACGATTTTAGTTGAACAAAAATGAAAACTTATTGCAACAAATCCATCTCATTATCAAATCAAAAGACATATACCATTATAATCAAATAAAAAGGGTTGATACTTGACATGCCTCAAACAACAACAACAAAAATGGAATTTCATAATTTTGTGCCAAATTTCCCCAACCCAAGATTAATTTTGATTCGTGCTTTTAAATAAGCCTTGTTCTAGCTATTCAAGTCACACTTTTTCCGAAACATGGTAATACATTATAAAAATTATAAGTAATTAATGTGACTCAATAAATACAAAGTAAAAACAACTAGTTAATATCAAATTTTAAATACTAATTTGGCGGGTGCGCTAGGCCAAAGTCAGTAGTAAAAACGCCAAAGCGTGGACACTCTGCAGAAAATCTTGTACCCCCAATTTATGACGGATCGGGGATCATAGATCCATTTGGGAGGAGGGCAAATTTGTTACGAAATCATATGAAGGATAATGAATATATTCACCGCCTGTTCCTCTCATCACCGTCGTATGGACCTCTGTTCCCTCTCACACCGCGTCGCGCACTTCTCCGATCACGCAGAAGACACCATCGACTCGGCCCCTCGCCGTCGCACATCACCGCCTAATGAGAGTGTCATCTTCGTCGAGTAATTGCTGTAAAAATGTAATCGCCAGAATCGTCCTCGCGGTGGAAAACGTAATCACCACCGACTCGGCCCTTCCCTCTTTCTCGGTCGCCGATCCATCGTCATCTCATCACGCGTTTCATCTCCATCTCCGAATTGCAAGAAAAATCTAGAGAAAGAGAGAGAGGTGCAATGATAATGGAAGCGTGAACCCAAGCGATGCGAAAAGTCCCGATAAAAATTACAAACTTACATCGAAGACTTCGAGAGGTTATTTTTGGCAAATCAAGAATGTAAATTGTATCACCAAACAAATATGAACAAGTGATGGTATGATTTTGCAATATCACTACACTAATTTTTATACTAGAGTGTAATAAATTCTTAAGAATACTATAATATGTAAGGTAAATTTGAATGAAAATAGAAAGGACGAAAAAGGGTAGCTAAGTCATTACCCCTTCTTTTTTTTCGACAAATGTCAAGTCATTACCTTTATTTTGGTGTTAGGTTATATTTAGCAAGTAACATGGAAGTGGGCCTTGTAAGTCGGGGCTTATTTTTCTCAACTTAAGAAAGTAATTAACACTAATACCTTAAGACTCCGTTTGATGGGAATTATTATTTGAGGTGAGTTGATAAAAATTTAGTAAAAATTTGGTGTTATTATTTTGTTTGGTAGGCAATAAAATTAGATACATACTAAATTAATGAATATCTCAAACTTGCTTGGTAGGGAGTAATAAAACATGATATAAATTAATATTTTGTTTGATACACCATATTATATGACCTTTACAATAAATACTCCTAAATTACACAAATAATTGTCCAAATAAAAGGAAATAGTATTTTCTCAAGATTACTTACCGGGTTATATAGGATCGGTGAGATAAAAATATGGATCCTCGTATAATTTATATGGATTACCAAACAATACAAGATTTTTAATATACCCCATAATATGGATCTTATATAACCTACCAAACGGAGCTTAAAAATATAAATAATAGTAGTAATAATGATAAACGGCAATGGATTATCATTTTCAGATTAGGAAATGAGGTCATATGATTATTTTCAAATTCAAGTCTCTCAGGTTACGTTTGTTTCGAACTCACACGGTCCCTATTCCATATGAATTAGAAATTTGAAATTCAAATTTCAAATCTCATACTCCATCCACACTGTAAAGATCTATTATTACTCTTCTCAATACAATTCACTTTATACATTTAAAAAAACACCTATAAACATTTTATTACTCTTCTCAATAAAATAATTACTCTTTTCTCTCACTCAATCATTACTCACATCATCACTTTTCTTCCACTCATTTATTCTTTTTCTACTTTATTCTTACACAATACAATAAAATAATACATCAATCTATTAAATATTGATTTGACATAAAATAAAATTCATCCTACCAAAATCTCAAAACAAACACATACTTTTACTCTTCATAAATTTTTTACATCCCATGAATTTAAAGTCATGACTCCGCCCTCACACCTAAATCCCGAAACAAACGTAGCGCTAAAGATTAAAGATGTATGAGAGGTAGTGTAGAAACATTAAAGATGTAAATTTGGGAATAAGTATGAATTTAATATTCATTTTTAATTAGAAATAAGGAGATTAAATGATTTTTTGACACTTTAAGTTGGTCGGTCAGCTAACAATACCTTAACTGTTTTTATAATAAAAGCACGACTACTTTATATTTTATTGTTTATTGATACACACATACTTTTGATGGTGAACTTTAGTTATTACTTAATATTTTTATTTTATTTTTGAGAGGAGATGTGGAATTGACATTGTAAAAAACCAAGGAAAGGGCAATAAATATACATGCAAATTAAGTTTGTAATTGTAATGAGAATGAGAATGAAAGTAGGTAGGTAGACCTAGGTTTGAGCAATAATTCCCTTTTTGATAATCATGTCATATACTTTATCGACCTTGGCTGGATCAAGGTTGAAGAGGGGATGTGCATCGGATCTCTTACTAACATTTCCACTCAGAATTCCCATTGACAGGGTCTGCAGCATGTTCAGATAATGCGCTGGTAGAATTCTTATCTCCCCGCACAGCTCTTTCTCCTGCATTCATTCATTCACACTTTTACTGAAACTATTAATAATGATAATAATAAATAATAATCAATCAGCTTTCTCTGCCTTACTGCTTCAGAGAGTATATCAGCTCCTATAAATCCAGTTACATCCCACTGCGAATCCTCCGTTCCCGTTCCCGTCCCAGTTCCACCACCATCCAGCAGTAGCACTGATGGGCTCTTACTTCCCAATTCTACATGATTATTATTATTATTCATTCTTTTTCCACCCTCCCTATTCTTTTTCTCTTTCATGTATCTCTCAGCCTCACCAGCCGTCCGGCAACCAGCACCTCGAGCTTCCTGCACAATTCTAATTAATAACTACAATACAGAAACCAACCCTGACAGACATAAATTGTTGATACCTGAAGCTCTCTTATTCTCTTCAAAATTCTCCGCTCCTCAACAACACTCCTCAGTAACTGCTCATGTTCCGCTTTAGACTGAAATCGCATGAATACCTTGTACTGCTTGCACAATTCCTTCTCGTCCAAGCTAAGCTCCTTCTCGAAAGAGTTGGGATATAATAGATTTCTTTCCAAAATAAATTCTTTCCTCCTTTTTCTTTCATCAAGCCTGCAACATTAACAAATTCAAACAAAAGAAAATGACAAACGAACTAACTAACTTATTAAAAGTAACTTTTTATCAGAGTATGCCAAATGAAATGGAGAGTGCATATACGTGCCTACCACCCAGAAACACCTATCATCAGAACAACACCCAAATATAAATGTTTCAGTCTTTTGCTTTTGCAACTTCTTGAGTAGAAGAAATAGTCTGCACCACATTACAACGACCAGTGACCTATACCTATCCCATCTCCAAGATGTACCATTGAACAAGGTCTGGAAACTTTTACAAAAGATTGAACTGAAGTAGTGATTCAAAACCAAATTGAGAAGACGAAGATGAAGATAGCAGTACAGAGAGGTAGAATTTACCGTTTTGAGTATATACGCAAAACTCTTATTTTCATTTCACGCTCAGCAACAGTATCTGTGTCCTTGAATTCCATGTCAGCCAATAACTGCTCAGCATCGTTGTCATACTCAATTTCAAACTCGTGTCTCTTAGGATTATATCCACTTAATTCTATCATCGAAACACCCTCATCGCCTGATGTCCTAGGTTTTTTTCTCCAATGCTGCGGTCAGACTGAAACTCTGGGGATAGAGCAGATACAGTTTAAGCATTCCATTGTGGCATAAACAAATTTAACTTATTAAAGAGTAAAAGTAATTCACATAAAAGATTCCTGAGCAACCATATCAAGACAGTGATCCTCTTGGTGATATTAAATCGAAATATAATGATCGGCTCATCATAAAACTATTCCCTATCTCAACATAGTAATTATGATACGATCACCCAGTAAAAGCAATTTGATGGTTATCGTATAGGTGATACTAAGCATAGCATATAGAGAACATATATTTTCTATCAATATTGTATATTTCATTCAACTCAATTCAGGGTTTTGGTTTAAGTCTTGTTTATATAACAGATGTTGAGAACTAGGGGTATCATATCTCAATTGAAACAGTAGTACTACGGAAAAGGTTTCCAAATCAGACAAATTAGATTTTGAACCACCAAAATGGAAAAAGAAGATAAGTTTTGGACCTAGCAATGATTACAAAGTTATGTTGGTTAATGGTTATTGGTTGTGTGGACTGTGGAGTCGGAAATAAAATAATATTGCCTCTGTCCAAAAAAATTTATTCTCACTTTCCTTTTTGGTCTGTCCAAGAAATTTATTCTCATTCCATTTTTAGTAATAACTCTATCTCACACTACTTTATCATTACCCTATAAACACCACATATCTACCACACATTTCTACTTTCTACATAAATTACTAATATTCATTAAAACCCGTGCTCAAAGAAAGGGGAATAAATTTATTGGATGGAGGGAGTAATTATTTTCTCTTTTGGCTCGAGCAAAGATTACAAAGTTATGTTGGTTAATGGTTGAAAAAAACTGTCTTGTAAAATAGATATATCCATCTTCTATGATCCTCATAAACACATAGAATGTCTGTTCCAGAAAAAAAAAAAAAAAAAAAAACACATATAATGTTTATTTCCTCAAACTAAAGAAATCAAATACATAGCCCATATTTGTGGCTTCCACCATAGAGAGATAACAAAACTGTTCTTAGCTAAAAGCCATGATACATGTGGAAAATTAAATATTGTTGACCATAACTCTAATTAGACCCCTATTTCTACCTAAAGGGCGCATAATATAGTAATCTTTAGCTCGATTTTCCACCTTAACAATTTTTTATTGTTTATGACTAGGAACTCATTTATTTTAAAGAATACAAGGGTTTAAACTAACTGAAAGAGTCTTAAACTTTCTTTTCCATCTCAGCCATCAGTTAACTATTTATTATTTATATCAAAGATTGGTAATATTATTGGTGGTAATATGATTATTAATTAAAGGAATGATATTATTAATTAAAATCACCATGTTGTTCCATGATTGAAGAAGTCCATTCAATTAATACATTTACAACAGTACAAAAAATTATGCAGAAATTTGATGATTGACTGAACATGCACTCATTGCCTCCAAAAGTTAATTCTGAAATCTTGTAAGGGTTTAAACTAATTAAAACAGTTCACGCTATTTTCCAATCCCAGCCATTTAACTTCTTTTTAATACAGAAATTGGTAATATTATTGGTATTAATATCATAATTAATGAAATGAATGATATTATTAATTAAGGACACCAAATTGTCCATGATTGGAAGGTATACATACAATTAACACTTTTACAACTTTACAAAAGTTCCGTATAAAATTATTGATTGATGCCATGAACATGTACAGATGTACTCAACACCCAAACCTTAAAAATCCTTGATTTCTTATCATTAATGATAAATTTTTCTAAAGCTTGCAAGGATTTAAACTAATTAACTCCAGCTTTCTTTTCCGTCTCACCCATCATTTAATTGTTTATTATTAATATCATATATTGGACATAGTATTGGTTATATCATCATCATTAATTACAGGAATAAATTAATCCTTCCGTCCCAACTCTTTCTGCACACTTTCCTTAACCGTCCGTCACAACTCTTTCTGCACATCTTAAAATGGAAACATCACACAATATCAACACCCTCACAATACCATTTAAATCTCAAAATGTCACTCTTATTCTACTCTACTTCATTCTCTCTCCTACTTTATCTCATTAAATCACCCAAAATACCCTTACACTTTATTCTATATCCTACACTTTATTATCATAAAAGGCAATAAATTAACTTGTTTTAATCTCCGTGCCAGAGAAGTATGCAAAAAGAGTTGGGACGGAGGGAGTATTAATAAGGGCATCACATTGGGAATTTTTGGAACATACTAATTTATGATTTTACAACAGTACATCACCTTAACCCATTTCACTTGTTGGGAAACACTGCCAAAACAAAAGAACCGACTGAGGAATCCATGGTATATGCTATACTCCACTCCCATTTTTGGAAGCTTCGACTAAACTTGAAGTGTGTCAGTAAGAGTTGGTTCTGTATATAGTTCCACATCAATAAGATTTACATATTTTTATTTCTCGGCAACCATGTGAGTTTTTTTTTTTCTGAAAAGAAACAGAATTTTATTAATAAAAGAAATGAAGAGGGATGAGGTGTTCCTCAAAGAATACACAGCATCCTATACACCATTACATTAAAGCAAACCCCCAGTCCCTTATCAAATCCGAAAGACAAAGACCTCTAAACAAGCTATGACTAGAGGCCCAAAGACTAGTCTAAACTTCACCCTCCCCCACAATATCCTCTAAATATTCATAAGTGTACCAAAAATTCTGTTATTCCTCTAAACATACAACCTAAACAATTATCCTCCGTAGAATTTTATATCTCTTAGCTCCTATGTTGGCTTGGAACATATCAATAACAGTCTGAGGAGGAACCGTGATAAGCATGAGTGACCACAATTCTAAGATACTCAGCTTACCTCAGTATGTTGCAAATAAATTATAAGGCATTCACTTCAATTTGGCCCACAAATGGATTTGCGCTCGATTAAAAAAAAAAAATTCTCAGCATGACACATTAAATGTTATTCAAATAGAGTATGACATGGTCAAAATAGGCAGTGTGATGTGAGACATATGCTAAAGTATATTTGAATGGTATACACGTACTAACGGATAAATCATAGTAACATATAAGTAGCTTATTCTGATAATACAAACAGAAACCAATTGGCTAACTTAATTGTGAATACCCAGAAAAACTCAGTTCAATGTAGTTGTTCACAACTAGAAACCATCTAGATTTGACTCTAGAACAACCAAAAAACAAATAAGTAAATAAACAGGTAGGTTTGAAATTCTGTATCAACTTATTATCAATTTGTTTCCAGAACGATGATCACAAGCACATGCCAGGCATAAATAAAGATAAAGAATATTATGTAGATAATTAAACCCAACCAAGGGAAAATAGTTGACACAAATAAAAGTGAGCACCAAATAGTTGCTTTCAAGAAGCTACTCATAAAAATGCACACCTTCCACTTTAGTGGCGTCAAGACCATCTTTGCTCGGGGCATTGTCAGATGTCCTGTTACTGGCTCCGCACGACATTTTTCCAAAGCTAGTACCTGCACCAGTGTCTACCTCTGACAGGGAGAACAAATCAGAGTGCAATTTATAACATCCATTGTTAACAAATAAAAGAAAATACATTTTGACATTGTGTATGTTGGCTTTTATCTCAATAATGACAGTCAGCCACTTCCATAAGCACAAGATACTGTACCCAAAGAGATGCTTGAGGAGGAATGGCCTGCTTGACCTTTTTCTGATCTTCCATCCTGATGCACATAACCAAATGGAATCAGAGTAAAGAACAAAGGTTCGAATTAGAAAATACACAAAGAAGTTTTTCACGTTACTTGATTCTTGCAGAAAAAAGGGACTCTTCTTTCACATAAACTTCTCCAGTAGTGGCTCCTGAGGTGGTAAGGTTTTCATAATCAAAGGCAGCTGGAAACAAGTATTAGTTATGCAAACAATCATATAGGGAATTAACAAATCGTAGACCAAGAAGTGATAGATGATTACTTCAAACATTGCAAGCCTGTATGAGGATACAACAATTACAAGATAACATGCACAAAAGTGGCACACTTCCACAAGTGTTATGCAGTTCGAAGGCCATATCATGATTAATACCTTTCTTGGTTTGACTTTGTTCTTTGGCCATAGCAAGGAGTTCCTCTCTATTCTTGCCCATCACATGAGACATGTCCTATGGAGAACAGCAAGAGGGGATTTAAGTTAAAGATTCCAACTTAATGACTAAAAAGAACAGACAAGAGTGGAGAACAATATGTCATACCGGTAAAGGGAAGCAGGTGGAGTTCATATATACCAGGTCATAGTGCTCAATACATTGTGATCTACTTTTAGTTCCAACATGTTCTGCCACTTCATTCCAATTTGCTAGTCCATACATTTCAATGCCCTAAAAACAAGTAAAAATAAGAGAAGAGTTCAGAATAATATGCTGGTAAGCAATAAGAATTTGAAGGAATCATTGAACTGTGAATATATTACAAAAACATCAAATTTCAGTAACTGAAGTGAATTCCAAAAACAGATTTTTTTTTCAAATAAATAAAAATGCAAAAGTACCTCCAGAAGTAACATCTCTTCATCAGCATTCCAGTCAGGACATATAAGGGAAATGCCAGGTTGTCCTATTGGAATACAAATTATACAAGGCAGTAGGAAAAAGAGATGAACACGTAACCTTGTGGAATGAATGTCAAACGCAATGATCATATTCCAATCCCAAAAGTATAATATCTGAAATGCCCCTTCTCTCTAAGAACTAAAAGATGAATCATCAAGTTGATAGACATCACATGCATATTATAACCTCCAATAAATCCAGTTAATCTTCAGAATGCTGAAAGTCTCAGAAGAACTTCAAGTTGATGCACATAATTATCACTCTTTTGTCGTAAAATTCTTTTTAACAGGAATAAAGGACAACAGCAAATTAAGTGTTTTTCCAGTTATGTGTGGTTGGAAAATTTAACATGATACAGCAATTCTGTTAAACTAATATAAAGGGTCAACACATATGGCACGCATGATCAGTTCGTGGACATGCACTCACACGATCAAAGCCTACGTCTCATGTCTCCAATTGTAAATTAAAGTTAGTTAAGAAGTTTGTTAGAGTTAGTTACTAGTTAGTTGGATAGAGCTTGCTAAAAAGGATCTAGATCATCAATTATGAGGTCTTTTGTATCTTTGTATAACTTGAGAAAAATCATTAGAATGAAAATATATTTTTCAACAAATTCAACTATTTATGGAGGTGTATAAGGACAAGAATTCAACCACGGAGGCATACAACATTGCAATTGAAATGGTGCATTATAGAGGCAAATATACATATATAACAAACACAGGAAATGGCACGTATTTTAGACATCAAATATTTGGTCAAAATCTTAAGATTTAAAAAAAAAAAAAATCTGGCTCCATAGAATAGCCATATAGGATAGCTCACATTACACGTCCAATGCTAGAAACTGCCCACCAACATGAGACGGAGGGTGTAGGATGTCCAATATATAGATAATACTTTATTCAAATGAATTATAAAAAAGAAACTACAGAGAATAGAACCATAACAGATATAAGAAGGTGACTGGATTCAACTAACCATAACTCTATAAGGATGATTGCTTTTGTGAGGATGGACCTCAGCTCCAACGGAAAAGCATTCAACACAGAGGTCAAAGTCAGAACATATTACACATTTGATCCGAATCTTTCCTGAAATGTCTTTGTTGCAGTAGTTACAATGGTATAAAGCCTTTTTCCGATCAGATATTCCTGGAACTTCTTCATGAACAAATTGAAATGTCTCAGAAGCACAGGAAAAAAGTACTTTAAGAAAATATAAACTTATTGCAGATGACTCCATACCAGGAATTGAACTCTCAGTATTCTCCACATTCTGAGTTGTGCGTTTTCTCTTTGACTGACTGAAAATTCAATATTAGACAATAAATCTGAATATAGAACAATAATAACTTGGGGGTGTTGTAATAAAAATATAGAACAGACTCTTTAGTTTCAGGTTTTTCCAAGTCATGTCTACGCTTAGCTCAAACAGCATGTTCATTTCACGTTCCACTTAATTCATCAAGACAAAAATAATAATAATAATAATAATAATAATAATAATAACAACAACAACAAGCTCACAACAGATTCTACACCAAAAACCTCAAGCTCCTGTAGATTACAGCCCTAACCAACTCAAATAAACCAAACGTTTTGCTGACATCAATTCAAACTGAAATAACAGATAAATAAAATAAATTTACTCTAACCAAACACAAGAAATAAAATCGAGAGAGAGAGAGAGAGAGAGAGAATTAAAAGGAAAAAATTTAAATTGAGGAATCCGCGAGAGGAATTAAACTGATTCTTCGAACCTTAGTCCGGGATCATCCGCGGCGACGTGGGTGGCAGCGCGTGAACGTCCCATTCTAAGGAATTTGATCAACAACCTCAAGCTTACAACAAATTAAGGGTTTTTAGGGTTCCAATTGCCGGGGAGAGCATTCATACTGAGAGTGCAGTCTGGTTGTGTCGGATCCAGCAAACATGAATCAAAGCGGCAAAACTAATCCGTTAAAGCTGCTTTTATATGCCCTTTTGGCCCCTAAACTTTTCAAAATTCCTTTTTGTTACCACGGTAGAAGTCGGTGTTAGTGTTATTATGGAGTATCATTTTAAAATAAATGTCAAATATTTGATTTAATATATTAACAATTTCATTACGAGTATCAAGAGTTAAAGACAATAATAACATATTATTTTTAGGAATAATTATTTTTTTATTAATTTAAATTATTCATATTTTAATAAAAAAATGTATTACTCCCTCTTATTCAAAATATATATCATCCTAAGAATCATGCACATATTTTCGTAAAATTATTTACTTCCTTCTATACCCTTAATTAATAGCTTTGAAATTTTCCACATGACTTTAAAGATTATTATTATTAATGTAATTTTTTAAAAAATTAAGGGTAAATTGAGAAAAACTATAATTAATTCACATCGAAAAGTGCAAAACGACATTTAATTGCAAATAATACGAAAAATCAAAACGGCATATATTATGAATAAGAGGGAGTATATTGTCGGAGTTATCTTATGATTGACTTTTAAGCTGTTTTTGTGTGAGAATTATTTCATAGTAATATGTGTACAAAGTTATTTTATATGAATGATATGCTAGTAATCTTATCAACTAGCATATCATTCATATAAAACAACTTTTGTATACATATTATTATGAAATAATTCTCACATAAAAACCGTTAAAAAGTCAATCATAAGATAACTTCGGAGAGAGAGAGTAATATTTAAATTTAAAATATTAAATTTAAAAATATATTTAAAGTATTAAGTATTTAATAAAAAGTATCGTACTTTTAAAATTAAAGTGAAAGATTGGGCCCAAAACCCTTAAAATGTATGAAGAAATTTTGCATTGAAAAATATAATGGGCATGATGAGGTGAGAGGACGGGGAGGTTTTGTACTAAAGGAAAATAAAAATGTTGAAGGAAAAGAGTGAAGTTTTTGGGAAGAACAATCCAAACATTCAATAAATTAAGGGGTGTTTGGTTGACCACTTTAGGGATGAATAATGAAAATTAAAGTTTCATTTGGATGGAGTGAATTTTTTTTTTTTTTTTTTTACGGGGTGGAGTGGATTTGAAATTAAGGGATTTGAGGATAATATATATGTATTCACACAAATTAAAATGGAGAAAAACTAAATGAATGGATTTGATTCACTCAAATATTAAGCACAAGTGGGAGAAGTGAAATGATTTCAAATGACTAGATTTTGTTGGGTATTTGAAATCCTCCAACTTATAAGTAATATTTGTGTGAACAAAATCCATTCATTTAGTTTTTCTCCATTTTGATTTGTAAATGTATGGCTTGATTTCAAATGACTTCATCCAAATTGAACCTAAAGTTATAGTGTTTGTTTGGAATGATTTTATTATGGCTTTGATTTCCAAAAATAAAGAAATCATCTTAGGGGGTGTATTGGATTAGGATTTTAAATGGTTTTTTTAGGTGAAAAAAGTCCTCATGGATTTTAAAAATTTTGTAGAATTTTTATGACTTTTAAGATTTTGTAGGATTCTCCAAGACTTTTTAATACCAGATTTTATTGGATTTTGTAGGATTTTGTAGACTTTGTAGAATTTTATAGATTTGTGACATAAAATAAAAAGTTCGGGATTTTTTTCAAAGATTCGAATTTAAAAAGAGCCAAAGACAAAAAAATAATAAGCCCTTCAACTAATAAAATAATATATGAAGACCCTTTCATTAATTAAATTGACATACCATATTATTATATTAGTGGATAAATTGACAAAAAAATTAAAACCATTATGATAAATTTTAAAAAATGAATGAAGCATCAACACTTTTTTATAATGGACTCATAATTTTTAAATATACAATATAATGTTAAACTATATTTAAAAAAAAAAGATAGCTAATTATATTTATATAATGAATTGAAAATAAAATTAAAACAAAAAAATTATAATATTAAAATTCGTAAAAATAATAAAAAAATTATTTTCTAAAAATATGGGACTATTACGTTTGTAATCTTTATATATATTTTAATTATTTTAAAACTATAATTAAAGAGAAATTCATGTCTAATTTTATTAGTTGAAAAACACATGTATTTAATTTTAAAAGTTAAAATATTTATTTGTTAAAAAATAGTTCGATTTCAATTTGTGCTCAAAATACTAGTTCGGTGTCCAATTTGTACAAAAAAATTATTCGTGATTCAATTTGTAAATGAGACACTAGTTGAGGGTCCAATTTATACTCAATATACTAGTTCAAGGTCCAATTTGTATAAAAATAATTAAGGATCTCATTTGTACTGAGATACTAGTTGAGAGTCAAAATTGCACCTTATCCCAATATTATATAAATGTTTATTAGCACTTCAAGATTAAAAAATTAAAAGTTTAAATTATTAAATTTATTGTTAATAAAAATTATTGTGCAGGTTTTAGGTTTTTTTTCTTTTACGGGGATTTTAGGGTATTTATTAATTTATTAAAATAGTTTCATCTTTTTTAAAACAAAATCCTTCAAAATCCCATGAGTTTAGATGGGATTGTTGGTATTTATAAATACACTAAAAAGTCTTTCAAAATCCATCTAACACAACAATCCTTTAAAATCCTTATATTTTTAATACCAATGGATTATTTTTAAATTGTAAAAAGTCTTGAATGAATACCAATGGATTTTAATGGACTCTTTAAAAATCTTAAAAATCCAAATTGAATATCAGTGGATTGTTTTTAAGTGACATAAAATTACGATTGAATACCACCGAATTTTTTTAAAAGAAAAGTCTTTTAAAATCCACCGAAATCCTAAACCAATACACCCCCTTAGTTCACCTATTTGAGTTAAATAACTTTAATTTCATACCATTTTCATTCTTATATCTATTTCATTCCTTATAATTGTATACATTGTTGACGATACGATACACTGGGGTGGATGATAACGAGGTGGTATTGAATTTAAAAAGAAAAGAAAAGATATTCTTCAACAAAAGTCTCGGTTGTTTTGGAGGGAGATGAAAACACAAATACACAAGTTTCTTTCATAGTTTTTTATTAATAAAAGGAGGAAGTTTAGTCAATTAAACCTTGTTCTTTTCCAGCTGCTAAGTCGGGATTTAAAATTTGAATTTCTTCATCCCGTTCATTTTTTGAATTTGTAAATTCAATTCTTCATTCAAATACACATTCACCCCTATTATACATATATATCTAAAACTATCACATTACCTAACTTTTCTTACACTTGCTCATTATCTCTCTCATTTTTCCTATATTTACTATTCATTGAACTTGTCTCATCTACTTTATTTTTCCATCCGGATTTGTCAAATCCTACTCAAGCCAAAAAGGAACACAACCTTAAAGAATTCTTTTCAATTCATTTGAAGTACTTCGATAAGATATATTGCAACCTAAACGTTTTCATAGATATGAAAATAAATTCTTTTATTTGTCTTTATTTAATTATAATTAACCATAGGGATGTAATCTAATAAAAACGTTAGTGAATTATTTTAGTATCAATTAAAAAAAGTATTCGTTTAAATTTATTTAATAACACTTGTTAACATAAAATAACAAGTTCAACTAACTCTATATTTTATTATCCCTCTCTTACTCATTTTAGTTGTCTTTCTATAAAAGAATTTTGCCCCAAAATAATGGTTATTTATCATTAATTTAGAAGTAAATAAGATTTTCAATTTTGCTATTTTATTTGTTTGTCGTGATATTATACATTAATTAAGCAAATTTAGTAAAAGGGTAAATACGTTATATTACACTTATATTTTTTGTTATCTAATGATTTTTTTAAATACGTGTGGAACATCCATAAACGATAAATAAATTTGATCGAAGGAAGCAATTAATAGTTTGGCTTTAATTTATAATTTTCATTCTTAATATTCGTGATAAGAGTCAATTTCTCGTGTACTGAAACCATATTTAACTAAAATGTGTATGCTAATAAAACTGAAACATAGCATTAAATTTGACTAAAAATATTTAAATGAAACATAATACTAACTTTGGTCAAACGTGACGAGTGCACAGATGTTACATATGAGACATTTTCTTGAGTTAAATATAAAAACATGAATTAAATTTATTTAATTAAATAAAATTATAGAGCTTAGTGTATATATATTTAGAAATATATTTTTTAAATGAAATGATGAATAATCTATTTATGATTGATATTATTAAGCTCGTTTAGCATCGAAAAGACTCGTGAAGCAACAATATAGTCGAGCCCAATTTGATAATAAACGAGTCAAACTCAAACACCCTAAAATTCATCTCGTCTCTGTTTGATTACTTCCCTTGAACCAGTTGCTGAATATAATTTTGGGGAATGAAGAGCATCACACATTATGCAAAGTACAACAGTGAGATGCTGTGGTTGAGAAAATAGAGTCGTAGTTGTAAGGGAACATGTGAGCCTATTCTTACCTCTTTCTTCTTCTATCAACTTCTCCTCACTGGGCTGAAAGTTATTGTCTACCAATTACATACATTCAAGACAAGATATTGAACCACATCGATTTCATAGTATCAACAATGTCATCAATCAATCAATCAATCAATCTTATAGTCCCAGCATAGAAATTTCTTCCTCTTCTTCTTGCTTGACTCATGAGAGCATGCCAGATTGGGTGTTGTAAAGGGCATTTTAAGGAGCGCATTTGGGGTTGAGTTTGTTGTGTGCAATTGGAAACTCTATTAGAATGATGAAAGATGCCTTGTCTGCCTCCCTAAGGTATTGTACGCTACCATTCATAATCTTGACAAGCTTTTGGCTCATGTAGAGGCCAAGACCTTCTCTGGACACATTATTGTTGTAGTTAAACATCTCGCGTATTAACTCCTCAGGAATCCCGGTGCTGGATGACTAATCCTGTAACAGGACACGAGCCCAGGTCATTCTCGTCTGTACAACTCAAAAACACCATCTATTGTATATCCATCTGTGTCTCTACTAGCATTAAGCAGTGTCAGTGTGAAAAAAAAAAAAGATAATTACCGAAATTCAAGGTGGAAGACATGCATCTGTGTCCCTATACACTCCATTCTTGGAATTAGGCTGAAAAGAATCGTTAATCCTTCAAAAGCTGGCGTGAACAAGAGAGCAGTGGCCAAAAAGTCTGAAAGCACTTGCTGAAGTCTCAATATATCGCCAAATAGGCACATTGACGACACTTGTGAGGACAAATCATAGATGATTTGCACCTGCCTCTCCCGGCTCAGAATCATAACCTGATTCATCACCACTTGTAAAGCTTCCCCAAGATTAAATTCATCAGACTTCATCTCGATATAGCTGTTGAATTACACTTGTAAAGATCAACACATGATGACGATGATGATGCATATTGTCTTTTATGAACCAACACTACAACCTAAATTCAATATTACAAGATAAATTAATGATACCTTTCTTCAATGCCCTCAATATCAGTATCACCAATGATTTTGGCCAATTGGCCGTAACACAACCCATTTATCTTTAACAGCTGTCTTTGATCTTTGCTCAGATCTGAAGATTCCATCAGGCTCTGGACACACTTTATCCCACTCAACGGATTTCTTATTTCACCGCGAATATAAGCCAACTTTGTTACGGTATTAGCTGCTGCCTGTTCAGTTACTTTTTTAACCTGCACTGCACGTTGAAGTTCGGGGCTAGCAACATGAAGAAAGCACAACACTCCGGTGACCCTGCCTTCTGAATCAACTCTCCTGTTTGCTGAGATCAATGCTTCAACATATTTATGTTGCTGATTGAAAAATCCAAAAACGAGTTCATCTGCATCTTGGCCAGCAATAACAGAATTAACTAAAATTCTGAGCTTTGTCAGAGTATCCTCATCTTTGACCTGGCAACCAAAAGAATGAACTGTGAAGACCTCTCCAAGAAGCATCTGTTCAATCACGTGTTCCCTCTTTAGACCAGACATTTTTGCATTGCAGCATTCCATTCGATGCAGCGCCCTGTTCGTCCATCATAAAAATTGGAGGAATTAATGGACAAGGATTCCTCACAATACTAACATAATCACCTTGTGCGCGATTGTATTTGTCCAATATCATCATCTGACCAGTAACATCTTGCCCAACAAAGCAAACACCAACTATATTTCCCTTCACATCTCGACTGCAACATGCATTAGCAATCAAGATAATAGGGCCGTTGTTTTCTTGAGAACCACATGTTTTCAGTCTGATTTCTACATTCTTCTCTTCCTTGCCTGCAATTAATGGTAGATTTACTCGTGAGGAAACAAAGAAATCAAAGTAAAAAAATAATAAAAATAACCCCGAATTATTTAACATCCATTGTGCATCAATAACCAAATCGCATGTATTTGACCTGGAAATAAAATTTTGTAACGGTATAAGTATAACTAGGCCATAAAATGTCAAACTTGGAAAGGTTGGTTCTTGACATTCCATTACAAGGTAAAGTCCACCTCATTAGGGTGGGAGATGTTGCAGAAACCACTGGACTATATAAGCATATTTGTTATACGTGCCGTGAAGCCACGAGAGTAGAAAGTATGTAGCATCCTCACACATAACACATTTAGCAGCAAAGAACCTTATTTTCCAGAACAACACATTCTACCCGGTGCAAACTTCAAACCAATAAAAACAAGACATTTGTCTAGTGCTAGTAAACTCTTAAGTCCAGGAGCTTTTTTTAATCTACAAGGCAGTTACTACATAAAGGTGAGCTACATAATGTAACACTAATGCAGTTATATTATCAATAGCGACTATATAATAACTACTGCATCATTCTCTTGCGCCATCCATTCACATCGTCTACAGATTTCAAACACGAGAACATATTAAACTTACTACATCGCACCAAAACAAGATAGGTATTGTGTTCTAAGAAACTGTGAAAGTTTTTTAGTTTCCAATTCAAGCAAATGAAACTTAAAGCAAGAGCCCGAAAGATAGAAAGAGAAGCACCTTGCAAAGCTAGGCGTAGCATATGATTCAAACTTTGATCCCCATCATCGACTACCAGATCAATGAAAGGTGTACCGAGAGCTTCTTTTAAATCTAGACCAGTAAGTTCAGCCACTTTAGTATTCCAGCCATTGATATTACCAAAGGCATCTACAGCCAAAATAGGTATTGATGCAGTTTCAATTAAGCGAACCATTTCATTAGTCACAACACGCAGCTCATCCACCCTCTGTATACTCGTGTCAACAGCTGGAACACTCGCAATCATTTTGGAATCATCTGCTATCTCATCTTGTAAAGATCCTCTCAGTATCAACTGAAGTGAATGGATTGCATCCATTTCCACGTCTTCCCATGGCAGGCTCCTTCTTTTAACAACCTCTAAGAAGGCCTTAAACGATGATCTTGGATGCATTTTTCGGCCATCATCTTTGTCAACAGGGTCGTGTTTGGCACCACCCCACTTTATCTCATTTGCTGTATGACAACGAAACCAAAATAGGAAATCACTGGAAGTAATTTTCACAGCAGCCATTCCACATACAGCATCACCAAGAACATTGGCATCTGGATAGCCTGCTTCTAATAGACTGTCTGTACTTAATCCAGTACTGCCACCATGAGATTCCAGAAGCCATGAAACTATATTTCTAGTTTGAGCCTCAGTAGGGGTGACCCCAAGTAACCAGCATTTATTGCGAAAGTAAAGTGCAGCCCCATCACACCTAACAAGGTCCATAACGTTAGGCGATTGAGTTACAATGCCCATTGGGGCATCTCTCAGTAGCATATCACATAGAATAGTTTGAGTTCGCAGTATATGTCTCTCTGTTAGTTGAACAGCCAACTCAATCTCCTTATTGATTTGAACACCAAAAACCTGAACCAAGAACTCACAGGCATACCTTAGAGGAAAAGGGACGAATCTGGGGCTTGTATGGTGGCAAACAACTAAACCCCACAATTTTCTTCTCTTTTGTGTATTGTTATCCGTTTCCTCATCCTCCTCGTTTATCGTTACAGACATCACCAATGATGCAATAGACCCCATGTTTGCCATGTACTGTGCATGACATCCATGTGGAGACCTTAAGGTGGACCCCGCAAGACTCAACGGTTGAAACAATGCCTTGTCTTGAATTACTTTAACAGGTCGGGCAAAGCAATCACATATCATCCTAACTTTATTTTTCATGAACAAAAACCTTGATGCTTGTGGTATATCAGTGGCGGGGTAATGCAAGCCAAGATAAGGCTCCAAGTCAGGTTTACAGCACTCTGCAACCACTTCCCGTGCTCATCCTCGTGAAATTTGTAAACCATCACACGGTCATAACCAGTTAAATCCTTTACCTCTCTAACCAATACATCACACAATAGTGATACATTCCCACTTGACAGAGATTGTAGTCTAGAGATGGCTTTCGCTGCAAGCTTGTATGATTTCAATGCCCCAGCAGCTGTCACTGGAACATCTAATGGATTCACAGATTCTAGATCTATAATTAATCCAACATCAATCCGATGCAGAATTGCATAAAAGGGCTTACCTGAGCTTTTACTGTAGACCAGTATAGGATTAAGCACATTAACTTCCCCAATGTTGGCTGCCTTTTGCAGTGCAGCAGCCCCTGAAGGTCGAAAGAGAGTCCGGACATCAATGCCAAAACTCAAAAGCTCTTGTTGTTCCATGTTTGGAACTGCTTGGGATGCTAAGTCTAACATTTCTGGTGCATTCTCACTATATGCTAAGACTCTGAAACTTTGTTCATCAACAGCAATCAAGCAGCCAAAAGGCTGAACGAGGCTTCCCCTTTGCATCTTCTGAAGATAAGCTGATACTGTTGAAGAAGGAATATCACTAACGGTATTGGACAGGTTAACAGAAGACGAATAATCAAATTGTTGTTCGGACTGTTCATAATCCACATGAAGCTTGGCATCAATTGGGGTCTGAGATAATATACGAGAAGATGGCTTTGACCTAACTGAGCTGCCCCTAGAACGGTTTGTCTTGTTTGTGGTCGATTTGGACGACATCGCTTACAAACCCTCAGAATAGTCAACTTCTTGTCACTGTAAGTAATTCCACCAACATATCTAATGCACCACAAATCACAACCCTTATTGAAAATTGGATGAAACCATGTAAAACTACTTCAAGAACAAAATCAAGACCCCCAACCAATATATGTTAAATAAACTCCTTGAAGAACATTATGAATTCCAAATTTATAAATACCAATATCCTACCTCTCAATTCCAGTTAGTCACTTCATGAAACCCTCTACAGCCCCAAAAGCCACAGAGAAGCAAGCCACCATACTGTGGTAACCACAACAGAATTATGAGAGCCATCATCATTAAAAGGATAAAACATATAGCAGAAAAGAAGCTAAATTACAAGGTGGGTGTTTTCGTCCTTAAATTGTCAAGAAAGTAGAAAGAACCTATGTACATGCATATCCAACCCCGAAAGCAAATATTCTGGAATGAAGTAGTGGTGAAATGGAGAAGGGAGAAAGTAAGGTACCACCTATCTTTTAGCATATACTGTCTCGCTTAACTAAAGATCTAAGCTATGAACATCATAAAATAGCATGTATTATTACTGGACACCCTAATGCTCAAATTGAATGATTTATTGTTCAATTCAACCATTAATTACGTGCAAAAGCATGCATTATTGTCCAACTCAACCCCTATGCCAGCAATTCATTAGACCATTCACGGCATGAGCAAACAAGAGGCAGACACATAATAAATCATGTACAACTTGATTATCTCATCAACTAATTAAACAAATCAATAAATAATCTTAGCACAAGGCATACGTTTGAATTGATATCACAATATATATTGTGGAATTAAAACTGAAACTCATTAATATCATGTGGTCAAATTAAGAATTTGAGCCCAAATTTAAGCAGAAGAGTGCTTTGAAAAATAAATCATACAAAAACAGCAGAGAGAAAAAAAAAAAAAAACTAAAGAGCAGCGCCCTCGCGCACAGCGACAGGAGCGAACAAGGTTCAAAGACCCCTCTTAAATTAAGGGATAAAGGGGGAAGGGGGTGTGCTTATCAAATATGCTGCAATTAATCAGATCAGGAAAAACAAGAATCGCCCAACCCAGGATAAATCAACCAAGAAAACTCGTAATTGTGGGTTCCTTTTGTACCTGAAACGCCTTTTGAAAAGGGAAGGCCAGCCGGTGGCGCGTTTTTATCGGAGACATAACCATCCAACGCCGAGCACCAAAAATTAAAATTATAATTAAAAAAGAAAAAAGTTAGAGAGTTTATTTTATTTTAAATGGACGTACAAGTACAACTAATGAGCCCGGCCGATGGCCAGCCGACTCTAGAGCCAGGTTGGACTTGATATTTGCAGGCCCGAAAAAGTTGGGCCTAAAAAGCTTGGCCCGTGAGGCTTGTTGGGCCCGTCGGGCTTGAGCCCAATTTTGGCCCGGTCCATCGGGCTTTTTAAAAGCCCAACATATATATATTTTTTAAATTAAGATAAGCAAGCAACCAAATAAAGAGTAACACTTGTGAGCAGATACGATGAACTCTATTTTTATTATCACCGTCATGCACATTCAAGTCACCGCACATGCACACGCACTATCACCGTCATGCATATGCATTATTATAAGTAAATATGACAATGACAATATATGTATACGACAAAGTGACAACGAATGTGCATGACAAATGATAGTAAAATAGAGTTCATCGTATGCACCCTGCTCACACAAGTTTTTGTCCCAAATAAAATACTCCCACCTTCCCATAAAAGTTTTCATACTTTTTTTTCGTCCGTCCAATTATAAGTTTCACACCCTTAAAATGGAAAACCCTTTATAACCTTTACCCTAACAATTTTTACTAATTTACACAAATGTCATTACTTTTATTCTCACATACACATATCCCAATAAAATTTTTTTACTTTATACATAAAGTTTACAAAATTATCCCTTAAAACCTCAATCATTACTCTTTTTTCTTAAAGTGTGTGTGTACTTACATACGAAAGCCTTTCCTAACGGAGGGAGCAATAGAATGGAATATGTTTGACCTCTAATTATATGCAAAGCCAAATAAATTTGAGCAGATTTCTAGAAAAACAGACATGTGGTTACTTTTACACACTAACTTTATTGCCATATTATAATATAAGTAAAGTAGTTTAGAAAACAGAATAAAAGCAAAATTAAAGATCATGATAATACCAAAGTCCATGATTTTCATTGGACGCCCTTTAGAGAAATTCCTGTATCATTATTTCTGCACTTTAAATTTTTATATTTTGACTAATGGTGGAGAGTTTAAGAAATGGCTTGTATAGTTAATATGGCTTGCACTTTTAATTCATCCCTATATACTGACGCATATATAATTCATCCCGTACAAGTCATGGGAGTGTTGAATTCAAACTTATTTTGAATTATTGAATTATTTTATTAATTAATTATGAATTTATTTTAAGTAGTTTAATTATTTATTTTAAATTTGCTATGGGAGTGTTGAATTTGTTATGGATTTATTAATTAATTAAAAATTTTATTTTAAGTTGTTTGATTATTGTTTGAGTTATTATGAATTTATTTTGAACTTATTATACATTATTGAATTATTGTTTGAACTTATTATAGATTATTGAATTATTGTTTGAACTTATTATGAATTGTTTTAGTAAATTATTATTTTTTTTTAAAAAAGGGCCATTTAGGCCCGGCGGCCCGCCTAGGGCCAGGTTGGGCCTCATAAATATAGGCCCAAAATGCAACCGGCCCGAGCCCGCCAAAATTATTGTTTGAACTTATTATGAATTGTTTTAGTAAATTAATTTTTTCACATAAAAAAACTCTACTTGTAATTATAATTTTGAAAAATTTCTTTATAAACAATATTTATAACTTATAAATCTAAATTTAAGAAATCAAACTTTTATTTCAAAATTTATATCCTCTCATTCATTTATTCATTTAACTTTTAAGTATTAATCTCAACCATCAATATTATAAGTTTTAAATCTAATCATCCAAATATAACATTATTGATACGTGAGGTCTCTTGTTCTTTTCAAAATTCTCGATCCTCTCCTCAACAACACTCCTCAGTAACTGTTCATGTTCCTCTTTAGACTGAAATCACATGAATACCTTCTGCTGCTTGCACAATTCCTTCTCTTCCAAGGTAAGCTCCTTCTCGAAAGAGTTGGGATATAATATAGTGCTCAATACATATGTTGCAATACATTTAGGCTCCATTTGGATGGAGTGAATTTAAAATCAAGGGATTTTAGGATAATATACATGCATTCACACAAATTAAAATAGAAGAATAAAAATAAATGAATGTATTTGATTCACTCAAATATTAAACACAAGTGGGAGAAGTGAGAGGATTTCAAATGACTAGGTTTTGTTGGGTATTTGAAATCCTCCCACTTATAAGTAATATTTGTGTGAACTAAATTCATTCATTTGGTTTTTCTTCATTTTGATTTGTAAATGTATGATTTATTATCCTCAAATCCATTGATTTCAAACGACTACATCCAAATGGAGCCTAAGATAAGAGCTACCCAAGATAGTATAAGTCCAAATACTTATATTCTAAACATATCAATCCATCAACTTGAAGATAGTAGTTGTCCAAGATAACAAAATTATAACGAAAAGTACTAATTTGGTTGTGAAAGTTCTTCACCTATACGCAAAATTTGTTTCTTCAAACTCTTCACCCGTTTTAGTTGTATTTTTATCCCCATGTTTTGCATCTTTTATTTTCCGAGACAGTCCAAGTTCTCGGATACTAGAGAATCGATTATTCTCATCATTCCACGTACACACTTTGACTAGAAATTTCATGTTCATGTGCCCAAACAAAAAAAAATGTATCTATCGTTCATATAGTCAATACAAGTGATGCGTAAAACTGACTGATACTTTTCACCGGGATAATTCCAGTTCGGCAAGGTAATTCAACGTAATTGCCTTCTCCATGAGTCAAGATACCGCAAAACACTTATTTGGAAGGGTCTCCCGTAAGCACTCACGCTCAAATCATATCACCGGAAAACTCTAACAAAAAGTGTATTCAAAATACACAAGAAATTAGTTGATGATAAATCTTTACCTTTTTCTTACCTTAATACTTACGATTATTCATTCTCACTTGTTTCTCATCGTGATACTCCACTTACGGACGTGGTGTATCTTTTCTCTAGAATAAACCGTAAAATCTCTTTTCCCTCCTAGCTTGGACTTAGTCAAAACTCTAAGATCCCAAAATATTCCTTTCTTGGGCCTTAATCTCCCCAAGTATCTCAACCGCTTAGCTCGGTTTGATACTTATCTCGTAATTAGGGAAATATGGGGTTAAGTATCCCATCTGGGCCCACGGCCCACCTACAACTTCTTGGGCCTTCGGCCCACCTACCACCGAGGTGGGTTATTGATAATTCGGCCCCATATTTTGAGAAAAGTGGGCCATACTTATTTGGGCTTAATTTTACCTAGACCTTTACTCTATTTGGGCCGGGCATATTTTCTTGCATCAATAGGTATGCATAACCTATCTTTACTTCTTGGCCTCTAAGAGACATATATTGCAGCAATTTTTTCACAATAGTTCATGATAACATTTTTGTGATGAAAAAAATGATGGCATTGCTTCTCTGCTATTTTTGTAAATGAATGAGTTTTTAGACTTTGAATCATATATATTGTGAAGGTTTTTAGGCGACAAAAATTGAACTCTCCCGGTGATGGGTGAGACCAAAACTACTAAATTCTAAGTGAACGAGCTTAACCAATATAATAAAGGGTCGGGTTATTGTCGGACACCAAAGTTTCAAGACTCACACTTTTCAAAGGAAACACACAAAAATTCCAAGTACACACATCCAAAATTTCACATATACCCTTCACACTAACCATGCTTCCATATAGCGGTTAAGTTAAAAACGGTATACACACACATCCCTCCACCCGCTCCCGCATCCGTCGGCTCCGCACGCCGCGCCGCCGTGATGCTCCCGCCGCCGCCTTCCTTGTTTTTCACCGGATAAAGTTTCTATTTAAATGATAAAAGGTGTGTTTGTAATTTGAAATGTTTTATTTGTTAAATATGATCACTTGTGTGTATTTATAGATGGTAACTAGTTGTTTTGCATTCATATTCAATTATAAAGGACAATATTATGTTATTTTATGTGGAGATATTTTATGCTTAAATTTTGATAATTCATGTTCATGGGTTGATCGATTTTTATGTTTGGGGTTCTTTAAATAATGATTTTTCATTAAATTTGTTGCGTAAATTTGTTGGGTTGTAAAGTATTGATCGAATTATGGGTTGAGTTGCATGAAATTTGCATAAAATCTCGTAAATGGTTGTTTAGATCTGGTTCTTCACACATTTTGCTTCGTGCGATAAAAAAATCGCACATTTACCATTTGCGGAAAAAAATAGTAAGGGTAGGTTAGTCATTTTTACTAAAATTTCGCACAAGAGAAAATTACTAAATACACACACTGAAAATTTGAACTTTTTTTTTTCGCATAAAAATAGTAAGGATAGGTTAGTCATTTTTACCGTGGTTTGATTAATTTAAATTTTTAGGTGTGTGTACTTGAAATTTTAGTGTGTGACAATAACATGAGCGTATTGTAAAGGGTCAACCCTACCCAAGATGGCTGTAAGTACCAAACCATAGTATAATTTTCTCAAGCATTTTCTCTCAGTGGACTTTTTATCTTTCTACCCTTATTGTTGGTATACTCAATTTATGGCGAAAAATCTATCGGGTGAAATCACGAATTTGCATCACTTTTTCCTGGCAACCTTTTCATCAATTTCATCAATCACTGCTCACTGCTCACTATTCCACTAATTAATTTGAGTTTTGGTGCATGCATTGATCATTACTGCTGCTCATTTCCAAGTTTTTATTTTGGGGATTAATTAATTGTAGGATTCCTGGATATCATGCCCATATTTAACTTCATTTCAACTCACTCTCATACAATCTGTCATTATTTATTTTTTAGTATTTTTTTGAAACTAAATAAAGCCAAATAAAAAGTTTTGTGTCCAACCTACGTTGATAGGTGAGAATTCTAACATGCCTTCCAACCTATATTGAATATTGATAGGCTTGCTCTCTGACTTTGAATTTTACAATTTCAAATCCTCATTTATTTTGAGATTCTACAAATTCTAATCTATTTTATCACCTATCGCTACTATAATTTTTATTCTTTCAATACTCACATTATTTATTTTTTTATTCTTCAAATACACCCATAATAATAATAATACAAAATCACCATCCCACCCTATAAATTCTAAATAAATATATATATTTTAACTATTTATCAAAATTTTGAAATTCTGTCCCAACAACATATTTAGAATTCTATTGTTATAATTATATAATCACTCATTTTGTAAAATGAAAAGTTAATGGGCCTCAAGATTGGGCCTATTTTTAAGTAAAGGAAGGAAGGGTGACGTAGTCCAGTGGAATTGAGATAAGGTGTGTATGATGAATCTCATCCTCCACCTCTCTCATGAAATCAAATAGCATCCATACATAAAAACTTGTTCTTTGCATCATATTCATATATACATACCTACATCTTTTATGTTTGATTGACAGATTTTTGTTCAACTTATGGCAGCAGAAGTAGTCTTGTATTCTGGGCTCAACCCCACCTTTTTACGCTACTAAATAAGTCATCCTTTCCATCTCACTATCATTACACACCTAAGAGAAAGACCCAACAATTCAGAATTTGTGCAAATTTAGGTTTGACACCATCCCTCCCTTTAATTAATTAACTGCCAATTAATGTCGTCATTACTGTTTGAACTCAGGTGGAGGAGGAGGAGGAGAAGGGGAGGCAAAGAGAGGAGAAAAGAAGAAGTTCATCACCAGAGAGGAAGAACCACAACAGTAATTTCACTTCCTTGCACCTTCTCACTTAAAAATTAATTTGAATAAAATTCTCTCAACGTGTTGTAGGTACTGGCAAACAGCAGGTGAAAGAGAAGGGGAGAATCCTATGAAAACACCACTTCCTTATATTATCATATTTGGAATGTCAACTCCTTTCGTTATCTTAGCCGTTGCTTTTGCCAACGGTTGGATTAAGGTTCCCATACGATGATCATGTGAATTGATTAGATTTCCTTTATATATGTGACATGCTTAAATTCGGCATTTTTTCTATTAATATACTCTATTTGTTACCAATTCTAAAGTTTAACGTATATATGTGGAAAACTTATTATCGAAATCTATAATAAAATATCACAGTTTTGGCTTGGGACCATTTTTCTGCTTCTCCCTTTTAACCCTTATTTGCATCCAATCCCTATTTTAGAAAAAATATCATACTCCATGTTATTTGAAGAACAATAACTCATATCAAACCAATTTGTACCAAGCATGTCGAGTCGAGCTCACCCTTTACACAAGATGGGATGGCGATGATTGTGTATTTTATTCTAGTAGTAGAGGTGGGGTGTCTAATGAAAGAAAATGCATGATAAAGAGGAGTAGGGCAGTTTGACTCTTACCTTAACATCATATATATATATATATAACAAAAGTTGGCTAACAACCAACAAATTTGAATTCAAATAGTTCAACTTTAGGTTTTTACTCTTGTAATATATGTATGACAAATCTCAGCCAAATAGAGGAAGCAACCATACAATACATAAGAATTGTGAACATATTGCTTCGATTTGTCCAAGATTTTTTTGGGGTTGATTTTGGATTTGGAGGAAAATGAAGGGCACGTGGATTAGAGCGAAGAGCTCAGAGAAGGGCACATGGAATTTGTAATTTCCATGGTTTTTGCTGTTTTTAAGAGAATCAGTTGCAGAGGAGGACCACTAATTAGTGTTGGGAAAACACAATTTGCCCTGTTTTGTATTACACCAAACAGTGTCAAAAGGAGCTTAGGGAATTGTGACTTGTGACCCTTTGAAGCCTGCAAACACCTCCAAATACTATATTTCTTCAAATCATCACTTCATACAACGTCGCATAAACAACAACAAAAAAACTCTCAACACAGATACCAAGAAACCCCACTTCATCCATTCATACTTTCTTGCACTTCTTCTAACTTACTCTCCTTCTCCCTCTCCGCATATGTTTTCTTCTGGATCATGCTTCTGAATTTCTGGTATGACTTCATTCTACTCGACATATTTTCATTATTTATCCCCAACTTTTTGCTTTCTTCCTCTATTACCTTTTTCTAGCCCCCAAATCTATTAAACTATCTCTTTTCTCTTATCCAGTAGTTTGCTTTTGTCCCACAAAAGGGAAGGTCAGTTCCTTTTCCATACCCTTTTGTAACAACCCATCTTTGCCCTAAACATCTGATCAAATTGTGATATTCATCATCCTTTTCTCCAAAAATGGTTTCTTCTCTGTATTTTTTCCAGGGTTCAAAACCTTGCTAGCTCTTGTTCTTCCAATTTTTGCAGACCATGGAGCTTTCTTGATTTCCATCACATTGATCTTGATGTCAACTATTTTTCTCTTCACAATCTGCAAACAAAAACCAATTATAGTTATCAAAGAAGCCCAGATATCCAAAATTAATTTCTCACCTCAAAAACATACTCTCATCAGTTCTGTGGATTCTTCATGTGATGATGATTTGGTACCAGTTCCAAGAGTTGAAGCACAAACTTGTATGAAAAGGGAGGACGGAAAAGACCAATTCTTGATTGCATCACAAGATTTGTACTCAGAGAGTGAAAGCATGGATCAAGTTTCAACAACTTCAAGTGAAGATCATTCCTCTGATACAGAGTGGCTTTATAACATGGGACAGAGGCTGGATTGCTCCAATGATTCGATCTCGGATGAAGAGAGCCTAATTGAAATAACCATTCCAACAGGGCAGTTCGTTTGTGTAGAGAAAGATTTCAAGTGCTATAAATTGTCTCATCAGAAGGATTTCTGGGCAAATATGAATGAGATGAATGAGGAGGATAATTTGATAGAGATTGACATTTACAGGGGATCTATCAAGTGTTCAAGCTTTGACATTTAGCTCCCAAGAATTGCCTGAGCTTTAAAGTGTAATTTTTTGATCCTATGTGGATTTATGTGAGCTTATTAGTTCAGGTTGCATAGGGTTTAGAAGGTGATGCATCAATCTTTGGCTGTTTGGTAGAATAGCAAATTGTTCAACTTATTTTTTTAATCAACCATCATTAAAAGACCTGTAAAAGTGAATCACACTATATGACCCTTTGTTTCTTATCAATGTTCATTAAAGTTTGAAAAGGAATGATTACAAACGGACTCCCCATTTGCATTGTGCATCTACTTGAATCCCCTTTTGCAGATACAAACAATGCTTCAGCCCAGCATGCGAACCTATTAACATGTGCGTGTCTCTATAATCTCTATATTTGATTTGATGGTAACCACTATTCAAATTAAGAACAAGTAGTCCATACTCTATATTTTTGGATTGGATTGGATTGGATTGGATTGAGTTCCCATGATTATGATTTCTACCTCTACTACATGTCTATACTTTTTCAATCGACTCAATACTTTTTTTTTTGATCGGCCAATCGGCTCAATACTATTATTTGCATCAACTATATGTGATTTACTTCTCTCATAATTGTGTGTGTAGTTAACAGGATAAAGGAAATAAAGTTAGAAAGAAAGATCCCTTGCATTGCAAAAGCGCATCATTATTTCCATTACAAACTCTAATTAGGTAGGGTAGAGTTCATCTGCACACACAAAAACACAATTGAGCATCAAAGCTAGCTAGGGGTGAAGAAGAATATGTCATCAAGTCGATCATTGGTAGGCGAATTGCCACCGTACACGAACAAGCCCACTTCTCCGGCTCGCTCTCCACGGGCAAAAGCGCACCAACCCCGGGGGCCGGGATGGTGGGCAGTGCCGGAGCCATGGTCTTCCAAGCGCTTCCAGAGGAGCGTGTCAGTGTCCAGTGCAAAAACCTCGTGGCTAAATTTGCCAGCACCTAGGTGCCCTAAATCACTTGGATCAATCTCTCCACCACATACAAATATGTATTTCCCCAGCACAAGTGTTGAAAAGACACTTCTTGGTGTGGGTTTTTCCCCCTTTGTGTGAAGTTGAAGCCAAGCCCCTCCCCTCCCGGTCGAGGATCAAAGCAGTGCACATCATCCATCTCCACACCAGAGAATCCGTAGAGAACCCAAATGTTTCCAAGAACAGCAGCCAATCCAGGGCCACCCCTAGGCTTACAGCTACAAGGCGGGAGAGGATATTGAATCCAAGTGTGAAGAAGGACATCGTAAGCCCAGAGATCGTTGAGCCTTCCAGCATTTCCACAGCCTCCGAAGACGTACAGTTTTGTGTCGTCGGCAGTCATGGAGTGATAGCTCCGATGAGGTGGGCCAGAGGAGAGGTGGGCCCAGGTAGAGGTTAATGTGTCGAAGGAGAAGAGGTGGTTGAGCTCGTTGTGGGTAGCGTCCCTGCCTCCGAAGACGTAGATGGTGTTAGCAATGGATGCCATGGTAACACCAACACGCGGAGGGGGAGCATCGCCTTTGGCATGGGCTAGGGTGGACCATGTTTGGTCCAACAGATTGAAGACGTGAAGCTTGTTATCGACGGGGACTCGAGGTGAGAACTCGCCGCCGAACGCGTATAAGTTGTGCCCTACCACTGCAATCGCATGCGAGCTTCTTGCTCCGGGCCCTCTTCCACCTTTCTGCTCCAACTGCGCCAATCAAACAAATATCCAATCAATCAATCAATCAAACAAATATCCAATTCACACAACTAACCTTAACCCATTTGCCTTGCCCGCCGCTAATCATTATCCAACTCTTCGCAATCGCAATTCCAATTCCAACTCTCTGCGTTGCGTTTTCCCTATTCTCGCTTGCAAAGTGCAAACTGTATATTCTCTAATAATGGAAAATTACGTCTCAAGTGGCATGGAAATTGCTTGCAATTTTAATTAGTATTCACATCTGACACTAACATTAACATAAATAACTAGAGGAGGCTTTGATGGGGTGGAGTTTTCCTTTTTAAATGGTCGGTCTCAGCATAATGCCAACTACCCTGCTTGCTTTTATTATGTTAAAATAATTCAGTGATAAGGTACTGCTTTGTCCTGTATAAATTATTTATTTATCTTACAAACGAATATTCCATATTTCTGGTGCTATTTATCAACTGAAGACGTACTACAATTTATTTAACATTATTTTGACTTTTGAAATCTTAGGGTTATTTATTTTACAAGGATTTTCAGATCTAGATTGGCCTCTGAAAAAGATCAAATTGGGCCTAAAATGTCTAATTGGGCTTTAGACGCGGTGGAGATTTTGGGGTGAAACCGGAATTAGTATTTGGTCCAGGTTATCTGCACACATATTTTTATTTAGAACACCCATATTATGAAAATACACATCATTTATTGAGTACAACCCCCAATAACTCATTAAAATACCCTTTTGCGAATAAAATCTACAAATTAAATCTACAATTTTACAATATGGAAATAAATTCTATAAAAAAAAAAAAATTCTCATCTTGACGGTGATGACCAACGTTGGAGGCGGCGTCTGTGACGGCTAAGCGCGACGATGACAATGGAGATGAATGCAATTGATTTTGGTTATCATTGGTGAATGTACTAATTTTATGTTGTATTTATGAAATGGAGGAAGATGAATGAAGGATCAAAAGTATAATTGAACTTCCGGTGTTTGTACTAAAAAAATTTATACGTATACTCTGCAAAATTGTGTGTGCGAATAACCTGACTCATTACAATTGCAAGGTCTTTGGCCCAATAAGATGTGAACTTTTACCTCGGCCTCATAAATACTAATGGCCCAGGTTATTTGTATACATGTTTTTTTTTTTTTAAATACATCATCCTCTTAATTTCTTTTTAATTATACATATAAAAGGTCAAAATTACATTTTTTCAGTATCTTTCCCTCACTTGTATTAGTAAAATGTCAAAAATTACACCGTAAATTATCATATATTTACCTGTGGAGATTAACTTATATGTCTACCACTTTGGTGTGATGTCACATAATAAGAGGAGTCCACCATTATTTAATTAATTATTTATGTGACATCAAAATCTAAATGATAAATTGGTGTCCACCGGTTGGCATCATGATCATTTTCGGTATTATACACTCTTTATTGCAAACACCAAAACTGTTAATTATGCTAGAAAATTTGTTCAATTTTTCTCAGAAGATGAAAATTCCCCTAAAATCCGAGCAATCGGTCAGTCTTATCTATATTCGACCTATATTGCAAGATTATGTGAATATCCAAGTCCCGAATACATATATGTAAGTATTTTCTTTTTAAATTAGGTTTAATTAAATATTGAATAGGATAATGTTTGTAATGAATATTATTGTAGTTTGAGTAAATAAAATGGTACAAGGAAAATACAAAATAAGTGTTTCACGTATTTTTATTTTACGATTGTACAATTTTCATTCTTAATTTGTCTAAAATCTTCAAAATTTCGGAATAAAATTCCAAGATCATACCATTTTTCAAAAATAAAAAAATCTAAAATCATGTATAATTTTAAAAATTTCAAAATTTTTGGCGAAATTGGGGTGTGATAAAAATCAAATCGGAACTACGGATATGGTATTCTTTTCTAGTAAAACGAGGATGAATTTATTTATACTATGGTCATCACCCTGATAATCACTTATTCTTTGGTGGAGATGAACAATCATAATGCGAGAATTAATCACGTTCTTCGAGATCGGATCATAATGACTAAAAAGAACATATAGACCCTAGAGTGTCGATGTCACTCTTCGCATTTGATGTACAACTGTAAAGAAGTGTATATGCTCTGGAAAGAATCGTGATCCCGGATCTCATTTTCTATTTTGATCCGAGGAAAGGTTAAATCAAAGTTAAGTCCGGGAGATATCTTAAGCTATGGTACAATAGTACGATTGTGGCCATTATAGCGAGGAAGGAGAATTGTCTCTGCTACTTGACAGAAAATCCCCGCCAAAGCATTATCTATCTTGTGTCGATTCGTACGATGATGTGTCTAGGGTTTCTAGGGAAGGCTCACGTACTCATTGACGCATTTACCCTTCATTTGCTAAGGTATATAAACCCTAGTCTTTAAAAATTGGGTTATTTTCTATGCTTTCTTCGACTTGGTGTTATGGCGTCATTGTGACTTTCTTGGAGAAGCTATTGTTAAGAAGTTCATCCCGAGTTAATCATCGAAAAATCGACATTGAAACCCTTTCCGACTCAATTTTCTTACTGATTCTTTTGCTCGAAGAGGATAAAAATTTGTTATCAATCCTTTGGAAACCGGAGCAATACCCTCTAGGTATTATTTTCTTTAATATTTATCATTTTGTTAATATGGTTTGAGATAGATCATATCAACTAATCATTACGGATTAAACGTAACATTTAGATGTAACGCAATATCTCATAAAATTACAAACACTCCTAAAAAAATTCATTGTTAAGAGTTAAGACTTTCTACTAAAGAGGGGTATAAATAGGGATGGCAATGGGGCGGGTTCAAACCCGGATCCGCATTGAATCCGCCCGCCTGAGGCGGGTTTAGACCCGGTCGAGCGGGTGATTTTTGTAAAATTCGCCCTGCCAACCCGTATGCGGACCCGCACACATAAATATATTAATATTTTTATGTATATATTTGTTATTATGTACTTTATATATTGATATTAATGTGTGTATATATATGTGAAAATATATTATCTATGTTATTTTTATGTATAAGATGAATATTATGTGTTATTTTAAGTAATTATAGATTTTAATTTGAATTATTTAAAATCAAAATAAAAATATTGAAATTAATTTTAAAATTACTAAAATATTAAATGGTGCCATCCCTAGGTATAAGTCAATATTTTTAAAATAAATAAACGTTCCTTATAACATTGTAATTAAATCATAATTGAGTGTTTGGTCCGGGAAATTAAATTAATTTGGTGTTCCATATTTAAAATATATTTTAATGAACGATAATTGATACGAGTAGTTTTTACTATAAATAAATAAACTCACAAATAGACAAACAGCTCCTTGCCTTGCCTTCCTTCCCTTCCCTTCCCGGGGCTTTCTCAAAGAAATAAAAAAGAGAAGAGGAACAGCTAACAGCTACAGCTAGCGTAGGAGACGTTGGACCAATGGCAATGAGAAATGGGAAAGACATGTACATAACTGGCATTGGCAATACCCTCTTCAAAACTCCACTTTCAGTTGTTGGGCAGGGCAGAGGATATTATATTATATTAGTATTAGTTATACCTCTCCATCCATCGAAAGCTACACTTTTTTAATGATTCATTTCAAGAAAGTGGACCGGGATCCGTCTTCTGATTACTCCAAATTAAGGCTAGTTTTCTTGATTTTGAATTCGTTTTATGTATGTGTGTTATGATTTCATCTGCACTGCAGGTCTTGGCGGCACAACTAACCGCCTCAATAACATTATGTTCCCAAGAATGTTGATAGGTTTATTGTTCGAATGCAACATAAAGAATTGCCAAGTGAAATCAAGAAGAATATGAATGTAGATGTTGAAGGCCTAAAACCTTCAGATGATGCTTTTAGTTAACCAGAATTATAACCCTCTTCAAAGGACTATTGATGTGTGGTCCTCTATTATTTCACTGCGCCTACGTGTTTTCTTTGATGAGGCAAAATGGACATTTGGGCCTGGGGCTGGTCTGAGGACAACCAGGTGAGGTCGCATTCCCACTTTTAGAATTCTTCATCTGGTTTTCTACTTTCAGACACACAGGAGGAGGAAGACGGCATCATGGTCACGTCAGCGTATATTGCATCTTGGTCCCACTTTGATCAAACTTGGCCAGCTATTGTCAACAAGATCTGATCTTTTTCCAAAACAATATGTCGACGAGCTTGCTAAACTCCAGGTACACTGCTCTGCTCACTACTCTCATTCCAATCGAATATCTTCTTTTATGATTATTGCCTTATCATCAGGATAGAGTACCTGCTTTTACATCAAGCAAAGCAAAAAAATTGATTGAAACCATGTGTTGTTCAAGGAGTTCGAGGACCTACCCATTGCAGCTGCAAGTCTTGCCCAGGTCTTCTGCTTTTCTCAACTCCCACCTCTCTCAAATATAAATATAATATACTAGAGTATAATATTAGGCATTCTGTAGGTTCACAGGGCTATCTTGCATAATGGAGAAATAGTAGTGGTCAAAGTTCAAAGACCAGGATTGAAGAAACTCTTCGACATTGATATGCGTACCTTCACCAACCTAGGCTATAATAAACATTGCATCTAAATTTTTGTACTTTCTTATCATTCTCATTCTTCAGAAAATCTGAAGCTACTTACTCAACTCTTTCAAAGAAGCCAAACTCTTGGCGGCCCGACAAGGGATAGGGCTGGAATATATGAAGAATGTTCCAAGTAAGTTGTGTGTATAACCCAACCTGCCATATAGGAGGAGGAATATATTATCTGAACTATCACATTTGTATATGTAGAAAGAATATTAACCTACCTAGTATTCACTATATGTATATTGCAATCATCCTTGTAAATTGCATTGTGGCTTATGTAAATTGTAGGATTTTGTACCAGGAGATTGATTATGCAAACGAAGCGAAGAACGCTGAAAGATTCCGTAGAGATTTTCGAAATATAAAGTGGGTCAGAGTACCTGTATGTATCCTCCTCCTGTAGTTGTTTTTACATTTTAACCTTTGCTTTGCCCAGTTGTTGCATATCATATTCATATTGTGTTTTTTTCTAGATGGTCTTCTGGGAATATACATCATTAAAGGTGTTGACACTGGAGTATGTTCCAGGTAGTACTACTTTTGTCTTATGATTATTGTATGTTTTAAATTTATTTGCTATTTTCTTCAGGCATTAAGATAAACCAGTTGGATATGATAGACGCACGGGGCTATAATCGATCTAAAATTTCATCACGTGCTATTGAAGCCTACTTAATACAGGTTAGCTTCCTGCAATCAATTAAAAAAGGCACAATCCATGCATCTTTTTCCTCAACTACTCTTTTTGTTTGGTATTCTTTAGATACTAAAGACTGGTTTCTTTCATGCTGATCCCCACCCGGGAAATATTGCTAAGCACTCATATACTATTATGACTTCGGTATGATGGGAGAAATTAAGAGCTTTACACGGGAGAGACTTTCAGAGCTTTTTACGCTGTTTATGAGAAGGATGTGAAAAAGGTTGACCTTCTTATGATAATTCAAATTAAGTAATTCTATACATTTATCATTTTTGTTGTTGTAGAGGCCATGCAAATTAACGTAGGAGCCGCAAATGCAGGTTATGAAAAGTCTTGTAGATCTTGGAGCACTTCAGCCCACAGGAGACATGTCATCAGTATGCTTCTTCACAAAACAACTCACTTATTGTAATTATGTCAAACAAATAAAATTATTAGTGTCAACATTAATTAGGTGAGGAGATCAGTGAAATTTTTCTTGGAAAATTTGTTAAACGAAAGACTTACTCAGCAGCAAACTTTGTCTGCAATCGGCGAGGTATGCACTAAAACAGCTTTCGTCTCCTTATATAGTTTTATGAGTGTTGTTCCAAGTGCAGGATTTATTTGCAATAGCAACAGATCAGCCATTCCGATTTCCTTCCACTTTCACATTTCTGATCAGGGCATTTTCAACAATCGAAGGTATTATAGCACTTATGAGACCTAATCTGGTACTGGTAATGGTATATATGAAGCTGAAAAAGAAGGCTTGATTTCTTCTCTTGTAGGCGTTGGCTATACTCTAGATCCCAATTTTTCATTTGCTAAGATTGCTGCACCATATGCTCAGGTCTACGTAGTGCCCGCCTCTTCTTTGTCTATCTGAAACCCGTGTCAATATTTGATCAAACTAGCTATAATGTTGATTCACGTACAGGAGCTCTTAGCGATACAGCATCCCACAGGGACACAGGTCGTTCAAGAAATAACAAAACAAGCTCATGATGTACTGCACTTTCTATTTTCCATTTCATTTCTCCAATCTTTCCAACAAATAATCTATTAGTATCTTGAATTATATAATATCATATGTATGATGAGCTATTAATGTCGTTCAGGCAAGATCACTCACGATCTCCATGCCTTACCGTGTCCAACAAATAGAAGACATTGTAAAACAACTTGAATCTGGAGATTTGAAGCTCAGAGTTGGAGTCCTAGAGGTTATTTCTTCATCAAAATACTTTCAAGCTTTGAGAATTATGCATGAATTTATGATACATATATTTCTGATTTCTCAGTCGAAAAGAGCAGCTGAGAAAGCAACTATACTGCAGATGGCAACAATATATTCAGTTTTAGGTGGTGTGCTCGGAAACCTTGGTGTAGCGTTGAGCATTCAAGGGAGACGAGCCGTTGTAAACGGTTCACAGTCGAAAGAGCAGCTGAGAAAGCAACTATACTGCAGATGGCAACAATATATTCAGTTTTAGGTGGTGTGCTCGGAAACCTTGGTGTAGCGTTGAGCATTCAAGGGAGACGAGCCGTTGTAAACGGTTCATTTATAGGAGCAGGTGAGTATTCCTACTTACTTGCATGCTAGTTAACTAGTGGTGTACTAAAGAATTAATGTTGACAATGTTGCAGGTGTGTTGTTCATTCTGTTTCTGAGATCCATGCAAAAGGCAAAAAAACTTGTTAAGTTTGAGAAAATGATGATATGATTTGTGGTTCCTGTCTACATTTTTTTATCAGACATGCAAATAGTGAGCTATACCACTTCGTCGTGGTTCCTGTCTACATGTATTAATCCATCTCCTTGTTCCATTGATTCATAAACCTACAATATTCTTGTAATTCTTGAAAACGAAATAATCATATTTCTGCTTCTGGTGATTAGTATTATGTTTCGTGTAGTAATGTACTGAGAACATTTTAGTTGGTTGAAAATCAAGTAATCAGGGCTGGCTCTTTGCTATTGAGATTATCTACTCAACGTCAATTTCAAATTGAAATATGATGATATTGGTAAACTAACAAAATAAACCTCCATTTAAGTAGAATGTATGATGTATCTAATTCTAATACGTAAAATTAAAGTACTCAGAATCTAATTAGAACGCACCTTCCTTCCTTCTTTCTTTCAAAATGATCTAACATCCAATTTTCAAAACAAAATGCTTGATTCTATCTGATCTAAAAGCAGTGTGAATGGTTACATAGATTTTAAAGATTAAAAACCCTAATTAATTAATAAGGGGTGAGAAAAGAGAAATGAAATTCAAATTTCAAACAAGGACTTGGATTAGTGGTTGCTTCTTTCTTTAGTTACAACTTACAAACTGCTGCTAAGTATGAGTTAACAAACAACTAACATAGCATACATCATACATACATACATACATACTGTCTGGGCAGTGACCATTCCCTTTTTTAATCTAAGGGCATCTCCAATGCATACGAGTAAAACTCCACTTGAAGTATTTTAAGTCGATGTATGTCTCAATTTTTCATATTTAAATAAAAATAATATTTTTTAAAAACATTATTTCTTACGATTTTGATTTAAAAAATAATATATTTATATTTAATTTGCTAATCCGATATTCAATTATCTAAATTAAATTGATCAATAATTTTAAATGTAAATTGAAAATAATAAATAGAGCATAGGGTTGAAGAAGACTTTTAAAATAGAATATGTAGTACTCCATTTTAGAGTTTTAAATATTTAATGATCGAATATTGGGATTGGGACACCAAAATATGGAAAATGGAATGTGAATTACCCAGAAGCATCTGCAAGGCCAGGAATAACAATAGGGCTGGATAGGGATCTCTCATTCTCTTTTTCTTTATACATCCGTTCATGCTTAAATATTCAGTCAAGCGTATTCCTATTGGATTGGTACGCAATTGCTTTTCATGATCTGCCCATATTCAATAATTTATTTAATCCATCTTGCCAACACGAAAAAAAAAAAAAAAAATTAACACCCTTCTGTTGTCACCAGACAGAGTCACTTCAACATACAAAATTATCGATTTGGTACAGGCCGAGGCCAAGAAACCTAACAGAAAATAATATCGCAATTTATAACATCAAACTTGTTTATGGCACTACTTCAAAACCCATTTCCAGTAACATATACTTCATTCTGGATTGAATAGACGAGAAACAACACCGACTCTCCACCACGGTGTAACTGGCAATGCCTCATTCTTGCTGTATATAAGTGCAGGGAAACGACTCTGGGTACCATCAGCAACTGGTGTAGTCTCTTTTGGTCCTATCACTGAGGGCCTGCACTCCAAATGGGAAAAAAACACATTCAACTTGATCATCTACTACATACACCTACCAACATTGAAGGAGGGAAAAATCAAAGATACAACGTACACAGGGGGTGATGGACCTTCATATGCAAATGTTGATACGCCTTGTCGCTGCTTGTGCTTGGGATTAACAGAGCACAAGGACGTACACACGCTTACGCCGCTTCACGGTCCGACAAAACTCGCACATTTTCTTGACTGATGAACGGACCTTCATCCTAAGATGGGCCACAGACCACAAGGCATCAAATATGAGAATAAGATATAACAATACATTAGAGAGCTATGAATCAAAATCATTCTGCCACTAAAGGGTAGCAGATTCATGATTGACAAGAGTCAAAAGAAATCCATTATTATTGACTAAACGGACATTTTATGGCAGGATTTACATGACAAATCAATGAAACGACAATCAAGATTGGTAAAAGGAAACCGGAACAGGGGATTTAGTTGAGAGATATGATTTAGTAGTAGTTGAAATCGAGATCCAGGTTGCAGCAACTCAATCTTCAAAGATTCAACCAAAAAAAAAAAATTCAATAAGATACCCTTCCTTCTTCCTGTTGCTACAGAGATAATCAACGCGATTTTCTTTAGGATAGCAAGTAAAAAGCTACCTACGTTAAACCATTGTACCAGCATCAAAATGCAAGTTACAACGGAAGAAAGTTGAATACATCACTGAATAAATGAACCAATTAAGCTCAATTGTATAACACACAGTCTAGAGAAACCAGCAGGGCAACACGGCTAAAGAACAAAATTCGAACTTCAATTTTAGTTCCAAAAGGTAGTCGACAATCCTACATCTCAGTTTAGACAATTCCATCCACTTACGATTTATAAACATAATAAAGATACCACCAAATCAACTATATGATCAGCCTCCTAAGAAAGTAAGCTGAGAAAGGACATAATCCAAGAAACCAGCTAGTCGAAAATCTTACACGTTTAGTGTTAAAACTGTACAAAACGTAAACATAGAACAAGTTGGAATCATCGCGTGGCCTTCTGAACAAAAAGAATACTGTAAATTGAACACGACATAACAAATGGTAAATCGTAAGCTTGAACCTATTCCAATTATCAAACAAGAACTTGCATAATTATACAAACCCTATCAAAATTTATTGTGAAGTGGACAAAATCATCATAAAATCCTTGATGTCTACATTCTTCATCAATAGCAGTTCTCACATAAATAGATATGTAAACTTGCACCTTGATTCAGAATCCAGGGCACGGGAGCGGTGGATGAGAGAGAAGCAGGCAGGAGCGAGAGAGAGTCTGCAATGCAAAATAGGAATTTGGGTGGTGAGATCGTTCGCTCCAATTCTCATCAGTGGGTTGGGCCTCACCACTGGGCCCAACCCAAGACGACTTGGACAACCTTGTTATTTAATCTTTGAGTCGTTAAATTACGTTTTGGTCCCATATCTTGCCACTAAAGCATTTAAGCCCCTCATATTTCCCTTCTTCTTAGCCTAGGGTTTTGTATGATGTGTTCTTAAATTCAACCTGAAATTACAGAAACTTCAAAGAAGAGTTTCAATTGTTTATTAAATATGGTCGAAGGCCCTTTTTACAAGTTTTATCGTGTATCTAGAGAACAAGTTTTCTTTTAAGTGTCGGTGTCGATGCATGTGATGAGTTGTCTTCTTGCATGCATATAAATCACGAGGCAGAACTGGCTTGGCTTCAATTTAAGACCCCTGCTCCTTCTTTGGAGAGTTGTGTGATATTTTCATGGTTGTTCCCACTGATTTTGAAGCACTAATCTTTGCTACAATACTCTCGCGCAGGCGGATTCTTGTTTGAAACAATATTGTGAATGCCAAAACATAATAATTTTGTAAGGACTGATTGAATTGATCTGATTAATCATAAGGAAATAGCAAATTCACAAATCGTGATGGAAATTAGATTCACAATACAATGTCCATTCCAAAAGTCGTCGTCGTCATATTATTGAATAAAAACTCAAATTCTTGGTCTTCGCAAATTGAAGCCATCTTCAACATACAGAGGACAGAAATATGTGGTGAAAGTGAAGCAAAAAACCAAGGATGGTGGATTATTTAAAGGGAATTCTTTCACTTGTACAGCCTTTCAAGCTCATCTTTAAACTTGGTCTTCACTTGCTCCCTCTTCAATTTCAGAGCTGCAGTAACCAGCCCTGATTCTGGAGTCCATGGCTCTGGCAATAATGCAATTTTCGCTGGAGTTTCAAATTTATCCAATTTTGCTTCTTTTGCTGCCTGCAATATTTGACAATTTAGAGGCATGCAAAGATAAACCAATAAGTAGATTATCCTGATTTAAACTTGTTGATTATCCATACCTTGATTAGTGATTGTTGAACAGTGTTTTTAGCTTCCGGTTTCTCACACAAGTCAGGGAAATCCTCGTACTTGATTCCAGATTCATTTGCCCATCCTTCAAGGGCGTGACTTGAGGGCACTACCAGGGCCACACAAAAGTTGTGGAAGGGGTCCGCATACACCATGATGTTATCTACAAAACTGCTTGATGCTAGTGCAGCCTCAACCTGTAACAATAAAAGTGAACTTCTGATTTGATGACACTGCTACGTATGTTCACATTAAAGTGTCATTAATGCTGCCTTTTACTAAAATCAGCACCTTTCCAAGCGAAATGTATTCCCCGTGTTGAAGCTTCACAATGTCTTTCTTCCTGTCAATAATCTCAATGCATCCATCGGGATGAAACCTTCCAATATCACCAGTGTAGAACCAGCGCATGCCTTTCTCATCCACCTGTATCACCACCAAAACTGAATTAGAAGAAAAAGGCAGCAGGAAAGTGTTGTTACCTAGACAAAGCCACACCTTGTACACTTCTGCAGTTTTAGCATCGTTGTGGAAATAACCAGCAGTCACACTAGCCCCACCCACGACAACCTCCCTCGAGGCATAGGCTTATCTGATGTCCTGTAGCCACCTTCTTCCCAAGAAACAAGCTGCAAGAATGAACTCCAAAGGTAAGGTCAAAATACTCGCTTGAGATTCCAAAATATTCCAATGATTTGAAAACTAAGCAGTTTCCAATGCCCTGCAATATAATTTTGGAATATGTTTCTGGTGGCATTCATAGATTCAAGACCTCAGGCCAAAAATCTTGAACATTTTCATCTTAAAAAGTGCCTCAGACACAAATAAATATGTATATATATGCAAGCAGACATACGTTTGTACAGCTTTACACACACACATATATATATACATTCTTTCCTATATTTTAAACAGAGATGGAGACGGCCATTACTTAGTGTTTCTCCATCATGGATAACCGAAGAGAATAATTTTAACCATAGAAAGTTAATTTAGCATCTTAAGAGGAAACAAAATTTAGAAAATTGCTGAACCACAAGGACATTTTTTTTTTTTTTGAACAACAACTACAGATGAAGAGTTTGAAGTTGCATACAAGTTGGTTTCCAAGCAACTTCAGGCAAGGATTGCTTCAGAAGCCCAACAACATATAGCACAAGGTTTATGTATGTGCTTAACTTGCTTTGAATGACAACTACAGATGAAGAGCATTAAATTCAGAAATTTAAAGAAAAATAGCTGGGCCATGACATAAGGTGCACGTTGCTATTTAGAAGAAAGAAGTTGTAGCTTTACTTTCTGCAGGAAATTTAATGCGTATTGGAAAGTATACCTTGATATAGCTACAAGGAAGAGGAGGACCAACACGCCCAATAGAAGTGTCATCTGCCTCCGAAAAGTACATCCAGCACATGTTTCTGTCAGGCCATACCCTTGGCCAATGGGAGCCCTGTAAGATAGAAGTGCACAATATTTTGGAAGACTTAAACGTAACATATGTCGATAACTATTTTATCAAAGCCAGCAGCAGAAGAGGAGTAACTTATACGCCGAGACTACAACAAAAAGTCAGTTAAAAGTATACGGCCAAGAAAATCATGTGTTACAATTTATATTACCCCACGCAAATGTTGATGAATCTTTGCGTATCTCCAGATAAAGGAGCTCCACCACAAAGCATAAACCTGATTTCTCCTCCAAGGATAGACCTAATTTTTTTAAAAACAATTATATTCCAGAACGTAGCTTCCAGTCCCCACGCCCCAAACCAGCTTCCTTCAATAGCCGCCAGTCGGCGTCTGTATGCAATGTTGAAAAGTTTCTTCACAACACCTCCTTTTTCATCAACCTAAGACACAAAAGAGAGCAAAGTAGAGAGTATTGGAAACCCTTTAACCTTTTAAAAGCTTCACATATTAATGATTTCATTGTATGATAACTGGACTCCCAAAAACCTTCTTCAGAACTCCGTCTCTAACACGGTCAAGTATAGCTGGAACTGCTGTCATCAAAGTAGGCTTTAATGCAGAAACATCTCCCTTAGTTCCCTTTTTAATTTTGTTGGATGTGTCTGTCAATGTCAGTGCTGAACCATAGCCAATTGCGACACCCGCAGTTAACATCACGGTCTGTAAAAGTACCATCTTAGTACTTACTGGAATATTCATACTCAATCATTAGAAATGCTTCCAATGAACATGTTACCTCAGCAGCTAATTCAAAAACATGAGCTAGAGGCAAGTATGCCATATAACGATCATTGGTTCCAATATCCGGAATAACTGTCATCACAGCTGCTGCAGTAGCCACAATGTTGCCATGCGTCATCATAACACCCTGGAATAGTTAATTGAAAACCATGTTATAGCCAGAATCCTCTTGAAGATGATTAATATCTAAAATTTAAGCTCAGTTGACAAAAAACAAGAAAACCTAAACATGAGTAAAATTGAAAGCGGAAATGTCAAAGGTTGACTTAAAAAGAAACCTGCATTTCAGTAGTGCCAAGGCTTATGATTCTGTAAAGTTACTTGTTTGAGTCTTTCCACACATAACATATCAAAGCTGTCTCATTCTAACAAAGAAGTCACTATGCAATTTAAACACTGATTGGTAAACTATTTTGTGTACTCTGCAAGCTACTGTTCATAAATAACAGCTGAATCTACAGATGACAAGATTTGCAGGCATGACTCCTGATCTCCACCAAAGATGAAGATCACTATATTCATGCACCAAGCAATAGGTAATTTGATATGCATGTCCAAGAACAGACAGATAATACAAATCAAAACCTTTGGAAGGCCTGTACTGCCACTCGTGTACATGATGACAGCAATATCTTTCTTGATAGGCAAATTAGGTTGAACGGGATTAGTTTGTCCAAGTTTTTCCACCTCCACAAATGAGGATACTTTCCAGCTACTGCTGTCATCATTGACCCTGGAGCCGCTGGGAGAGTCTTCATCATCAAAATAAATGACGTGTCTTATGGTCGTCAGGCTTGAACGTATTGCAGCCAACTTCTTCAATTGCTTGGAGTCGCAAATCACCGTTGACACTTGAGTCTGTCAAAAATTTGTGAAAATGAGTATGTTCTGCTGAGGATTAGAGTCGTTTCAGCAGAAGAAGATGCACAAACAAAAAGAACTGGAAGAAAAGTAGAGTTTCCCATTGGGGCATTCATAGCGACCTCATTTAATGAGTGAATTAGGGCTTCTTCTCCCAAGGAAGAATAAATGGTGACAACAGTGACGTTCTGACGGAAGCATCCCTGATGCCAAGAGAGAAAAAAATATATCATTCACATGGAAAAATTAAAGTTAGTTATTCAAAAACTCACAACTTCTAGAATTACCTCAAATGCAATGAGCCACTCTGCTCGGGTGTCGGAAAAAATGGCAGCACGTGTGTCCACATCGTGGCCTAATTTGAGAAGGCCAGAAGCAAAGTTGCACACCCGATCAAATATCTGCCCAAATGTTTCCCACTGGTATTCGCCCAAATGAAGCTTCTCAAATTTTCTGCCATCACTACCTGCAACAGACTCCTTACTAATCACCTTTCTTGTCCCAAGAAACTTCTGTTTTGAGTGTTTTTGCATGACTGCTCAAACAATGCAGCCATAGTTGTGGCCCCTTCCCAAGGAACCTCAACCAATTTGAGTGATCTAGCATTGCGCATAGCCAAACCAATCTCACCACCAACTTCAACTGGAACTCCTCTCTGCTTCAACTTTTTCTACTCACAAGTACCACAGAAAGGATTATCGGTATAATTATTGCAAATATGACAGCACAGGCAATCCCATAAAATCCATTATCTTTTACAAGCCATAAGAAATTATTATTTCCAGTACTCGTCATCGTGTCTGTGTTCAATTTACTTCCCTCGTTCTCACTTCATACGGTAAACGAGCAATCAATTTCAGATTGCCAACAACCCTGTGTAGGAAAAAAAAAGGAGGATATTATAAAATTATCGGATATAACTACAAGGTTCAAATCATTAGAACCAGCCACAGAGTTGAGGTCATTAAGTTCCAGAGTGGAAATAAACATCAGAAGACATAGAATTATGAATGAATTGGAAACATAAAACAAACTGCACATATGATCTGTATATCATATATACAATTTAAACACCACTGGCACTTTATATGATAGTAGAGTACAAAGTGTGTGATGAGAAGCCCCGAAATTCCTAAACACAACCATACTCTAAAGGTCAACAGACAAGCACAGCTAGATAAATCACAAAAGTGCAGTTAATATCCAAGAATCTCTGGAGATTTGCCGAAACACAGGCGACCACTTTGCTCTAAAACAGTGTATTAGTACATCATCATATTCAAGACACCAAAAATGGCGGCTCCATAATCATAAGAAAGCAGCCAATAAATACTCAAATAATCAGTGTTGCACGAGAAGTAAAGCCATCAACCGCAATTAACCACTAAAGGCAGTATCATACCAAATTGAGAAATAATTGAGAAAAGAATACAAAAACGTAATTCAACTCATCATCGTAGCTTCAAATCGAGAGGAAAGAAAGCGCAGGAAACAATTGAACAAAACCCTGAAAAGAAATCAAGTCGGTATGACGAACGAATGGGATCATACGAGGATATACACAAACACAGGATCTAAGGAGAGAGTATCAAAACTTTATTCATACATATAAGAGTCTAGAGCACTCCAAAACCAAGTACTATAATCACCTTGTTTAGGGTCTGAAGATTTTGGTTAGCGATGCACCTCGATCATGCAAAATGATGAAACTGGAGGTACTCTTATTCTGTAGTGTAGAGAGAGCAATCTTACGCCTGACCTTTGGGTTGGGTTGGGGGTATAATAAATGCACGCTATTTTTGTTGTTAATTACAAAAGTACCCCAGATTTTCTTTTAATCTATAATTAATGAGTGCCGACTCTGGGCCAAATTTCAAAATATCCCCCAATGTGGCAACGTCGATAAAAAAACATTGCTAAATTTTGAATAAATGATGAAAATATATGTCCAAATTCATATGCACGATCGATAATTTCAAATGAATTATTTACTGTAGCTACTTAGCATATCATTAATAAAATACTGACAAACTTTATGTGCACGATCAATTTTATTTTTTTATTCTTATAAATTATTTATCTATAAATTATAACGATGCAATATACAATGATGATAGTGCGTATGTAAAACAATTTTTCTAAACAATTAGAAAAGATAGGGGAGAAAGAATCAACAATTAGATGATTTTATGAAATCATCCATATTATGACACTAGATATTTACATACTCCTCTGTCCCACATTAGTTTTCATACTAATGCTTGCACGCATTTTAAGAAAAAAATGTAATGAGTGGAGTATTGAAGAGTAATTTTGTAAACTTTTATTATTAAAGTAAGGGAGGTGGTTGGATTGAGTGTAAAAGTAATGACATTTTGTGTAAATATATGAATATTGTGATGGTGGGGTTTAAGAAGGATTTTTTTTTTTTTTGGAATATGAAAACTAATATTGGATAAATCAAAAGAAAAGTGTGAAAATTGACATTTATCTACAATACACATTATGGGTTAAAAATGTAGAATATATTTGTACAGGTGTCTCCATTTGGGTGATCAACAAAAATGTTGTGATTGTTTGAGGTCGGGGAATAGTAATTAAAAGTTGGGTTTAACGGGCATGAAGATTAAAAAGTGATTTTAATATTTCATATAAATGTAATTAAAAAAGGAAATAAAGAGGTGAGTACTAACTCGAAGGCACGCAACTCCATACACCATGATGATAATTGAAAGTAGTGTCAAGAATCATAAATGTCCCCTTACAAAAGAAAGAAAGAATCATAAATGTCCTCATAAATTCTCGGATTACTTATTTATCAGGGAGCCATGGCCATGGCAATGGCAATTGCAATTGCAATGGCATTGGCATTGGCCTACTCTACCAACTCAATATTTTCCAAATAAAAATAAACTGTCCCTAATTCTTAGTTCTTACTCTTATTAGGGGAAAAAATATAAAAAAACTAAATGGCCATTTTGTCTTTTTCTAATTAAAAACATGACAAACTTGTTTCGTTATCTTTCCTAAAAAATTCTCTTTACCTTTTCATGTATTTTATTTTTGAAACTAATCAATTGATAATTTCCCTTATTTTGGTAATAGTCTATCATCAATGTCGCACCCATTCTTCTTCATCCACAAGCCACAAAACATCACATCATGTTTATTTTTTTATTAGTTTTGCATTTAGATATTCTCCAATTAGTTTTTTAAAACTAAATATGAATGAATCAAGTAGCTAGCAACAACATCATTCAAATATCATATTTTAAAGTTAGAAATAAAATGTTTTCTTTTAGGTGTCAAATATGGGGTTTAAAATTTGAGATATAAAATAAAAGTGTGCTTGATGAGATACTTTAGAAGGGAAGATATGACAACTAATGAAAAATAATGTTTGGTATAATGAAGGAAGTAAAGTGTGGTATTTTGTCCGCCTAAAATATAAATAAGAAAAACTTTAAATTAATATAAGGGGTGCTTAGTTTGTTGAAAGGAATCGTAATGACAATAGATTTGATAGTAATGATGAATGGTAATGGTATATGTTGTAACCAGTAAGATTAATGGTGCCGATGTGGTTAACTTGAGATTACGGTTAAACAATAATGAGATCATGTGTCGCCATTAATGAACTACGAGATAATGTATGTGAGTAGTAAATGCGAACGATTGGGTTGAGTTGAATGCTTATGCAGTAAAATAGTAGAGAGAAGACGGCGATTCTTTGGGTGGTTTAGGCCCGAGGCAAAGTATGGATTGTGTAATCCATTTATTGTGCTTGAGGCGGTATTTATAGGGTTCAAATGTTGCCCTAGAATCCCTGAAATTGGGGACCATGCATTTAATGCATGGATTCCTAATAAATGTCGGGTGTACGGCTTCATATAAAGATAGCGGCGGCCCACTCGACCGTACAAGATAATGGCCGCTTTCGGTAGGCGGTGACAAACAAGAGTACACTATTACTATTCTAAGGAATGTCGGCATTTAATGCATTCACTGTTGGGAGATTTATTCCTATTGTAGGGATGATTTCGACACGTAGAGGCGCGCGGCGTCCATTCCTTGTTAATTTGGAGTCTTGGTGCCGCGGTTGGACCTTAGAGCCCTGCGAGTCGATTTCGGCGGTGTGAAGTGGGACTTCTTCTGGTTCTCACGTCTCCGACCATCTTTGCTCGGTCTGCGTTGCTCTGCTCGGCGATAATGACTGCAGTCGGTTATCGTGCAGCAAGACCCCAGGACGTGTGCTCGGGATGATTGGGCCCGCTCGTGGGCTTACTCGACTCTGTTGGGCCGCACCCATAGCCCGCTCCACAACAAGATATTATTGAGTTGTTTGGTTTATATATAGGTATGATTTGTCATTACCATAGAAAGTGTTTAGTTTTAATAAAAAATATTGATAGTTAAAATTATTATTAACTCTTTTTAATATTAAAAATATATTATATAATAATCATAGAATATTATAAATAATATTAATAAATAATTTAGAAGGCAAAATAAATTTTTAAAAAATTATATATGAAATTTAAAAAAGAATGACTTTCATTCCTCTAAAAATGATGAGAAATGAATCTATATCTTTAATTACTCATTTTTAAGATATCAAACATTTAATTTCTTTCAACCAAACATCACACTCTCCTTTTATCGCTATTTTTTAAGCTCTGAAGGTGTGATCCAAGCAGCCTAAGTTATTATAACCACAAAATAGAACTGACAAAATGAGTTCATCCTAATGGAAATGACTCATAAAAAAAGCTGGGCTCGACTAAAGAAATAATGATCCAATAAGTTGGGCTTGTTAGGCCTCACCTCAAGTGCTCGTGTGTTGGATGAGCTCGGGCCCATTTGGCCCGTCAGGCTAGGATCACCAATTGGTCTGTTAAATTTTTAACATTTATATATATGTAGAACTTTAAAAAGGATACATGATTATTCAAAAATGAAAATACAAGATTTATTTGAAAATGTAAATTTTAACACAATTTATTTAATAAATTTTCAACAAAAATATTATTTTATTTAAATATAAATAATAGATAAATTTAAAAAATGATTAACCTTTTTTTCCTTCAATCCTGTAATTTTATATATAGTAATTTATTGTTTAATTATTTAATTTTATAATTTTATCTTTTAATTAAGTTAATTAATTATTTTTAAAAATAAATAAAAAAACCCTTGAGGGAGGTATTCTTCATTAAAATAAACAAAAAAGAATTCACCATCTTAGCCATGATGACAAAAACCTTGTAGCTGTGAAATGAAAATGAAAACCTAACTAGTCTGTGAAAGTTTAGTTATTTTTTTAAAGGTAGAGCTGAAATTCATTAATTGGATATAAAAAGATACTCAAATTCCAGTACGAAAATACAATAAAAGTAAAATAAATAAAAAACAAAACAATGTTCATGAAGGGAATAGAGATTAGGGTCAATTACTACTGGTATTAAAAACTCCATTATTATTAAATACAACTTTTTTCTATACTAAGAGATACAAATACTTTGGCAACTTTTTCCAATTTTATTCTTTCTTCTCAATTGTGCAGAAATTGTCTGCTTTAGTCCAAGTTCTTGATTGGAATCTTTTTTTTCCTGCATTTTTGCATTGGTTTGTCTAATATTCTGATATAACTTTTTTTTGCCTTTTTTTTTTTTTTTTTTGCACATTATTTTCATAGTTTATAGATGTCCCATTTTTTTTTTAATTTCCTCCATACTTTCATTTATCAATTCAAAGTTGGTAGTTGTAAAATTCAAAATTAATAATTAAAAAAGAAATAAAATCACTTTTGTGCAAATTTCTAGTAACATAATACGCAAACATAAAAATACACATGTTGCTATAAATAAACGCAACAAAAAATATTTCAAAATAAAGTATTGCTGCACATGTGCGGCTTCATTCGCGTTATCTTCTTCTTCTTCGACAGATTCGCCAAAGCTTTGCGGCGGCGGAGTGGAAAAGCAGATTCGTCGGCGTGAAGGCCGGATCGGCGAAGCCGCGCAGAGGAGCTTGGTCGAATGGTGGATCTATTCAAGGGAGTCGTCGCCAATCTTTTCTCCCTCCCTATGCCGACGATAGCGGCCGTCACTAAAGCTTAGCGGCGGCGGTTGGGTATGAACCAACGATTCAAGAGTCTCAACGCCATGCTCCAACCACCACAACCTCCACAAAGACAGGTTTGGTGGCGCAGCGATGGGTTAGCTTGGGGGCGAGGTTAGGGTTTAGAGAGAGAGAGAAGGAAGGGGTTAAGGGGAAGGTTGAATTTTTGAAATTAGAAAAAAACCCAACAGTGTAGGCTTTTAGTGGTGTGGGGTTTTTATTTGTATTTTGCTACACCCCATTGTATCTAATAGATATTTTTTAAAAGGTAGTATCTAATAGTAATAAGTATGTAAAAGTTGTATCTCTAATTCACTTTCAAAAATAAAATTTAATTCGATCAACAACCTTGTCAAGTGATGAAGAGTCAATTAATATTCCTAAAGATAGAATCATTTTAAACTTCCATATACTATGTATATCAACCCAAAAAACTTAAATTATAATTCATTTGTATGATCTAGCTCCCATATATAAGACTAGCTACATTTCTTAATTAATAATTAATTGATTTTGAGATTCAATCTCCTCAACCACAAAGAGTGAATCATCATATTAAACACATCGTATCTCTTGGGTGGAGTCGTTGACAACAAAATGTGGTTGGGCTTGTCTTAATCTCCGACGCAAAGCCTGGTACTCATCGTCCCCGATGCTCATCAATCTTCTTCAACTCCGGCAAGTCCCCACGGACACCCTAACGGAGAAGCTGTCCCAATCAAGCACATCACCGTAAGGCAACACATAATCTTGGGATATCAAAAGGCACACACTCGCATATATAGCTTCCACAACCCTAGGGCTAGCCACCTCCCACCCACTCGGACACAAACAAGATTTCTGCCGCTCTCCATCATTTGCTTATACGAATACGACGACACCTTTTCCATTATTTTAATATCACTGTCTTTATTTTTCCGGTGGTGGAACATTAAGGGCCTGATCTTGCCGTGCGGTTGTCCAAATAAGAAGGCTAAGATGGTACGGTTGGATGATCCACCCGTTAGTCCAGTAAGTCTCCCTAATTTGAGATTAATCTCTGGAAATGACACATCTTTTCTAGGGTTGAAATACTCGGCAGGTATTTGCATTGCACAACACTCTTATGGAGGTGAAGTATAAGTGGTGCACGTATTGTAGCGAGGACCCCAATCATGGCAGGATAACATGAAATGATCGGCTCCCGTGGTGGTATTCCAATAGGGATACTTGGTGGATACTATACGAATGTAATCGGTGATGACACGTTCCAAAACCCCCTTGTCTCGCTCAATCGGATCGAATAAATTTTCAAGGATCATCACCACACTAAAGGGCGGGAAATACAGATGGGCTTCTTCAGGATCATAAGTCCTTACATGACTACTCTTGGATTCCAAACCCAAGAAAGATTCCTTCTGTTGAGTATATGTCCTTGGAAGGACCACTATGGAACATCGGGGATCACCTTCTTCGTATACATATATCTTCATCATCTTCTCCATTAACATATAACTCCTACAATGCATTAATTTATTCTCCATATATAATAATAACAAATGATTTTAATACCATAAATTTTTCATTACATGATCCAGCCTAGCTAAGCTAGTTACCTTTGAAATACATACGCGTTTCTATAAATTTCACCTTCACCAACCAAATCCTTTGTAAGTAGAGGGGAATCGCGACTTTTAATAGTCGCATCTTTAATCAACGCTCTCGCTCTAACAAGACTTGCCTCAATCTTCCCAACCCTTTTTTCCTCCTTTATTCCTCTTCTCATCAACATGCTTTTTTCATTCAACTCCTTTTTCAAACTCTCCACCGCCTTGTGCATTTTGGGACTACGAAAATAGATTAGAATTTAGAAACATTATCACTTAAATTGTATAATCTATAAGTAATAAGATACGGTGGCTAATGATCACACATATATATCTCGAAAAAAAAAAGAAATCAAAAATGGATAGTTATACCGTGAATGTAGGGTAGAGTGCCATGTTAGGGTTCACCGGACGAGGGTGGTCATTTGGAAAAGGAGGAGGAGGAGGGCCATGCCCACGAAAGAGTAGAAAAAGAGAGAGATTTGTAGAGGCTTTGGTAACAAGAGCTGCTAACAAAGCAATGGATAAAAATGTGGAAGCAACAATTTTAGTGATAAATCTAAGTCGACTATGCAACCCCTCAACACCACCCCTCATTGGCAGTGACTTCAGTTACAACTTACAAGTGAAATATCCTATTCCTAGGTGGTCCGCATTTAATATAGGAGGAGGCCTTCCAGATATAGACCACTTCATTTCTGAATTTTTCTTGGGTCAACAAATACTTTAATTTGCTCCTAATTTATCGTTCATTACTTTAATTAATATATATAGGATCGAATAACAAGATTCGTTCATTTTAATTTTTGACAAACAAAATTAATGTATGTGCATACTCGAAGAAACCAAACTTCAACGGGAAGAACATCATAAGACTTAATTTTCTTTTGAGTACAAAACAAGGAAAGAAATCATGCATCATTTAATTTCAAATTACATTACATGCCCTCAGCTTTTATTGTATTTAAAATATATACTTCTTGATTCATCACGTTGATAAAGTTCACCTGTACAGTACTCGATCGGACAAGTGGTGTTGGTCATGAGTACAGAAAATTATTTATGTTATTCGTTATGAGTATATTTTACAGCCAGCCCAAGACAAAACCATATAAATTGGTATTAATGTATTCTCATTTTGAAATAATCCATACAATCACTCTGATATTATAAAATGAAAAATTAAATTGGAATGGAAAACTAAGACAGTGGCATTAATGACAAATTAAAAATTGTGTTTTGGAAGTTCCGCTCGATAATGACATATTCCAAGACAACCATTAATTACTATGTCTTACCATTTTTTTTTTTCAGATTCATCTCAAAATAATTTTTACACCATTAAACTGAAAATGATACTCCTAAAACATATTGGACCAGGGATTCAATAAATCCTTGCTGCAAATTCATCATTCTAAGGTTATGCTTTCAAATTCCACACACAATTTCTATAATTATCTTTCTTTTAAAAAATTGTGAGAGGTAACTTTAAAAATATAAATTAAAAAGATATTTGTAGTGATTGAAAACAAGTCCTAAAACTCTACAATTCTTTGTCAAATTTGAAAAACTGTCAAACCTTTAATGTTGACAGTAATTCTCAATATTGACTTTATGTTTCAGTGCCTATACCCAAACCTTTAATAAAATTGTTTATTTTCCTAATAATAATAAAATAAAAAAACAACTACAATTATATTTCATCAATGATACGACCAAGTATTAAGGGACGCTTAGTTAAAAAATATATATATATTCAATAATAATAAAAATGATATTCAGTATTAAACAACTATAATAATTAATAAAAATAAAAATAATCTATAACATTATTTTTTCTCGTAAAATAAAATAATCAGTGTATTTTAAAAATCAATTGTAAATTTTTACTAGCATCTTGAGCACTAGGTAGTTTGATGAGTTCATTTAAATGTTATAGAAAAAGAGGGTGTGGAATTCAATCCAAACGGCTGTGACGTACTAGAATTAATTAATTATTATCACGTCAAAGAACCCACACTGACAGAGAGAACTAAACAGATCATTTCCGAACCAGAGAGAGAGAGAGAGAGAGTGTGTATTCCGCCAACTGAAGCTGTCACAGCCTGCTTTCCCGGGACTCTTGTGTACGTTACACGTGGCGCAAGCCCACCTCCTCACTGCCACTAAGCGGTTTCTTATATTTTGCATTAATTAATTAATTAATTCAAAATTGGAGTACAGGACCTGGTTAATCAAATTCCACTTCCATCCATCAAAGTTCTTTCTTTCTTTCTTTCTTTCTTTCTCAATTTCTTTTTCTTGGTTCTTGTTGCGCTTTGATTGAAGTCTATGAATGGAGGTCCCTGTAGGGTTTGTAGCCAAGTGCTGGAGTTTTATCTCCTTCTTGCCCTTCTTTTTCTTGCTTTCCCTACTCGGCCTTCTCAAAGGTACCTTCAATGAATTTTTACTCCCCGGTCATTATTATGTTCTTTAATTTACAATTTCAAGAAAGAAAAATTAATGGGTTGTGGAAGGAATTATTTGATCGCAATTGGTGGAATAGGGTTGATGATATGCCCAGTTGCGGCGGCTATCATAGCAATTGGTAACTCTGCAGTTGTCATTGGGCTTTGGCCTGCACACTTTCTCTGGACATATTACTGTATAGCAAAGTGAGTTTCCTTGTTTTCAATCAACTTTTGCTGCATTGTATGCATATTGAGTGCTGCTGTTTTGTTGTGAATAGAAGCAAACGAGTTGGTTGGATTTTGAAGATTCTTGTATTGTTTTCATTGCCTATCCCTTTGATTCTGTGGCCTATCCTGGGCATTATCGGAAGCATCCTCGGTGGGATAGCATATGGCTTTTTGGTCCGCTGATCGCAACATTTGAGGCCGTTGGAGCCGATGTCACCCAGAAATGGTACCACTGCTTTGTGGTGAGTCTCCGGCTTCATTCATTCATTTCATTCTTCATTAATTTAATTGTGCAATACTCATCAGGATGGTTGCTTTACAACTCTTGAAAGTAGCTCTACTGTAGTGACGGATTTTACGGATTTTTGCTTCCATTCTTACTTCTCCTATATGGATCAACTGAGCGAGGACGTACATGAAGATGACAAACCTATTGACATAAAGTAAGAATTAGGAAACTCTCACTCAACTCTAGTGCTACTTTTTCTGTTTACACGTATTTTTTCCCATTATCTTCCAGGTTATCAAGACTGCCTGGCTGTTTCTTCGTTTCAATTCTTGCAATTCCTGTAGATGTTCCTCTCATCACAGCAGTAGCACTTTGGAAAAGCCCTTACATGTTATTTAGGGGTGGAAGAGGCTGTTAGAAGATATGATTGGCAGAGAAGGTCCATTTCTGGAAACAGTGTGTGTTCCATTTGCTGCTCTAGCAATTATTCTATGGCCTTTGGCTGTCCTAGGTTCCTTTTTGGCATCTTTTCTCTCGAGCTTTTTCCTCGGACTGTATGCTGGAGTCATTGTTTACCAGGTGTATCTTCGTTTCATTTCTCTTGTTCGTGATTTGATTGCCAATGTTAATCAGTATCTTGGTCATATCTTTCCAGGAAGATTCTCTTCGGATGGGATTTGCATACATTGTGTCAGTGATTTCTTTGTTTGATGAATACGCAAAGCGACTTACTGTATTTAACAGAGGGATCATGCTTTCCCAGGTATCGTCTAGGACTAAGATTTTAAATTCTTGGAAAAAGATGAGGAGAATCCCATCTTATACGTTTTTGTTGTTTGATCCTTGATTGAGAGGAAAGTGTTGATTCGATAACACTTTTTGGCAGCCAGGCCTCAGTATCGTCGAAGCATGAGGCATTCGACAGGATTGGAGAAAATGAGGTCACTTGATGGCAAAAATGAGAGAGAAGGCTCACGCAATTCAAAGCTGGTTTCAGAAGGATCGAGAACGTTAAAACAAGCTATTCAACAGTATACGCCAGTGCAGGTGTGCTATATGTGGCCTTTGGTAACTTTTTTTTTTTTTTTTTTTGACAGGGCCATAAATATAATAAATATATCGCACTGAAAACAAAATTATGGTAGGTATGGGATTGGCTCTTCAAATCCAGCGAGGTGAATGGAAAAAAGCTGGTTCAAGAAGGGTTGATAGACATCAATGATTTTCAGGAATGCATGGTTAAAGGGAACTGCAAGAAGATGGGCATCAAGCTACCTGCTTGGTCCATTTTGCAGTGTCTCCTCAGATCGGCAAGGTTGGAATCTTCTGGTCTGATTTTGTGTAAGTTTTCACTCGTAAAACGTTTGTTCATTTGAGTTGGAAGATGTTATATACAATGCGGTGATATTTACTGTTAACTTTGTAGCTGACGAAATGGAATTAACAAGATTCAACTTACCAAGGGATAAAGTGTTTGAGTGGTTAATCGGGCCCCTCTTTACCATGAAGGATCAAATAAAGGGACTACAACTAGATGAAACTGAGGAAAGCAGTTTGAAAAGGCTGGTTATAGCGGGCAAAAATGATAGACCAGAAGATTGGGACAACTCTGAGTTCCCTTCCAGTGACAAAGTGAGAAGAGCCCAGTTGCAAGCTGTAATTAGGAGGTAAGTGCAAGTTTTTTTATGAGAAATTCCTTTCCCTTTCCCTTGAGTGTAAAAGTGGGGGTTGATTTAACAGGCTGCAAGGTATTGTTGGTTCCATGTCCCGATTGCCAACATTCAGACGACGCTTCAGGAATTTAGTGAAGGTGTTGTATGTGGAAGCAGTCGAGAGCGGTATCTTAGAAGTTGCCTCAAAATCTGGATCTCGTGCAAGACGTCTCTTTGGTGGTAGAGATAGAGATGAGCGTGACAGGGGCAAATGTGATGGTATGGTATGACAAGTTACAAGCACCACAAATGAATCGTATTGGATGATATTTCTACTCAATAGAACGCTTAAGTTTGTATGGCATTTTTCTTTGAAATTCCTACAATTGTACATTCTCCTCAGCAGTAGTTATATTAAAACCAACCTTACAGGGTAGAAATGAGTGAAAATTGTAAACAAAGTGAGTCACCTCCCAAAGCATCTGAGCACAGAAGAAGTGAGAGTTGAAGACAGAAATCTGAGTCCAGCTGATCCTCCGGGGAAGTAGGAGATGGCATAATACATGAGAGCAAGGACCTAACAAAAGATGCTTCATTTTTAATATGCTAAAAGATGAAACCACTTTTGAAGAAGAAAGATTACCTGCAACACGGAGAAGACAACAGAAAGAAGGTAGCTGTGAAGCACCATGGATACATAAATCGTGCCAGCCATACTCCCAAAAAGCCCACTGTAAAAGGAAGTCTCTGAAGGAAACAAATACAATAAGCACATTAGTCAAGAAATGCAAACTATGTATTATTCACATATATATACGGTATACCTCCTTTGATAACATGTGGGTGAGCTGAGCCCTTGGACCTTTTAACGCAAAAAGGAACCAACTATAAAGGCACATCCAATGGTGAAGCAAATTGCGAACTTCTGAGGTTTCAACACCATTACAGGAAGGAATATGGTGAAAGCAATGAAGATAAAGAAGAAGCCAGCGGCGAGGAAGAAGCCAAAATACACAAGAGACTTTCCAGAGGTGGTAGCAGAGTTGAAGTCTCTCACTCCTTTGGAAACCCTATTGATCAAAAATTAATGATCCCCCAATTTCATGGGTAATTAAAATTTAATATACATACTTACACGCCGAATGTGGATGTGACTTTGTTGTTGACAGTACGCACAGCGGCTTCGAGATCGAGGAGGATGAATCGTCGGGGGCGGGGTCGGAAGCGGCGGCGTAAGCGTTCCAGTCGGCGAGCAGAGACGACGACGTTTTGTCGATGTCGGTGCTGGGGCCTCCGGCGAACCACGCCTGCGCTGTTTTATGCATATCGTTGATGATGATGATGATGAATTTTTCAAGAACGGATTTGGGATTTGGGAGTAGATTCAGTAGCGGCCTGGATCTGAATGCCAATTTCTATATCATTCGGTTGGAACAAAACAAATAATAATATTTGAGTTTTATTCAAATTTATTTAGTAGGAGCATTTCAAAACTTCTAAAGCACATGGAAATTGCTAATATATCTACTATCCTATTCCGGTCCACCAATGTTTTTAGCTGTAAAATTCTCAATCCAACATTTATTTATTCATTTTATTTAAAAGTTATGATACATCAAAATCAATTGTAATTTAGTAATAAAAAATTTATCTCATAAATAATGTTCATTAGTCACAAATATAATTTCTTGAAAGAGAGAGAGAGAAAGAGCTCAACTTATGTTTTATGAGGCAAGCATGCTCGTTTTCTTGAGAGAGTAGTGCGGGAGATCAAGATTGCTTGTGATGCCATCACGCGTTAGAAGAAGAAGAAGAAAGAAGCACGAAAGTGAGATTAATTTGTTGTTATCATTCATAAAGTAGATGTTATTATTGTTTGGTTTGATCAAAAATTTTGTAACAGTACAGCCTTAAACTACCTTCAACTATTAGCCTTAGCCTTAGGGATATGAATATGATTATTGTTTTCAATTTTCATGATTCTATCTTCATTCTTCCCATTTTCATGTCCTCATCCTCATCACATAAACAAGTAAATAAAAAGTTCACTATCACCACCTTGCAACACATTCATTTTTAATGGTTGCTGACTTAAATATTATTCCACCTAATTAATCAATTTTACATCTACATGAGATGTAATTTTTCCATCAACAATAAAAGTTATTCTATCCTGTCTCGTATTTAATGTAGAGTTGTTTAATAATATAAGTTGTGTTTTAATAGAATAGGTAAATCAACTTTAATAAGAGAGTTGTTTTTAATAATATTATATTGGGTTAATGTGGAAAAAATAATGACATACGTGTAATATTGAGGTATTTGAGGGAGATAAATAAAAAATTAAAAATATTTTATTACTATTATTTAAAGAAATGATAAATTTAATACGAGACATACTTTTTTATAAATAATGCATGTGGTACAGGACATTAAAAGAATTTGCTATGGTTTTGATGAGAACTTAATTTAAAACAATTTACAAACAATTATTTTATGTCTAACTTTAATTTTAAAGACAAAATATACTTCTCATACTCTAAATTACTAAAACAACTAACAGATAGGATATTTATTTCCTAGAAACTTAGGCAGTTGTCTTAGTCGTGTATTTTACTTTTTCACTTTAACTACGTGTCTTATTTAGTGTTTAGATTCTTGTGATCAAAGTAGGAATGGCGAATTTACGATAACTCAAAATTTTCTTAACCAACAACCATATATGGAGTTTACGTAATTTAATGGAATCTTTAGTGCTTGTTTAGTTTCTCTCATTAATTATCCGACGGACACGATTGACTTCATTTTAACACTTGTCATTACCCACGTTAACTCATTTCACGCCTAATCACGCAAAACCAAACGAAAGCTTACAGGTTAAAAATAACAAGAATCATAGATGGAAAATGGTCTCCAAAAAAGAAAGGTTTGAGCAGCAAATTGTCACATGGTGGAAAGATGAAAGTGGTTACTGGTGGGGTCAGTATAAATGGAGGGGAGGGTAATCTATATTAAAGAAACTGATACACCTCTTCTGGGCAATCTTGAAGGTGCTTGACTTGTAAAAACCCCTAATTTTTCAGCTCATCTTGTAAGCTATTTATGCTTCGAATTACAGTTTTTATCTTGTTGGGTTTTCAGTGGGGAGATTGAAAACATATATAGGAGATCTGTAGTGTTGGGTTTTCAGTGGGAGATCTTTCTCTTTCTCTTTCCGAGGATTAAAATTTTCTTTTGAATTTTAGATGGATGATTAATTGGTGTAGGCATCTATCTATATATGTTCAAAGTTAATTCTGGAACTGTTGGTTCTAGTCAAGTTTTGAACACTTTAGGGTTTCTTTTCGGAATTATCGAGAGAGATTCTTTGGTTTTTGTAGAATTATTATTTCTGTATAGAGAATGTTGCGTTGTGCAAGAATCAGAAGATATGTTGTTTGTTTCACTTTGTTCACCGGGGTGGGGGAGCTTTACTCATTTCTTGATTCGTGGGCATCGGATTCCACCTTGTTAGACAATATATTTTCAAATTCAACTCACTTTCTTGATTTGCATCTGTGTAATTGATTGATTGAACTACTCCATTTAAACCCAAACGTAAGTTTTCATTCTTGAAATCGAGTTTGTTTCTAGGGAAGACAAAAGGGAGACTTAGCTAGACAAGTAATCGTGTATTTTTCTGAAGGTTTTATCCCTTAGGTTTTGGCCCTTGGAATGACGATTTTATCATATCCAACTACAGTAGATGCTGGAGTTCTCATAGTAATCCTAGCAAACACTGCAATATCTATATCCATCGTGAAGGAGATCTTTCGCTCTATACTGCACGTAATTGGCATTCGAATTGAATCATGGGAAGAACTCTCCGTGGACACTTCAGACTCTTATGAATGCCATAAAACTCCCTCAGAATCATATGTAGAGGAGTTCAGAAGCCAAATACCAGCAATGAGGTTCGACTCACTCTGTATACATGACTCCGAGTGCTTCATTTGCCTAGGTGAATTCAAGCCAGATTCAGAGGTTAACCACCTTTCTTGTGGACACGTTTTTCATAACTTGTGCCTCGAGAAGTGGTTAAACTTTTGGAGCACAACGTGCCCACTTTGTCGTAATTTCATGATGCCCCAAGAAATTGAAGAAGATACTTGCCCTATGTAGATTGTGCTTGTACAACATATAGATTGTGCAGGAATGGGTATCGATGAATTCCAATTAAGCTGCCAATGTTTTGCATCCTCTTGTAGTGACGGGCCAGCATAGCTTATATTATTTATATTGTAAAAGCTTCTCGACTCTTTGCAGTGGTATTATTTAAACTCATCTTTGTTTCTAGATACATTGAATAGAAACTTGATGATGAAGAAGCAAAAATGAGAGCATATATGATTCATGCAGGTAAAAAAGTTGACGAGGAACATGACAGGTGGTTCTCCTGTTAAGTCACACAACTTGCATCCAACGGACATGGCACTCCGAGTCAATCCTGAGTTGCGATGGTACCTGCACCTGAACGAACCAGCATGTGTTGTTGGGGAACACAAGCAGTTAGGTATTTTCACACTTGAAGATCTTCTCAACCTGATTGGAGAAGTTGGTATGGAGGAGCGCGGTGACTTTTTGCCAATCTTTGATTCGTATGGTCCTGATTGGAATAATTAAGGTTTTGAGAAGCCTTGAAGAGAAGAGATGATGCAATTTTTTAATTCACTCAAAAGGGTATAGATTCATTAGACATAATATTCTGGTACATGTTAGCTAGCTTCTTATTGATGTCTGTTTTCGAAAAGTGATAAGGGCATTATGAGATGATCCTCCAAGAGAAACAAGGAAAATAGCATGCAATTAGTTGCACAATAGAAAAAGGGATGTATGTCCGCTTTCCTCTATTTTTGTTTGTTTCGACCCGGAGTTTCTCTACTTCTGAGGTTGTAGATCCTCTCTCTCTCTCTCTCTCATTACTACTACATTTACAACAATAATTTCATTTTTCCTCGTATCTAATAAAATCAATGATATATTCAAAATAAAATTACAAACTACTGTCAAAAGGTAACACTGATTTGAGAGACACAGACAACACAAGATACCAACCAACCAACACATTCACTAACAACAAAATCCTTGTCAATGAATGAGGAAGGATTAGCATGCATCACTACCATACTTGCAGTCTCTAGTGAGATCATTAAAAGTCTCAATCTGCTTCTTTCCCCTAATAAACACTTCTGAATCAACAGAAATCCTCATATAACCATCGAACTCAACCGTGTTTCCATTATTGAGCTTTGTCGTTTCGTAATACCAATCACTATTAGCATCCCACAGATCTTTATTATCTTCAAGAAAGTGAGTTGAATACTTCTCCTTCAAAGGATCAAAGAAGGACGTTTCTTCCTCATTCGTAGCAATATAAACCTTCCTTCCTTCTTCGATCTTGTTTGTCAAGGAAGCTAAAAGATATTCAGGCGAAGTATCTCTATCAAGATTAGGCCACAGCTTTTTGTTCCTCACTCTCTCCCCCTCTCAACATGAACAGCATCAAAATCCCACTTCATTCTTGCTGTAATAGCAGAAGCAACATCCAGTAAACGTCTCGATTTCCAAATCATAGCCCATGGACGATGGATAACACTCTCCGTCTCACCCTCACAAACCCGACTCCAGTAATTATCCGGCTCAACAGAACCAAACTTCCTCATGATCAAAATATCCTTCACATCAGCTAACTTCATAGGTGTGACTCTAACATCCTCCACAAGATGAAGAGTCAATCCATGTTCGTGTTGCCATTTTTTCCAGAACTGAACTTGATCAATCACAGATGCAGAATCCTTCAAATGCTCAAAATCGAAATAGAATCTGAAATCTTTGCCCTCTTCATCAACACCAGATGAAGAGTAAATCTTGGACAAACACATGCTTAGATCCATAACCAGAGTCCGGTTCAAAAACTGGGCCTCGCCTAACATACACGTGAAACTCCACAGATACTGATTCATACTCTTGCATCTATCGCCACCACCCGAATAAATCAAGTACTTTCCACCACTAAACCAGCCCTCTGAATCAAGTGCATCATTCACAGTTTCTCCAGTCTCAGATAACTCCTTCTCCTTCTCCTTGCCCTTTCCCTTCCCTCTTCTCATCCTAGCATTGCCACCCGAATGATAACCCCCAATACCAACTACACTCAACGTGCAATTATCAGATCTTACAAGGCTAAAACTCCGATAATCCTTCTTAGATGCAACAGCTGTATTTCCATCCTTTGCCCCGAAGCGCCACGCCATATGACAAGAAGAATCATTCTCCCCTCTCACCGGCTTCCCAAATCGGTGGAATTGAACATCCTTAAACTTGTCAATGGCAGCCCTCATTAACAGATGGAACACCTCAGAATCACGACATTTAATCGGGTCATTAACCCCACAATCATTGTTCTCAGACACCACCTCCTCCAATCCAACATCAGTAAGGTTAATCAACACACCCAATGCTGATTCATCCGTGCCAACGTAGTTCTCACCCATTCTAACCACATTAAAAGTGGGATTGGAATTCGAGGAGAGGAAATTTGTGATTTTTGAGGATGGGTGGAAAAAGGGGTCTTGGATCTTGAAGGTAACGGCGATAATGGTGAAAACTATGACCCCCAATACAAACACACTCAAACAAAATTTGGCTAATGCATTTTGCCCAACATTTTCAGGCTTCAAATTTCCACTCCTTGATGATCGACCCAACATTTTATTTCTTGATAATTTCCTTTTCTTAACCTTTAATCACTATAATAAAAAAAAAAAGTGAGATATTAGGGTTAAAACTTTGAAGAAATAATCAGGGAGAAGCGCAATGTTTATCAAATATGAAATCGAGTGAATACAGTGGATACAAAGTGTGTAGTCATTACCTCTCATGAGGATCAGCTACCGAGAACGATAATTACTGCATGCTGGTTGCTATATTGTAATTTTAGTTAGACAAACCAAACTTCAATAACATTCTTCTTATAAAAAAATGAAATATGTTTTAAATAAAAGTACTTAATATTTCATTAAAGAGATTAATTTTAAAAATAAAAGTCGATTATTTGAACGAGCGATATTTTTTTAATTAAAAAAGGTTATATATCACTGTATGGTAAGATGCAATAAAGCCGAAATTAAACAAAAAGAATAAAACCCCAGCCCAACATTGAGAAACAATGAATTGTTTGGAATAATATAGAAGATAGAAGAAATTGATAGAAGTAGTTTGTATATACAAGTACAACACATACATGGCAATTGGCAAACACGGACCTTGTTATCATGTATTGTACTAAACTACTGTGTAATAAAATGGAACACAGTTTTCATCACGATGAAACAATAGAGTTTGATGATGATGAAGCTGTATCCAATTCTTCAATTGCATTCACTTCCAATGGTGGTGAACCACTGATACGCCTCCTGCTAAATAAAACATCAAACTTTAATCATGAACAAAACCATAAAACTAGATATGAGGACACGAGTAAACCACAACAGGACATTAATTAAACCCAAAATACCTCTGAAATATGTTATCTTCAGATAATGCCTTCTCCAGTCTCTCCTCAAATGGTGTCGCATGCCAACTCACTTTTGATCCTGAACACAAGAAATTTTGCATTTTAAAACCAAAAAATGACAAACAAACACAAACAAAAACTGAGAAAAGCGCATGCCTCTTTGTACTTGGTAGTAGAATTCGGAATCCCATTCCCATCCCGCCATTTAGGAGATATACAAGTTTCTTCTTCATCATTCCAGTGGGCTGCCACCATCCCCAGAATAGGCCTATCTCCTGGAGTTTTTAAAGAATTAACTTCTCCGGCTAAATCTGGTTTGAGCCGGTAAGATAGGCTGACCTCTTCCTTTCCAACTGCAACACCATCTGTTATTGGGGTTCTTGCATCATCATTTGATTCGCTCAGCTCAGTAGAATTGGACTTTTCTTCCTTCCACTGGGACAGATGCTCAGTTGGATTCAAGACAGAGTACACATACTGAGATCGGATCATTGTTGTTCTTCCACCAGCAATATTGTTTACGTATACAGTACCAGGGGTTTGCATCTCATCGGTTAGTTTCAGTGGAGTGGAATATGGCGATTGTTTTGTGACACTAAAATTGGCAGGTGATTCAGAATCTTTGGAGTATTGAATAGAATCTTCGGATGATAATCTAGAGCTATCAGTCTGGCATTCAAAACGAACAGACTTGTTTGTGCGCTTCACAATAGTAGGAAAGGCTCTAGATGAAACAGAGGAAATTGCAGACCATTCGGTTTCATTTCCAGGCACATCTTTTGGAGCAATATCAATCTGAATATCACTGCACTGATTCGAGCTGATAGAGTGTCTCCCGGCACTATGTCTAGCAGTGGTGCTGCTAACAGATACACAATTGAGAGTAGAGAGTAAGTGTTTGTTACAGTGTCAAAGAAAAGTATCAGTACTAGCTAGATATAACAACAGAATGTGCAATTAGGAAAACGAAAAGAGCAAAGAAACATAGATATCTAAAGCACTTTTGAGTAATAACGAAAACTGTGCATTTCGTTACCATGTAATACAATTCGATCACATTTGAAGTCTACTACTGCACTAGAAACATGCAAGTTATTCTAAGTCTACCAGGTAAAATAAAAAAGACGAGGACAAAGGGATAACTAAATCTCAATCTTATTTTTAGTTTCTACGCCATACACGTAGGATATAAACCTGGTAGGAGTGCCCACCAAAAACCTGCTCCAGTTACCCATTCTCCAGACACTTTGAAAGGTGTTGAAGATTCATCAGGTTGCTTCTCGAATTTCAATTTCTCAATGGATGAATTGGGAATCCATGAATTAAATTTTGAAGATTCTTCTTTTTGAGTAGATATTTTTGCACAGTTCCCTGATACTTTTCGAAATTCTACAGGAGTCTCAAGTAAAGTTCCACATGCTTTCAGGAATTTGGCCTGCATGATATAGATTCAAGAAAGAGAACTTTAAAACTTGCTATATAATCTAACATTGAGACCATCGATTAAAAATGTTGGAATATGTAGTATCTTGAGATATCAAATTAGATTATATAATTCTGTATCCAGCAACAACACAAATCTTAAAGAAGCTAGGAGCATATTTCATTCTGATAAGAATAATTTATCTCTTATCACATTCGTTTAACTCAGGCTCGATCTAAAACAAAATTTAAGATCCGGCTATTCTATACAAAAAGCACAGGGAAATAAGAATTATAGATTGGTGTTCACCTTGATTCATCAAAACATAGGAACGCACAACTTCAAATCAGAAACAATATAACCTAAGAACTTGAAATAAAATATTGCATTCTAGATTCGAGTTTCAAGTCTCAAGCAAGCACCAAGACCAATAAATAATCCACGTTGACTCATTCAGAATTGATTAACTTAAAATTGTGTACGCATATCTAAAGCTAACATTCAACAACCTGCCAATATATAAGATCATTTCACAAAAGCGACAAATAATAATCTACTTACATTGAAAAAGGGACCTCATTCCTGAACTCAGTAAGTCATCGACTCATCGTCATAAACACAGCAAATCATCACACATACTTGTTAAACAGTTCAAGATTAGTTAAATACTTATCAGTTCTATAAATTTTCACAGGAAAACCTACATTAAAGGTTTCACAGATGACGAAAGCACAGGAATCTTAGGAGGCCAAGCCAAAAAAAAAAAAATTCAAACAAGAAGCTAAATATTTTTAAGAATCTAAAACATGCTGACCTCGTTCTTGAGCTCCTTGACATCAACTTCCTCAGGATCTTCCCCTTTCTCAAGATCTGAATCTCTTTCTGATTCTAATTAAAACAAATTCATACAAGAATATCACTTAATCAATCAATAATACCACAAAGAACATAGTAACAAATTCACGCCCAAAAACATTGATCTTCAACACTAACCCAAGAAACCCCAATTATGAATTAAAAAGAAAAAGAGTACCGTCAGGATAAAATAGCGATGATAACGCATTTTTATTCCGAGAAGCCCTCTGTACAGATATTCAAATCAAGATCACATATGTAGGGATAATATTAATTCAACAAACATTATCTATAAAAATTATATAAAATATCTTACCGGAATAGGTACGGGATGATAGTGGGAGTCTTTCATTCGAAAACAGGCGAAGAGACAACCCATTGTAGCAGCAATCACTGTCTGCAGAAACCCTAATACTCCCACACTTTCACCTTTCTTCTTAGCGGAAATCGATGCCATATCATTCACCGTTTTAAAATGAATGCCAAATCGTCAAATTTATGGAGTTTTAATGGAAATTATTAGAGAGAGGGGGAAGGTAGAGAAGAAGATTGGGAATCACTGTGATAGCTGCGTGCGTTTTTAAATTCTAACGGAGAGGGAAAAGAATTCAAATCAAGAAATTTGTAAATTTATATTTCTCTCCCCTACACTTCCAAGTCTTACACAAGAGTACCTTATTCCATGAAAATTACTTTTAAAGGACTTTCTCTTACTGCAATCCGTTTGCTAGACAGGTCAAACTTATTATTCCATAATATATATGTTAAATTAAATTAATTTAAGGATCAAGTATTATAATTGTTGTTAGATTAATTAGAAAATATTTAAATTTAGGGAAAAATTTGTGTCTCACGGGTGCACTTTACAATAAATTGTTATCACTTTCTAAAAAGTGATACAAATTAAGATAAAAGTTATAAAAATTAAAAAGTGTTGCACTTCACATTATAAGTGATAATAACATATTAAAAAGTGATAACAATTTATTAAAAATAAATTTGTTACACGAAATGAGATTCATGAGATTATCTCACACAAAACTTATTCTTATATTTATAATTCATGTAATAATTGTGTGTGTATGATAATAATAATTAATATACATAACATTGATGGTATATTATGAAGTCGAGTACACAAATTTTTATCTGTTAAATATATTTGTATCATCCAACATAACCGCGCTGAATAGCAGAGTTTAAATATCGAGATTTATTTAAAGATAAATCAAATTTACAGTGCGTAGCTATTAATTACGTGCATGAGCTCGATACGCAATGAAGAGGTCAATATTTGTGACTGTATACCAATCTTAAAAGGAGTGAAAATGAAACGACCACGTCATATGTAAAAGAAAGAATTTAAAGTATTCTTTTATTTTTCTTCCTTTAATATATTCTCTAAGTTTGATTGAATTTCAAGAAAGTAATAGGTAAGGTTTGATTAATTTGGCAATTTAGGACAGGACATTTAGATGAAAGGGTCCAAAAGTAGGCACCGTCTTTCATTGACATGACTGCACTGCACTGCACTGCATTTACAAGAAAAAACAAAGATGACTTTTTTATTGTAATTGTAATTTTGAATTGTTTACAAATTAGCTGTTTTTTCCTTAAATAAATCATAAATGCACACGCACCACTAACTTTGAATAATTAACTTGCATGTTTTGCACGTTTCTCCATATCATTATCCTTCCTACCGTAGGTTGGTTTCTGTAAAAGTATCCTTTTTACATGTCCCTAATGAAATCAAATTATACAAGGTGATTAATTAATTAATTAAATTATGAGTTAACTGTGAATTAAATGTACAAGTAAATATAACTAAAATTGACAAACTAAATTTAATTGAAAACGTGAAATTAAATATACAGGTTCATATATAACTTAAACGTGATGATCGCACAAATTTAAGATTAATACACTGAATGCATATGAGACTTGACATTATATATATAAATATATATTAATTCATTAGGATTACTTTTTAAGTGTATAAATGATGAAAATCCCTTAAAATATATATAATACTCTTCAACTTGGTGCAAAAGATGAATAATTAATTTACTTTAGCATATTGAAGCTCCGTTAAATTGTAAGGATTTCTTCTGTAAATATATATATATATTCTGTAAGGATTTCTTCTCTATCAATCATTTGTGCAGTACTTGATTAATGAAATTTTGAAAAGAAAAAAAAGTCGTGCCGAAAGAATATATACTCATTTTTGGTAAAAAGAATAGGCATGCATTTATACATGCATATATCATGTTCCCCAAAAGTCAACATTATACCCTCACAAAAGTCCATAGCCTTGCTCCGACCATTAATATATTCTTTAATTCAGTCATGGCCGCATTTTATTTATTTTTTCATTCCTGATATATCGTGTTCTGGTATAAAAACATCGAAGCAGATAATCCTACATATATATTCTTGATCGATCGATCGATCGATCTTAGATTATTTTATTTATTACATACGGAAATTAATTGATAAAAATGGAAAATGGAAATAGTAGGGTTAGAAAATACATGAAATCGTCGGTTCCTCGTTTAAGGTGGACATCGGATCTCCATCATAGCTTTGTTGAAGCTGTTCAAAACCTTGGAGGCAAATACAGTGAGTACCCCCACCCACCCACCTAAGCTAAGGTTTAATTTCGTTTCTAGCTTTTATATTAATTACATAATAATTTCTTTTATTTTTTGGTTCAACAGTTTAATTTGTAATTATCGATCCATTATACTTCTCCTTAATTAATTAATTAATATGCTATTGTATAACCGGCCTCATTTCAATTTTTACGCTCCATATATTTGAGCTAAAATTCATGAACTCGCTAATATTGAGCTGCATATTTATAAGAAAATGTGGTCATACGTGTCTCTTGAATATATATATATATATGAAATTTGGCAGAAGCAACTCCAAAGAGAATTATGCAAATGATGGATGTTAGAGGCCTCAAGGTTTCTCATATCAAAAGCCATCTCCAGGTCTCTCTCTCTCTCATTTGGATTAATTTTTCATATATATATATATATATGATTCTGATCATTTGATTTACAAGTCTTGTAATTCTAATTTTTTTTTCGATCATGGACTTAATGGCGTGAAACGCATCTTAAAATCCACTACAAACTTAATCTCACACATTTTGAAACATACTCGGTCGACCCCCTAATTTACACTTTTTTTTTTTTTTTTTTGTAATTTTAGTAAAACATAATAGGTATATATATATATAGATTAATAAATACATACTTGGCCATAATTGGCCGGTGGTAATATGTGTCTTATGTATGTTTGTTTTGAGTGATTTTTAGTAATCTATTTTATTTTTCCTAAAATCAAGTATTTGTTATTATTGATTTGTATTAATTATGACCCACTAAAATATGAAAGTCTAGCATGTGTTTATTTTAAGTGAATACTAGAGATCTAGTTTGTTTTATTAAACTACCAAATATTTAGTAGCCATAATTTTAATCCCATAGCTAGGGTCTAGGGTTTATATATATGAATTTTAATATAAAAATTTGTTTGACAAATTGGAACGTGTCAAATATTTAAAATTTCACTATTTATTATACCTGAAATTTCTAAAAAGTTAAGTATTATACACACTTGATGATCATTTTAACAATTATATTTTCTTGTGAAACTACTTTTTCATTTAATCCTATAATACAGTATGAAGTGGAGCTTCATTAAAAATTAATCTCAAGATCATATTATATATTTATATATATAGAGTTATAGGTAGGTAGGTTAAGTTTGCTCACTCATAGCTCATGTTAATTACATATAAAACAACATCATCCATTTTATAAAATGTTTCACACTTTTTTTTCGTCCATTACATAATACCTTTCATTTCACACTCTTAAAATGAAATCCCTTTCGTATACTCTACCTTCACAATATCCTCAATTTTACAAAAATATTATTATTTTTGGCACACACATACCCACAATCTTTTCTACTTTATACATAAAATTTATAAAATTATTCCTCAAAATTATACTCATTTTTTTACTTTTTTAATTTGTATGCTCTTTGTTATAAAAGGTAGGTTTTATGGGATGGGAAGAATAATACATATCTAATGTAGGTTTCTTGCCAACGATTAAAACGATTTTATATATCTATAAGAATTGGTTGCATTGGACATGTATCTAACTAAATAACTAATCATTTAATATGCAGAAAAATGTTATCAAGAAATTATATTGTAGCAATAAAATATATACATGATATATACCTAAGGGTATTTAATTATGAATTCTTGCAAATTTTGACCAGATGTACAGGAGCAGGAAGAAATCCATCAATTCAATAGAGTTCAAGAAATGCCAACAACCGGAATATATCAATTTGCTCTCTCTACAGTAAGTATTATCTCATTTGCATGTTAATTCACAGAAAGAAAGATGTGATATTTTTATATACTTTAATATTTAAGTGTTAAAATATATTATGAACACTGATGTGAGACAATATCAGACAAAACTTGTTCTTATATGTTTGTTAGAAAAATATTGGATTTTCTTAACTGGATCAAAGATTAGACTGCATGAATTCGTTCGGTTTCTTAACAACAATATTTTTAGCTTATTTTTTTATAAGAAAATCCCTCTAGGTTAATTATATATATATTCTTCTGCCTTTGTAGTGTCTGATTTTTTTAAGAATGGTTTATATATAAAAAGTATTTGATTTTATTAGAAGAAAAAAATTACACTTACAAAAAGTATATATGTTTATACGTAGCACTAGTTAATTAATTAATAATTTGTGCAGAGAATTGCAAGCTGTTTCTGAAACACCAACTCAGAGAATCCAAGGAAGAAGGAAAACTACCCAAATCGGTGGTGCCGTATTCTACTACCAGGTGATGAATCCCACACACTACACATGCACTTCATATGTATTAAATTACTTTTTATTTTTATTTTTTCAGAAAAACAAGTAAATTAATTTATGAGTGGTGTATATATATGGAGCTAAATTAATTTTTTCTACTGTTGAAGGTGCAGGGCAAAAAGAAGATACAGAGAATATTGAAGACGGTGAAATTCCATGGGCACACATTATGGAGCTACCCCATCCCCATCCGAATAATTTCAATCATCAACCATGCCATATCAATTTAAATCTAACTATGTCGTCCTCGCACTAATTTATTTTTATAGCCTACTATATATTAATTAGAATTTATGTGCAGAAATACATTTAATTAATTTTGCGTTGTAACATTATTGTTATGATTAATTTATTGAAATTAAAAATGTAGTATATCAGATTGGTCAATAATCAAGCCTCATAAAGACCGTGATTCAGGAGATTAGGGCTGCCACAATGGCCTTTTGTGGAGGTATTGGGCCTTCATCCCATTTTTATGGGGGCCCAAATGCCACCATATCCATAATGGCCATTGAAGAAGGCCCATTAAATCGTCGGCAATACACTTGTTGGTGTTTCACTATCTTCTTTCATTTTAAAATTCACACGACAACAACATAAATTATAAAATTTTGAAAGCTTTAAGCTTTTATTATTATTACAATTATAATAATAATAGTCCAAAAGCAATAATTGAATCATGCACATCCTCTCTCTAGATGCAACAAATTAGTAATGATGTGGAATTATTTTATATATATATATATATATATATATATATATATATATATATATATATATATATATATATATATATATGACAACTAAGATGATATCCACTGCATCGTGCTGTACCTAATTTGCATGATTCGCCATTAATGTTTCTTATTCACAATCATTTCCCTCTCACACTAAATTACCTCGCGAATTGAAAAGGCAAATATTATTTATTTAATTAATTTCAGACGCAACGCCAACATTTTCGGGTTATTTCTTCTTATATGGTATTATTATTATTATTATTATCATTATCAACTTCATAGCTGATATTCATTACCGACAAAGAATAAACATGTGCGTACCAATTATTTATCAAACACCAAACATTAAACTCAATCCCTTCCAAAATATTTTTCACAACTTTCTTTTTATCAGTCTCACAATACCATACTATTATAATTTACACAATTTTGTTGTAATTTTGAGCATCCCTATGCTCTCCTGACCTTTTAAATTTATTTGGCTCTTTTTAAAAAATAATTTAATATCACTACTTTTGAACTCACACACACAATTCAATCATATTTTTTTTTACTTTATACATAAAATTTACCAATTTACATTTCAAAATCCAAATCATTACCCCCAATTTTTTATTTTGTGTGTCCTTTTACATGTAAAAGATAGAAAACAAAATCTACTATGAATAAGAGTTCATGGTGAAACTTGGTCCATTTTAAAGAGTATCGGTTGTAATAATTGAAAAGTATTACCTATATTAACTAAAGGGTATCGGTCGTGATAATGAAAAGTATGTCATATATTACTAAACAATATCGGTCTTAATAAATGAAGAATATTATCTATTTTACTAAAGGGCGTGATCACCATGATAATTGAAGAGTTGTTTTGTTCTTTCAATGTGAATCAAATTTCATTGTGAAACTTGATTCACCTAGACACACCCAAGATAAAAATCTTTGAAAGGTTCATGGCCCATAGGGGTAATATGTTAAAACCGGAAAAAAATAAGATTTATGACTAACTTTTTCAGGGCTATTTTGCCTCGAATTGATTAGCTCAAAGCCATATAAGGTTGAGCCCTATATGGTTAGGGGCTAGCTCATTAGCCCATTTAATATTTTTATTTAATTTTAATATAATTATATGATAATATTACTAATATTTTATTTTTATTGTTGTACATATAGATTAAATGAGTTAAAATATACATTTTTATTGAAATATAAATAAAAATAAGTACTAATTGAGATGTTGATTTTTAAATAGTGTTATATTTTCAATAATGCGTGATATTTTTTAAATTTGGTTAATGTGGTTGAATATCAATTATACTATCATATATTCTTTAATTTTATAGGTTAAATTTAAATTACATTAAGTTATATTATATATGTTTTGAATTTTAATTTTAATTTAAAAAAATTGTTACGTAAATGGTTATGGTTATGGATCGATAGAATTAGTGTTTGATCTCAACTGTTAACAACATTTTAAAAGTGATTGGGAATTATTTAGTCCACAGAGTGTGTTGGGATTAATCCGTGTAAACATTTAAATTAAAAAACATTTCATGAGTGATGCAATATTATACTGAAAAAAAAGTAGTAGTAATCGGAAAAAGTATATAAATACAAGGCTGAAAACATAATAAAAGCATTGGTTGGTTGGTTCATAATCTGATCATACCAAAAGAAACTAACAGTGAGAGTGGGCACAGACAGACAGCAGCAAAAATAGAAATAGAAATAGAAATAGAATTACAATGCAGCTGCTAAGAGTGTTGACACTCCTTCTCCTACTGGGCGCTGGCTATGCACACAACATCACCCATATCCTTGCCGCCCACCCCGACTTCTCCACCTTCACCCACTATCTCACCGTCACCCGCCTTGCTGCCGAGATCAATCGCCGCCGCACCATCACCGTCTGCGCCGTCGACAACGCCGCCATGACTGAACTCATCGACAAGCACTACCCTCTTGACGTCCTTAAGAACATTCTCTCTCTCCACGTATTCGCCGACTACTTCGGTGCCAAAAAGCTCCACCAGATTACCAAGGGCTCCACCACCACCTCCTCCCTGTATCAGGCCACGGGAGAGGCCGCAGGTACTTCAGGCTACGTCAGAATCACTGATTTGAAAGGGGGCAAAGTCGGATTCACCCCCACCGACTCCGACTCCGACCAACCCATGGCTACATTCCTCAAATCCATCCAAGAAATGCCCTACATCATCTCCGTAATTCAAATTAGCCGAATCCTGTCGTCGCCCTCCGCGGAAGCCCCCACCGCCGCCCCGGCCGACATTAATTTAGTTTCGCTGTTGGCGAGGCAGGGGTGCAAAGCCTTCTCCGGCCTGTTAACGGCGCAAGGGGCCGACGATGTATTCACGGAAAGCGTTAAGGAAGGACTCACCGTCTTCTGCCCATCGGACGACGCCGTCAAATCCTTCGCGCCGTCTTACAAAAATCTCACCGCCGATGGAAAAACTTCGCTGCTGCTGTACCACGGCGTTGAGGCCTACTATTCGATGGACATGCTGGGATCCAGCAAGAAGGGATCAATGATCAGCACTTTGGCCACCGAGGGATCAAAAGTTCGATTTCACCCTCAAAAACGACGACGCCGACGATGTAAAGCTCCAGACTAAACTCAATTCCGCCACAATTACTGCTACTTTGATTGACAAAGACCCCGTCGCAGTCTACCAGATCGATGAGGTTTTGCTGCCCAAGGAGTTGTTCAAGACAGCGCCTAAGTCCGCCCAAGCAGATGCCCCTGGACCCGCCGCCGCCGACGATGACGAACCGGCCGATGTCAATTCCACCAATAACGGGGGAATATTCATGTGCCGCTGCTCACTCTGTTTTCCGCACTATTCATATTTTTCTAAAATTATTTTCTTTTTTCTTTATCATTATTAGAGTGTGGATTTCTGTCACAAATTTCTATTTTTTATTGTATAAAACATTGTTTTTTTGCAATAATAAGATCACTTTATCATTGTAATGAGAGTTTTCGTTGAGTTTTTAAATGATTGATAATGTGGAATTAATGATCTAGGGTCACCATGAAGATTGATGGAGTATAATATTTATTTCTAAAATTTTTTATTTAAGTATAAATATCAAAAAGTTGTGCATTCTTTACTTTTGTGTTTATATTATTGTCACTTCAGAGTTTAAAAAAAAAAAAACATTTAAAGAGAAAAAAATGAGGTTCTTGTATTGAAAAATGATCTTCAATTTCCCATATATAGAAATTTGTACAATTAATAATAGTAAAGTGTTTATTAAATACTTGTAACGTGAAGGGTTGAAAATTAATAAATTAATAATATAATACTTCGTCGTAACTCGTATTTTATGGAACGAAAAACAATGAAGGTGGAAAAACAGGTATTGAGTCGTGGTGGTGTAGTGTCGGCGTCAAATAAAAAAATTTGTGATGAAATTAATGAATTAGTAATATACTTACTACTTAGTTGGGATTTTAAAATATAGGAACAACTAATATGTCCTGTCCAGTCCAGTCCAGTCCAGTCCAGGTAGGATTGAGCATTCCAATTTCCATATCATGTGTAAATTAAGGAATAAAACTTTAATTATCCGAATTCCACATGAACATGATTGAGACCTCACCTATGATCCAGTTGGCCTGGGAATACAGAAATGAAAAAAATATATTTATAATTCACCTCATCAACACTAATAAAAATGTCATTGAATTAAAATTCTTGTGTAGTAAGTATAATAAATCTAAGCTTCTTTTTTGTTTTTCATTTAAAATGAAATTTAGAATTGTTATCTGATAACACACCTAAGATATATTTTTTCCTTTTGTGGTCGATGGTACTAGTAAATGTAGTTACTTTCATTAAGTTGGAATCGAGGAACTGAATTAATATTTTGAATTGTAGTTATCTTTTTTTAGATAAAGATTTGGATGACAACAAAGTACATCTTGATATTCCAATTCCAATTCCAATTCCAATGAGAACAGAAAGTCCAATTATTTGGGCCGCCCAATAAACCTCGTCTATCAACACATCACTTGCTTTAGTTCACGCCCCAGATTATCTGCCCACACTTTTTTATTTAGTGCACACACCAAACCTTTTTTTTTTTAAATCTTACTAACATATAAAAATACAATATTGCCCTTTACCATTTAAGTATTTTTAATACATATAAACTCTAATTTATACAGCCACCAACTGTTACCAAGTTAATACCGAGTCAACACCGGGAATTATATCGGAAATATTTTTCAAAAAAATCAGATATATTCAAAATTTATATATATATTTGATCTTTCTTTTCTTTTTCTCATAATATACACATATCTCAGAAATATTTTTCGAAAAAATAAAAAATACAAAAAAATTAAAATCTGAAATCAAATTTATTTTTTCAAAAATACATAAATTTCAAAAACTTGGATGTTTTTCATAAAATCAGATTTGAAATTTTTATTTTCTTAATTCTTCGTTACAATATCAACAGAGAAAAAAAGAATTAAAAAATGAAGGAGAGAGAGAGTAGGGAAGCGGAGAAAAGTGAAAAAAGAGAAGAAGAGTAAGATAGCAAACCTGAAAACGGGTCGCCGGCACGAGAGAGGGGCGGGGCGGCTGAGGTGGGCATTGAAGGAGGGAGGGGAGGGAAAGGAAGGGGGAGAAGAAAAAAACCCAGGGAGGGTGAGGCGAGGGAATGAGTGGTGAACAAAATTCAATGAGGGGGAGGGGCGGTGAAGAAAGCTGGGAAGGGGTGAGGGAAGAGAGGAAAAAAACAAATGAAGTAGGGAAAATTAGGTTTTTGTAATGAGGGGTAGATATGATTTTTTGAGCTGAATGTATTCATAAAATGAGGTGTATTTTCATCATGTGTGTACTAAATAAAAAAGTGTGTGCAGATAACCTGGGGCTTAGCAGTTAGTTCAATATAATAATATTTGTTCTACAATCTGACCCAAATATTTTCCACTCGCACATCAGATCACATCTCATCTTATTATTATATAATAAATAACAATCATCATAGTACGTACTACGTAGTAACATTTACACTATCTAATTAATGATATATACGTATTATAATTGAAGGAAAATCATGTGATGATAAATATATTTTATTACATTAAATATGTATCAATCAACTCAACTAATGTAATAACAAAATGTTATATAATTGTGGCCATGTTGTGTTGGGATTTTAATTTTAGATTATTGCATTAATTTCTAATATACCAATTATAATATGAAATCCACTATTAAGTATTTTATAGAACATAATGAATGTAATCTGTTTTTCGAAAAAATAATAATAACATACTGTAATCTTAATTATATTATATAAAGAAACCAAATTATAAACTTAATACCAATATTCACATGTAATTATATAATATTTAGACACCTTGTATTAATATCTGACTAAGAAAGCATCAATAATGGGAAATATTTTATAAAGTTTCGAGGAATAAAATGAGTAGTTTATAAGTTCGAAGGAGTAGAATTTTAAATACTCCCTCCGTCCCATGGGGTTCTGCATACTTTTCTTTTCGCTCCATCCCAACAAGTTGTGTCACTCACTAAAAAGAAAACATCACATAATATTAATACTCTCACGATATCATTTAAATTTTAAAAATGTCACTCTTATTCTATTCTACTTTATTCATTCTCTTACTTTATCTCATTAAATCATCCAAAATACCGTTATACTTTATTTTTTCTCATACTCTATATTCTCTAAAAGTTAACATTTTTTTAAAAAAATTTTGTGACTAAGAAGTGTGCAATGGTCGTGAGTAGGGGTGGATCGGTGCGGTATACCGAAAATACCGTTCCATACCGTATATCGTCCGAAAATTTCGTTATGTAAATTTTCATATCGTTACCCTACCGAAGTTTTCGGCATACCGAAATTCGGTATATCGAAATTTTGGTATAAAATAATTATTTATCGGTCAAGATCGAAATTTCGGTATACCGATTTTTTAACTAGATCGATATATAACAGTCCATATCGAAATTTTGGTATACTATTTCATACGAAATTGCGGTATACCGAACATACCGAATACCGACACATATTTTTTACCGAAAATACCGAAATATATTGATTTTTTCGGTACCGAAATACCGAAAATTATAAAAGTGTATATCATTACCGTACCAAAAAAATTACGGCATACAAAAAAATTTGATATTTTCAATATTATTCGATTCGATAAATACGATATACCGAAATTTCGGTATCTTTTCCGCACCTAGTCAGGAGGAGTATATTTTTTCCATGGAAGCATGAATTAAAGCAGCCCCTGACGTGATTAAACACGAGAGAATAAGTGCATAGTCATGAGTCACGCATTTGTGTTCGAGTCAAAGCTAGTGCCTACCGTTTTTATTTTAATTTTTTTTTAAAGAAAAAACTGAACTTACTGATTAGAGGTTTACGATGTAAAAAATGGAAAATCAAAATTTATGTGATTGAAATTATTCATATCTCACTTATTTGAAAGATATATTTAAAAACATTTCATCTATTCTAAGAGTCGAATTCTCATTATTTATACCATTAAATAATTTCATATTATTTTGAAGTTCAAATTTGTAGAGAAAATTGAAATGATTTTCTTTCACAATACCTCATAACAATACTTTGTTTTCATACTCTTTCCACATATTTTTTTGTATATCTTACAAATTTAACCAAACACCCATTATTTTGTTTATTTACACGTATTAGCATAAGATAAATTCGAAATATCTTGAGTTTTTATATTTGATCTAAGTGAATAATTAAACAAAACCGAATTAAGAGTCCAAGTTGTTTAAACTTGCGATATTTTTAAAGCAAAAGCCTACCACCTACCATTTGAATTTCCACCATTTTTCTTGCTGATCAAGATATTTGGCATATTTCTGTCAAAAAAGAAAAAAAGATATTTGGCATATTCCCAAAATATCTCAAATAAATAAATAAATAAATAAAAAGGTCACGTGATTGAGACGTGCCCCCGCCCCGGCGTTGAATGCTTATATATTCTCTCTCTCTCTCTCTCTCTCTCTCTCTCTCAACATTCAACAAATCTTCCGTTGCTCTGAGACCTCTGTCCTCTTCATTACTTTTCTTCTCAAATTTGTTGGTAAACCAAGACAAGGTTTGTTCAATTTCTCTCTCCATATCTATAAGTATAACTGCATGTCTGTGTATATCTTCATGCAAATTGCATTGCCAAAGTCTTTAGATCTGAAATACTTTGTGTTTACTGATCAAGATCTGATTATTATATTTGATAGAAACCGAGATGGGTAGCTCTGAATTTTCATGGAAGTTGAAAGATCATCCAAAACTGCCAAAGGGGAAAACCATCGCCATGGTTGTTTTGGATGGATGGGGTGAGGCCATTGCCGATAAGTACAACTGCATCCATATCGCCGAAACCCCCACCATGGATTCACTTAAAGATGTAAAATATTCATTGTTTTTTAATTCAAATATCTGTATTTTACGATTAATATGTACTAGGTTTCTGGATCTTTGTATGTTCTTCTCGATTAGCTTTGGGATATATTTTGATGTGGGATTCAAATTTTTGTTGTTTGGTGTAGGGTGCTCCTGAAAAGTGGAGATTGGTGAAGGCCCATGGTAAAGCTGTGGGGCTACCCACAGATGATGACATGGGAAACAGTGAGGTTGGCCACAATGCTCTTGGTGCCGGCCGGATTTTTGCCCAAGGGTGAGTTATTTTTATTTCATTAATATGTTTGGTCGTTAAATTCATCGTGGAAAAAAGATTCTATTCCTGATTTGTTGTTTATTAATCTTATTATTTTTCTCTATTTATCTCGTACAAAAATATTCTCTCCGTCCCAAATAAATTTTTTTATTACTTTTTGCACAAGTTTTAAGAAATAATATTAGTTTGTGTAAAGTACATTTGGTGAAGGATGTTATGGTATATTTCATGGTCTATTTATGAATAAAGTTGATGACAATTTAAGCAATTAAAGAGATGTTTGAAGGGTAAAGATAAAGTGTTATTCTTTTTTGGAATATAAATAAATAATTTGAACAGGTTAAAAAGAAAATCAGTACTAAATTTTTTGGATGGAGGGAGTATGTTTTTCTAATGTAGAATAAAAAAATCAGATATTTTCATCTCTAAGTATTATTGAGAGAATTGGAGTGAAAGTGAGAAGACCCTATTCTAAAACATGATTGTATTTGCTATAATGCATAAGGAACAATATCAATATATAAATCAAGAACTGTTTCTCTTATCTGGGCTATTGACAAGAGGAATACCTATGGAAATGTTCTCTTCCTGATAATTATCATGTGTAAGAATGGTTGAGTAAGAGCATAGTAGGAAATTCATGTAAAGAAGTTTTTGTTACTCTAACTTGGTCTCTGTTGACCTGTGGCTACTGGCTAGTACATAAAGTACAGCATTGTTTTTAAGGGACAATACCATATTATGATTGTCCGTTTGTGTAGTCACTGAGTTCATAATCATGACAAATGCAAATGGGAATGTCAAATCTTTTATTCTGTCTGGTTTGTGTCCTTAATATTTAAATCTATTGGTTAATATATATATATATTTTATGTTTTATGTATTTCTGGCTGTAGTGCTCAGCTTGTGGATATGGCCCTTGAAACTGGTAAAATCTACGATGGAGAAGGTTTTAACTACATCAAGGAATCTTTTGAAACTGGAACACTACATCTCATTGGGTTATTAAGTGACGGAGGTGTCCACTCTAGGCTTGATCAGTTGCAGGTAATTCAGCTCTCAAAATGTCATGACTAACTCTTGCTCAATCCAGAGGCAGTAATGACATTCGTTTCTTTCAGTTATTATTTTAACTGTCCATTTTTATCATTTCAGAAGTATGCTCTTGCCTATGAAACAAAACACTAACTATGCACTTCTTGTTTTGGAGCTCAGCTGTTGCTTAAAGGTGCCAGCGACCGTGGTGCTAAAAGAATTCGTGTCCACTTTCTCACGGATGGACGTGATGTTTTGGATGGATCAAGTGTAGGCTTTGTTGAAACTCTGGAAAATGATCTAGCAAACTTACGTGGGAAAGGCATTGATGCCCAGGTTGCATCTGGTGGAGGTCGCATGTATGTTACAATGGATAGATATGAAGTAAGCATTTTTTTCTCTCTTACCTTTTTGGCAACGGAAAGATTGTTGCGCTTCTGGAGTTTGTGTTGATTCAAGAAAGGATTGCTAAACTCTAGATTTGGCAGCAGTAGTTGTCCTTATCTTGGGTGGCATGATGTCGTGGACTCCTGGGTGGGTAAAGGATGCAGACTGGGTAGTACAGGGTTGGAGGGATCAAAGGTGGTATACATAACAAGCATTGCTTATTGTGTGTGAGCTAAACGGTGGACTTCATGCAGTCCACCTTTGTTTGTTTGTGGCCGATAGGACTGGTCTATGCACACATTCTTATACATTATTACTCAGTGATGTGGATCTAATTTGGACTGATGGGAGGGTTATTAACATTTACAGCCTTGGATGTTCAATATTGTGTTCCATCCTGTTCTTCTGTCCACTTGTTGCAGTGGATGGTAGTGCTTATATTTAATTGCAGTAAGTCCCGTAGTGCTCTGTGTGGAGGATGAAAACTTGGCTCCGAAGGAGTTGTTGACCCCTATACTTTAGCTTCAGCAGCATCCTGTCTATCCGATCATATTATATCCTCTTTACTTTCACTTTTGTTTCTACTCCCCTCCATAGTCTCTTGGTCCGGACTATATACATGTCCATATTTATACATTTGGCTGCCTGATTATTCTGATGCCTTTTAACAATTTTTTAGTGTTCACCTAACTACGTGAAAGTTCTCATTTAAGAGACCTGTGCCTTAATGCATTATTATCTTTCCGGCTATTTCCAGAATGATTGGGATGTTGTAAAGCGGGGATGGGATGCTCAAGTCCTTGGAGAAGCACCACACAAGTTTAAGAGTGCTCTTGAAGCTGTCAAGAAGCTGCGAGAGATTCCCGGTACAAATGACCAGTACTTACCTCCCTTTGTAATTGTTGACGATAGCGGTAAGGCTACTGGGCCTATTGTCGATGGTGATGCTGTTGTAACTCTGAACTTCCGGGCTGATCGTATGGTCATGCTTGCCAAGGCACTCGAGTATGAGGACTTTGATAAATTTGATCGAGTTCGATTTCCTAAAATTCGTTATGCTGGAATGCTTCAGTATGATGGTGAACTTAAACTTCCAAGTCGCTACCTTGTTTCTCCTCCAGAAATTGAGAGAACTTCTGGAGAATACTTGGTGCATAATGGTGTCCGCACTTTCGCTTGTAGGTAAGTTGGGTTAAGCTTGATTTTCTTAGTGTTTTTGTTCCCTTCATAAGTAATTGAGGTATCCACTGAAAACCATGTCCGAGACTCAGAGGTGACCATCTGATTGGGTCTTAATTGTTTGATTTCTGCAATACTGACTTCATTCTCCTGTTATCACTTGCCAACCAATGCCAAAGCATTTGAAATAACCTGTTGGTCAACAAAGTGCATTATATTCCTGCTTGATCTAAAGCTATATATGCGTGTTATTTCAGTAATTATGGAAATTACAGAAATTTAAAACTTTGTTCATTTTTAAATTGTTTGTTGGCTTTACAAAGCTTCACCAGACATTAAACTTCCAGTCTGCAGTGTCTTAATTACTGTTATTTTAGTAGCTTTCTGTCACCTGCACCAATCTCACTATGGACATTTTCCTGTCGTGTTTTGCAGTGAAACAGTTAAATTTGGCCATGTCACTTTTTTCTGGAATGGGAATCGCTCAGGATGCTTTAACCCTCAAATGGAAGAATATGTTGAAGTTCCTAGTGACAGTGGTATTACCTTTAATGTCCAGCCGAAAATGAAAGCATTGGAGATTGCCGAAAAGGCAAGGGATGCCATACTTAGTGGAAAATTTGACCAGGTAATCCAACTTTTTTTTTTTTTTTTTGTGTGTGTGTGTGTATTATTTATAGCTGAGATAGACCTAATGCTTTCATAAGTTTCAATTTCTTGATGCGATTTTCTTTTTACTTTGATGAAGGTACGTGTGAACTTGCCTAATAGTGACATGGTGGGACACACTGGTGATATTGAAGCGACTATTGTGGCTTGTAAGGCTGCTGATGAAGCCGTCAAGGTAATACTAATTTTGGAGTTGTAAAAACTTGCGTAGTCATTATATGGTACTCTCGTGTGTCACAGACCTATTCTTCAACTTGTAATTTTTTTAAACTATAGTGATTATTTGCCGATTGTTTTGATTTTGGTTAGATGATCCTTGATGCAATCAAGCAAGTGGAGTGGAATATATGTTGTAACTGCTGATCATGGGAATGCAGAGGACATGGTGAAAAGGAACAAGAAAGGCGAGCCTCTTCTTGACAAGAATGGCGATATTCAAATCCTTACTTCTCACACACTCCAACCAGTAAGCAGTTCATTTACAAATTTCTTATCCTAAAACTTGCTGAGTTGTGATATCAATTCCTAGATATGTTATATACATTTCTAGAGCCCTACCAGTGTTTAATATGCTCTTTATCATATGGTTCTTCACCATAGACTGCATAAAAGTTTCATCCAGTCATTACAAACCACCATGTGGTGCAGAATCAAATGTTAGCCGTGTTCTTTTATCTTTATTTTCTTTCATAAACACCCCTTACTTTCATCATACGCGTATATCATGTTTGAATCAGCATCAATGAGATAAAAGAACTAATCTGGATTAAAAGATCACATTTTTCCACACCTATGCCCAATGTGCCTCAGCTAAGCACACCTTATTCTTCTCCCCACATATGAATCTAATTCATGTCTAATTTTTTTCATGAACAGCAAGATGTGAAAACAGTGATTAGTGAGACATTAGAAGTGATTTCTGAGAGAGATTAACTTTTTTTTTTTTTTTGGTGGTTAGGTCCCGATTGCAATTGGTGGGCCTGGACTAGCACCCGGAGTGAGATTCCGCAAAGATGTTCCTACTGGTGGGCTAGCCAATGTGGCTGCAACAGTAATAAACCTACATGGATTTGAAGCCCCAAGTGATTATGAGACAACCCTGATTGAGGTCGTCGACAACTAGGCCAGCTCCACCTCTTTTCAAAATTTTGCTGTAGAGGAAGTGTGCAAGAATACACTGTCCATTGTTTTGAATAAAATACTGCTCTAAGTTTACTTGATAGAATTCTTGATTATTACTTAATCAGCAGCAATGTTTGCTGAAATTGGGGCTGTTACCTTTCCGTGATTCGACAATCTGATGATTTGATTTGAAATATAGTTATCGACTTCACATTATTCTCTTCTGGTTTCTGCTTTCAAGGGCGTGTTTGGTAATGTGTTCCCTTAATGGTGGGCTATTGCACCTTTGGTTTGAGTATCAACTGTGTGCAGTGCACACTTAGTTTTACCAAAGTAGACTAGAGGGCCTGTTCTCCTAGCAAAATAAAATGTGGAAACAGAGATGGTTTTTGTTAGTTACATTTGAGAGGCTGTATTTTGATTCATATTGACAATTTAAGAGAAAATCATTAAAATAGGAGACGATTATGATTGTGTAATGTGAAGTGGCATAAGCAGGGTGAAACCTTCAGAGATGAATCGCATTACTTTTCCGTAGCTCAAGCCCAACACATTTTTATTTAAATATCGCATTTTGGAGATCATGCGATTATGCCAAAAATAAATTTGAAAAGAACTGGAGTATATTTTATTTGGTGCACATCACAGCTCAGTATCAAGAATTTAATTAACGATAATGAAAATGGAATTCAATCACGACACATCACATAAGTCCTCTTCTCTCTCTTTAACTATAAAATTTGTACAAAAACGTCAAATTCCAAAGGCTTCGGTAATATTTACTGAATAGCTTTAATATTCTATATATTTTTTATCATAAAAATAAGTGAGGTTCTATATAACAACAGTTAATATGAGCAATTTCGGAAGATATCTCTTCAATTCCTAAACAAGACCATTTTTCAGCTAAAAAGATGACGCTCTCTTAAAATTTAATATTTTTTTACACTTCTCTCTCTCTCTCTCTATTTTATAATAAAATACTAATATGTTTATTAAATTCTGAATCATCCTCAATGTTAAATTTGAAAAGTAAAAAACTACAGTAAATAAAGTTTGTATGGTCGTGTGCAAGAGTTGGAAGAATCTCACGCATACCAAAGCAAGTAGAGCCGTAGAGGTAGGTATCTCAATTAAAAAGAGAGAGAAAAGCAGAGTGTTTGCTATTGCTTCATTATATAAAAGGGGTAGAAAAGGTAAAATCCTTTCTCATTTCTCAATCTGGTCAGTTAGAAGTTGAGGAGGTTTCAAGTTTTCTTTCCTCTCTGTGTTGCTCCATCTAGGTTTGTTTTGGCTTCTGGGCTTGTCTCTATAAGCTGTTTCTATGTGCTGGTGTAATCGAAAGTTTCTCAAATTTTTAGCTTTGTTGTTTCGTGGGGTTACCTTGATGATGTAATCAATGATGATTGAAGTTACAATCATGTTTCTGTTTTCTGGGGTTTCGAGTTTTGGGTATGGTTGACAACTTACAATCTTGTGACGACATTCTTTTAGTTTATATAAATAATACTGTTTATCGAATCAAAAACTTTTTGGTAATTAGATTCTGCGTTGCCTCTGGTATGGTATATCTATCTTGAATTTTAATTCGAAATATCTTTATCTTTGTTCATTCAAAGCCTTTCTGTAGTAGTAGTAGTAGTAGTCAAATTCTATTTGATTGGTCATTCGCCTATTTTTGACTTCCCATTAAGTAAAGCCTGTAAGAACTCGTGAGATTTTAATTTAGGAGGTTAAACCATAGATTATTATGCTTGTGAAAAGAATAAAAGATACAGATTCTTGTCTCTCTTTTTTTATACTAGTTTATTGTATTCTGCCTATGATCAAAGTGTGTTGAAATAGTATAACACCTTGATCCAATCTCTTAACTTGTACTTTATTTGCGAGTTAAATAATTCATGCTTGAATTTACTGTCATGCTTCATGAAATGAGATAAGGCGTATCTTGTTATATCACGAAGAATCCACCGCCTTTTACACTTTTCCTTGATCCTTCTTTGTAGTGTCTGAATTAGAGCATTGATTCTAGACTAGTGTTGTGATGTTATCAGGAAAAATGCCTGAGGGAATAACAGCCGAGTCTCTTATGAACAACATCATGGATACAATTTCCGAAGGGGTATCAAAGCACAAGAATGTGTCGTTTTTGAGGAGGATAAGGCAAAGTCTGTGACATCTCAGTTCAACCGACTGTTTGGGCGTGAAAAGCCAGTTCATCATATTCTGGGGGTGGAAAATGTAAGATCTTTTCACATTCATATCCATTTTAGTATCAAGTCACCGAATATGGCTTCACTTGACTGTGCAGCTGCTGATGTGATGCTATGGAGGAACAAGAAGATCTCAGCTAGCGTCCTAACTTGTGCTACCATCATTTGGGTGCTTTTTGAATGGCTCAATTACCATTTCCTTACACTTGTGTGCTTCTTGCTTGTGATCGGGCTGCTGCTTCAGTTTGTTTGGTCCAACGCCTCGGGCATGCTGAATAGGTAAGCGTACAACACAGACGAGCATGGTATCCTCTCTCAGACTTCTGATATGCATAATCTATTGACAGGGAGAGGTCTTCAGTCCCTAGAGTCGTTTTTCCAGAGGAGATATTTGCTAGTATTGGTAAAATGATAGGATCTGAGGTGAACCGTGGGTTATGCTACTTGCAGGATGTTGCATGTGAAGGAAACATTAAGCACTTTCTAGTGGTAATCCATTTTCTTGACTCAGTTTTTATGCAAGCGGTGGTCATTCTTGTGATTGATTGATATGGATATAATGAAGCTATGTTTTTCAGGCAGTTGGAAGCTTGTGGGCAGCTGCTATTATTGGAAGCTGGTGTAACTTGCTGACTGTGTTATACATAGGTAGAGTGAGCAAGTGTAAAAGTAGTAAGAAATGGGATGATACTAATATCATTATTATTGTGTTTGTAAGGTTTTGTAGGGGCGCATACATTGCCGTTGTTGTACGAAAGATACGAGGATGAAGTTGATAGCTTCGTTATGAGTGTAGTCCAACAGTTTAACCACAATTACAAGAAGCTGGATTCAAGCGTTCTCAGACGCATCCCAAGGATGTCCTCCTTCAACCGCAAGAAAGCCAACTAGATCAATAATTCATGCTTTAAACTACAATAAGTACAATGCTATGCGTTTGTTTGTTAAGATTAGTGTGCGATGCAACGATGTTATCAACTAAACGGAATATTTTAACGCAGTATTCTTGCTGGCTTTATACATATAGCTCATGACAGCAGTATATATGCATGCATATGCATATCTAATCAAAAGAGGTGTCAAATGCAGCAGCATTATTCCCAACAACATATTTAAAAGCAAACAAAGAATAGTGGACATTACCAACTATCAACATTAGTAGATACTGTTAAGGAACAGATAACATGTATCAGAATTCTAAGCAGATGGCACCACTCATCCCTATATTTATCTTTATCTTCATGCTAAGAGACAAATCAACTTCCAACTTGTTCATCAACGACCTTCTCCACTCCTACAGCTTGGCTACACAGCATGCTGAAACAATCAAATGTTGACATCAGTACGTGTGCTTGTATTTATTTTTAAATCAAACAATGGACACAGCACAAACACAACTCAAAGCAAATAGTTAATGAAATGAGATGGAATCACCTGACAAGCTTTAGAAAGAATCATCGAAATCACCAAACCGTGAACCAGAACCCTTTCCAGATCTATTGGAACCAAAACCACTTGAGCGACTAGAATCACCAGCATTTCCAAATCCACTGCCTCGAGATGGGCCACCCAGGCCTACAGAGGTACCAAAATTACCAAAGCGCCCTGAACTACCACTGTCCCCAAATCCACCCGAGCGGCTAGAACCAAAACCACCAGAGCGGCCCGAGCCAAAGCCTCCAGAGCGACCCGAACCCTGTCCACCACCACCCCGTAATTTCCATATCCACCAGATCGACCACCCCTAGAATCTCCAAAACGTCCAAATCCCGAATCACCAAACCTACCACTTCCCTATTTCCACCAAAACGACCACCCTGCTCCATGCCACCATACATGTCCAACGCCCCAGCATCAACAGATATCTTCGGGAGCTGAAACCAACACATTATAAAGGATTTAGCTAAAGATATTCACAGAACATAACAAAAGTTGCCATTTTTTATGTTGCCACGAGTCTACGTTTAAGGAACCATGGGTTCAGTTCTCTGGACTTCATTGTCTGATACAATCTCACTACATTGCAATATTAAGGTTAAACTACGAAGGGAAGGACATCATAAACATAAAGCATATAAAAGAAGCTAAAAGCTCACACCATGAGGAAAAAATAGATTCACAACTTACATCTATAAATCGGCATCCTACTTCACGTTCAACAGCCTTAACCTCCCTATATTGGTGGTCTGAATAAATAACAATTGCCTTCCCTTTCTTCCCAGCACGACCTGTTCGTCCAGATCGATGAACAAACATCTCTGAAGAGTTTGGAAGTTCATAATGTACCACCTGAGCAGAACAAAGCATCCAGGGTAACCTCAATAAAGGGAATAGAAATATGAATCACAAAAATTTTAAAAAGAGAAATCGCAAAGTGACACTTCATTCTCTCTTACATTCACCGATATATGATAAAAGAACACATCATCTAGGTTAGCATGTATAAGGAACATATAAAAGAAGAATCACCAGGTCAACATTTGGAACGTCAAGACCACGAGCAGCTACATCAGTGGCAACTAAAACATTGACCACTCCATTTCGAAAAGCAGACAAAGTTCTTTCCCTTTCGTTTTGTGAAATGTCGCCATGCAATGCTTCACATTTAAAGCTCCTTTGCATAGCATGTGCTAATCGATCAGCATCACGCTTTGTTTGAGTAAATACAATACATTTACCTCCATTTGCATGCTCCTGATTACAAAATTCGCAATGATTATTTGCTCGATTGAACACCATATTAAAACTATGTTACATATAATAAATGAATTCTGTAGAAAAAACTAAAAGAAAAAACACATAAAAGCAAAAAAGCAAAACTAAATTCATACTGTTATCAAAGGACCAAGTATAGCTGGTTTCTCCCGCATGTCAGCTACGATAGAATACAAGGAAATCCCATCAGCTAATTTTTGATCAGATTCTCCGACCTGCAACACATATGACAAGTCAGTACTTCATGGAAAGTTAGCAAGTTACTGATATGAATTGCACAATAGCTCTACAATTATGTTTCCTCAAAAAAAAAAAAAAAAGAAGTCCATAAACACAGGCTCACAAGGTCAACGGTAAGTGGGTTTTTCAAGAACTTCTGAGTAAGTCTCAGTATCCAATTTGGCATTGTAGCTGAAAACATCAGCGTCTGGTGCTTCTGTGTAATATAACCTAATATAGTCTCAACATCATCTGCAAATCCCACATTAAGCATCTGATCAGCTTCATCAAGGACAACAAATTTCACTTCCGTGAGATTCAAGGCACCACGCTTAATTAAATCGATGACACGGCCAGGAGTTCCAACAACCACATCAACACCACGGTCTAGAGTACTCATTTGTCTAGATATTGGAACACCCCCGTAAACACATAAAGTGTCCAACTTTGGGGCAGAATCAGCAAATTCTTTGTCCACTTGTCGAGCAAGTTCTCTGGTTGGAGCCAAAATAAGGGCCAAGGGACTCCTGCCTTGTCTGAATCATAAAACAAGCACATAATTTAGCCAGTAAGAATACACAACTCTAAATTTATAATTTAATGAAATGCTCAATAAAGATAAAAAATATAGCTTACCCATGCTTCTCATTGTATTTAATTATCTTGTCCATGATAGGGATCCCAAAAGCCAGGGTCTTCCCTGTTCCAGTTCTTGCTCGCCCTATCATGTCACGGCCCTGCATGGCAGGTTCCAAAACAGCCCTCTGCAATTGAAAAAAGAAATAAATAAAGTAATCAAAGGGAAACAGATAGTAACAAGAAGAAGTGCGCAATTAAAATGGCACATCTACTCATAACGTTCATTCAGAATTTCCATGATGTCTAAATTTTCTACCAAGACATTAACAATTCTAAATGCCTATAAAATAAATTACCAGCTTAAGCTTCGCTTTCGTGTATTCTTTCATTTTTCTAACTTCAATTAGAAATGAACAAATAATTTCAGCACTACTTTTACACTGGTGAAGTTACAAACAATCAAATCAATTATTGTAGCGAGTGCTGACCCTAGTAGTAGTCCATCAAAAGCCTAGAGAAGTCCTGATTCTCCGGAAGCCGTTGCAAATAAATATTTAATAATTTCTTTCTTTCTTTCCGGAACTGTACCTGAATTGGGAAAAGCTTGTGGATGCCCTTTTGAGCCAAGGCCGAGGTGATATCTTGCGAAATCCCGAGCTTTGAAATCTCCAGTCCTTCGTCGGAAGGCCCATTTGAAGCCCTTTTCTCGTCGGCATCAGAATAATCGGCCACTGCAAACCCAGCCTTCAACGCACGGCCCGAATGGAAACCCCTCGTCAATCCAACAGCCGGAAAGGGTGTGGGCAGAACCGAGGCAATCTCATGGGCGTAAATATGCCGGGCATATAACGGAACTGGGGATGGATTTTCGGAAATGAAACGGCTAACGGCAGTAAGAGCGAGTGTCTTCAGTGAAGATGAAGACGATCTCCTGATCAAAAGGAGGCTACCCATTTTCTCCTACAAGGTGGAGGAGAAGAGAGAAATGGTGATTAACCTAAAGAGTGGTAGGGTTTTTGTTAGGGTTTATCAGAGGGGAGAAAGAGGCGACGAATAGGAGCGAAAGCAAGCTATATTGAATACGAAGGCGGAGCACGTGGGGTGGGGGTGGGGGTTTTAGATATTTTTCAGTATAAAATAGAAATGAATTAAGGGTGCATTTACTTCAAAAATATGAATTAGATGGGATATGAGATTATGTGAAATAAAATAGGAGGTTATTGTTTTTTTTTTTTTATCTTATCCTTTATTTACTTTCTTATATTTGATAAAATTCGATTTGGAATTTCAATTTATTAAATATAAAATTAATATTATGAAAATAAGTAATTTACTAAAATATCCTGAAAATCCAAATCTGAAACTCCAACTCCACAACCTCTTTGACTAATTCCACCGAAGATTATCCTGCATTGGATATGGCCAAATTGCCGGGTACAAATGGCCAGGCCAATGGAAGAAAAGATGGATTATGTATGCTGGATTGCAGGTCATGATTTTGGTACTGAGTTTAGGCGGATGAAATATCTGATATTTATCAACAAAGTGAGAAACTGAGTTTCATTTTTATCATATATTGTCATCATAATGTTGAGCGTCGAAATTGAGAAGACGGTGAGAGGAAGTTCTCAAAGTACTAGATTTTTACTTTTGGCGCTATTAACACAATTGAGAAGAAGATGAGAAGAATAAATTTGAGATTAATTGAGCACTGTTCATAGAGGTTGATAGAAAATTGTAAAAATTAGAGGTATAAAAGGATATTTTCGTCTTTACGTATTATATCTTCAAATCAAAATTATATATCCCATCTATTTTGGCTGGATTTTATATAACTGAAATTTGAAAAAATCTGGATTATCCCGGGTAATAATGGGATAAAATAAAATAAAAATTCAATCAAAGTAAATAAGTGATAATGTTAAATAAATAATTGTTTGGGGTTTTAGATATTTTTAAATATTAATCAAATCACATCAAATCAAAATACTAACCCTTATGTTTTATTTTTCTAATATGGTATTATTATTATATATATATATATATATATATATATATCATACAATTAGGGTATGTTTGATAGTTGATACATAAAGTGTAGTACATAATACCTATTCAGTGGCCACAATTAGAGTATGCTTGATATTAAATACAAAAGTGTATGGTGCATAAAGTCATATTCATGTGACCAAATTTTTATGCATTAATAAAATTAAGACAAAAACTCGTATGAGATGGTCTCATTCATGAGATCAAATCACTTTTAATAAATTATTATCACTTTTTAAAAAGTGATACAAATTTCTTTTAAAAAAGTGATACAAATTAGTATAAAAATGATAACAAATTGAAAAGATTGAAAAGTGATAACAATTTTGAATAAATGGTAACAATTTATAAAAAAATAACCTCATCTTATGCATGAGAATTACATAAAAGTGCCCCTAAAATTAATTAATATTATTTCAAAATACATTTGAATTATATGAGGCACATAATTCACTAAACACTCAAAATGCCACCCCATATCTATTTGAGTCATATATAATATTTTAACAGGTCTCACAATTTTATTTACTTGTAAAATCTAATTAAATTGATTTTCTAGACCTATTTGATTTTTATCATAAACTAAATATATAGTTAAAATTGTGAAATTTAATATCTTAACAAGTATCGATTACTTTTTGGAAACAGATAATAATTTAATTTCCAAACTTAGAAGAATGCAGAATAAGAAATTCAAAACATTTTTTGCTATCGACTAACACATATTCATGTTAATATAATCTGTTTTTAATTATTTAATGGAATAACAAATCATGAATCCCTGGACTATGTGATTGGGCCTAGCTCCTTTCTGGGCCATTGTATAGTGTCCAGCACTTTAAATTTTTTTTTTTTCGAAGTAACACTTTTAAATTTTTTAGGAGTCAGGTTATTCACACACTCAAATTATTGAGTACACACTTTTATTTTTGAAAAACAAGACTGCTTTAAAATGACTAAAATATCTTCTACAATATTTAAAAATTGTTCATTATTAAGTACACACCTGTACAAAATATAAAAAATTAAAAGAACACAAAAAACACAAAGAATTTAGAAGTTTGCGTAGAAAGAGAAAAGTTATCGGTGGACATTAGGCATGCTTAGAGACTTAGGGGTGCTTGGTTAACATCTTTAGAGTTGAGGAATGACAATGAAAGGAGATTGTGATGTTTGGTTGAGGGTAATCAAATATTTGATATCTTAAAAGTGAGCAATTAAAGTCATAGATTCATTCCTCCCAAATGAAAGTCATTCCTTTCTAAAATTTTATATATAATTTTTTAAAAATTTATTTTGCCTTCTAAATTATTTATTAATATTAATAATAATATTTTAAGTATAATTATTATATAATATATTTTTAATATTAAAAAGAGTTAATAATAATTTTAATTATCAATATTTTTATCAAAACCAAACACTTCCTATGACAATGATAGTCATACCTATATATAAACCAAACAACTCGATAATAACTAACATATCCATTACCATTCCTCACTACTTTCAAACCCATTATCATTCCAATTCCTTTCAACAAACCAAACACCCCCTTATTGTGAGATACTTCTTTACCCACGATGAATCATGAGAAGATCTTTGATAAATGTTGTGGATTTGAAATTTTCGGACGTGGTTTTAATGTGTTGGGTTAAGTTGGGTTGTTAATATTTTGATATTTTCACCACCAACATTTACCTCTTCTGTGTTGGGTTGTTGTGGTTCGGGTCTAACTCTCCTTCGTGTTGTTTCCTACGCATGTTAGAGGTTGTAGGCCGAATTTTATTACCTTCATCATCATCTATAAAAAAAAGATACATTAAAAATCTGTAAAAATATTGTGCAATTATTATTTTTGCACAATTATCTCGATACTGAAAATTTTATACAAAAATGATATTTTGTGCGTAAAAATAGTCGAACATACATATGTTGTGCGAAAAAATTTATTGAACAAACGTATTTCATATGAAAATTTTTACTTGCACAATCATAACTAGCGCAACAAAAAAATCGAAAACATCATTGTTGTCTAAAAATTTTGTCGCACAAGCAATGGTGTGCGAACAACCTAGTTAAAACAACATAAAAAGCAGTTTGACTAGCGGTGGGGGCGACGATATCGGCGGGTGCACTAGAGGAGATGGAGCGTAGCGTGTGGCCTGTGTGTCTGTACCAACTTGTGTAATGAATTTTATGAAATAAAGGGAAAGGGAAAAGGGAAGAAAGATCGGGAATATAATTGAACTTTCAAGTGCGTGCTCGAAAATTTCATTTGCGTACTTGTTCGTGTGTGTATTAGTATAAAAGTGTGTGAACAACTTGACCCACTTTTTAGTCTCTTCAAAATATTATTTAAAAAAATTGCACCCGGATAGAATATAAGATTAAGTTAATTACGGTAACTATATATATATATATATATATATATACTTATGGTCGAGGATATATAACTTGTTATTACAAAAAAATAAATAAATTAATCGTAAAAGTATATATATTAGTAAGGTACCAATGGTTGAACATACAACACATGGAGATTACTGAAGACGATCATGTTAGGGCCAAATTACACGAAGACAAAGCGCTGAAGCTGCTATTATATACATGCAGAGGTAAGCAAAAATGGCAGCATTTCATCGAATACTTTATATGCATTCCACGAATAAAAACCCTTGAATTATTCAAGTCCTATTCAGACTCGTCGATTTCACATATAATCAAACAGTTACCTCCAAGAATTTGTCCTTTTGTTGCCGTCCCAGTATTTTTATTACCAAAACTCACCATTTTTAACCCTTCATCTCCAATCATTCATTCCACTCCCATCTAAAAGTTCACGCTCTTCGTTGCCCCTTTTTATTCAAGAAGAATTAACTTTCTAAATAGCTGCAATCTTGCTCTGTGTGTATATATATATATATTTAAATATTAAATTGTGAAATGAAGAGGTATAGGAATAGAGGTATCTGGGAGTTTGAGCATGGATTGAATATGGTTGCTGCTGCTGCTTATAGAAATGGAAGTGATTTCTTGAATTGTGGTGTAAATGGAAGGAAAGTGGTACTAGGTATAGATGGTGACACAGCCTCCACTGTGTGCATATGCATGCCTTTGATACCCTTTGCTCAGCCGCTGCCTGATCCCCTGCCGGTTCTTGCTCGAGCCGTTGCCGGTTGCTCTAACCACAACAGCGTTGGAGGTATGTATATACACATATGTCTCTATGTTAGTAAGAATTGAGGGTGTGATATGTGCTTGTTATGCTATGTTTTAATTGTTGTGTTTATTAGACTTACTCACCCTCAAATGAGGCTAAACAGATATTGAAGAGATCTATTTTGAATATAAAATGATGTTTACATTTGAATGATAACCACATTGGGACATACCTTTGCAGTACAATTATGGTATCTGGAGTAAATTATTCTTTTTCTGAATGTTATTCAATTAACTTTTTGGTGCTTTTTCTGCAATCTTTTAGGTTCTCACAGATTAACAATAACAGTTTATAATGCTAAAGTAGCACTTAATAAGTAGAAACTTACATATGTATTTAATGAATCCTTCTATCCTTACTACTTACACCGAAAATGATTCACCATTTTTCTTTTATGTGTTCTACAGAATCTGCAGCTAGAGAGACTTTAGAGCAAGTTATGGCAGATGCTCTTGCAAAGTCAGAATCAACTCGTTATTCTGTTCAAGCCGTTTGTCTTTCAGCATCCGGTGTTGACCACCCGAAGGACCAGCATCGTCTACTTGATTGGCTCAGGTTTGATTCTGAAATCATTAAACAATCCATTTTGTGACGAAACTAAGTTGCAATGTTTCTTCATTTCCTTCGCATTTACCATGAAGGAGGCGGAGGCTTCTCTAGTCATTGTTGGTACCCTTCAATATTCTACCTCTATTAATGCATATTAGCAAATATTACACTTTCTTATTTCTGATGTGTTTATATATTCATTCTTTGCTTGGTTTTAATGTTGGATGGATTCTGGAATTGTCTGGTGTATCATTTTTGAGTTTGTACAATTTAATCTGACACCATGCAATGTTTTTGTCTTAGAGAGATATTCCCAAGCCATGTAAGGTTATATGTTCAGAATGATGCTGTAGCTGCTTTGGCCAGTGGTACAATGGGGAAGCTTCATGGATGTGTCCTCATAGCTGGTACAGGTACCATTGCTTATGGGTTCACCGAAGATGGAAGAGAAGCTCGGGCTGCTGGGGCTGGGCCTGTTTTAGGTGACTGGGGAAGGTAGTCATTCATAATAAATGTTAGTGCATTTGCTGTCCTTATATATGAGTATTTTTGCTTCTTTGACATATTTCTTATCGCCTTTAACACCAACATTTTGCACGAGTTTATACAATCAGAAATGTTCTGAGCCTTAAATTGTATTTTTAAGGTAGTCGTTTTTTATTTTAGTTTTTAAACTTAGTACCTGTCCTTACTTGCAGTGGATATGGTATAGCTGCACAAGCACTGACTGCTGTAATAAGGGCTCATGATGGTCGTGGTCCACAGACTACTCTTACACATATTATTCTAGACACACTTACTCTATCTTCACCAGATGAACTTATAGGGTATGCCTCTAATGCTCAGATTATAAGCCATTCATCTTGTTAGTGCTCATTATTCTTTCATCTCCGCGAAGATCTTGTTTTGATTCTGTATATTATGTTATCTTGCATATATCTTCTATCATGGCCAAGAGAAGTGTCTCCCAAATTCTGAAAGTAAATATACAGATATTCTGGAATGTTCTTTTGTAGTGATGAGAACTAGAATCTTGTATGGTTGCAGTAATGCTAATATATGTAACTGAAATTGGATTTTAGGTGGACGTATGCAGATCCATCTTGGGCTCGAATAGCAGTTCTTCTTCCAGTTGTGGTTTCTTGTGCAGAGGCAGGCGATCCTGTGGCAAATAAGATCTTATTCGATGCTGTTCATGAGTTGGCTTCAAGTGTGAAAGCTGTTGTGGAGAGATTGGAGCTATCTGGTGAAGGTACATTATTTAAGATGTGAAATATATTAATTAATTAATACAACCCAAAGTGACATTTATGTTCGGTTTAGATGGCAATGATCCGTTTCCCCTTGTAATGGTTGGTGGCGTTCTTGAAGAAAAGCGAGAGATGGGACATTGGTAATGAAGTGATAAGCTGCATTTCCAAAGACTTCCCTGGTGTTCTTCCTGTTCGTCCAAAGGTAAGCACACCATCTATAATTGAAATCTTGCTAGTTTGAGACACTTCTAAACAAAATTCTTGTGTATTCTTTGTTTCACATGCTAAAGACGTGTTCGTTTTATTACTGGAAAAAAAAAAAAAAAAACTAGGTCGAACCTGCAGTAGGTGCTGCATTGCTTGCTTGGAACTCTCTGATGAGACAATGCAATGAAGAAGATCTGGTAAGGTAATTGTGCAGACATCATACAACTTAGTGGTGTACATAAATTGTACCTCGTCTTTATAGATATAATAATAGTCTTAATTTCTTCAACTTCAGATTTTTGTAAGGAAACAAATTTTGTTATTTTCATTTTAAGTTATGGTGTGGTGAATCATCGTCTTACCTTTTTTCAGTTCCAGTTCCAGTTCCACTTCCCCTATCTATGCATGTATATATTGCTATTTTTATACATGTTTTGTAATAGTTGGTAGGAATTTTCATTTCTTAGTTTTAAGTTAACTAGTTAATGCTTCCATATATCTCACATAATAATAGTAATAGTAATAGTAATAGTATCCGTGTAACGTGTTACGCTGGTTTCTTTTTTTAATATTAAATTCTTTCAAAAAAAAAAATTAAATCAGAGTATATTATATTTAATAAAAATACTAATATGTGTATTTCGAATGAGCAAATTAAATATTAAGAACGTAAATGATTTTAATCATTAATGTTATAGTCAAACTTTTGAGCTTTAATAAAATTTTAATATTAGATTTGCGGATGGACAAAAACACATCACATTATTGTCACATTTAACTCGTCAACCAATATCTAATTATGTGTATTGTTGATTTATAAAAACTTAACCAAATTAAGAAATATGAAACCACAAGTGAGACAATTATAGAGAGTCTTTACAATGTAAATGGTGGTCGTCGCTCGATGGAATGAGACAGACCGGTTTGGCAACTAAGTCCACTTAGTATCGGGTGAAGTTCTTGGTTGCCTATTTTATGAGAAAACCCTTGCCTTCAACAAAGTAGCACATAGACAGAAATTATTATTAGAGCAAACAAGTCAGGCCGAAGTTGAGTCTAAGCTCATATCCTTGTTCTTGCACTTTATCAATACTAGAGGTGAGCTTGGCTCATTTGCAAGGATATGTTTGTTCCCCTATATTATAAGATCAAAAAAATCACATCATATATATAACTACATCAATTGAAATTATAACGAGAATCGACATACAAAAAAGTAGGAACGACATAGGATTGAAAGTTAACCCTAAACAATTGAATAATTGAGATTAAAATTCTAAAATAAATGCATGTGATTGTAATGACATTTAAATAACATTTATGGTAAGAGATTGACAAAAAGAAAATCCAAAAATTAAAATGCGAGTAACCACAAATACACAATCAAGACACATTTTTTTATCTCGTATATATCCAAAAATATTCAACTAGTAAATGCTTAATAAATTCTGAGAAAACACATAAAATTCTAAAATGTAGGACTAATTTCAAAGCTGTTTTGTAGTTATATACCGCTAACTTCTGCTATTAATCAGATATTATTAACATCTGCAAGAAATCTTTTGGAAAACAGGTTTACTAACAAGCTCTTAAAATTAGACCTATTTGTCGTAAAATAAGAAAATAAAAATAATACTCATTTTACCATAACAAGAAATCTTTAAAAAAATCAATTATATTGCTATAATTGATGTACCTTCCTAACTCACCTTGCCGCAACATTTCACTTCTGTATGATTTCTCTGAAATTACAGTAATCCCCCTCCCCCAACAACAAAAAAAAAAAAAAAAAAAAAAAAACTAAAAAGCTTTAAAGATCTGAAGCCGATTTTAGCTCCACACACAGAGATCTCAATAGTTCACAAAAGCTACTCATCATTTTCTTTCTTCTTCCTTTAGCTTTTAATTGCTCACTTTAGCTCATTTATTCCTCGGACCAGTCTTCTTCATGTTCTTTTCTTTCTCCTCTTTAGGGTTGTTCCAAACTTGCTGTGAAAACTTCAAGATCTGCTTCAACTTTTCATTTTCCTCAAAACCCTTGTGAAGTTTTTCTTCTGGCTTCTTATTATGATTTCCAAGTGTCTTCTTTTTTGCTAGAAAGGGAAAAAGATTCAAGAGGGGCATGTGTGAGTTTGGATGACAAAAATACCTATTCTGGTTGGTTTGGAGGTTGTCGGTGGGGGTGGAGGGTTAAGATAGCTTGCTCTTTCAAGAATCCCTTTTGATTTCCGGGTTAATAGTTTTAGGTTTTTAAGCAAGATTATAACTTGTTTGAAATATGAGGTTATCTTCTTCTTCATCTTCATTTACTAGTGCAGGTTTTAATGCTCAGCCAGAGGAAGGTAAGGTGTATCTCTTTGTTGTACTTCTGGTTTTGTTGTTGCATATGAATGAGAATGCGGGCTTATTCCCAGTATTCTAAGAAATTATTGGGTAAAGATTTAATATTTATATTTATTTCTATTTTTTTTTTTTTTTTGGGGGGTTTGGATGGCAGTAGAGACGAAATGCTTGAATTCGGAGCTGTGGCATGCATGTGCAGGCCCGTTGGTCTCTCTCCCGCACATGGGAAGCCGAGTTGTGTACTTTCCTCAAGGCCATAGCGAGCAGGTTTGTAAATAATACAAAAGATATGTGGCTCAATTCTTTAGTTATTCTACATGAACTTTGATTGGGGAATGGTGCGTAATTTTACAAAACAGCCAAACTGTTGTGTTTATAAGAAATGACTGAATAGGATGTGTACAGGGGTTTGAGTTTGAAGGTTATGTGTTCAGTTTCTTTCTGATACTTTTTGGATGAAATAAGTAAGCCATTTATGTGCTCAAGTTAGCTAAACATATTGCATTTTTTTATTTGTTTATTTAGTTTTATAGACGTAATTGCTGGTAATGCTACCTGATAGTTAGTGATATTCCAGTAAAATAAACTTCCCTCTAATAATGGAGGACAAAACTATTTTGAAAAGTTTCCCCGTTTTAGGTGTCCATTTCCACTCCCTTTGCTATTTATTCCGGTATTGTACAGTCACTGCCACTCCTTGCTCAACACAATGTTTTTTTATACTATTTCAAAACATATAACTCTATATTACACATTGATAGTAGAACTACGTAAAGTAACTTTGACATGTAGTTAATAATGCTGATCTTTTACTGAGCTTCTGAATATGTTTGTCTAGGAAAATTTGGTGATGGGATCTCAAAATAATTCTGCATTTTAAAGTCTTTCTGGATAGCTCTTAACGATCATACTTGAATATTGTCGACTTCCTGGGGTTAGTTTTGAATAGACCCTAAGACGATTTGGTAATTTGTGAGCAGGTCGCTGCCTCAACTAACAAGGAAGTAGATTCTACTATCCCTAGCTATCCAGGCTTACAGGCGCAACTAATATGCCAGCTTCACAATATTACCATGCATGTACGTCATTATTTTCTTTTATTACTTTTCCCGTAAATATATTTCTTTAATGCTATAATATTCACTGCATGGATTTTCTAAATTGCAGGCAGATGTTGAAACTGATGAAGTATATGCTCAGATGACTTTGCAGCCGCTTAGCCCTGTACTTAACTGAGATATTCTTTATATTTGTGACTTTTATGCAGTTTTTGTTGCTAACTATCTTTTTAATTTTTTTCGTTTTTGTTAGCAAGAGCAGAAGGACTTGTGCCTGCTACCAGCTGAACTTGGTACTCCAAGCAAACAGCCAACAAATTATTTTTGTAAAACATTAACTGCTAGTGACACAAGTACGCATGGAGGGTTTTCTGTCCCTCGCCGAGCAGCTGAGAAAGTCTTTCCTCCACTTGTAAGTTCCGTCAGTACTTACTTACATTATGATTGGTGCAATTTTTTAAATTCGTTGAATTATTTGATTAACTATTTTGATTTTTTTCTTCTTCAGGATTATTCCCTAACCCCTCCGTGTCAAGAATTAATTGCAAAGGATCTTCATGGCAATGAGTGGAAGTTTAGGCATATTTTTTCGGGTGAGATTTGAAGAATAAAAAAAAAAAAAAACTCTCTTGATTGTTATTGGCTCGTGCCATAGGACCACAGTGGCTTATTAAATGCTTTAAGGTGACAGCTTGTCCATAAGCTGCATGTTAGCCTCAAGTAATAGTTCTAATAAAACATTTAAATTTAGGAGAAAGGTCCCTTGGGGTGGTGCAGTTTTTGCAAAAAAAAAAAAAAAAAGTGATTCTAAAAGCTGTTAATAGAGTTTGCAGACACACCCTTGGTTCATTTGAGTTCACCAAATAGATGAAATATCAAAATTGCAACTCCTCAGCAGCTGAAAATTTCGAATGTGTTTGCTTCATGATTTTGAGCTAGCATCTTCATTCTTTTTGTAGTTAAATTAAGGAATTCTTGATTTCAGGTCAGCCAAAGAGACACCTTCTTACGACAGGATGGAGTGTGTTTGTGAGTGCAAAGAGGCTTGCTGCTGGAGACTCCGTTATTTTCATCTGGTATGCAACATTTTTCTGTGATATAATTCCTATTCATAAACTTACAGGTATTTGTTGCTCTTCCGATTTTGTTGATTGCTATAGTGGCAAGATGTGTTCCACTTCTAACAGTGAAAGAGTCATTCTTTACCCTGTGATGTACCAGCTTGTGCTGTTAGGGTTGGAGGTGGTTGGTTCTTTGTTTTATAATAATTTAATCTTTCTTGTACTTGTAAGCTTTCTCTCCCCTACCCTTCCCTACCCGGTCCATGCTTTAGATAATCAATAAGGATGATTTGTGAGAAGCTTTGAAAGAATTAGGTTTTACATGGTTTTATCGATTCTACACGTGGTGAAATACACCAGCATTTACTATAGCACGCCCACATACATGCTCACGTGTATGTGTGCTAATCAAATGATAGATCTGAAATGTGGCATACATCGTTTAGGGAAACTTATTGAGAGTTAAAATTCTCAGCAAACTGCTTCTTCAAAACTTTATTTCTTAACATATTGCTATTTCAGGATACACAATAAAGTAGGTGGCCATTTTATAATGCAGTGTCATTTAACCATGGTTTGATTTTGGAGTACCGGTTGACTCTTAATTGATGATCTTATTAGGAATGAGAATAATCAATTGCTCTTGGGAATACGGCGTGCTCAACGTCCACAAACCATTATGCCTTCGTCAGTTCTGTCAAGCGATAGCATGCATATTGGTCTTCTTGCTGCAGCTGCTCATGCAGCAGCCACAGATAGTCGTTTCACTATCTTTTATAATCCAAGGTAAAGTTTCTGATCTTCATCTTTTCTTCTTTATTATATAGTATTATTTTTGGTTCTATTAACGAAATCTTTGCTCTTTACATTTTATTTTTATTCTAATGTCAGGGCGAGTCCGTCGGAGTTTGTGATACCACTGGCAAAGTATGCCAAAGCAGTGTATCATACACGAGTTTCTGTGGGGATGCGTTTTCGGATGCTATTTGAAACAGAAGAATCAAGTGTCCGTAGGTAGGCGTAATATTTCCCTAAAATTAAGGGATTTGCACTGGAAAATTGGGAATTTTATGTTTATCTTGGTTGAATGTTTATGTTCACTACCATACTTAAAAATCCCTAAATGGTGGACTAGAAACCATGGACGTTAAGATAATCGAAAAGATAAGTTGAAGTTTCAACTGGGTTTTGATGTAGCAGAACATAAGCTAATAAACAGTTTCAAAGCCTATCAGTAACTATTACCTTTTATTTCTATATATATATATATATATATATATATATATATTAATGTTGTAACATCTACGTGAAAGTTGGTGAATACTTGATGCTTAATTACTTAACTCAAATCTGAAGATACTTGAAGATGATTGGCCAAAGGTTGGTTGCAACTTTCTTTTGATAATTTCATATGTTTTAACTCAGGTATATGGGGACAATTACTGGTATCACTGACCTGGATCCTGTTCGTTGGTCAAACTCACATTGGCGCTCAGTGAAGGTTATTTCGTGGCCAATACTCTTGTGGATGAACATATTTTGCCTCGGTGTCGATGAGAACTCTATTTATTAATATGCGTCACTCGGTGTCCAGGGGGACCAGGAGTAATAGAAGTTGACCACTATCTCACAAGAATTTACAGTTAAACTTAGATCTATCTAAAACGAACTCTTTTATAATGAATCGGTCACCTAGTTGTCTTCATAAATTATTGTCTATGCGCCACTTCAACTAGCACCTGCTAGCTAGAAAACATCAAAATCCCGCATCTCCTTTCTATTTAACTATTGGAAAAAGAGCCAAAAATCTACCATAAATGGATTTGATTTTTTTGATGTCTACTGCACATCTTTCGTGCATTGCTGTAAACTGACACGAAGCATGATATCCTACATTTCATATTTAGGTGGGTTGGGATGAATCAACTGCAGGGGAGAGACAACCGAGAGTTTCCTTGTGGGAGATTGAACCCCTGATGACATTTCCCATGTACCCTTCTCCATTCTCACTCAGACTGAAGCGACCATGGCCGTCTGGACTGCCTTCATTCCCAGGTCTGCATTGTAACAGTAATCATACATGACTATATTTTTTCTAAGAAGATGAAAATAGATGAATGTTTCTTTTCTTGTGTGTTAATTTAGATTCTGCTTCACTGCTCTTTACATGTTATTTTATTCGTTATTCAGGTCTCCGAAACGGTGACATGAGCATTAATTCTCCGTTGTCGTGGCTTCATGGGGGCATTGGAGATCAAGGGATTCAATCACTTAACTTCCAGAGATATGGTGGTGTATCCCCATTGATGCAACCAAGGCTTGATGCATCCATGCTCGGTTTACAACCCGATATGTACCAACTCCCCAATCAGTCTCTCAATCTCCAGCAAAGTGTGCCAAATGTTTCTGCTTCACTAATGCAGAGTCAAATGCTGCAACAATCGCATTCTCAACCAAAGTTCCTTTTTCAAGATAACAACGTCGTATCTCAGGCTCAGATTTTGCAGCAACAGTTGCAGCTCAATCACCAATTCAATGGTCATCAGCAAGATCAACTCACCAAAAAGATGATGGTGAATGGATCTCAAACGGGCCCCGCCTCCGAGCCCCTGCTCACACCTCTGTCGTCAACTAGCCATCTGCAGAACTTCTCCGACCTCATTGAGAACCACATGCCTTCATACAACAATTCTTCCACTCCTCAAAGTTTTCTAAGTTCATTTACCCATGAAGGACCCACTCCTTTAGTCTCTCATTCCTCTTCATCAAAGCGAGTAGCATTAGACCCTCAACTTCCTTCCAAGTTCTCCGATCTTTCGGCCTTGCTTCCCCCATTTCCGGGCAGAGATGTTTCAGGCTTTCAAGGCATGACAGATTCCCATAACAACATACTATTTGGGGCTAATGCAGACTCATCAACTATGATGATGAATGGGGTTTCAGCCTTTAGAAACACTGGCAACGAGAATGAATCGTTGTCAGCACCATATGCAGCTCCTGCATTTGCAAGTGCTGCAGGCACCCACTTTCCTCATCTTAACTCAGAGATGACTACCTCAAGTTGTGTAGATGAATCAGGTTACTTGCAGTCCTCAGAAAACGTGGACCAAAGTAACCCTCCCCCTGGAACCTTTGTGAAGGTAAGCAAGAAAGAATGCATTCAAGCCCATAATATGACTGCTACTTTTTAAGGTTTTTCTTGATGCAAGAAAATCTGGAAATCAGCTATTTTGAAGATCAAACATATTTTCAGACACGAGGCTATCATTATGCGAATACGAAATTATTTGGAATGTTGACAATTTGACATAGTATTTTGGATTCTATCATCAGGTTCAGAAATCAGGGTCCTTCGGACGGTCGCTCGATATTTCCAAGTTTAGCAGCTATGATGAGCTGCGAAGTGAGCTTGCTAGGATGTTCGGGCTTGAAGGATTGTTGGATGACCGTCAGAGATCAGGCTGGCAGCTTGTATTCGTTGATCGAGAGAATGACATTCTTCTCCTCGGCGATGACCCTTGGCAGTAAGCACCTAACCACTTTCTTGCATTTCCTTCCTCTAGTAATTGCAATAAAAATTGTCTGGCCACTTCATCTTTTCTGTCCTTCAAAATCATCTTTCAAAGTTGTCATTTTTTCTATTCAGTTCGCATCCTTGGAAAGAAGAGTCATCTAGTCCAAGTTTGCATCTATGTTGATGCTTTTTCATTCTTTCAAATTCTCATATAACTGTAATTACCAACACCCACCCCAAGGTTTATCCAAAATTACCATAAGAACCACTTGGTTTGAATAATTACCAAGTACACCCACCCAGAAAATGAAAAAAATATTTTATTGATCAAGAAATGCAAAATCATTCACTTACTGTGATTCTTCATATATGAATCGGTTGATTGTTATATGATTTTGCATTTATTTGGTGATTAATTCAAAGTTCAAACTATAGGATTCATTTGGTAATTTACCATATTCCAATTTCTTGAATCCATGGTCTAATGTGGGTTGTCTGAATTCAGGGAATTCGTAAACAGTGTGTGGTACATCAAGATTCTGTCGCCTCTTGAAGTCCAGGAGATGGGCAAAGAAGACCTTGCTAATTCCAGCGGTCCAATCACACTCACACATGATCAACGGCTGTGATGATTATACGAGCCGCAATGACCCCAGAGGCAGCAGCTTTAACGGGATACCATCCGTGGGTTCGCTCGACTACTGATGCCATACTGCCTCAGGTAGTACATCAAACTATGTCAAACTTGACTGTCGTTTTTCCATGTGCTTATGTTTGCAAGACATTTTATGTTTAACCACTCAGGCCTCCTGCAATTATGTAATAATATCTGTTGTATGTAGCTTGGCTTGCTCTGCAAATTCGAGGCTTTGCATGCCAGATATTTCCTCCTCTTATCGTATTATTACTATTATTATATATTTATCCTTTTGCTCCATACAAACTACTCTAACCAATGATCTAAGTTTTCATAAAAATTGTTGAAAAATTTAACAATATTCAGAGTTCGTGTTATTACCAGGTTGATGACCTAACTCAAAATATGAAACTAAAAGTTTGACATTTGATTTATAATTTAATGCGTTTCATTAAGCTTCAAACTCTTTTTTTTTTTTTTTTTTGTCAGAGTTTGTTTTTACTCTTTAATAAATTAATAACTAATTTTTCGTATAATTAGATTTATTTAACTCGTTTGAAGTCAATTAGGTTCAAGAAAGTACCTGACTCAAAAAAAAAAATTGATAAAATTATTTGGAGAATATTTTGTGTGAGACTGTCTTACATATGATACGTGATATTTTTACGTGTTTTTACGATATTTTTAAATGAGTATTATAAAAATAGATAAAAATATTATATTTTATATATGAGATTGTTGTTTCACACAAATTTTTGTGAATTATTTGGGTCAAGCTTTTTCTATCTTTCTGGTCATATCATTTTCACCTTTAAATAAAAAACAATATGACAAGGACAAGATTTTGAATGCATTTTTAAATAGTATTTCCTTCATTTAATAATGTTTTTATATTTTATTTTTTATCCGTTTTATAATACATTAAAATATAAATATTTCATCATAATTTTACATAAAATGAATTCTAACTTAATTTTTTTACCTTATACATGAAGATATTTTAAATTATTCCTAAAACCATAATCATTTTTTTCATTTTTCAAAATTTTGGATATTTGTTGTAAATTAATCATTAACGCTGGTTGTTCAGGTGATTTCAAACCTCAGTTTTAGGGTCATATTTCATTCATTCGACCAAAACTATCATCTTGTTGTATGGGGTTGGTAGATCGATTTGGATTTCGTTAATATTTGATGGTAAAAACGAGTTTACTTTTGATAATCCATTAATTGGGACAAATAAATTTTGATTCAAGTCAATATAATAAATGAGCATAACCCGATACTATTAAAAGTGCGGTTACATATTACATTGTAATTTGTATGTCATAAAACCTCACGCATCTACTAATGTTTATTATTATTATTCCTTAAACTACACACACACATTACGGTATAAATGGTGCCCTGATCACTCAACTGTGAAATCTTTTCATTTCCACAATTGCTCACAAAGCAACCACCATGCCTTGCTAGTGTATTCTTACATACGAGAGATCAACAACGGGGCTGAAATTGGGGATTCCTCACCCATGACAGGCTGGAAAAGATCCAACTCCCGTACCTTTCCAGAACGCGCATTTTGCAGTCCTCCGCAGCCATTAGGCCAGTCGAGTATGCCCCATGGACCGACCCTGGATAGTCCATGCTCGTAGCTTCCCCAGCAAAAATAGGTTATCCACGGGTATCCTTAGCCGCTCATACAGTTCATGGGATTTCCCAACTCTATCGTAGCTATAGGAGCCCAACGAGTTTTTATCCGTGCCCCAATGTGAAACAAGGTACTGGATCTGCACAATCACACAAGAAATGTCTTGTCAAGAAACCTATGAGTACAAACGACACCCTTTATCCAAGAGTGTGTCTTACCTTTTCTGGATTTGGATCCCCTCATGTACAGGAGGGCTCAACGCACAATGACAATCCTTCGATTTGACCACTGGATTTGATTGAATTAAAATCAAATGGTAGTCATCGTGCATTGGACTGGACCCTCCTGTACTTGAAAGTGTCCAAATCCGGGAAGACAAATATTTGAATGCACCAATTGCACCGTACAACCCAAGTGCAATTGTAAATGATATTAGTTGTTATACTTAAAATGCATTAGTTGGTCAGTATTAGTTTGTTTTCACTCAACAGTTTTAGTTGTTTTAATTAAACAATATTAAGAGCATCAGTTACACTCAAGTGTGACTAATGTGGGAATAGGACCATCCAGGCTTCCATTTGTTTTTTACATCCACAGCCATAAACACAAAATAGAGAATGCAAGATGCAACATACCGGTGCAGAAGCATTTGGAAGGATTCGTTGCAGTTGTTTGAATGCAAAATCAGCGGCCGCCTCATCAGGCATTTTTCAATGTCACGAGCCAGTTGTCCAGCTGGCATGTAGACAAGCACAGGGTGACCAGTGGCCTTGTGCAGGTTAAGAAAATAACTGCACTCATAAGTAGTCTCTGCCACAACTCCCAAGAACTCTACATTAGGCCAAAAGACATCGTCAAAATGCAAAACTATCTTGTTCTCCATCCCAATTCCAAGGTCATTAACGGCTGCTTCCTTCCACTCAGGCAGTCTCGGTTCAAACGTGATGCAATTTGATTTTAGAACACCAAGAGGAACAGCAACAATAGCAGCGTCTGCTACAAATGTTCTCCCTCTTCTGTTGTTACCTTCACTCCATTGTAACGTCTAACTATTTTTGTCACTCTTGAACAAAACATGGAACAAGAAGCCTAGAGTTAGATTGTACGTATATTAGGAAGGTTTTGGTAACTATTCATTATAAACTTATAACTTACCTGTGGCCCAAGCGGATGTCAAGACCTTTGGCGAGTGTATTGATAACAGGGCGATATCCCCGCACCATTAGCCCATGCCCACCAGGAAGCAACTCTTCCTGTAAATGCAATATTATTATTACAGATCGTCATACGACCACATTCTTGAAACATGCAAGAATGAACTCGCAACAGAGTTTCATCTCCAGCAGAAAATTACATCTGCAAGAACAAAATCAAATGCAAATACAAAATTATGGCAAGGTGGGATAAATAACCTGGTCCCAGCCTTTAAGTGATATGGTATCAGAATCTGCCGCAAACCAGCCTTCCATTCTGCATAGGTACCACTGCAAAACCTTATGACCCAGCCCCTCTAACCTTAAATCTGGTCTCCTCTTGAAAACAATTAAGATGGCACGCCTTATGGACATGTCCTCGCTAACTTCTTGTCGTATAAGCTCAGTCTACAGATAATAAAGTTGAGAAAAAAAAATTAGAAACATATGCACACAAGGTAACAGGTAATCATCTCTACAAGAGAAGATGCAAAAGAACAACATTTGCCACCACTTAATTTTTCCCGATCTTTTGAAACACAAAATTAGAGGAGTCAGGCAGAAAGATGAAGGGACGTGCCTCTTTCAAGATGCTCTCAAATACTTCGCCAACTTTCGTGACTAGATCTTGAGGAACTTGGTTTCCATCCATATCGAAAAGTCCATAACTAAAATAGCAGACATTAGCTTTGAACTACAACTGAAATAGGCAGTAGATGCAAGAAATGTTTCCAATTTATACAAATCCAAGGCCTTTCTGATCAGTTAAGATTAATCCTTGATTCAAACTTTAAACAAACTAAATCAAAAGAATATACTTGCAAATAAGCTTTTTTTTTTAACCTTTGTAACCTAAGCAAATTATTGATGATGATGCTCTATAGATTTTTGCAGTTTGGGAATTCATAGCATTAAACTGAAGCTAGAGATTTCACAAAATGATTAAGCATTGCAAGGGCATTTGGACTACCTTTCCAAATCATGATCATACAAAACTGAGTTGTCCCCACTCGTACGATAAAGAGGTAATCCCAGTCTTCCTATAACAGGGGCCAAAGGATTTTCCTTGCAAACACCATGTAACCTGAAACACGAAGCTCGTAACCACCAGGCTTTTTTAAAACAGTGATCATGATCAAATTCAAGACAATTACCATGAAGCACCCAGGTCAACTGGAAAACCAAATGAATAATCAGTGTTCACTCTTCCACCAATTCTGTCACGTGATTCCAACAACATGACCTGCAAACTTTACTTGCTTTAATACACATCTAAAACCTTTGTATGCAAAAGATTTTATTGAACGAATGAATCTTAATGATTCATACACATCTAAAACCTGTGTATGCAAAAGATTTTATTGAACAAATGAATCTTAATAGATCCGTCTTTGGGATGGCGAATTATACCTGAAAAGCGGCATCATGAAGAGTTCTTGCAGCTGCAATGCCAGCAAAACCAGCGCCTATAACGATAACAGATGGCGATGCCATAGACTTTCTTTCCAAGTTTGAATAGCAAACAGCTACAAAATACAAAAATTACTAAAGCAATAACCTTAAATTGGTTGTATCATATTCTACCATATCCCATGCAGATCATTTTTAAACCTACTCAGGCCCATGTCCGTTATGGAACTATTGTGTTTTCTTTTTGCGTCTATACTATAAATACTGATCCATTAGCTTCTGCAAACTAACAGATATTTACATACTAAGGACAACATCTAAAAATTGATGAATACATTAAAGACTGAAACTGAAGGATTTTACTGCATAAGCCTATAGAGTACTAAATTTCATAATTTATAATTAACATATGTACATATATACACCCACATAAGACATAACTAATAATCCAGTTAATCTGATTTCTTTTAACAGGGGATGCATTAAGTAAATGCAATATGAAACTTATTTCATCAATCAGTATGCATGAAAGTTCAACTTGATCAGAGGGGGAAATGGGTATAAGGTTAAACTTTTATGCACAAAATAGCAGTAAACTTCAGCAAAAAAAAAAAAAAAAAAACTAATATCAATAAATAATTCAAAACCAGACGAAATTATCAAGAAAGTGAAAACACACCTGGTCGCAGTTGGCAATTACCCTTATCTCTCGACTCCATAATTTAAGAACGATTGCGACGATCGGAAGATTAAAAAAGTAGGAAGTAAAATTTGTGAAATTTAGCAATAACAGAACCGATCTTAATCTCAGTAACGGCACTGATAATCTCAGCAACAAGTGGAACAATAAAAAGGTACTACTAATGTTAGAGTAATGGAGAATGAAAGTGATGAAATGGTTGGAATTCGAAGAGGTGATCTTCACCATGCGTCTCCCAAACCCAAATAATTATGATAAAAACAGAGAAATTTGAAAATCAAGAATTTTATTAGAATTGATTAAATAAAAACCCAGTTGGGATTTGCAGAAGGAAATGGATGCGCGGAAGATCACAAACTGAAGAGGGAGAAAGTATGGGTTTTCATGAGAGAGAAGAAAGGTGAAGGACTACTCCGACATGTTTGTTGGAGGATTTATATTATTCAGACCAAACGAACTTTCAGCCTTCCTTTTATAACAGGAGAGGAGTATTCATTTTCCTTTCAAAAAAAAAAAAGTGTGATTAATTACTTGTGAACTAATTAATATTATTTTAAGGTTGGATTTTAATATAAATACTCATTTTAAAAAAATTTAATTTAAGGCTCAATTTAAATTCTTTTGTCTCAATTCAAGACTGGACAAAAGATTAAATTTCTTAATTAAAATCATTAAAATGATAAACGTAAATAATAAAAACATCTTTATTAATTTGAAAAATGAATAGTCATTAATTTTTTATAATTTTTATTTTTATTATTGGACTTTAATTTCTAAATTTGTTATGCGAAATAATTAATTAGTAAGTAAAGCGCATACGTATGTATGTATGGTATTTTAACTACTTTATACAGAAAAAAACACGCGTATGATTTGGGAAGAGTGGAGAATTTAGGTAATATTTCTGTATGTATGTCCACTAATACTATTAGGGGTGTTTTTTGATAAATTGATTGATTCTTAATCCTAAGTAATATTGTGTTTCTTGGAGGGACTAGATCAAAAGTAGCCTTAATCCCTCTTAGGACAAACTAATCCGGCCATGAGTTTGGATTACCTTGTCTCAAAGTTCGAAAATTACTACATTATCCTTATATTTTCTATTCTTGTTTTAATTATTGATGGCAGTTATGTCATTTAAATATCAATCCCACCTAATCCATCAATCCAAATACAAAATTACCTTTATCATTAAAATAAAAATAACAATCCTACAATCCAAACATATATTTATTTCAAATATATTAATCCCAACAATACAATCCAATTTAATCTATCTCATCTAATCAATCCCGCCTCATGAAAGAAACGACTTATTATGAGATATAATTAAATTAAATATTAAATAATAAAGTAGAAAGTTGGAAAGTTTGATTAAAATATGGAAAAGTTTATGCTACCTCAGATTGCCACAGAGAGTCGCAATCCGTCGTGTTAAATTAAATGTCGGTAGCGAATGATGTGATAGGAGACGAAATGACTGTTTTGCCCTTAATTTAACGGAAAAATACCTACAAAACCAAATATTTTTTGTTTTTAATTTATCTTATCTTATATTTTGAGAGGGTGGTTTATTAAGCTCTAGTATGTGTCTTGTATAGATAATTATACTCGTCTTATCTGAATTATTCTATTTAGGAAGGTAGTTAATTTTAGTAGTTTTTCTTAATTAGAACAACATTAGAGAGGTCCTTCATTTTTTATTTTCAATTCTTTTTTCTATTAGAATATGTTTCAATTTCAATTCTTCTTGTAACAAATGTTCTTGAATATATATATATATATATATATATATATATATATATATATATTCGTGGATTGATAAATTAGACCATTATCTAGTTGACCAATTTTGCTTGTTCTCATGGGAAATGCATTTATGTTGGGAATTTCTCTAAAATATTATCAAAGTTTTTATATTTTATTTCGCAACAATACAAAAATAATGAGGACTACAAACATATTTGTGCAACTTAATTTCCCAGTGCTAACATCTGTTTATTTATATATAAAGCCAATGTATGAACAAAAATATATAAAAGATAATTTTTGTTATAACGAGAATCATGTTAAGACAAGTTTTATTGGGTTAAATTCAACTAATATCAAATTATAAATAATTGAGTATGACCAACTTAGAAGTTAAGCATGACCACCTCCAAAATAGAATACGGTTCAACTTCAAAATAAAAACTGACCTAACTTTAGAGCTCAATTAAGCTCAATCTGAGCAATTCGGAACAAGTCACAATTGGACATGTATGAACTAACCAACCCTTTTCAAACCTAGTTCGAGCCCAAGCTGAACTTAAAACATAAACTCAATTATATAAAAGGCGTGAATAAGCAATAGTTGTGTTGGTCAATGGTGCACCCTATGACAATCTCAGCCCGTTTAGGGATCTCTGTCAGGGGACCTTTTATCCCCTTATCTTTTCTTATTTTGTGCAAATATTTCTATGTTAATTAGACGATTAGTAAAGTGCAGAGTCTTGCATGATATTTTGTGTTGTTTAACTATATTTCATAGACTTTTCATAATGTTGTTACCGCCTATTTAACTACTCACTGCTCCATATAATTCTTCTTAGGGAGAATGCGCATTTTTAAGAAATAAGAGTAATGATTGAGGATTTTGAAGGATAATAGAATTCACTTTAAACTACCTTTTTAATCAAAATGACTTCCCAATATAAGTTATCAATTTTCTTTTATGATGAAATATTCTCTTCATCTCTCTCTATACTTTTTCTCCTCCTTATCTTTCTACGTTTTCTCTTTCTCATTGCATTTTAACATTCACTACACATTTAATATTATATTTTAAAAACTCGTATTTTATCTCAGTAAAAATTTTGTTTCTCATACCCCCAAGATTAGGGATGTAAATGAGCCAAGCCGTTCGCGAACTATTCGGGGCTCGGCTCGAAAAATATTCGCTCAAATTCATTTGTTAAATTTCACGAGCCGAGCTCAAATCCAAATTCGAGCTCGTTTATTTTATCGAGCCGAGCTCGAGCCTATGGGTATTTGATTCAAAGCTCGCGAATAGGCTCGTTTATAAAGCTCGCGAGCAGTGCTCATTTACAAAGCTCGCAAACAGGCTCGTGAATAGGCTCGACTTATTATGTATATATATATATATTTTTTTATTATTAAAAATCTAACTTATCAATTCTATTAAAGAATTAAATATAAACTAACCGATATTATTGGTATAATACTAACTTATTAAGATAAATTTTCATTTTATAGTCATGTTTTATGATTAATTTGTAAACGAGCTTTTTCGAGCCGAGCTCGAACTAGGCTCGATTAACTTACTCAATTTTCTATTATAATTAAATTTTATTCACTCAATTACTCACACCAATAAAGTTGAAAAGGTTAATTTACGTGCACTTTTTAACACTAATAAACAACACTTTTATTAAAACTTATGTCATTTGATTTTAAACGATCTAAATTACAATCTAAGTGGATGCTTGGTATGAGCAAGAGTATGGAAAATAGAATTAGAATAATAGTTGTGAGGAAGCAAAATTATTCCTCACAAAAACTTAAGGAACGAAGATTCTTTGATATTAAAAATCAAAATAGTATTCACAGAATGAAAATAGGATATCAAACAACTACTTAACTCTCATTTTCATTCCTTTATTCTATCTGCTCCGATCAAGCACCCTAATCATAATGGTGAAATATCTTTTTTAAAAGGACAACTTTTAGGGGTGCAGTGAGTAATAATTAGTGCATGCTAATATAAAATAAAAAAGCAAAAATTAAAGAAATGGACAGTGGGCCACTGACATGACATTTCAAGCGAAACATGATACAAACCAAACACGCATCATGTGGTGTACTTAGCAAACATGTGGCTGTCCATTCAACGAATTATTTCTAAAAAGATAAGATTTTTATCCATGAGCTCTTAATGCAACGTGGATCACGACTTGAATTATATATTATATATATATATATATATTATTCAAATCACTTAATAATAATAATAATAATAATAATAATAATAATAATAATAACCGACCATATACTATAAGTTAATCTACTACAGAAAATAACAATCAATTACTGTTTGCTTGTCATGCCTAAGAATATAAATGTTGATGAGTTTTAATTGGCTTTTTGAAATTTACATTGGACTTAAATTCTCCTTGCATATACAATTATGAAAGATGCCTAATTTTGTTTCGAGTTAAATAACTCAAAGATTTTGCGCATTGAAATCGAATTCATATATAATATAATCGTTAAAATAAACTGATCGATTGTGATATAATCAATCAAATCTGTTGATTAAATATACTCCAACTTTAATTTGCACCACTCGTATTATAGATCGGTTTACTTTAATTAAATAATTAGTTATGCATCATTATGCATGCATTCAACTTTAGTTTGCACTCCTATTACTATTAGAGAAGTATTTGTTGTCATCAATATAAATATGTAACACATGAATGAATATAATTTAGATATATTGGAATATGCATGTACTTACAAAATTTCCATAAATTCCACCAAATAATTGTACTTATGTGTATTATTGAAAATTTGAACCAGTTTAAAAATGTAAAACTCTTCATAACATTCATCCTCATTACATTTATAAATTTACACAAAATGTTATTATATTTGGGTCCACACACCGCACATAATCCAATAAAAATTTAAAAAAGCATATGAATGGCTACAAGAACTTGACTCAGCAGTGTTAGTGAAAGAAAATATTTGCATTTTTTTAAAAAATATCTGAAACTAAATTTGTTGCTTTGATTCAATGGCGACTAGGTGATAAATCGGATATTACGACAATTTATGGTGGTGTGTATAAATTATGATTTTTTTTTTTTGACGGGAAGTATAAATTAGGTTTGGAATATAGTTGATTTTGATTAAATGAATAACAAAATGGCAATATAATCTTTTTACATGTAATTATTTTATCAAAAATTTAGATGGTGTATTCACCAAAAAAAAAAAAAAAAAAAAAAGATGCAAATAACCTAGGCCGAAACACTAACCACAATACCTAAGCCCAAAATATTATAGACCCAATTCCCAAATTCTCTCAGGCCCCAACAGAATAATTGTATCTACAGTATTATTCAGCAGCCCAAAGATCCATTTTAAGTTCCCACAACTAACACGTCTATGTGATTTTTTATTTTTTATTTTTCGAAAAGCGTTTATGTGAAATTTAATTAAGTTAAAATGTTAATAAAGTATAGAAGCAAATCAATTAATTTTAAAATATTTCAAATGGTAGGAGGGTTATAATACAACATAAGATAGTATGAAGAGGTAAAATTATATGAAACAACTACTCATGCAAGCTGTAGTCTTTTTGTAGGTTTTCGAAAAAACATCATATGAATTTCATGTAAATCGTGACATTATATAAATAATTTTGGCAGAAACAGAAAATTTAACATTGAGTTTTTATTATTTTACTTTTATTTTTTATAAATAGCTTAAACAATTATGATATAAAATTCAATATTGAGTTATTTGTAGCACAAATTTTTTTTTGTTGAGATTGAATATAACGTGAGTAGATATGGTATGAAATTAATACACATTTTTTTCTCAAAAATACTTCTCCCTTCCCACAGTATTAAATAATCTTATTGAGCTTGTTACCGAGATTAAAAATGTATTGGAATGACAATTAAACAAATTACCTTCCTACTGTGCTCATACTTGTCTATAAAAATTATATGGTTAAACTAATTTTAAAAATAAATATTAAAATGAGTATATTAATGCTAAATAATCATTACTCAAAAATTGAACTATATGATCAACTTCTGTTAATTAAAAATAATTTTAGTACCAATTCTCATATGAACCAAATTTTAAATTTATGCACGTAGTACTTTTTTAAATATATTAATTTAAACATTTTTAATTAAATTTAGTTTGCATATTTCAAATATATAAATTAAATTCATATGCTTTATTTTGATGTACATGGCACATACTCTAATTTTAATTTGACTAGATTAGTATCCCGTACGTTTATGCGGATTGTTTTCAAGTTAAATTGATTATATATAAGTAAATTAATTAATGTAATTTGTAAAATAATATAATTATATTATAAAATAAACATATTCCACTAATATATGTATAAAAGAATATAATAATTTTTCTATTATGTATATTTTATTTTTTATATATTATTTAAAATTGTATTATATAAAATAGAATTAATCATCATACTCTCAATATTATGATTTAAGAGAAATCACATATTTAGAATTATATTATATAAAATAAAATTAATCACATTAATATTAAAATTAGATAATATCAAATTTTTATAAAAATATTTTAAGATAATATACTTACTTTAATGAATTTATTAAATTAGTCAAATCTTTTCATATTAATTATACCATAAGTTTTTTTAATTTAAAAATTATTATTTATCGACACATCATCACATTACTCAATATTATGATGTCATGGATATAAACTTAATCATCATCAAAATAAATTAGAAGATACAATTAAGCAAACTAAAACTTGTTATTGGCACACAGGGATATTAGTATATAGGGATTGTGTAAATGATCCACAAAATCTCGAAGCCACTCGACCCGTCAGTTTGAAGTTTGAACCTAAAGATCTACGACAACGCATCTCGCGACTTATATCCCACCACGTGTCCTTTGTGCTACGTGTTCTCTCCCAATTCGTCAGCCACCCCCACACTTTCCACGCTGTCTCCCCCTACAAAACCCCCTTCCAACCGGCGTCCATTGATGCTTCGCTCAGAGCTCAAAAATTCACAAATATGGCGATGGCGAAATCACTGCGCGCATTGCTCCTTCTCTCATTCTTTCTGCTAAATTCTTTCCAATCTGAATCGGCGGTGGCAAGCATAGATCTCGGCTCGGAATGGATGAAAGTCGCCGTAGTCAACCTCAAACCTGGCCAACCCCCGATCTCAATCGCCATTAATGAGATGTCGAAGCGCAAAACCCCGTCTCTCATCAGTTTCCACGCCGATTCCCGGTTGATTGGCGAGGAATCGATAAACCTCCTTGCTCGTTACCCCACTAAGGTGTATTCTTATCTTCCATTACTCCTCGCTAAACCCTACAATTTTACGCGGGAGTTCCTCCGGAAGCTGTACTTGAGTAACGAGATCGCCCACGAAGATTTGCGGGATGTGGCAGTTTTCAAAGCGGAGGCTGGGGAATTTAATAGTTTCACGGCGGAGGAATTGGTGGGCATGATACTCAAGTATGGAGTGGGGCTGGCGGGGACTTATGCCAGGACGAGTGTGAAGGATGTGGTGATCACAGTGCCGCCGTTCACAGGGGTGGCCGAGAGGAGAGGCCTGTTGGAGGCGGCGGATTTGGTGGGCCTGAATGTTTTGGCTTTGGTGAATGAGCATTCGGGAGCTGCTTTGCAGTACGGGATTGATAAGGATTTTTCCAATGGATCAAGGCATGTGGTGTTCTACGACATGGGGGCTAGCAGTACGTATGCTGCATTGGTATATTTTTCGGCTTATAATGCTAAGGAGTTGGGAAAGACTGTGTCAGTTAATCAATTTCAGGTAAATTGTTATTTTTGGAATATTTGATGTTTGGAGCGTTTCAATTCCTTCCAATGAATGTTGCTATGTAAATTTGCTATTATCAAATATTATGTTCACTTTCATCAAAGCAACGTGGTTAGCTTCTGGGCATTTTTCAAAGGGATGTAAATGAACTAGGTCGGGGAACATACTGTTACTAAACTTCGTTGATTTTTTTATTTTTTTGAAATGTGTTTAGGTTATTCTATTTTTAGTTGAATCATGTTTGAAGGAACTTGAATCGTGAAAACACGACTATGTGCTCTAGTTTTTTTAATAACTGAGATTGGGGTTACATCAAGCTTTAATTAGGTACTAAACTAAACTTCATGTATGTCCAAGATTTGTTGATGCCCAAATGACATTTAAGACTTGGATGAAGGATCATCGCACAAGTATTGTCTTTAGACCCTACTTAAGAAGGAATTGTTCCTCAGTGAACTAATTTTTGATTGTCCTCGTTATTTTCTGAATGGCATTGCATGCACTTGAAGAATTATTAGATGGCTTTGCTGAACTTTAGATCGTTTGTGTTATGTTCTGAAAGGTAAAATATTTTTGTCAACTGATGAAAATTGTGTCAGGAAAACAACCTTAAGTAGTCGAGTTTTTTTATTAGGCACTTCTCTTAGGTGCATGACAGAACAAATCTGCACAACTTGAGTTTTTCATTAAGTATGATGCCTCATATATCGAACTCTATTTTACAGAATTTTCTTCTGTTAGTGTAGATAGTTTCATATTTGGTTGTTCCAGGTGAAGGATGTCAAATGGGATGCAGCACTTGGGGGCCAGAATATGGAATTGAGGTTGGTAGAGTATTTTGCGGAAGAGTTCAACAAACAGCTTGGAAATGGGAACGATGTTAGAAACTTTCCCAAGTCTATGGCCAAATTGAAGAAACAAGTTAAGCGCACAAAAGAAATTTTGAGCGCCAATATGATGGCTCCAATGTCTGTGGAGTCTCTGTATGATGATCTCGACTTCAGGTTAGTTAGTCCACCTTCTAGATACACAACCTCTCTGAGATAGAACTAATTGATGGTACTACGCCAATCTTATATTCTATTTCTGTTCACTTTCCAAAATCTATTTTTCACTTTGTCGTGGCACATCCAAAAGCAAGCCACAGTATGTTAGTATTTAGGAATCTCTACTACTATTGCTACATACCCGCCCGTCGATAGAACTCCTCACCCTTTCTCTTTTCTCCTCTCTTTTGTATCAGTATGTTTCCTTTTTCTCCATTAAAAAGGACTACTAGAGGTAGTTGTAGAATCTATTCATTCAACTAATTGTTGATAATCCAATCATAGGCTTTCTCTCTATCAGTATTATGTAGAACCTGTCCGATATCTAAAGACAAGGAGATTGCTTTGTATCATAGCTGTTATTTGTACTAACAAAAGCCTTCATACAACTTTATGTTTGATTTGGGATTTAGAGGATTTTTATATCTGGATTTCAAAATTTAGTAGATTTCAAATTTTTGATAAATAGTAATGGTGTGTGTTTGTTTTGAGATTTAATTAGATAAGGTTTAATTTTATGTCAAATCGATGTGTAAGAGTGTATGATGTTGTATTATTATATTAGTTTGATTAATTGTAATGATTGAATGATTGTTTAAACATTAATGTGTTTTACTGAAAGTTTCAAATGTGGGAATAAAAACCATATTTGCATTAATGAGTCATTGGAGAGAGTATGTTGTAGAAAAAAATGGTATTTGGGGTTTATAAGTATTTGTAATTGTAGGGGTGAATGCATTGAATTTTTAAAAATCGGATTCTGAAATCTCAAAGTAGAACTGGATTTAGATTTCAAATCTCAAATCAAGTTTTCAAATCCCAAATCAAACATACCCTAAAATGTTATGGCAGAAAATTGGATTATGAGTTTCCATGGTTTAACCTGTGATCTTGATTTGTGGGTGCAAAGTTTTCATGTATTTTGTACGAGTGACTTACTTTTAATGGTCCCTTGTTCTTTGCTTTCCATTGTCGTAACTGAGTCTATATGTCTGATTTGATAATGAGAGGGCTATTTCTTAATTCTTATTCTTTTAGCCTGAGATCTCATGATGGTTCCAATCACTTCCATTCAATTGTTAAATATATATTGAATGGTATCTGTTTTTCCCCTATTTTTCTCTAGGAGCACCATAAGTCGCGAGAAGTTCGAAGAGATTTGTGAAGATATTTGGGAAAAAGCCCTTGTTCCCATAAAAGAAGTCCTCAAGCATTCTGGACTAAATGTTGATGATTTATATGCAGTGGAGTTGATTGGAGGTGCCACTCGGGTTCCAAAGTTACAGGTATTTATTGTTTAAAATTTGACTTCTAGAGTCATTTTCTTATCAGATATTAAAGCTATGGGGTGTGCTTCATATACAACTTTACCATGTTTGTCTCACGTTTTTTAAAAGATACATTGTTTGCTATTTTTATTTTACTACTCTTTCCGTCCAGCAATTACTTTCACACTTTCCTTTTCGCTTGTCCCAAAATGACTTTCACGCCCTTAAAATTGAAAACCCTCCATAAACTCACCCTCACAATATCATCAATTTTACACAAAAATGTCATTACTTTTGGGCCCACGCTTGTACATGATTCAACTTATTTCTTTACTGTATAGTTTATACATAAAGGTTTACGAAATTATCCCTCAAATCCCTACTCATTACTCTACTTTCTTATTTTGTGTGCCCTTGCACATATGAAAGAAATTATGGGGCAGAGGGAGTACTAGTTTTTATTCTTCTTACCTATGGCCCACTTAACTTGCTCAAAGTGCAGAATCAAAGCAAGGGACAAACCATTATCTTTTATATGTCAGCTTCCACTTCCATATCAAATACATAAGATTTGAATTTCACCATGTGTGTATTTTTTTTTTTTTGATTGGTAAATATTCGTTCCCAAATAGGCTAAGCTTCAGGAATTTCTTGGAAGGAAGGAGTTGGACAAACATCTAGATGCTGATGAGGCTATTGTTCTAGGTGCCTCGCTACATGCTGCAAATTTAAGTGATGGAATTAAATTAAACCGTAAGCTAGGAATGGTTGATGGTTCTACTTATGGTTTTGTTTTTGAGTTGAATGGTGATGGTCTTCCAAAAGATGAAAACACCAGACAGTTGATTGTACCCAGAATGAAAAAGTTACCCAGCAAGGTATAGAATTCTGGTTACAGAATGTGTATTTTTGCTGCCTATAGTATCGACTCAAACTGTTTCTTTTGCTGCAGATGTTCAGATCTGTTGTTCACAACAAAGATTTTGAAGTTTCACTGGCTTATGAAAGTGAAGATCTGATGCCACCTGGTGCCTCATCTCTCACATTTGCAAATTATGATGTCTTGGGTCTTGCAGACGCTAGTGAAAAGTAAGCATAATGTTAATTAAATATTTGATTTGATTCACTGGAGAACTCTATTTTTCTAAATAAGGTCTTTTGAATGCCTTAATATTTTAGGTACTCATCACGGAACCTTTCCTCCCCAATTAAGGCCAATTTACACTTCTCTCTCAGTAGAAGTGGTGTCTTTTCTTTGGATCGTGCAGAAGCTATCATCGAGATAACTGAATGGGTGGAAGTCCCCGAAAGAATCTCACCGTGGACAACTCCACTAATACTCTTACCAACACTACTGATGCTAATGCTGGGAATGCTTCAGAAGAGAGCAGTGAGAAATTGGAGACCAATAATGGCAATGGTAACTCGTCAGATCCCACTGCAAATGATTCTAACAATGTGAATCTTGGTACTGAAAAGAAACTGAAAAGGCGGACTTTCCGAGTTCCACTGAAGGTATTTAAAAATAAATATATTGTAGCCCATAGTCCTTTCATACATTTTTTTTTTTTTTTTTGAGAATCCAGCTTGTATGTTATGTAGGTTATTGAGAAGACAACTGGTGCTGGAATGCCTCTCCCAAAAGAAACTGTTGCTGAGGCTAAACGCAAATTAGAAGCATTGGACAAGAAGGATGCAGAAAGGAGAAGAACAGCTGAATTGAAAAATAATCTTGAAGGATACATATATTCTACTAAAGACAAGGTAATAAGTTTTTCTTTTGGTTTATGCAGATTGTGTGAGTGCCTGAAAATATAGCCCCATTGATCATCCCAATCATTTTGTACTTATTGTATTTGATGATAAGGATGTTAGTAGATGTCATTTTGAATTTGTCTATTAATGGTTGATCTTCGTTTTTCTTATTATTTGTGTTATATTTGATTGATATATTTCTTAGCTTAGTTCTATTAATGTTTCAAATACATGATCTCAGGACACCCGCACACCTTTAAGACTTTGCTGATATTATCCTTGTGTACTTTCTGATTCCCTATTCATACCTTCTCTTTAATTCTGATATTATTGAACTGTTAATTTGTTTTGTTTATGATTGGTTTACAAATCTGTGGATTCTCAATGTAATTAACTTACATGTGCTTTTTGCTTGTTGATATATTAGCTTTCATCTGAAGAGTTTGAGAAAATATCTTCTGACAAAGAGAGACAATCTTTTGTCGAAAAACTTAATGAGGTTTGTTCTCTCTCTCTCTCTCTCTCTCTCTCTCTCTCTCTCTCTCTCTCTCTCTATTTATCTACCCCCTGTGTGTCCCATGGATATTAGGCCCACACTTTATAGTCAAGTATCTCAATTAAATACTTGCTAAACTTTTCCCCTGATGCAGATAGAAGATTGGTTATACACTGATGGTGAGGATGCCTCTGCCACTGAATTTCAGAAACGCCTGGACATGTTAACAGCTATTGGTGACCCAATATTTTTAGGTTTGTCTTTATCAATTTAAATATAAAGTAGTGGAGCTTTCACATGTTTAAGGTGGAATTACGTGTTGTTTGTTACAGGCATACAGAACTCACTGCACGACCAGCAGCATCTGAACAGGCACAGAGATATCTGACAGAGTTACAGCAGGTGGATAATTGATACTTAAGTTTGTTGCCTGCTTCGATTTCGCTGAATTAAATTCCATTGAATCCAATGATTTTGCTTTGAGACCGTATGGCTTCTTTGCTTTTTGTACATGCATATGAATTTATATTTAGGAATGTTTTGAGGCGAAGAACATAATGTTGAATTTTATAGGCCTTGCAGAAGGCTGAACTTTGCTTAAGTAAAACCAACTGCTTATTTTTCATGGAAAGTTTTCATTTAATTGATTTAGCATCTTTACTATTTTACAGAACACCAATTGTAAACAAAAGAAATTATATTGGGGTTCAACTATTATTTTACTGGAACACTAATATTCTCACACATGCCTGGACTTACATTACCTGGTCAATCTCTAACTTGGTTTGATCGTCCTATTTCTTCAGATTGTGCAAGGATGGGAAAAGGACAAATCTTGGCTGCCAAGAGAGAGAATAGATGAGGTTCTATCAACCTCATATCTAAAACAGCGTACATATAATATGTAGACAGCCACATAGAAATTTAAATTTTGACGTCAACTTGATATCTGTGGTTATAGGTCTTACGCGGAGCTGAAAAGTTGAAAAGCTGGTTAAGTGAGAAGGAGGCTGAGCAGAAGAAGTAAGTATTTTTCTATTTTCCGCAACATGAGGCTTTCCTCTTACTTCATGACTAGAATATTTGGTTTTGGATTCTACTTTTACTTTTGTTGTCCATTCCATTTCCTCAATCTGGAATTTGAAAATAGAGAAAAGAAAAAGACTGGGTGGATACTTGAATACCTGTTTTTGCTTTGAAAATGGAATTTTCATTATAAAAGTCCTTCCGTATTACTGGTGTGATAGGCGCAGGTTTAAAATCTCATCTTTTTTTTAAAGGTATTATTGTTTTCCTCCACATAGTGCATTCTTCATCTTTTTTTATTTTTTTACCTTGGCCTCTGTTTGATTTGCGATTGTGTATTTATTTGCTGTAATATTTCTTTTAGTAATTGTTTCTTGTGAAAGAAATGAGAGGTGGTGTGAGGAAAATAATTTTTGAGCCAAAATGATTACAATAATCCATCGCACTGACAAATAATGCAATAAAGTGACATATATTCATCGAGTTGTATATACTTATAAGTTCTCTTAATTTGCTAAGTCCTTAATGTCATCTCCAACAGGACTTCTGTGTTTAGCAAACCGGCTTTCACATCAGATGAAGTATATGCCAAGGTTTTAGATCTCCAAGACAAGGTATATATTTATCTATAATATTTTCATGTGTTACATGAGTTTTCCTTAGTTCTTAGTTGCACTAGTTATTGATGCATATTCATGGTCTTCCTTAGGTTGCAAGTGTGAACAGAATCCCGAAACCAAAGCCTAAAGTCGAGAAACCCGCCAAGGTGGAAACAGAAAGTGGTGGCGACAAAGCAAACACAAACGACTCTGCATCTGAAGAGACGTCCTCTTCAAAAGACAACCCGACCAGTGATTCAGAGGATGTGGCTAATGGCAAGTCAAGTGCTGAGTCTGATGGTCACGATGAGTTGTAATTATCATTTAGGGACACGCAGAATCATGGTGCTCCATTGCAATACAAGGTCTGATATAAACACGTGCAGGTGATTATTGCCCATTAGATTTGGTAGTAATCTGATATGATTAGAAAGCAGAAATGAACCCAGTTTTTGATGGTTGGCTTCCTTCTTGCGATCCTTGTGATTGTTACTTGGGTTCGAATATTACTTGGGCAAACCACTGTGCCTTTTGTTAGTTATTTATATACTTGTAATATTTCTAAAAACTTCCAGATAGAATAGGTGGACATGCTGCTGATGAGCCATTTTTGAGTATTGAAAGAATTTTCTAGAGGTAATCCATTTCGATGAACCTTCGATACCTGGTTTAAATTTTTCATTGGACTATTAATGAGAATCATTAAACGATGATTGCATTATTATTGATTAGTTCTTATAAAAGAATATTATTAATTGAGGAATAATAGAATTGTTGATGAAGGAGAAATAGTTAATTAAAATAGGGCAATGTATTCATATTTTCATTCTCTTTTCATAACAATATATTAGAGATGAGAGATTGATAGATGCTAGAGTTAGGTTTTTGTGTGTTTATTTTTAAAGTTAATATTAACTTTGGTAGCGGTCCACATAATAACAATATAAACTTAAGTTGTATCACAAAATCAAAATGAAGTACATTTTACACCTTATGATATTATTGGTAAAGATGATCAAAACCACTGGTAATCTAATGAAATGTAAAGCAAAAATGTTGCCCCCTGCACATGTGTGTGTGTAGCCAAAGATTTTAAGTATTATAACCGCTTTTGTGTGCCTTCCGCCATCTCCAAGTCGTGCTCAAACTTTGTTGAAGATTAGTGAACTTAGTCATCCAGCTTGAGTTCATTGAAAATCTTGGAAGGATCACCGTAAACCTCTGCGTAATCCCCGGACGCCGACTAAGGAAATCCACCTTTATGTCCACACCGGTAGCCTTCTTACAAGCCTCCACGAATTCCTTCACCGAACTACCCGTCATCTCCACAACATTAACAATTTCTTTTTTTTTTAAATAAAGAAGAAGAAGAAGAAGAAGAAGAAGAAGAAGAAGAAGAAGAAGAAGAAGAAGAAGAAGAAGAAGAAGAAGAAGAAGAAGAAGAAGAAATCATCCACTGGACCTTTTCCTGTTCCAACATTGTAGATGCCCACTTTTCCAGCGTTGCATGCGCTAAAGCTTTCACGTGTGCATCTATCGGATCAAATGACGTCAATGTAGTCTCTTACACAAGTTCCATCATGAGTCTTGTAGTCAGTTCCTCTTACCTCGCAAAACTTTTAAACAAGGTTCACGACTCCTTTCTCTGCGTTTGATTCTCACAAGAACACGTACCTTTAAACCTCGGGATTATTCCTCCGCCGCATCAAAACAAGCTCCCGATATTCTTCCTTGTTCGCGAAGTTACGCCTAGGAGCTTCGCCAGCCGTCCCTCGTGGTCGACTCCAATCACATTGAAGTACCTACTCACAAGATCATACAACTCTCTAATTATAAATTTCTTTCTCAAACTCGTGGTCGAGAGAGAGAGAGAGAGAAAGGTAGAAACCTTAAGATCATGACAATGTATGTCCGATGTCTTTGAGAAGTCGAGGATTATATCTTCTCGCCATTTTCTTGGCTTTACCATATGGATTGATGGGGACCTGAATTTTGACACAATTAACATCATTCAAGATAATACTCAATTTTCGATCAAATCCCAATTTTCTCGGTCACTCACTTGAGGGGTGTTTTCTGTGATCGGCATCTTTTCGGCTCTCCATACGTAGCACAAGTACTCGAATAAATCAATGTTTTAACACCATGTGCGGCCATTGCCTTCACTACTACCAAAGTATTTGACGTAATATTATGATAATATCTCGTACGGCCAAAAGAATTGGGACATCGAAAAACACATGAATAGATGTGATTGAAAATATAAGGAAATCGAGAGTGATATCAGTAGAGGTTCACCGTGCTTTCCCAACATAAGCAACAAAGCAAAGAAATGCATAACAAAGATCAAAAGCATTCTCGTAAAATATTTTGTCTACCTAATATAAAAGCTAAGGAAAAACTTTTATAAATTGAAATACAAATGGAGCAAAGCAAGGATACAAAGAATGCATCTCCAAGATCAAAGCATATATGAATCGAAGTCTCCCAGGCTCCGGATAAAGTCCTTGGAGGACTTTAACGGCTCCCATGTTCCCACGGGAAAGATTGTCCTGTTCAAAGAAGATCAACACAACTTCCTAAAATCCACTTTTACTAAAAATATGAACATACCACAATTGTTACACGATATGAATCTCTCGAGCCGAAGAACAAAGATGGGAACCAATAAACCCCGCACCTCCAAACACTAACACGTGCGCTTACCTGTGCTCGTGCTCGAGAAAACCCGACCATGACATACAAGCAAAAACACACTTCTTCAACTGAAATTGGACACCCTAGGACCAAAATTGATAAAGAAAAATATACTATACCTTGGTAGAGGTAATACCAGAGGGCGCTTAACCATGAAGATAAAAAGTGCGGTGATGCCAAAGCAACCAAGAGAACTTTCCGAGTGAAGTTGCTCCGCCTCTTGATCTCTATGTAATCCATCCCTAGATGCGGATTATAGTCCTTGAGCAAGATTTTTCTACAATGTATAATTCCAATTATCATGCAAAACAACCAAAAGCTACAAGAGCATTGATCAACAAGAATCATCATATTTATCTCTCGAGTTTCATTAAGCGACAAAATTGAATTCCATCATCTATTTCCACGTGATTCTTAAAAACATTACACATTCCAACCATCTTACTAAAGTGGGTTCGGGTATATGGATCATATCTCACCTTTGTGTTCCATCAATACGTTATAAATTCTAAAACAACTCGAAAATCAAAACCTGATCTCGTATCTTCAATAGGAGAACGAACCTTCAAATAAAAGACAAGACACGAGCTTTTTCTTATTTTTCAAACAGCCAACACATTCATATACACACACACATTGTGTCTCGTCCGACATACGTATAGCAATGATCAATGACAAATCTAACTAAACAAAGCAAGAACGTGCAAATTCAAAGCAATTTCATAGCAAAAACAAGAAATCAAATACCAAAAGATTGAAATTGATGAACATTTTATTTAATCTTCCCCAAAAATCACCTAATCAAAGAACAAACTTTCCACTTATTTCATGACAACAAATATTGCCAACTTAGGAATGAAGAGATTCCAGAGAAACAGAGGAAACAATTCATTTATTAAGAAAAAGACAGATAAGTTTGGCAACTTTTTGACAAAATGAAAAAAGTCGTACCAAAAAATTCCTAATTTTTGACTCTTTAATTCCTTAGCCAAGCACCCACATTAAATCACAATTTAAGAAATACCCGAAATGACCACGCAGTGGGCATAAGAAAAGAAGGCATTAATTCCAAAGCTGAATTCTTTAAAGATTTTAATGAAAAATTCATAATTGGCAAGGAAATAGATAATTACTTACCAAAGAAGAAGAAAATAAATGCAGAATAAATGCTTAATAGTAGGCTCGAAAGTTGAAAGGAAAGCATGGAAGTTTAAATGTGAAAATCACCAAAGAAAGGGAAATATGTAAGGATGTGTGTGTTGAGAAAAAGTGTCGTGGAAGAAAAGTGGAGGTTTTTGATAACGAATAACAGGAACATGGCCATCAAATGAGGAGACACATATATTCACGCCCAGAAATATTGCCATAAGAAACGCAATCAACCATGCATTCACATTTCTTTCTTGGGGCTTTCTTAGGTTAGTCGGTGATTAACAATAGTCGGTTTATATGAACCATTATATCTAAAATCTAATGGTTTAAAATTGATTACATTGCTATATGTTGCAAGCGTCGTGACTAGTCATCGCTTTATGCCGCAATAGGCCGCCTGCCGCACTTTTATGATTTAATTAAATTTAATTATTTACTTTAAAAATCAGATTTATTAATTTTTATCATCCCACCCACTGTGTTCATCCCCCTCAATCGCATTTCTCTTTCTTTTCCGATCAATTGATGGATCAGTTGGAGAAACAGCAGTAAGAACCTTGAATCTGATTTGATGCGGTGAATTTTAGGGTGAGAAAAAGGAATTTGGTTACTGGGTTTTTAAATGTGAGCATGTGATTTCTTACGGGAGAGACAATTCACAATAGTTCGTTCTTCGCCGCTGCCTTCAACGTCAGCCGCCACCACTGAATCAATTAGATGATTGTTGCAAGGCCATAAATTGGAACGACAATTATTTTTATTTAATTGGCTTTCTCAAATTCATCATCCTAGAGAAAGACTTGTCCCTGTTCCTGACTGTCCAATGGGACTTCCTTTAAGGCCGGTAAGCCATGCCATGTCTTTCTCTGATGTCTTTGCATCACATTTCTATATGGGTTTTTCTAGCTTAAGTAATCAAACAATTGATTTATGGCTTCATAAGTATTCATTTGTTCTGCTAGTTAGGTTCCAGATATTACTATTCAGTTTGATTGTTTAGGATTGAACAGTGGACAAAAATTGATTTGGTGATAAAGTGCCAAAATGACTAGAAGAGACTTACATAACTCTCTTATCATCACAGTTATAATATCATCTATAGACTATATATAAGTGTAATAGATATGAGAAATACATTAATGGAAAGAGTCAACATGTATCAATTAAGATTAAATCAAATGTTTTGGTCTGAAGCATATGACGATGGCTGCTTATTTTTATTTGGTTTTTATCATGGATGTATTAATAATCGAATTATGGTGTGATTTTGGGTGGTTAAATTTTTTTATGTGTTTGTGTTTTCCAGTTATTGGGGTGGATTGTCAATGTTGTGTTTTTGGTTGAAGGATAAATCATCGAAATTTATGCAGAATCGATCTATCTCTGCTTATTTTCGTTTTCATAACTTGGTCTTTCAGATTGAAATAAAAATTGCGCCCGCAGATTTTCGGTTTCCAACTACCAACCAGACCCGGCATTGTTTCACCCTTTACATTGAATTCCACAGGTTATTCTTTTTCCCAATTTTGTTGATTTGCTTGTTGCTTGATAAGTTAATAATTTTTTCACGAAATCAGCAATTTGTTTGATCAACTGACTTAATGGCACAAATTTTTAATAACTTAATTTTTTTGTAAGTGATGAGATAATAACTCGTCGGCTATGGACAGGTGGATATGGCATCACTCTTCTTCTGGAAAACACACAGTAAAATCAGCGTATCACTTGGTTATGTCAACGCCATCCTTTGATGTGCACCCACAGCAGGCAACGACTAGTATGGGACCTGACCAATTTGGAAAAGGCTTTGGAAGCTGCGGCTGCCTCCTTAGATCCTTCACTTCTTATGGAAAGTCTACTCGGATACCTTGCCTTTGAGGAAAAATCTTTTGCGGAGAGGTATCGAGGTGCAACATGTCTGCATGTTCTGCTCTATGCCGAACTATAATGTCGATCATGTGTTTCTCACTTGTGATTTTGCGAGAGATGTTTGGGCAAAGACGGGTCTACTGAATCCTATTTTATGGAATGTGGTTACAAGCGTATGCACGAGCTGTTTGGAACACTTGCTCATGCATTATGGGCTTTGAGGAACCAGATTTTGTTCAAGAAAGAGATATTGCTACCGAATGCAGCGGCGCACCTCGTGAACTCTAGCGTCCATTTTCTTGCAGATTGAGGTTGGTCAGAACGCTCCACTCTTGACTAGATGCCCTTATTGTACAGGAGGGAAGTGGAGTGCCCTGTTGCATGCCAACCTATTTTGGAAGATGTGTTGGCGAACTTGGATTATCTTGTCAAGGTTTTCTGGTTCCCTAGTGCTAAGAATTTCATAACGCATTCCATTGCGCAATTTGCTAAGTGTAATATCAAGTCAGATATTCATTGGAATAGTGCAGTTTGCTAAGTGTAATATATTCATTGGAATAGTTTGACAGAAATTCCATTGTTCATTAGAGCTAAGCTGTTTTCCACCATTTTAAGTTAATGCAATTGTTTTTCCCTTAAAGAAAACACGTAAATGGTAACATTAGATTTTTTTTTTGAAAGGGTAACATTAGATTTTCATTTGCTCTTCTGTTTTCTTTTTCGGTAGAACTCTAAATTCATTCTTATCTTATTCGCATTTCAAATCTTCCAACATTTATTTTTTTCATTTATTTTATGTCACTAGACCTTCAATTTCTTGATATTATTTTATTAACTTATCATTTAGATTAATCAATTGAATAATATATTAGAAAAAGTTTAATAAAACAAAATTTGGAAGTTTACGAACTTAAAACATCCAATTTCCCCTTTCCTATCCTAAATCTAAATCGCAATCAAACGAAAGCATTGATTAATATACTCCTTATCTTAAAAATCACAAATTCAAAATCATCAATTAATTAATAACCAAAAAAATCTGAACTAGTGAGAAAATGTATAAAATATAATTAACTCATACTCATCTAAAGTCACATCATTTCAAACAAAAAATTGTCAAATCAGAATGTAAAAAAACAAAAGGGATACGAAAAAAAAGGTCTAAAAAATTATGGGATAAAGCATTTTATGCAATGAAGAAGCAGGGGGTTTGTTTGAGATAAAGAAACAAAAAGCTTTAACAACAGATATTTTGCTTCGATGATTAAGAAATCTATTAAAATTCACAAGTGACTTGCTTCTTAGGTAAAAAAAAAAAGGAAAATAGCAAACACTTGCACAAAAACAGAAGTCCAGTAAAAGTAGGATGGTGTTAAAACTAGAGAGGCCCTCTGCTTGTTCCACTTCTCAACCTGCAAATAGTAATGTGATCCATGGAAAATAAGATGATCAAAGTACATGCAAAATTCTTAATTAATATAGAAAAAGAGAGTGTCTCAATGAATGGATACCTGAGATCAAAGTTGCACAGATGTCATACATACATTATTTCTGAAAACAAAAGGAAGGAAGTGAAAAATATCTAATTTCTAAATAAGCAGATATATCAAAAACTTAAAATGGCTACAATCATTATATCATTTTTGCAAACAAACCAAATTTGTATTCCACTTTCCTCAGTCGTAAAACAAATGTAGAGAGAAGAATGCATCATAGTTTCAGAACTCATTTTATCTCCAATCTTTCACACAGATGACATCTTGACATTAATAAACTAGTAATGTCACATTAGTAGTAAATCCTCTCCATTAAGCACGTTTATTAAGCCTTGAATGACTAAGAACCTATAAGAAGGAGGCAGAGGCATGATTAAATTATACAAGGTAAATTGAGATGAGAGGTTCATATCAACTTACACATTCGCCTGGGCAGAGGAAACGATAGTATTTGGCAAACTTATTACAGTCACTAGCTTCTTCACCCTTAGCAGCCACACACCTGACAACACCACAAAAACCTAGTACATAACTGAATAGTAGAATGTAAAAATCAGCATTACAGGCATCATTTAAAACAACTTCAGGACTTCCATTCATGTGAAGGGCCATCATTTAAAAATCAACATTTTTTGTTGTATACTAACATAAGATTACATATATTTTCAGATTCTGACTAATCTCTCCAATACACATTTGCTCATACTACTTGTATAACAGTATAAGTAAAATAAGAATAACACTTACATGACCTAATAAGGACCTTTTATAGGCACTTGAATCCACACACTGCAGAATAAGAAACAAGAATACGGATGTAAATAAATTACGAGGCAAATACACCTAACTATCATCTCATCACTTACAAAAAAATTAAGTTCTTAAAAATTTGTGCCGTTAGGTTAGTTGATCAAACAAATTGCTGATTTTGTGAAAAAATTATTAACTTATCAAGCAAGAAGCAATTCAGCAAAATTAGGAAAAAGAATAACCTGTTGAATTCAATGTAACGGGTGAAAACAATGCCGGGTCTGGTTGGTAGTTGGAAACCGAAAATCTGCGGGCGCAATTTTTATTTCAATCTGAAAGACCAAGTTATGGAAACGAAAATAAGCAGAGATGGATCGATTTTGCATAAATTTCGACGATTTATCTTTCCACCAAAAACACAATATTAACATTCGATCCCAATAACCGGAAAACACAAACACATAAAACAATTTAACCACCCAAAATCACGCCATAATTCGATTTAATACATCCATGATAAAAAGAAAACAAAAAACAAAAAAATAAAAAGCAGTCATCATCGTATCTGAAAACTAATTAGGATTCTAATGATTTTTTTTTAAAAAAGTTGTTCTAATGATTTAGTTGATTAGGGTTCTAATTTAAATTTCAATTAAAGCGATGTTAGTAAATCATATGATTATATGTATATATATTCTTAAATTAATTTATTTACTAATTTATGTTAAGAGGGGTAAAATGGTAAATAGAAAAATACAATTTAAAATTCATATAAGTTAATAAGTCCACGACATTTCAAAGTTTGCACCTATATTGTTCCTTTGATCAGAAGATGACAATTATCGTATCGTTCGATCCACAGCTTACAACATACTAATAAAGCTTTCTGATATAGATACAGAGTTTATTCTTCAAAACAAACCAGACAAAACAACACCAGAGGCATCAACCACCACCACGCTTAGAACTTTAGGCACTAAAATTCCGCCCAAAGTAGACACTTCATCCTCAATGCTTCTCATCTTCATGACCCAACCAACATAAAGGAACTCACCTTTACACCAATGCATTTACAATTCATAGATGATGCAGCTTCTCGCCATTTCAGCTAACCTTTCACCGATTCAGGACTTGCCTGTCCACTACTCCCACCACGAGTATTAAACCCAGTAACAGGCATTGAACGTTGAGCAAAATTCATCAACAATTTCTTCTGATTCTCATTAGTGTGTGGAAGACTAGCTCGAAGAAGCTCAACGGGCATCTCCCTGCTTACAGCTCTGGCAGCCTCTGAACCAATTACCTCTTTATTCTGTGGGTTTTGCGCGACCAGTGATTGCAGTATACTATCATATATACTGATACAGTACTTCGTCAGGAGTCCAAAGAAAGCATCGAATGAAGCTTGCCAAAGAGCAGGGTTAGGTATGTTGAAGTTGCTGCTAGGTTGAGGATCTATCAATGATTGAGCTGCTCTTTCAAGAACAGATCTCAAGATGACCGTTGCACCATCTCCAGCAGGGCTACCTATGGGGCGGAGAGGTGGCTGTTCAGAGGAACAAACAACAGCAGCAAGACAAGCACTGACTGCATTGAGATCCATACCACTAACACAAACAGAGACTGTATTAGCAAGATAGTTAATGGTATCAGCTGCTTCTGTATCAGATGGGAGGCCACCAAACAGAAAGCGTAAATGGCGGAAGATGGCCATGCAAACTATTCGAGCAAGTTCACCACCAGGTAAAAGAAGCTGAAGAAATCTCGAAATGAGTTTCCGGCCCTTGGAGATGGAAACTATCCTTAGAAACACTATATCATCCTTGGGAGATAGCCCAACAGAATTGCCACTTTTACCGAGTGGGTCAACCAGTTGAAGAGAGGTGGCTAATCCTTCTAATAGGATATGACGCTTTCGCTTTAACTGGGCCCCACCATCTTGATGTTGAGAACACTTTAAAAGACGGTCAATGTCATCCACATCCAGAAGAAGAGATAGCCCATCTTCAATAGTTACCCTTGCAGCAAGCATTGGTTCATGCTCCAAAGGCTTTTCAACTGATTTCTGCTCAGCATTACCGTCACCACAAGCAGGGGAGGAGGGTCCACCTCAAGAAGAGGTGATGGCCTACGAATTGAAGAGAAGGAAACCCTTCCAAGAGCATCAACATGGAGATGTGGTTGTGATTCAGTACTATTACGGGAACGAGAAGATTGTTCCCTAGGGTGGGATGGGCAGAAACGGTATTTGGACCTTGTTTCAGCAGATTTCTTCGCAAGGCTGGCTTGGTGGTAGTAATCATCTACATAAGGGTTGTTGCCATGTGAAGCATGCTGCATTTTAAGAATGCTTTCTATTTCTTCGGCAGTCATGTGCTTTGATCTGATTTGTGGCAAGTTACTGTCACTCCTATGGCTACTAGCATCAGACCCATGATTAGAGAATCGCACAGAATGCTTACCTTTTTGTGATGATTTTGATTTTGGCTCTCTTCTATCAGTTGATCCATACTTACTGAAATGTAAAGGAGAAGAAGGTGCACTATTAAACATTTGAGATTGTAGAGCCGAAAGATGGGCTAAAGATGTTTGAAAAGAATGGTGTCGTATTGGCTGCTGCGGGGATATTAACTGTGAAGGTAATAACCCATTTTGATACTGATGCTGCTGCAAGATGTTGTTTAACAGGATAGATTGATCTCCGTGAAGAAGACCAGCATGGCTAATCCAGTGGTTTTGCAAATGATGGTTACGAGATAGATTTGCTGAACTTAGGTTTAAATTATATTGGTATCCTCGAGGCAAGCCAGCCCAATGGAGAGAGGAATTAGATAATGTAGAGTTGTTCTGTGCGGAGAATGGAGACTGAGGTCCACTTGAGAGAGATGACAAAGCAAGATGATGTGAATTCTTCAGAGAAGACTGTTGAGAACCTGGTGGAGGGAAGGAAGTGAAAGATGACTTTGGGGCCATAATAGGTTCACTAGAAAAGTGATGCAGCTGTTCCTGCTGCAGAGGGTATGATGATGTTCGGTATAATGGTTTAGGTTCTGGAAGAAACATTGAAGACAGATGGGGCTGTGATGACCATCTCTTACTTTCTTCATAACATTCCGAGTCAGATATATGACCGTCAGGCCAATCTGGAAAATCTGTCTCTCGAGTCCATTCTGTAGCTGATGAACCTGAAATTACCTTAATTAATCAGAGAGGCAGAATGAAAAGCACAACAAAAGAACATAAAGGGGAAGTGGAAAGGAAAATGATGTACAAAGAGCAAGTTATACACATGCAATTAAAAAGAGTTTTGTGTTGAGAGCTGATACAAATCAGACATGAACACAACAACCAGTAATAAATTTTAAGTGAACAAAATAATTAAAACTAGGAACTCACTCTCTCCTAGAGAAAGATCCGGATCGATCACCAATAACTCCAGGATGTCTTGGTCCAGAAACTACTTTGTTCAACTGCAGATAACAACAAGAACAAAAACAGATGTGACTATAAGGTGATCAAGATTGAGGACATATAAAACAGGAAAAGCTTTTGCGTCTAAGAGATCAGGAAGACTTTCATTCCAGTAAAAATGTAGCTTATTGAAAATAAACATATGTGACAAGAAAACCAACGAATACATGTATGATGTCAACTTAAAGTATAATGTAATTTCAGTAATAACTGTTTTTGTCCAGTATATCATCATTACAAAGATCTCCTGAAATCCATTACAAAATAAAAAGCTCAAGCAAAATTTATTCACATGACAAAAATATGAACATGGATCAAAATTACTATGCATACCTAGAATCATAAAATGAATTATAAGCCAACTCACCTTTGCGAATGTAGTTGTTAGATCATCAATATCAGATAATGATCCTAATCCTGAGCCCTGGTTCAATGTAAAAACATCTGCATAATTAGGTCAAACAGCCAATCCGATAAAAGCATTTACATAATAAAGAAAAATAGGCCTTAAATACATATAGGGCAAGGAGATTTGTTACAAAAGTTCGAATATTACACAAGGTAAAACAAGTATGCATAAAATGATAACTAATCAGGAACCGAAGAAGCCAACCGTGCAGTGAGCACACATCCATAAAATGATATGTAATCAGGAATGGAATTACATCAGCTAATTTTTTATAAGAAATATATAATAATTTGGGAGGTGTTATGATAAGAATGACATCAACTGGAAGGAGTTTTATGCTATGACATCTTATAGTGGGTCTAGAAATTATAAAGTATTTTAGGGACACACAATTCATTGAAAATTTTTTGGATAGCAGCTCACAAATTGAAAAAGTAGACCTAACATGCCATAAACTCTACAAACACCTTGAGAACCCCATAACTAATAAAATGTCATAAGAGATTATGTTAGAATATTTTTCCTTTTAAAGCTCAGTAAAATCCTCTCTTACTACAGCACTGGCAAAACAAATGAATCCTTAGATATTCTTCCACATAGGAACTAAAAACCCTCTGCAGCAACAAGCAACAATTTTAAACCTAACCAGTACACATTCAAACTTCATACAACATACGACTACACAGGTAATCGTGTAATATAATTTTTATATGTTAACCTCATCTTTGTCAAACAAATGATACTCATTCAACTCCTCTTCACCACCAAATCCTCCATCAATTGCAGGAAGAACCTCTCGTTCATATTCTTCCAAGCCCCCTAATTCCACTTCATCCATTATATCTTTCCCGAAAAATGCATACTGCGATGCATCGAACATCGCGCCACCTGCATAAAGAATTAAAAATCAATCATAACCCGCAGATATAACATTCAACAAAATTAACACCCCAGGCTCAAATTAACAAGGCTTGAACGCCCGATAATCTTTACCAAAGAACAAATCAAAAGCTATCCAGAACATAAATCGAATCCGAGGAATGGACGAAATGAAGAGAATTAATAGATTGAGCTAAAAGCAGAGAGCTCCAAACCAGAAACTGAGCTGCTGGTGAGGTCGGTGAAGTCACTGAAATCTTTGCGGTCGGATCTCTCCATAATCACGAAATGTATCCACACCTAAGTTAATCCAAAAACATATATAGCGATGAAAACCCACCGCTCCCCTTTTCTCTGTTGGTACTTAGGGTTTAGTAGCAGACAAAAGAAAGACTCGCACTGAGATATACACACAGTTCACATAGTGAGCGGTTAGATCGCGTCTATATTTGTCTCATCCTGCGTTTTAGAGAGAGAGAGAGAGAGACGCTGGAGAGAGAGAGAGAGAGGAGTGTCTTTACATCCAAACAATGCTTATATAGAGAGAGGAGAATTTTAAAATTACTAATATTGTATAATATATTATTACTATTAATTAAAATTTAAATACTGTTATTCCGCTCAAAAATAAATAAATAAATAAAATACTGTTCCTTGATTTTAATAATTGTTCATGACTATAGTTATTTTTTAAAATAAACATAAATATGTAGTGCAAGACAAAGTTTATTATTAACAAGTTTTACCATCAAACATTTTTTTAATTTTATGTGTATTTTGTTAATATATTAATTTAATAAGAATATTATATAAAAAAACACGAAGTAATACTATTTTAAATTGTTTCAACTAACATTTTTCACTCTTCTTAAAAAAATATATAAACTCCTACTATAGCAATTTCTACTTGAGGATGCTCATTAAATAAATATTGTCATCATAGACTCATGAAACAAGGTACATAAGACTTGATCGGAGAGATGTGGGTAGGGATGGTTTGAATTATAGACATTCGATTTTAGATTTCTGCTCGTCACACTCAGCCCGCCCTCTGAATCGCGATGGTTGAATCATCACGTCCCGTGCTTTGCAGTGGAGCGGGGCTGGGTATTATTTTGGGCCCGTGCCCTGTACCTATGCCCCGTTTTATGTATTAAATATTAATATATATATATATATTATATAACATTATATAAATATAATATATTTCTATAATTTTCATATTTATGTAATATTATACATATATATAATATAAATAACAATAATTTAACTTTATAAATATTTTTAGGTCAATATATATTGATAAAACATAATGTGAAATACAATATGATATTCTAATTAAAACTTTCTATGGATCTCAACATCTTAGAACTGTGCAAAATAAATTCATAATCATGATTTTAATATCATTTTTTTCCGTTAAGATTTTAATTTTATGTTATATATATTTATAAATATATTATGTATTGTGTGTACAATAATAAAAAATATTTAAAACAGTCGTCCGTCTTGCCCCATTTAAAGAATGTGACAGATCTGAATATTTAAATACTTGCCCCGATCTGGTTCATTGACATCCCCGATTCGATTATGAATGATAATGAAGCGAGACGGGTACTTGAAGACCCAAACCCATTTCATTCTATTAATAGGGCAGACAACATGTTCTTTTTTTTTTTTTTTTTTTGATCGGTAGGACAACATGTTCTAAGTATTGTGTATTAGTATTAAAAGATATAAAATCGGGTGGCTTAGCCCATCCGGCCACCGGGTTCCTCAATTTAGTGGGTGACCCGAGTTCGATTCCCTTTGAAAACGAATTTGGAGTTATAAGGTGACTTGGAGAAAAATCTTGGAGTTTTGGGTCTTGGTGAACTAACTGTTAATAAACTAACATTTACTTGATTAAAAAAAGTATTAAACGGTATAAAGTGAAGGGTAAATGAGTCTTTTTAACTTTATTAGAATGAGGATATTTAATTATAGTGGGAAATTGAGTGACATGCATGAGATGTTTATAAGGGTTTAGTTTGAAAGGATATACTCTTTTTTTTTTTAAATTTCGAGCAAACAAAATTGTAATGAAAAGAGTAATATTTTTTAAAAAATATTTAATGTAAAACAAAGATTTCAATTGAAATAGTAAATAAGTAATAATATTATAAGCATATTTTTAAATCTATTTTCACTTTAAAAAAATGTTGTTATCAATAGAACTTCTAGTTGAATTAATATATTACACTTCATGTTATGTTTTATATATATCGGCCAAAAAATATTACTATTATTTATTAGCTCTCATTTACATTTATATCACTAATTGATTAATAGCACACAAATTATTTGAGTGAAGTAAATTAGATTAGACAAGTCTTATGAGCAAGTTCGATTGAAGAAGTACGTACAATACAAATGAATTTAAAACATGACCTCAAATCATGTAGAGAAATAAAAACTAAAATTTATGTATGTCGCAATACTTTTGTTTAAGCAGAAAAATCTTTGATGGCTAATAATTTTCATAAACTTCAAATATTTTCTGTTTGCCAAAAGAGCATGAGATGGTAACACTTGGAAATTATATTAATCAAATTAAACATTACTTTTAGTTAGGGGTGAAAACGGATCGAATACGGACGGATAGTGCTTGTACCGTATTCTAAATCATATTTTTCTCGAATTCGAGTCGAATACGGAAAAGCCGGATTCGAATACGAATTCGACTATTCGGCATACGAATACGGGGCCAATTTGGGCGAATTCGAATAACTATAATCGGATAATATATTTCATACGAAAATCATCAAAATGTAATTGGAACACATAAAAAAACTACTTGCAGATGTAAATATAAAGCCTAAATCGACATATATTCATATATATATATATACATATATATATATATATATATATATAAAATACATCTCACTCAAAAGAGAAAGAAAAAAACACTTGTGAATCTCCTCGCGACATGATGGTGCGCGGTGGTCCGGTGGAGCCGTGGAGATGGAAGTGATCGGGAATCGGCGACGGCACCTAGGTTTAAAATAGAAATATGATTAACGAGGAAGACTGAAGACAAGAAGAGTACGCGACCTCTTTCTATTTTTTTAATATTGTATATTATTATTTTAATATAAAATATAAAATAAAAATATATTAAAAAATGGATATCCGGATTTGCTATCCGGATAATATCCTATAAAATATGGTTAAACTCGGATATGGTCGGATATTATGTATTCCGTATTCGAAGTCAACTATCTCGTATCCGTATCCGAATCCGACCGGTTACTTATTTTTATTACCGAATTCGATACCGACCGAATACGGCTCGGATCGGTCGGAAAATATTCGATCCGTTTTCACCCCTACTTTTAGTTGATTAGTAGAGTGTTTTCTTTTCTCTCATGAATCATGATACACGAAAAATACATATATCAATTAAATTTATTTTTCGATCAGTTAGAAATTCTTTCATCAAAGCCCAATCCAAACCCAATTAATGATCGAACCCATTAATCCGGCCCCTTTATAATTTTAACAATATTGAGCTAGTATTTTAAAGGGGCATTTCCATATAGGTTCAAAAAGATAGGCTAATTACAAATAGATTTAAAAATTTGAATAGAAGCACAAAAATATTTGAACAGATGGACAAAAATATTTGAACATGAACCTATTTGTAATTTTGAATTTTTTTGAACCTATTTATAATTTTTCCTATTTTAAAATACAATTAATATTCCTATATAAAAGTATATACCATTATACCAAGTTAATGGATTGGAGTGCATTAGAAGGTTATAAAATAAAAATCCGCTTACCCAAAATAATAATAATAATAATAATAATAATAATAATAATAATAATAATAATAATAATAATAAACATTTCAAAAATACAAGTTTCTAAGATAAGTTTTCTCACCGTAGTTGGGAGCCTAGGGTTTCGCTTCTTCTTACGAGTATTCTTGAAGTGCAATTCTTGGTTTGATTACGTATTCTTTCCATATGAATTCGGCAATGGAGAATCTCGTATCAACTCCGATGAGGAGGAGGATCTGGTTCTCGATCCGTAAGGAACAGAGGAGTCAATAACGAATCGTGTGTGGTTGGAAGATTCTTGATGGATCGACGGCAATCTTAATTTACGGAGTAGAATAGCCAATACGTGGAAACCTAATCGTGGTGTCGCTATACGCGAGATAGGAGGGCGTTTGCTATTTCAATTCTACCATAAATTGAATGTCAAAAGGGTGATAGAGGGGACTCCCGGTCTCTTGGGAATGGTCCTCTAATTCTCCATCGAGATGAAAATGGGGAAAATCCACTCTCGGTACCCACTGAACAAATTAAATTTTTGTGTCCAAATTTATGATCTCCCAATGGGATTCTTCACGGAAAGAGTTGGAACAAGGATGAGCAATTTTATCGACCAATTCTTGGAATATGATGATTCTAATAGGGCAACTTGGAAGCCTTATATGCGAATCAAAATGCGAGATAGATGTTTCTATACCCTTGAAGCGCAAAAGAAAATCAAGATTGGAGTGGGAGAATCGGTGGTTGTCAATTTCAAATATGAGAAACTCCTTACATTCTCGCTTTATTTGTGGGATGCTTGACCACACAGAGCCGCCGTGATAAGCTCTTTGAATCACCAGACGGGGTTGTGAAAAAGAATAGGGGCCAGTTGAAGGCACCCGAAAGGTTCATGAAACCGCTCGCAGGAGATAAATGGCTCAAGCGGGGAGTTTTAAGCGTGAGGAATACACAGATGACCTGGGAGATATGGCTGGCCACAGAGGTCGAATCCACGAGGCGAGTATTATGGGGACGAAGGCACGGGAGAAGGAAGGTACTTTGAATAATTCTAGGAGATCATGCGGGACCTTCGACGAGTTATATGAATACAAATCGACCACTAATCCTATTTTTGGAGACGGGCATGAAAGCGAGGAGGAGAGCGAGGACTTGATTGAAGTCAAGAAAAGAAAGTGAACTATGACATGGCGAGAATGCATCCTTGACAATAATGCACGATTTCGTAATGAGAACACAACCGACGAATTTGGTGAAGACGTGAATCATTTTTTAATGGTGGCCCCGGTGGCGAGGACCACCGGGCATTATGATAGTCCTAAGTTGGAACTATAGAGGCTCGACAACCCCTCTGCCGGTTCTAGCATTGTGTGAACTCGTTAGAGTTCAAAGACCGAATGTAATCTTTCTTTTTGAAACTATTTCTCGTTTGAATAAAATTGAGGAGCTTCAGTGCGTTTACACTATGATTGTTGTATTACCATTGATTGTGTGGGTCGAAGTGGTGGTATTTGTGTTCTTTGGAACAATGCTTCTTCTTGCTCGTTAGTAGTTCCTCTAAACATCATATTGATCTCAAAGTGTCGGATAGTGAGGAGATTGGCGTTTGACATGGTACTATGGCTATCCTGAAAGAGCTAAACGTCACCTTTCTTGGAGTTTTCTTCGGTATCTTGCCAGGAGAATGGTATCGTGGCTCTGTATTGTCGACTACAATGATTTCTTTGTCGTCGGAGGATAAAAGAGGAGAGTCTTTCATCCTAATTGGTTATTTGCCGGATTAGACAGATGCCGTGGGAAACCAACGTGGCATGCACGTTTTCCTAATGCAAAGCTAAAAATCGGTGGTCATTGTTTGGATCATAATCGATTTTGGTTGATACAAACTCGATAATTAAGAGGCGTCGGTGTCGACCGTTAGGTTTGAAAATAAATGGCTTCAGAACCTGGACGTGCGGTATGTTGTGGACCATAGTTGGATGGGTTTTTATGATTCTCGATTACTTAAAAGCGGTTGGAAGCTATGGGAAACACTAAGAACACAGGAGATCATGTGTCGAAAGCTTGGCATAATAACAAAAAGACTTGGAAAATGAGATTCAACACCTTCAAAAGAACCTTCTTGTTGCAAACTTGGAAAGGTATGGGGAAGTGAGGAAGGCACTTAATACTCTCTTGGCGAAGGAGGAAGTACATTGGAACAAAGAGCAAAAGTTCTTTGGCTTAAAGGAGGTGATCTAAACACCAATTTTTTCATCAAATAGCCTCGAATAGACGGAAAATTAATACTATTAAAGGCTTGAGGACAGTGCGAGGAGTTTGGGTTACGGAGTCGAGCGAAATAGAAGGAGAAATAAGGTCCTATTTCACGGACCTATTCTCTCCGGATGATAACATAGGGCGATTGAGGAGGTAACTCGACCGTGTCCTGCACTCGTATTTCGGTTGTCGATAATGAATTATTATGCAAGGAATTTGAAATTGGTGAATTTAGGAAAGCTATTTTTCGATGCATAAGGATAAATTACCATGTTCGGATGACTTTAATCGGGGTTTTCCGAGAAGTTTTGGGGCACTGTAGGGGAAGACTTGACTTGACTGTATCGCTTGGTTAGAAGCGGGGTTTTCCCAGATGATGGCTTAATCATACGAAATTATGTCAAAGGTCCTTTGCAATAGATTAAAATCTATTTTGCGGACCTTGTTGTGAAACCCGATCCGCTTTTATTCTTTGGAAGAGCCATCCAAGACAATATTATTATTGCCTTTGAGACACTACACTCCATGCGAAATAAGAGAAGCGAGAGGTGGCGTATGATAAGGTTGATTGGAGATTCTTAGATTCTATTCGGAGAAGATGGGCTCTTGTGACAAATGGATAGGATGGATGCGTTTATGTGTGCAATCGGTAACCTATAATTTCTTGGTGAATGATAAGGTGGTAGGTTCGGTGAGACCGAGACGTGGACTTCGTCAAGGAGATCCGTTATCTCCTTATCTTTATATATTATGTGCTTAAGGTCTTTTTAGTTTGCTTTGCATCACGAAAATAGAAGGGGGTCGGTTGCAGCGGCGAGGTTTGTCGTCGAGCACCATCTATTTTACATTTACTTTTCGCAGATGATAGTCTCGTTTTTGTCGAGCTACGGTGGAAGAGAGTACTACGTAGGGTCAAGCAATTAATTATTCTAAGTAAGGAGTTTTCTTTAGTGTAAATGTGAATGAAGTTGAATTTGTAATATTCTTGAGGTGCATGGTATTATTGATATGGGTAGATATCTTGGTCTCCTTCCTTGATTGGGATAGGCAGAAAGTTGGCATTCCGTGGTATACGAGATCGTTTATGGCATAAAATTCAAGAGTGGCGAAGCAAGAAGATTTCAAAAAATGGAAAAGAAATTTTACTTAAGGCTATGGCACAAGCGGTGTGTTCCGTATTTTCACAACACATAAAATAATCAACCGCAAGTGTACGGTGTCTATCCTAGTGCGGTAAGTACGAGTCGATCCCACAGAGAAGGGTTAGTGTAAAAGTGATGTGCGTTGGCCCGATTCTATCTAGACACGAACGATTCTACAATCTAAGACTAAATCTAAATGCTATCTAAAATTGCCACTAAGAAAACAAATAAAAATAGCCTAAACCAAATCAACAACAAACTAAAGCAAATAAACAATAAATGAAAAGGTGGTCGCAGGGAGTTGCTTTACACCTAAATATCCATCTAAAGTAAAACACTAAATTCAAATGGTATTAGTGATGATTTTGTAAGGTGGGTCACTAAGCAAGAGTTAGAATGATTAATTAAATCCAATCAACTCAAAGGAAAATACACTGCATGCATCTCTACCCTACTAGCATAATTAACCCAATAAACCCCTAAGACCCTCAATACATTCCCACTAATTAATCCTTTGCTCAAGCGACAATTAATGAGTCGTGTGTCAAGGTAAATTGTTGGATCCAATTTCTCAATTAAACCCAATCAATAATAAGTAAAACACACAATCATGACCAATAAAAACATGCTTGTAATAAATGATAATTTGAACACATAAACAATAATCACCAACAAATACCAAATAAAAGAAGAATTAAACCATAGATATCAATTTAGGGTTCACAATCCCTATAACCAAAATGGTTCTAGGAAAATTCCTACATAATCAAACTATTACAAAATTAAAGGACTAAAAATGAAATAAAAGAGAGGAAAAAGGAAGCTTAGTCTCTTGGGGATGAAAATCTATGCAAATCCGAGCTCAAAACATATTTTCTTGCTCCAAAATGATGAAACTTGATGGAGAAGCGCAAAACACTTTCAAGTGTGTGTGAGTGTGTGTATATTGCTGCTGCTACAGTGTGTGTTGTGTGTGTAGGGGTTTTTATCTAATTTCCCCAATCTGCTCTCTTCACGCTTCTCTTCTTGAGTAATATGATATATATGGATATTCCCTCCACGTGTCCTGTTATGATTGGACAAAGAAAAGAAAGATTCACGCAGGAAAAACAAAACGTTAATGCGCTTCTTCTTGCTGAAAGTGCCGCTCGACTCGAGTCAGGCGGCTCGACTCGAGCGAGCGGTTGCATCTCGAACCGAGGCGAAGATGGCTGCGGCGCTGGTGGGCGGCGGCGAGGGACCTGCTGTTTCCGGCGATTGTGGTGCGCTGGTGATGGTGGCATCGGTGAACGGCGGTGGCGGCCTGGCGAGGAGTTGCGACGGCGCGATTTGAATCGCGATGGTGGCTGGGCGATTGTTGCAGCGGCGGTTGGGTGGTTGTCGCTACGACGGCGGTGTCGGATTGAGGCTGTGAAGGCCGTTGGTGATTTGGGGTAGCGATGGAAGGCTGAGAACGAAGGTGGGTGTACTTATTAAATTCGTGGGTGTAGTGGGTAGATGGGTTGTGGGTGTATTCGCTGATGCGATGGGTGTATGCGATTGTGGGTGTTTTGCCTACCACAACTTCGTTCGGTCGTATCTCCTTCATACAAACTCCGATTGACCTCATTCTTTTTCCATTGCGAAGCTCTCTCGGCCCTCTTTTTGCCCATATAATTTCTCGTTTGATTTGAAGACGTTAATTTCCCTGAAAAATTCCTCCAAAATCGTCTCAAACATCGAACTCAATTTTGGTGAAAGGCTTGTTCTTTGCATAAAATACGATCAAATGCCTACAAAACAAGCATAATACCTTTCACAACCGTTAAGCTCACAATCATACTAATTAGAGTGAAATTGTTCATAAAATAGATCAAAATAAGCAATTAAATCACAATAAAATCATGCAAAAATCACTCCGAATCACTATGCGGCTTATAGCATGAGTACTTTCATGTTGCCCTCGTTAGTGGACGAGTTACAACTTATGATGAACTCGTTTTGGTAGGGGCATGGAACGGACCCGGCAAAAGGCATAAAATGGAATCTTGGGAATTTCTTTGTAAACACAAGTTCAATGGTGGCATGGGATTAAAAACCTGCACTTATTTAATGTTGCCATGTTAGGCAAATTGGGTTGGAGCCTCATTACCAAACCAGAGACACTTGTGAACAGGATTTTAAAAGCAAAATACGTTCCGTACGTGGACTAATGCCGCCTTGGGGTCCAACCCTAGCCAAGTCTGGCGGAGTATTTATGAAAGTAAGGAAATGTACTAGGTGGAAGATTGGAGATGGCAGCTCAATCAAAGTATGGGGCGATAATTGGTTAAACAGAGATGGAAAATTCAAAATCTCTACTCCACCGGTAGAGGGTTTTGATGATATGAAAGTGAAGGATTTGTTTGTTCCAGACACTCATGATTGGGATATGCCGTTAATCTCATATATTTTCAATGAGGATGACATACGTGCTATTCTTAATACAACACCGGCGCCTATTGGTTTTATTGATAAGAGAATATGGCACTATTCTTCTAATGGCCGCTTCTCGGTTAAGAGTGCGTATCATTTTGCCGCTTCACTGGTTGCCGATGAGAGAACACCAGAAGACACAGCCTGGAAACGATTATGGAAATTATCAATGCCACCAAAAGTCAAGAATTTTTATTGGCGGTTATGCAAAGGTTGGCTTGCGGTCAAATCGAAATTGTTTCGCGAGGGGTTGGAGATTCGATGCTATGCCCGGTTTGTGAACAGGAACCCGAGACTATTTAGCATTTGATGATTCGGTATAAGTTCGCGCGAGATTGTTGGTCCATAGCAAACTTAGAGGACGTTATTGAGAATTTCATGGACAATGTTGAGGGAAGTAATGCGCTTTTCTTGAGTTACCTTCAGCACCCTAATGCGATTGAAAAAGAACGTATTATTATGTTAGCATGGCAAATATGGAATAACAGAAATAGAGTTGTTTGGAGGGATGAGGCACTGCAGCCTGCTGTTGTGATTCAAAGGGTGATGAACTTTCTGGAAAACTGGAGAACTGTATGTAAAAAGACAGCTCAGTTGAAACGGTTAAACCGTGTACTCGATGGCATGCTCCCAGGGCAGGTTGGGTAAAAGTAAATGTGGACGCTAGCTTCTGCAATGAGACAGCAAGGACTGGAATTGGTATGTGTCTCAGAGATGATTCAGGCCATTTGATTGCCGGAAGGACCATGTGGAAACCGGGTGTCATGAAGGTTGAAGAAGGAGAGGCATGGGGCATGTGGGAAGCTGTTCTTTGGGTTCGTGACCTGGGTTATAGTAGGGTGGAAATTGAGTGAGACGCTAAACGTGTGTTGGACGCGGTGAAAAGTGAAGATGTTGAGGACACCACGTTTGGGAATTATATTGATATGATCAAGTGTTTTCTTAGAAATAGTCCTTTTATATTTGATTAATGTAGTGAATCGTAATTGTAATACCCCGAACCAAAATACCCAAGTTTATTATATGATTAAACGAATTCTTTACTAATGAGCTATATGTGTTTTCAAAGATGTGATTTTCGGATAGACGGACGAGCATCGAGCCAGGCACTCCTAGCACTTTAAAGAATAATGGAAATAAGGTTTGATTTATGGTAAATAAAATATAAGACTTAATTGCTATTCAAAGTAAAATTATCAAAAATCCTTATCGAACTCGTGTTTTATCGAACAAAGAATAATACTAAATAAATAATAAAAATTTAACGATGACAATCCTATCGCGTCTAAATAATATGAATTATTAAAATAATAAATTTAACGATGCATGAAAAAAATTATCGATATAAATATACAAAATTAAATAATTTATTCGTCTTAATTTTACGGCTAGTAATTCATGAAATAATGTGGGATGAATTGATATGTTTTCAGAATATTTATTTGGCGACTCGTTTAGTGACTAAATGATCTTGATTAATAGAATATAAGCTGTAGTAAATACCTAAGTAAAAATATCTAGATATTAACTTTCAACTTTGCAATTAAATCCCCCATCTTCCTCTCCATTTGATCAGCACCCCTCCCCTCCTTTTCCCTCTATAAATTGCCTTGGATCCCTCCCCATGAACACACACAAATCTGCATCCCTCTCCACTCTTCAAACACCCAGCTGCTACCCCTTCTTCTTCATCTTTGTTCTACCATTGAAGCTCAAGGAAAAGCTTCAAGCTTTATCACCACCACTTTCCCTCCAAGCCAAAGTCCTTAATCCTTAAGCTCCATCCAAGAAAAAGTGATCAGAGGATGTTTCATCTACAACCCAAGTCCATTCCTTGAGGTAAACAACTCCTACAAACCATTTTAATTCATGAAAAGTTGAGGTTGTGATGAATATTCCCGTTTTTGACAGCTTTTGTGCTTATTTTGATGAATTTCGTTGGATGTGTTCTAATTGCCTAAAAATCATGAAAAAAATTACTAGACATACTAATAAAGGTGTACAATAACACTCTAAAAATTCAGAGTCATCGGACCAGTGGATATGGAGAATTAATTCTTCAAATTTGACATCTTGAAACTAGACAGAAACTGGACGAATTGTGAGCAACAACTTGATGAGCTTAGTTACCTTGTTTGCAAGCGTCTAAAAATCTTGAAAAAAATTCATTAATGATCCTCTTACCATCTAGTATAACGTAGGAAAATTTAATAATCATCAGAGTTGTCATCTAAGAGAAATAAATCTTTGAAATAGGTATGATATAAATCGGCTGAAAAACGTAACTGTAATTTATAATTAAAACTGGTACCGTTTGGCTAATGAAAAAATTATGAAATTTTAGAGGCATGTTCTAGGTTAAGACTATTACAACATATTTAAATTTCGTACGTTTTGGCCTAGCCAAAATAGAGATATGAGTTGTTTGCTAAAACCTGTCCAGAGCAAGGATCAGTGGGGTTCATCGACATGTTTTGCAAAACTGGTATTAATAGATAAAGAATTAGGCTCAGGTCCCTTAATGAAAATTATTCTATGATAATTATAGTATAACATATTCAAATTTGGTGAATTTTGAATAACCACAATGAAGGTTATGAATTTTTGATTGAAACCTGCCCAGAAAGATGATCTGTGAAGCGTATCGACTTTTCGTGTAAAAAACTGTTATGATCTGTAATGAATTAGGCTTATGACCCTTAATAAACTTTGTTCTATGTTTAGTCATGTATAACATAGTTTAATTTCATAAATTTTGGAGTTGTCTAAATGTCCTTTTCTAGAATTTTAAACATTATGTGATAGTCTTTTATGTTTATTTCAAATTTATGAAGTTGTAATGTTATGGTTGAATTATTCTGATAATACATATTATGATGTTACTCTATACATATTAAAGTATCATATTGTTAAAATTGAGAATTTATGGATGTGTATAAATATTTTATTTGGAATTTCTGAGAAGTAGGACTATTATCGACATACTTTGAGAAACAACATTTATAATTTTTTTGTTTTGATCAAAATTAATATACTTATGAGTTGTATGTGTTATTATATGATTAGATGCAAATTTTGATGATTTAATTCAAAGTCTAAGTATTTAAATTGATTTTTTTATAAAGTTGAGAACTGTTTGTTTCATCTTTTAGCAAAATAATTATTTTGGTATGTGTTTTCCTTAAATGAGCATGTGGACTTGTTATTATATAATGGAACATCTTTGTGCCATATTTTATAAATAATAAAATAGTGTAAGTATTTTATTTGATTTTTCCTGAACTTATTGGACTATTTTCAAAGTCTAAAGACAAAGTTTAAATGCCTCATTAAAGTAATGAATGATTTTATAGTATTTCAAATAATCATTCAATATTGTAACGTGTTTAAAAGAATTTAGAAAGTTATACAATTATTTATAAAAGTATTTCGAACATGAGAACCGGACCCAAAACTAAGAGAAAATCCTAATCGGGTTAATCAATCGAAATAAAGTTCTTTTAGAATTTATTAATAATCATACGAATGAATGATCACTAAGATTTTGAGAAAACTCGTGCTAGGTGAAGTGCGGCATAAGTCGAGCCGGACGTCCCTATTATTCATAATTTCCTAATTCTTCATTACGGCTCTAACTTATCTATAAAGTTAAAAGGTGGGTGACACTATCTGTATTAGCTGTTAATGTTATAGGAATTGTTGGTGTATTCTCAAGCAAAGTAATTAAACACCTTAAAAGCTTTAACGACTTAGTTAATTATTAATTATGTTTAAAGAAAGCAAGATCGCATTCGGTGGCGTACCCCAGTGTACGTCGATGTGAGTTCTACTAACCTCGTATATGGAAAGCAAGATCGCATTCGGTGAGCGTACTCCCAAGTGTACGTCCCGATGTGAGTTCTATTAATCTCGTATATGGAAAGCAAGACCGCATTCGGTGGCGTACCCCAAGTGTAAGTCGATGTGAGTTGAACGAAAGCAGGATTTAATATGTATACAAGATCGAACCTTAAATTAAATAAATGACAAGTAAAAGATTTAATCATGGGTAAGGGAAAATATCTATTTTCGGCATACTTCCAATCAGATAACAAAGATACAAGTTATCCACTCGAGATTTTTATCTCACGCCCCAAACTCAATATTTTCGTGTTATGCTCAAGAGGGCCGAAGGCTGCGGTGACACGGAGTTTCCCTAAACATGATACTAATATATTTATATTACATAATAAAATGCAATCGCTTAGAATTACATTTTTAAATTCTTATGCCGAGTGAACACCCTTTATGGATCACTCGATGTTTCACTTTGTACGCAACTATTTATCTTTCGAATATTATTATAAATGCAACTCTAGAATTATGTTTGAAAATATTTCAAGTCTTCCATTGTCAAACTCTTACAATTATGTTGTCTTTGTTATTTTAAAAAGAAATTTTTAAAGCTCGGTTTTCGATTACTAAGTGACAATCCGAGTTTAGAGTGTTTAAGCCACGAGGGCCTGCATTCTAAATTTTGGGGCGTTACGGTAATGCCAATAGTGTGACACATTCTTTTGCTAGGAACTCTCTTTCCTTTGAGAGTCCTCATATTTGGGTCGAGCCTCCAACTTTTGTGAATGACCTTCTCGAGGTGGTTTGTTTATCTTGCGATTAATATAAGTTCATTTTTATTTAAAAAAAAATAAGTTTCTAAACTAAATTTGTCTAAAAATAACATTGTTCAAGTGAAATGACTTACATGTTTGAACGCAGTACATCTTACAAGGCATGGATGAAATATTTTAGTTGACACAGAATTTCTATGGTTTTACGTTCTCGCGCCATCTCCAACCTCATAGTTACGTATATATGACTATGAGGGCCAACAAAGGAAAACACATTGTTGTTGTTGTTGTTGGTATTTGGATGTACTGTTTGGTTGCTGTGAAAATAGAGAAACGTCTTCCTTTTAAGAGATCGATTCTTTGTTAAAATTAAATATTTGGTAAAAAAATAATTAATCTTGTTCAAATATAATTTGATCCGAAAAAAAAAAGAATAAAATTTGAGTTGAGGTACTAACTGTTAATTTTACATAGAACATGTTATAATTTGTTACAAAATATAGAACATATTGCAAATTGTAAAATGTAATATAATATAGGTTGTAAATTGTAATTAGCCCTTTAAAATTCTAATCGCAAACATTTTGATATTCTTAGATATGTTTTATACCCTGTTCTTTATTTTATAAAATTTTTCTTTTTATTGATAAAAAAATATGATAATATAGTGTATCATTTCAAGGAAATGTACTAAAATACATTTTAAATAGTAACACTTGTTTGAAAATGATAGTAAAATAGTAGAGTTTATTGTACACAATCGAATTACACAAGTTTTTTTGTCTTTTAAACAAGGCAAATAGATTGGAGCAACACCAAGTCAAAAAGCATTAAATGATGAGATAATTAACATTTCCCAAGACGTTAAAAGTCTAAATAATAAGTCAACAAACTGATATAATAGGAAATTCTTTTGCCTCCATTTATATAAATTTTCTGTGTGAAATATTTAAAAAGAAAAGAATAGATTCAAACAATAAAGTAAAAATTCAATAACAATAAATTTATATTCTCTATTGAAATTGGAGATTAGATACTTTAGTCTCTTAATTTAATTTTGCCATTACGAATTGAACATACAATATAATACTATATTATACATTATTGAGAATAAATTGGTGTGAGATTGTATATCATTATCCAACTCAAATTAATATTAATTAGTTAAATTAAGACATTTTAATAAAATAATTAATTAATATCCTACTATTTAAAAAATAATAATAATAGATTTGAGATTGGCAATAAATGCAAATAAAATTTAGGAAAAAGAGAGTTTAGTTGAAAATTAAGGGTTGTGGCCTATTTTGTTGAGGCCGTTGAGACTACCCAACTGCTCCACCTTCGCTCCACCCACTCCACCACTGCCCCCTCTATATATATATACTTTCAATATTTAATTTCTTGTTTAAAATCAGTTCTCTTAATTCTCATATATATATATTCCTGTTTATCCAATAGTAGTATCTATGAGCAACGTGTATAACCAACCTCAAGGTACGTGTTTGATTGTTGAACGTCATTCAATGTGTACAGTATGTGTTTATGGATCGATTGATTTTGCAGCCCCACCGGGAACGGCGGAGCAACAGGGTGGCTACATGGCTGCGCCGCCACCTGCTGCTTATCCGATGAAAGATCAAGTTTCTCCGGGCAACACCCAATCCAAAGGGGATGGATTCTGGAAAGGATGGTAATTAGTTTCTTAATTAATTTTACGTACTCGCGCGTATTATACACTTTAATTTTTTAACCAACTTTTATTTCGTTGCAGTTGTGCTGCTTTGTGCTGCTGTTGTTTATTGGATGCCTGTTTCTAAGGAGGATTAATTAATGCACAATCACCACAGGAGGAATTAATTAATTAATTAATTAAGCTGCAGATTAATTAATTTGCTCTCTCTCTATATATATCTATATATGAAACTTAATTAATTTCAATTTTAATGCATGTATCGATCACTTTATTTCCTTTGTGTTGAACGCTAGCTGCTGTTGGATTTTCTACCAGTTTTTAATTAAATTATGAAAAACTTGTTATTCATATTGGCCCGATCGAATTCTAGCTAGCTACCCACATTTTATAAATGCTAGTATATATGGATAAAGAAATTATAACAGTGAGGACAATCTTACATGAAAGCATCTCAAAATTTTTATTTTATGAGGAGTTCTAATTATTAAAGACTTTCGACATAAAATTGCATCACTTTATAATTATCATTTTTAAAAAGAGATTTATTTTGATACATATTTATGTTTAAGTAAAAAGTGATATATAAAATTAATGTTTCCTAGCTCATATTCCGTAGACTCGGGATTTAGTGAATTTTTGTCCAGTTATTGAAATAATCGTCGTAATTCAACAACTAATTAATAAAGACTTTGGTTCAGCTAGCTAAAATTTGGTGCATGTATTAGAAGTTTGCAGAGGATATATATTAATATTAATATTAATATTAATACAGCCTTAATTTCTTCTTTCTGTGACTGTGAGCGCACTACTTCTCAGTTCGATCTCATACCTAATAATGTATTTTAAATATCACATCGCAAACAAAGAAACTTCTTCCCCTCCAATTCCGGGAGTAATAATTATCAAATAAATTTAATTTGAATTTTCAATAAAAAAAGAGATGAATTATTGTAGATGAATGCTAACTTGAGGACGATAATTATAAGGAAAGAGAAATATAATTAAATAGGGGTAATGATTACTTTATTTAAAAAAAAATAGTATTGCGATTCATGTATAATTCTACATAATGACTTGAAGAATGAAATAGTAAAATCAATCTATACCCGCTTGTCTTGAGATATTAAATTTTGAGTGATAATGAAATAAGTGATACATTTGACTTTTTATATGTGATATGTTTTATTAAATCATACAAATCAAATGTTTGTTAACATATATTACAACATAGTTTAATATCATTCATAATATTTTCAAGTGTTTGTATTGAGAATTAATTCATGTGATAAGTTAATGTTTTACAATTATACCCCCATTTACTATTTTTTTAAAATAAAATATGGATATTTTTGTCAATTAACTTAGTATTAAGTGGATGATTATTTTAATACCTCATAATGAGATAGATTCATTTTCACTAAAAAAATGGGAAAACCTATATTAGATTTTCATATTTTTACGGGACATAGGTATTATAAATCAACAATAACAAACACTTGAATTTTAGGGAAAACAAACTATATCCCTAGTAATCACTCAAAACAAACATGTCATATATAATACACCAATTGATTTTCTTATTGGGAATGAGCGGGAAACGTTTGAGACCATTGATCATAATCTTTTGATTTAATCATGGCCGTATATTTTAATTTAGGAAGTTTTGTTTTTAGAATTTTAATAATCATCTAATTTAATAAAAAATTATTTATGGATTTCATTAATCAATCAACTAATTGCTTGATTGTTGCAATTAATTGATTGATGCAACTTCATCCCTATATAATGTCTTCTTTCTCATCCACCATTGATGCCCGCAACCTAACTCTAAATTATTTAAGACGTATTATCAACATATTATATGCGTCTATCCTTTGAACTCGATAACTTTACGGTAGTCATGAAAATGTCTTCCAAAAGTGCGAGAAATGAGAAAAATTTAGGTTCTTCAATTTCATGTTTGCAAAGTTCGATATATTTTTTTCGATTTTTTTTTTTTTACAGAATGATCTAAATTTGGATTAAAGTTAATATTAGTGTTAAGTATAAATTAGAAATGTGTAAAATAATGTAATTTTTTGAATCAATTTCTATTGATAAATGTATATTTATTGAAAAATATTACATTGTAATCGACTTAATGTAAATAAATTTTATTTCTTATTTATACCAATTATTTAGTATTCATTATCAACATATTATATTATATGTGTTTCCATAAAAATTTAAAAAAATATATATATTGATTAACACTCAGTAAACAATATTAACCATGATGCGAGAGAAAAAGTAGTTTGTAGTATAACCAGAAAGTTAGGCATAAAAATGGGCGAATTCCGTATGTTTTTAATCCGGGTTTTTTATTTTATGGGCAATAGTGTTATGGGCTCTTTCGATTCTAACATTTCTTTTACGTAAGCAGACACACATAGATGGAATGGAATTAACAAATATATATAATATAAATGAGAGAGAGAGAGAGAGAGATGTGAGGAGGAATTGTAATTTGTGGTTAGTTTGTAGTTTCGTGGTAAATCCATGGATAACAAGTAAGTAGTAGTTCCAATTAAGAAAGAGTTAGTTGTGGGACGCAGGAGGGTTGAGTTCAAAATCACCCGGAATGAAGATGGGCAGCTGGTTGGAGAGCGCATCCCTCTTATACCTGGGCACCACTCTATCCTGTCCATCGCCTGCCCTCAGAAGCGGCCCCCGAAGAAGATGGATTCTCCTGAGTACGTTACATTCTCCCCTACGCCCTCTTTTACAGGCCCTTTATCTTCATTCACATTCACATTCACATTCGGTGCTCGTTTACGCGCTACTGCTACCGACACGTATCTTCCAGCTTCTTGATCCCAAACCACAGATGTTCGTTTAACGTCTCTAATGAACGACGTTGCCTGACCAGACAGAGGTAAGGCCTCCGTGCCGCTATGTCGTTGCATGATTTTTCATCAAATCCCGACGACTTGTGAAAAACTGCATTGTTTCTGATAGGTGCAGCAGCAACCGGATTCGGGTTCAGACCAGGAAGCGGGCTTAATGACACGGACTCATGAACGTGCCTCGGGCTGCTGAAACTGCTCACACTCTGAGTGCCCGTTTCGTATTCGTCTCGACTACCTTGACTGGGAGCGAACGAGTTTCTCAAAGGTGATAGACGATACTCGTTTCTCGTATCTTTGTTCCCACCAGTTTCTGTGCTCATACTGCTTCTAACACTGGCATTCTCGCTCGAACTTATTTCAGAATCGGGCAAACGACGACCATCAACAGGGCGTAATACAGAAGACGACGCCCTTGCTTTAGCAGCCGCTTTCATCGCCTCATTTGAATCTAGTTTAGCGAGCTTCCAAGCACTGATCCGAACACCTTTTTAGGTCCCTTGTTCATCTTATCACCCAAACCAGTAGCATCCGGATCAACCGTAGACGGGACCATTCCCGGTCCTAACTGTGGTGCAACTTCTTCCTGATATCCAAGCAGAGTGAACTGTTAAGGTCATCCATAATGGTAATAAATACGTAGAAAATAGCATAGACATGTATGTATACCTGATAATCTACAAAGACACGAGGAGGGGTGCACCATGCTCCCTTATATTGCAGCCCCAACGAGCTTCCACCACTGAACCCAGTCGTCGCAGACCCAGATGGAGAATATATAATGTTTGGGAGCTCCTCGTCTACAGATGCTCCTGCAGGTGCCTCACTCATAGCCCTCATTGCCACAACATATTCGTGCGTTGTAATTCCCTATAATTACCAAGAAACAAATAGGAGATGAAACAATTCCGATGAGTCTCGATATAGGCACATGTAAAAAATTAGCACTTTGACAACTAACCTTTCTAACTAGAATCATGTGAAAAAGAAAAGTTCACCCAAGGGCACACAGGCCAGCAAAGACACTGCTGTGCATATGATCTGCAGAATTGAACGGGTCAACAAAAAGAATACATCTAATTTATGATCACATACTAAATCAAATGGTATCACGAGATGGCTTTACCACAACAGTTGCAAACGGGGCACGAGAGAAACCGTTGCCTAACCTATCAACTATTGCAGCCTCCATATGATTCTTACTAATGAAGCAACGAACTAGAACACCAATGCCCACTCCAGCTTCAATCATGAGCTGTGGAAAGAGACCGGGTGAGAATTGAGATTAATTATCCATAATGTTTAAGGTCAAATGCCGGTAGCAGACTTACCCATACTAAACTCATGGCCATAAGTGAGATAAACGTTACATAGTTTTCCTCCCCACACAGTTATTGAGCCACTGCAGAGGATGAAAACTGTGGTGTTAGATTCGTGAATTTAAATCTTAGAAGATACAAAAAGATGCATGACATCAGGGGATGTACCCGACAATGGTGATCGAATCCATCAACACACTTGTCACAACTTCGGCAATGCTTGCTGAACTTACGAACCTACAAAGAATTAAATGTGGTAATCAAAATAAGTAAAAGCAATAGGGCATAGAAGTAACATTGTGGCAACCTGTATGTGCAAGAGCCTCTTTGCACTTGACTATTAAAAATAACACATCACATCCAAAATGCAAGAGGTGTACGCCCAGATTTTTGGATTTTATTTTTGAGAAATGATTAAGATTTACAGGTTCTAGGTTGCGACAAATAATCTAAAGTAGATGGTGTTTGAGAGTAAAATTGCTTTTTAACCAAAAGCAGGTAAAAGTAAGGGAAAATGTGCTTCTGCTTTTAGCCAAAAGTTCATTTTTAAGTAGTTAGAAGCAGAAACAGTTATTTGGAAACACTCATCTCAAATTTTAGAAGTTAAGAGTAAAAGCAGAAGCTTTAAAAAGGAAATGTAAACACCCACTAATAATAACAATTTTCTTTTACGGTTTTCGTGGTAAAAAATTCAGGTAATGTTGTAAGAGTTGCACCAAGTTCAACAACCAATACAAATCATAAAAACTAATTACCTACCTCAGCATTGCACAGCGTGCAAAACAGGGCATCTTCAACAGTGCCTTCCTCAGCTGCTTCATCTTGTTCACGACAATCTTCAAGAACAAAGATGGCACAAAAAAATCCCCCAAAATAATGGCAAAAGGAATTCCTTCTTGGAGAGATAACTTCAGCATTGGATTTCACAGACTCAACCGAACCTTTCTTGCTAGAATTAGCGCCTGCAAAGGAACTTCGTGAAGGAGAGGACACACATGAATGAGTTCCATTGCTAACTTCATCAAATTTTCTGCTCATTCCATGGGAAATCGAATCATGCTTTTCCCTTGCTTCATTCATTAACTCAGGATCAAACTTAGACATGATACCAGGGTCTGCTGGGTTAATTGCAGTTGACCGAACATAAAGAATGAAAACTAACAGTGCCTGCATTTGAAGAAATCATTCAATTTAAATTAAGCAGCACATTCAGTTTCAAATGAAATGTCAAATATGCAAGACTTGAAAACCTCAATATAATGAATCAAATGAATGCATATAACGTTCGCAAACATTTTTATGAAGCATTCATTGGAACATGTATTGAGGATGTCCAGCAACTATAGGTACAGAGCCGATCCAATGTCAGAAATTACATATAAAACCTGACAATGTTATGATATTAAGTATTTCAGAACAGGTCTATTGTTTACTCTTTTCTCTAATGTGTTGTATTATTTATTTCTCTCTAATTTCTTTCTCGTACACTTTGTAAATAGTGGCTTCATTTATATTATTCTTTCAATTTTTTATTTTAATCATGAAGATTATCTAGTACGTCAATTTCACAAGTCTAATTTGTGTGCAAAGAATAAGAAGGTTGTGATCAATAAGCCATCACATGTGCCGATAATTCACATACCACTGGGGAATAGACACCAATGAGAACATACTCCCAAATTCGGCCTCCAAGGAATGGAGCAAAGAAGGCATAAAATGCTACCACTAACAAGCAAAATACCGTGATAGCAACAACCTGTGGAACATAAATACAGCATAGTCAATGAACTGGTATCTGAAAAGCTATGAACAGAAATTATCAATCAAATTGAACAATAATCTTTATAAAAGACTACATTTTTACAAAAAGTGATATACATTTATATTATAATTAAAAACCAACAAACATAAAAAGCAGATTGAGTGGAGTTGAATGAATAGAAGATTATGCAACTGTTGATCAAAAAACACCTGTGCATTTAAAATATACAGACCATTGCGGCTACCAAGTGCTTAAAAGTCAACCCTCTTTCCAAGCTTAAATCACGTTTATCTGAGTTCATGAGGACTCAAAGATTTATCTTAAGCAAATTTACCTCCTTTTTTTCCTTCAAGATAATGATACAAAATCTAAATCAATAGCATCATGCATACTGATTCCTTGATTCCTAGACCCACAGGTATGCTTCCATATCACAATTAGGTGATCAATGTGTTTGCACTCTAAGAAAAAAGTTAGCTAGTCTACAAACAAAAACAAAAGAAGATTCTCCAATCCCAACTCTATCTCTCTCACAATTGGAATTTCGCATTTTCGGTATTCAGCCATCCAAAAAAATCAAAAAGGAATGCAAATTTCTCATGCATGGAATAATTGATGGTTGCACCAAAGTATGAACCTTTAGCAAGATTTCTGATTACCCAACTAGGGCTTGTATTTCACATCTAAATTTCGAACACAGAAACCATAACCCTCCCCCAATACCCTCGTCAGCAATTCAATCACACCAAGAAAACAGAAAAACCCACACTGCAAAAACACATAAATTAAAGGAAAGAAATAAGAAAAAGAAACCTGAAAGGTGTGTGCGGGCAACTGCCAGCCATGTTTCCTCACCATCACTTTCTCACACTTCACCGCAACCAATTTCTCCCACCCTCTACTGTCTGTCCCTCAATCTTAATCCACACACACTCCACCACCTAATGCGTCAAAAAAAAAATACCTCTTTTCTCCTTTTCCACTCCCTGAAAATCAATCTTACTCAAAGGGCTTCAGCTAATAAAAATTAAAAACTAAATTAATTAAAAGAAAAACGAAGAAGAAAACAAAAACCCTTTTCCCTTTTTCTTCGAATATTCTACTCAATAGTCCAAGAAAAAGTACAAAAACACCGGAGGTCAAACTTTGTCCGTTCTCGCTTTGGAGGATGCAAGAAAAACAAAGTACAAAACAGAAGCCGACAAAGCGACGGCGGGGAAGTCGAGGGTGTGGGCTGTGTAAATCAACACAGTGAAGTTGGTATAAAGAGCAATTAAGCTATTTTACATTCATACATACATTCTGAAATAAAGGAAGGGTGCGTTTAATGTAGTATGGTTGGTTAGGTCCCCCACTATTTATTATTTTTATTTTTAAAAACTATAAAAAAGAATGGTTATATGTTTTTGAAAATGATTTGGCATAATGAATTCTATTAAATGAAGGGATTTTTATTGTTATTGGGACATTAATCAATAGAGGCTCTAACCATTAGGATGCTTCTAATGTCAATTCATTTTTAATTCTTATTCACATGGGGATGGGGTGGTCTTCTTTGTCTTTGTCTGTTCTAAAATTACAAAATGTAATTATTAGATAAAATAAAATGGGTTCAGCTATATTTAGATATAAACTCAAATTCTACTACCTTTTCTTCTTATATATATATTTATATGTAATCCTCACAAACTCATTAAATAATTTGTACTCATTTTAACAAGGAGCTTTTGGGAGATCAGGTAAAAGTATCTTAAGAAGAATGAATCAAAACCTATCGATTTCTTTGAGCGAGCTAACCCGGTTACAAGGCAGGCTACCCAAAATCACAACTCATATTGATAGTTTGCGATGTGGTGGATGTGTCTAATTTTATTTTTTTCAAAATTATAAAATTGATTAAATTCATCAAATAAAATCCGACAATTAATTTACTTTTATCATATCACACAATATACTATCATCTCAAAAATTAAACTAAATCTCGCAAATTAAAGTTCATTTATTGCATGATAAACATAATATTTTTTTGATCGGAAGCATGATAAACATAATAACATGTCACAAGTCTCCGTCCCGCTCTCGTCCTCACTCCCCAAAACATTAGATCATTCTTATAATATATTCAATCTTTGTGACCACTAATATTGATATTGTGAAGAATAATATTTTTATAATATTTATAAAAAATGATAAATGTCGATATGCAATATCATTAATGATTAATTTTCCATACAAATTGAGTCTTATAACATCAGTAAAGTATGGAGAAAATATTGATAAAATTTGTTGAAATTCTTTGTTAAGTTTATGCATTAAAACTTATAGTAATTATTGTTTTGTAAATTTAAGATCATAATCCTTGCGATGGCAGTGGTTACGTTGATTGTCAACCCTATATTTTATTTTATTTATTACTTTTGGGGGCAAAGTCATAAATCATATTAGATGGAGGTCATTTTGGAAATTAAGAGTTGTGGTATAGGCGTCATATTATTATTACCCACCGTCTTTTTAATCGGAATTCGAATTTCACACTGAAAACCCCTTGATGAAGTGCAAGGGAATTGTCTGGCAAGCCGCTGCAATGAGAGATTTGTAAACCCAAATGTTTGTCGATTCCCGAGTTACCCGTAAGTTATCGACCTCTTTGAATTCAATTCCTTTCTCTTTGTATTCTCTCTTTAATTTCCTGTCTTGCAATTTGTTTCATGGAAGTACGAATATTTGAAAATGGAGTCTTTTTTAGGTCTCACTGATTGGATCAATTGGGAAACCATGGCGTCATAATTTTTGTTAAGCAGGCAGCTATATTTGTTATATACGTGTATGTATGCATCTTTTTTTCATTTCGCGTTTGTATTTATGATATCATGTTTAATTTTCAAGGATAGCTTGAATAATTGTGTAATTTTAATGGTGGGCAGTGAGAAAAAGTGCAGTTTCTGAGCTTTCGGTGTGTGCAATTTTGAAGGATTATATAATTTTCAGGTGAAGATTGCGTTTCTTATATATGTAGCCTAATCAACTCTGGAAGCACTTATTTCGAAATACTGTGGATGGTATGGTGGATTTTGAGGACAATGTGGAAGGTGGTGAAGAAGGGATTGCTTTGAATATGGTTGACATTGTAGATACTGCAGAAAATAGGGAAGGGCAAGCAAGTAGTTCTTCTAGAAGAGATATTGTGGGAATTGAAGGAGATAATTTTGAACCACATGATGGAATCGAGTTCTATTCCCATGAGGCAGCCTATTCTTTTTATCAGGAATATGCAAAGTCTATGGGGTTCACCACATCGATTAAAAACAGCCGCCGTTCGAAAAAAACAAAAGAATTTATCGATGCCAAATTCGCATGTTCAAGATATGGGGTCACACCAGAATCAGAGAGTGGTGTTAGTAGAAGGCCGAGCGTTAAAAGACGGATTGTAAAGCCAGTATGCATGTCAAGAGGAAACGAGATGGGAAATGGTATATTCATGAGTTTATAAAGGAACATAATCACGAACTTTTGCCTGCCTTAGCATATCATTTTCGTATTCATAGGAATGTAAAATTAGCTGAAAAGAATAATATAGATATTCTACATGCGGTTAGTGAGCGGACAAGAAAGATGTATGTTGAGATGTCTAGACAATCTAGTGGCAGTCAAAATACTTGCCTAAGCAAGAATGACTTAGATCAACAGTTTGACAGAGGTCGGTACTTGGCACTGGAAGAGGGGGATGGGCAAGTTATGCTAGAATATTTTATCCAAATCCAGAAAGAAAATCCGCTTTTCTTTTATGCGATTGACTTGAGCGAAGATCAGCGTATAAGGAACTTGTTCTGGATTGATGCAAAAAGTAGGAAAGATTATGTCAGCTTCAATGATGTTGTTTTCTTTGACACTAGTTACACTAAAAGCAATGAGAAGATGCCTATTGCTCTGTTCATAGGGGTGAACCATCATTTCCAGCCTATGTTGCTTGGATGTGCCCTATTAGCTGATGAAACTAAACCAACATTTGTTTGGTTAATGAAGACGTGGCTCAGGGCAACGGGTGGGCAAGCTCCAAAAGCTATTATCAGTGATCATGATAAACAATTAAAATCAGCTATTGAAGAAGTTCTCCCACATTCGCATCATTGCTTTGCTCTGTGGCATGTATTGGAAAGAATACCGAAACCCTTGCTCATGTAATCAGAAATCACGAAAATTTTATGAGAAAATTCAACAAGTGTATTTTCAAGTCGATAACTGATGAAGATTTTGATATGAGATGGTGGAAGATGGTAAGCAGATTTGAGCTCCAAGAAAATGAATGGGTTCATTCGCTGTACGCTGACCGTAAAAATGGGTTCCCACATTCATGAGGAACACATTTTTGGCTGGAATGTCCACATATCAACGATCTGAAAGTGTGAATGCTTTTTTTGACAAGTACATTCACAAAAAGATCAATCTGAAAGAGTTTGTGAGACAATACGGGGCAATACTTCAGAATAGGTACGAAGAAGAAGACATGGCGAACTTTGACACCTGGCACAAGCAACCAGCACTTAAGTCTCCTTCTCCTTGGGAAAAACAGATGTCGACCATTTATACCCATGCGATATTTAGAAGATTCCAGGTTGAGGTTTTAGGTGTGGTAGGATGTCATCCCAAGAAGGAAATGGAGAATGGAGGCAATACTACTTTTAGAGTTGATGACTGCGAAAAAAATGAGAATTTTGTGGTTACATGGAGCGAGGAGAATTCAGAGGTTTCTTGTTCGTGTCTAATGTTTGAATACAAAGGTTTTCTTTGCAGGCATTCAATGATTGTCCTCCAAATATGTGGTCTTTCAAGTATCCCATCTCGATATATCCTTAAGAGGTGGACAAAGGATGCAAAAAGCAAGCAAGCATTAGTAGAGGGAACTGAAAGAATCCAAGCGAGGGTGCAAAGATACAGCGATCTATGCAAGCGTGCTATTGAATTAGGAGAAGAAGGTTCCTACAGTGAAGAGAATTGCAGCATTGCTTGTCGTGCTTTAGTTGATGCTCTGAAAAACTGTGTGAATATAAATAACAGAAGTGCTGTAGAATGCTCTGTTGGAATTCGTTGTGGTGAAGAAGAGAACCAAATGCTTATTGCTACCAAAGCAAATAAGAAGAGGAGCATGAACAAGAAAAGAAAGGTTGGATACAAGTTATTTCTATTAGATATAAAATCTATATTGACCTCTTTGTTTGAAGCAAAGTTTATTCTCAGTTACAGCCAGAGCCAGAAGCAGTTGTTATCGACACTCAAGACAGTTTGCAGCAAATGGTGAGCAATACTGTTGCATTCATAAAATTGTATTATTTTACTAAAATAATTACTCCACATGAGTTGGGATCTTGGTATGACTTATAGGAATTGAGACGACTGAGCATCCCCTGCTTTATATGCTTGTCACACAGACCAAACCTGTTTTGGTAACCTTTTATTTTTGGCCTTGTAGGAACATCTGAGCTCGGAGGGAATTCCCTTAAATGGATACTATGGGTCCCAACAACATGTACACGGACTGGTATGGTTTTGTGCGACCCTGGACAATATGTCAGTAAAAGCTTTCTTTGATCGATTATCCTGCTGAACATATAGATTTTATGGAGTGACAATTTTAACCTCTTATAATTGATCCAGTTAAATCTGATGGAGCCACCACATGACTCTTACTTTGTCAGTCAACAGACTATGCAGGGGCTGGTATGTCATACTGAGCTCCCCTTGAAACCTATTTAGTATTTACTCATGAATTAAGTCTATGGAGTATTTATGATTTTGTGATTGGATTTTAGGGATCCCTTTCTTCTGGGCATGATAGTTTTTATGGGGCTCAACAAAGCATGCCTCAACTGGTACTGTTTCCTGTTATCCCATATTCTTAGTATTGCTTATCTTGGATAACGACATCTTAGATCATTAAGTTTCGTTCCTTCTGTTTATGCAGGGGCATTTGGATTTTAGACAACCACCTTTTACTTATGGCGTGCAGGTAAGTTGTCAGAATTATGTGCTGAAATAGATTGCTACTTTAACTTCCTCATTTGGATAGGGGATTGGGGTTTGAAACCTTCTTCTACCCTATTGCCATTTTGAAAAAAAATAATGGTTTGAACTCTTTCGAGAATAAAAAGGAAGTAAATTAGTACATGGAGCTTTCAATGTCTTATAACTCGATTTTCTGAATGAAACTCAGGATGAGCATAGTGTGAGACCAGCACAGTTGCATGGCTCTGCTAGACATTCTTGACAATGGGATTGTTTCCCGTTTCGAAGGAGTGTATGCTAGATGGATGTAAACAAATTGGCTTGTTGAAGTCTTCAGAGGATTCTCCCCGCCGTTAATTGCCTTAGAGAAACTAAACTTTTTCCCACTCTCTTTTCAACCAAGATTTTTTTGGGTGAAATGATTGGATGTTTACAACATTCATCAACTTCAATATTATGATACATACAATAATTTGACATGAGGTTTTTTTTTTTTTTTTTACTTATGATTAATTTCTGCTCCATTTAAATCATAGTTGTTTTCAGGAAAAATATATTTTACTGTCCGTGTAATTATTTTTACTTATGTTTAGAGTATTTGGCACCTTTTATTTTTGTTATTTTTTGTCCTGCATTTTTCTATTTTAAAAACTTTTCTCCCTCTTACTTTTATATGTACACTTTTGCCCTATACACTTCTATTTTTGTCCGTTGAACTTTAACTTTTTTACTTTCCACTTTTTTTTGAAAGAAAAAAGTACACGCGGTAAAAATGTGGAATATTCAATATATGGTGCACAATGAAAAAGACTAAGTACAAGGATCTAATACACACACACATATATATAACAAATGCTTTTTTTTTTTTTAAAAAAAAAATTGAAAGTGCACGGAGTTAAATTTTATACTGTCTAATTTGTTTTTACTTTTAACCAAGAAGAAATAAAATAGAACAAGTAAACTCAAAATGCTAACCTTGTGAATAAAGTTGTACTTGTACAAGACATACTCTGGTAGAAAGATGATTTAGGATTGTTTTTAAGTCCTCATTTGAATAAATCTAGTTTATAATTTAAAAGAAAAACTAACTAAAAATTACTACTAGTAAAGAGGAATCTTCTTTATTTTGTTTTCTAAAATTCATCAAAATTTTATCTACAAAGAAAGTGAGGTGCAAAGGTCTTGGAAGTGTTGAACATTTTGACATTCTTTTTGTCCGTGAGCGAGAGATTCCTCTTTTTTCTTTTTTTTTTTTTAAAAAATAAAAATAAAAATCTTTTTGTAGTACCCCTTTCTTGATTTGCTAAAAGATAACTAAAGCGAAAAGTGATCCTAATATTTTTCACTTTTTTATATCCCTTGCCCATTTTCGCCAACTAATCCCTGAATTAGTTTTAGGAACTAAATAACAGATTTGTGTTATATGGATCCAGTCCAGCTACTCAATGTCAATGGTTGAAGTATTTTCTGGGCAGAGTCCGCATGTCTAATAATTTTCATTTATACAACTTAATTCTAGGGTATTAAACAAAGGTTACACCCCTTTTAATTTATATCAATATTTTGTATTTATATTAATTATATCACAATTCTTATTTTTTTACAATTAACCCAAGAAATTGAAAAAAATACAATAAATTTATTTTCCATTAAGAAAAGCAATAAATATATTTTCATTCATATTTTTGTTACATATATAGCCGTGATAACATTGCTAAAGTGTAATTACAAAAATAAGTTCTATTACCTGTCTAATTAATGTCTCCAACGGCTATTATAGAAGAACTATTTCGACATAAAAGACAAGACGACTTTCTTAAAAATTAAAAACACGAGAATAAATTCATTTTACTTCTAAAGCATGGAACATAGACCCCGCGATATTGGTTTTAATTCAAAATATTTTTTCCCAGAAACACTAATATGCTCTATTAGTTTATTAGAATATAGTAAATATTTTTATATGGCGGGAAGTATTTCACATGCAATAATTACCAAATTAGGATAGTGAAATTGATGATGTCCTTATTCATCTTGGGAGTGACAAAAACTGAATTTTCCAAGACGACAGGGGTCAATAAATTAATTTATTTCAGAGCAGATAGATACTCTGAGAAGGTAACGTAATCAGATACAAAACGTGTACTGCATCACCACCATTATTTTACCTCTACCTTATAAATGCTGTATTCCACCCTACCCATCAATTATTATAATGTGAGAGTTCACTTAACTCACTTTTAAGAAGTATTCAAGTAATAAAAGTTAAAATATGGAGTATTTTTCAAGTTGAATTGGGTAAAAAGATTAATTTTATACATTGTCTCATATAAATAATGTTGATAGTAAAACTAAGGCGAGCCGGCGAGGCTTAATTTGGTTAGGTAACTTTTGCATGCATTTTATGCTTTTTAGAGTTCAAGTGCGTTCTATATAATAAGGCTCGTTGGTTTCGCTTTATTGGATAATACTTGAACTATAATACCTATATTTGTAATACCAGTTTATTATCAATATTTTGTTTGGTTTCAAAACTTGAGTTAAATAATTAGTGATTAGCTATCAATATTATGTTTGATAGCAAGTATTATAACTAGTATTAATTTATTTTAGACTAATTTGTCCTTATAAATAAAAATAATAATAAATACATATTGATGAAAGTGAAGGGTATTTTTGGTATTTTAAAATTTAATAGATGTTGGAAAAATATAAGTATTACAAATACCATATGAAACTTGGAATCTATAATACCATGTATTAGGTATTATTTGAGCGGGCCCATTCTTAATAACGGGTTGAAAGTATAATGTATACAACAAACCAAACAAGTGATAAAGTTGTATTAGGGATCAATACATCCCTAATAAAGGAAATCAAACGACGCCTAATAGTATAGTAATAGTAGTTAAACATAACAATTATACTAATTGTACATGACGATTATAGAGTTTTTGACACTGATAGTAATTTTTTTATAAAAATAATAGGACAAACTGAGTTCATAGAATGAACCAAATGTAATCAAATTTTTGCAAATGGGTGTATTGAATCCTTGAGTTGAAATATATTTTCAATAGCTGCTCAATCCAATAATAATTTGCATAAAATTTATTTATTCAAATGTATCAAAATAATTTGTAAACCCCAAAAAATAAAAAAATTACCATAAATTTTATTCTCACATTATTCACAATTTTACACAAAATATTTTCTTAGACTCATACATTCATATAATTCAACTCATTTTTTACTTTATACACTGAAATTTACATAAATAACCCTTAAAATCTAACTCATTACTCCATTTTTTTATTTTGTGAACTTATCAAATAGTGCAAGTTAATTCGCTATGGACGGAAAAATATATGGTTTCTATATATTACGTCATCCATCCCACAATAATTTTGCACCCTTTGTTGGACACTAAAATTAAGAAACGTTATTTTGGATAAAATAGTGTATGCGTGAGAATAAAATGTAGAGGTATTTGTGTTTTAGATGGTCGAATGAAATAAAGTGTAGGAAATAGAATAAAATAGAGTAAAAAATGATATTTTTTAAATTTAAAAAGTTGTGAGGGTGTTAATATTATGTAATATTTCCACTTTAGGAACTGGAAGTGTGGAGGTGGTTCTCTTTAAGAGTAACTTCTTTGTGTGATTTTTCTTACAGTGATTTGGTTAGCTAATCCTTGAGCTTGCTTAGAATAATTTGCTGGGAGCTTTATTCTTGTAATTGTAAGACTTGCAACTGATGGGTACTCACTGGTGCCTGTCGATTCTGTTTCTTTTCCTTTCTTTCATTTTTAATAAAATTAATTATTATGTCTGATTAAAAAAATAAAAAAATGAGATGAACCTACAAATAAATTGTGTAAATTATTGTGGAACGTAGAGAATATTAGGGCCCATTTGGTTAGGGTATTAGAAGTAGGTAATGAGAATAATTCATTGATCATTCTCATTGATGATGCTCGATAATATTTACAATTTGAAATTGATTTAAAAATAAAATAATCACTAATTTATTTTGATTACATAATCTCCCTTTATAACCAATCATTTAAAAATCATTCATTTTTTATCCGCCAACATTTTTCTCGGCCAAATTTTTTCGTCTTTCAACTTTCTTTTTCGAAATTCATCAATTCCATTACCAATTATAATACCCAATCAAGCGGCTTTCTAATATTTATAATATCTAAAGACGGTGGCCTGTGCTCCAGTTATTGGCCTTTTGTAAGCCGCTGTCTTAAGGTGTATTTCTACCTTCTACGGTGTGTTTCTATTTTGAAGACAGACTCAATTCATGAAATACCAAAACAAATGCGTATTTTCGAGGGTAACAAAATCTTTTATGCATTGGCTGCAAAAGTGACGAAGGCATAAATTTTTTAAAATTTTTTTGTTAAGGAGGAAATCAATGCGTAAACCTTCTCTCAACCGTATCATAGGCCCCGCATCGCGGACAAAACAAATGCTTTTTTTTTTTTGTTAAGGAAGAAATATCCAGAAGCGTAACCTCCCACCTGTACTGCGAGACCCCTTAGTCAGGCGGGTTGTAAATCGAAGGATGTACAATCTCCGGAATGTCGGAGTGTATGTGTGTTCTAGGTCACCTTTGCCCATTTACCATCCGTCCGTCTATGCCTCGCGAGGGCATAAAAAAAAAAATCGTACTATAAAATCTTTCATATTTTTTATTGTCCATTTCACTATAAATTTTATACTCTTGAAATAAAAATCCTTTATAATCTTTCACCCTCATAATTTTACTAATTTACAAAAACTATCATTACTTTTTGATTCACACATACAAATAATTCAATAAATTTTTAACTTTATACATAAGATTTTATAAAATTCCAATTATTACTTTTTTTTTTTTAAGTGTGCATTTCTTCATATTAAAGTTTATATGGAATGAAGACGTAATAATTAATAAAAAAATAAAGATAAATTAGTATCTTCTATTTTCACACGATTTATTATCCACATTAATGAACATATTTGTGTTCCAAAATTTATAGAAGTCTAAACATTCATGTTGATTTGGTCAGAGACTTTGGAATCGATCACACATCTCTTATTTGAATTCAGAAGGACGATAACAATTTGGAACGCAATCAGATCATGGATACAATCCCCTGGCGCCTCATAATGCTACTGGTAGTCATTTTCTACAACATGGAGGAATACTTGGGTGGAAGAATGGAATTACAGTGACATTTACCATTTGGGTTGGAGTTGTTCGGAGCATTTGGTATGCAAGTAAATTTTTTTTTATCGGTAAATGTTAGTTGTTAGAAGTTAATTCGCCAAGTCTTCTTACAATTTCAAATTCTCCAAGCCTCCTTATACCTTTCACTCCAAATTCATTCTCAAAGGAAATCGAACCCAGTCTCCCACTAAAGTAGGAACCCGATGGCCAAGAGGGCTAAACCCCTGGTTATTTGGTATGCAAGTAATGATTTGATTTTTAAAGTAAGTCTCCTAATCCCTACAAATTAGTGAAGGAGGTGATGATTAATTTAAAGAATTGGTTATCATTGAAAATTCCAAGTGTTAAAGAGTGTCCTTATGTTGATTAATTAGAGGATGAGAGGAAATTCTTTGGCATGTTTGGTTCACACCTTTATAGTTAAGGAATAGCAATGAATGGAGAATGTAATGTTTGATTGGGGGAATCAAATGTACGATATTTTAAAAGTGAGTAATTAAAAATATATATTCATTTCTCACTATTTTGAGAGGAAATAAAGTCATTCTTTTCTAAAATTTCATATATAATTTTTTAAAAATTATTTTATCTTCTAAATTATTTATTAATATTATTTATAATATTATAAGCATGATTATTATATAATATATTTTTAATATTAAAAAGAGTTAATAATAATTTTTATTAAAATCAATCACTTTATATGCTATGATAGTTATACTTTTATATAAACCAAATAATTCAATAATAACTAACCCCCATTATCATTCATCACTACTTTCAAACTCATTACCGCTCAAATTCCTCACTACTCAACCATTAAGGGGATGTTTGGTTTATTGAAAGGAATTGAAATGACAATGAGTTTGAATGTAGTGAGAAATGATAATAAGTATATCGATTATTTTTGAGTTGTTTGGTTATATATATATATGATTATCGATCTGTAGAAAGTGTTTGATTTTAATAAAAATTATTGATAATTAAAATTATTATTAACTCTTTTTTTAATATTAAAAAATATGTTATATATTAATCATACTTAAAATATTATAAATAATATTAATAAATAATTTAGAAGGTAAAATAAATTTTTTAAAGATTATATATGAATTTTAGAAAAGAGTGACTTTCATTCCTCACAAAAAGATGAGAAATAAATATATATATTTAATTACTCACTTTTAAAATATCAAACATTTAATTTTTCTCAACCAAACATCACCCTTTAATTGCTATTTTTTAACTCTAAAAGATGTGAAACAGAGAACTGGTTGGAGTTCATTTGATCATTCGGGCTTGATTATTCCCTGTACTCATTATTCGTACAATAAATTTGTTTTTTACCGTTAAAAAAATAGAAAATAATTTTCGAATTAAAATAAAAAGTCAGGCATGTTATGATGCGGAGTGATTTTTAATTTTTTTACAGGATGATGCGGAGTGATTCAATGGTAGTGTACAAAACGGTCGACTTGTATTGTAGGGTCCCACACAACTCAACTGGGACCACGTGGTGTGGTGATGGGCGGACCCCACTCCCTCCCTCCCTTTAACCTCTCCACTCCACTCCACTCCACTCTCCTCCCTTGCTCACTCTGTCTCTCTCTCTGCTCCTCAGCTATGGAGCTTCTCTGCATTTCCATGCTTCTCATCATCTTCCCTTTCTTCACCATTGCAGGTAACATTCTCAATGTTATTTTATTTATCAATGCGTGTGTGGATTGTTGTAATTTGTGTTTCATTGCAGATCCGCCATCCATCGGAATTAACTACGGCCGGATTGCCAACAACCTCCCCTCAGCGGCGAAAGCAGTGCAGCTCTTAAAATCACAAGGACTGGAGCGGGTCAAGGTATATGACGCCGACCCCGCCGTTCTCAAGGCTCTATCCGGGTCGGGTATAAAAGTCACTGTTAACCTCCCAAACGAGCTCCTCTATTCAGCCGCCCGCCGCCCTTCCTTCGCCTACTCCTGGGTACAAAAATGTCGTCGCCTACCACCCCTCCACCGCTATTGAGGCCATCGCCGTCGGCAACGAGGTCTTCGCTGACACACACAACACCACCCGCTTCCTCATTCCGGCAATGTACAACATACACCAAGCACTCATGAGGTACGACTTCCACGACGTCATCAAGGTGTCCTCGCCCATCGCTCTCAGCGCTTTGCAAAACTCCTACCCGTCTTCCGCCGGCTCTTTCCGATCCGATTTGGTCGGCCCCATTTTCAAGCCCATGTTGGAGTTCCTACGCAAAACTGGATCATCTCTTATGGTTAATGTGTACCCATTTTTCGCATACGAGTCCAACGCTGACGTCATCCCACTGGACTATGCGCTTCTCCGGGAGAATCCCGGCGTCGTCGATGCCGGCAACGGTTTGCGGTATTTCTCCCTCTTCGACGCTCAAATAGATGCCGTTTTCGCGGCAATGTCGGCGTTGAAATACGACGACGTACCAGTTATCGTCAGCGAAACCGGGTGGCCGTCGAAGGGTGACTCGAACGAGGTCGGCGCCAGCATCGATAACGCCGCCGCATACAACGGGAACCTAGTCCGCCGTGTGCTCTCCGGAGGCGGTACCCCCTCCGGCCACACGCAAATCTGACCGTATACCTCTTCGCTCTCTTCAACGAGAACAAGAAGCCAGGTCCCACATCGGAGAGGAATTTCGGGCTTTTCTACCCGAACGAGAAGAAGGTTTACAACGTTCCGTTGACGGCGGAGGAATACAGAGAGACAGCGCCGCCAATGACGGGGGAGAGCAGAGGGTGGCGACGGGGAGTGGGCAAACGTGGTGTGTAGCGAAGGCGGAGGCCGGGAAAGAGAAGCTGCAATCGAGTCTAGATTACGCGTGTGGTGAAGGAGGGGCTGATTGCCATCCGATTCAGCCGGGGTCCACGTGTTTCGATCCTAACACGGTTGAGGCGCACGCATCCTTCGCTTTCAACAGTTATTACCAGAAGAAGGGGCGTGCTATTGGCACTTGCTTTTGGTGGGGCCGGTCTCATCGTTACACAACAGCCCAGTGAGTACCCTAATTTCCCTCCTCTTGCTCTCTCTCTCTCTCTATTTTACTCCTATTTTGCTCATAGATAGATAGATAGACTTTAGTAATAAATACAATGGTTGATTTAGTAATTTCATTTAGTCCTATAATTAAAATTATTAGTAATTCATAATTACAGTTTTAGCACTCGTACTTAAATGAACCTAAGTCTAATCCTAGCACATGGAGTCCATATTTGTTTTTATTAGTGTAAATTAAAAGATAAAATCACGTGTACATATGATTATATTAGAATATTATTTTTTTATTTGTAAATTTTATTATATGTATATGAGGTATAAATTTAATTAATGTAACAGGAGATAGAAGATTATTGAATGATTCATTGGGTACTAGGAAATTGATTAGTGGGCGTAGTATGGCTAACATGTGCGCAGGTGAATAATGGTAAAAGGGGTGGCCCACAATTGTAAGTGGTAGCCAGCCAGCCAGGTAAATGTTAGCACGTGATTGACGGACACATCTTTCCTGACATGTCTTGGATTCCTTGAGCCATTCATCTAAATTAAAAATAGAAACTCCTTTTGCCCCTTCCCCTCCCCTTTATAAATAAATATTAAATATAATAAATACGAGTATAGTCGTCGATCAGATTCTGTAGACTGGTGTACATAGTGATAGTACATTATTTGTGGAGGACTGTGTCTATGTCTAGCGAAGGAACAAGACATGTTCTATTTCTAGTTCTAGTTGGTAATTTGTTTTGCTTTACACAATTTTTGTCATTTTAATTTGGTTCTAGATTCTTTACTCCATGTGTAGCGGGATCATTATGCAATAATTTTTTATATTTTTCTGTCTTGGCTTTCCAGAATACGGCAAATGTGAGTTTCCGGTCGGAAATCAAACTTAGAGCGGTGATGGTGATGGTGATGGTGAACATCATCGACAAATCAAATCCAATGTAGTATTATTTTATTTTATAGTAGTATTTTTATTCCCGTTTTAGGTTCTTCCTGTAGTATTTAGTACTTAGATATACAAGTGCCCAATTAGATGAACTTAATTACCTAATTTGATCTGCTAATATTGTATATTTTTGTTGCTTGGAGATTAAATTTATTAGTATCATTCCCATCAATTGTTGAGTTTTTTTTTTTCTCATGGACAAACTTGTGTGTGATACCTCCTCTTATCGTGACATCATTATTGTCTTATTTTCTTCTGCTCAAGTTTAATATAATACCAATAGTTTAAGTGTAAAGTATATATGTTGAAAGGTATGATTAGATATTGTGATGTCTATTTATAAATAAAGTGGTTTTTTTATTAATAAAGTTAATGATAATTTGTGTAATTAAAGAGATGTTTGAAGGGTAAATGAGTTTTTACTTTTATTGGGATGAATAAGTGAGTGATAAAAAATTAATTATAGTGGAGAGATAAGTGATATGGAGTGTAAGTAAGAAATCTTTATAAGAATTTAGTTTGAGAGGATATAATTTTTTTTTTTGTTATTTTTACGCGGCTAACGGAAAAAGAACGGCAAAGAAGTAGTTGTTCTACAACCCCGGAATCGTACGCATCGCTTTTGAAACAAGAAGTGTTTTCTCTAAGTCGCTCTGTGAAAACGGTTTTCTGTCTACGAGCGCTGTCTGCCTTCACGAACGTATCCCCGTAACCCTCTTTTTCATTACTAATGGAATATTAAACACTATTTGACTAAAAATGGAGCGAAATGATCTTGTTTTTTTGGTCCTCGGATTAAAAAGAGATGTCTTGAGCAATCGGAGAAGCACTTTGACAAGCAGTTGGATCTTGACCGATTCAATTAAGGTATTAGTGTTTGTTCTATTAGACAACAAAGATCGCATTTTTCACTTCGTTCAAATAAGAGTTGTACCCGTACGGAATTCTTGTTTCTCAATATGATCTCTATCATCATCTCTATTCCCTTTATCAATTCTCCTATCCTACCTAGGTCTATGATCGCCCGAGGGATAAGTAATTCGACTCATTCACATCCGGTATCATGAATGTTTGGAATCCATATTATGCAAGGAGATATTGCTTTTGCCAATTCGAATTGAAGGGTGATATAAAATCGGTCTATTTCCTATCCTATCCATAGTTAGCGCATCCCTATTATACTAATAGGGAGTTCAATTTGATGATGTGTCGTCTCTAGGTTAATTTGGATGAGGTGTCATATTCTCATTAAGTGCATATATATGTAAAATATATATTGTATTGATGTGTCGTTTTCTATTGATTTGTACTCCATATGTGGCATCCATGTGGCATCTTAATATAGAGTTTAATTTAAAAAAAAAATTGCTAAGAAGGTTTGAACCTTAGACCTCTTGCGTAATGTTTATGTTGTTAAATAATTAAACTAATTTACAAATCTTTAAATACTTTGAATCCCTATTTTATTAAATACGTCATAATCTCTATTTTATATCTAACTAGATGAGCTCCCGCGTATTACGCGGTATTTTCGTTAAATAAACTTTACAATATAATATTATATATATATATATATATATATATATATAATATTTTTAAATAATAATATATATATTAAAATAATGTATATGTATAAAAAATTGTAATTATAATATTAAATTTAAATAATGGTAATATTAATTGTATGACAATTCATGCTAGGGATTAAAATTATTATAATTATGTAAAAGAATTTACTACAAGATTTGTTTCAAATTTATTTTACAATTAATAAAAAAAAAAGAGACGATTAATATAACTTTTTTATATAATTGATATATATATATATCATATATTTACAATAAATATCATATATTTTTTTATAAAAGTTGATACAACCACAATTTTTCTTACATACATTTATAGACTTAAGTTAAATATAATTTTATGTTTACAAATTGTCATATGATAACACTTTTTAGATATAAAATAGATATTTAAAATATTTTAAAGATTTATATATTAACTTACCTATTAAAAAATATACATATTGTGCAAGAGGTCTAAGGTTCAAACCTCCATAGAAATATATTTTTAATTAATTCTTATATTAAAATGTCACATAGATGTCATATATTAATTATAAATCAATAGGAAAATGACACATAGATTATTAACATATATATGCATTTAATAAGAATATGACACCTCATTCAAATTAACCTCATGACGCCACCTAAGCAAAAACAAACTCCCTATTAGTAATATAGAGATATTTTATCATATGACAATTTTTAATCATAATATTATATTTAACTTGAACCTATAATTGTATATAAGAAATTTTGTGATTGTATCAACTTTTGTTTTATATTAATATATTTGAGAAAATTATATATTTAAAAATTTTATTTTTGTGTATTTCAAAATATGAAATTTAATAGTTAATATATTGATGAATTGATTAATTAAATCTTAAAATTCTAATTATGTAAAAATTAGTATTTGGTTTACTTATTCATATTGTCTTGAAAACACAATAATTCATTTATTTATCTTATTTTATTAATAGGCATTAAGTCTTTTATACATAACATTGTATGTTTGAAAATTCAAAATAATAATATAATATTATTAATCGAGTATTATAAATATCATGATCTAAATAATATTTATATATAAAATATTACAAAAAGAAATCCGCGTAACATGCGGGAGCTAACCTAGTTCATCATAGTTAGCGGTTTTCTCCGTATCAAGGTCACGATCAATATCGTCACTAGCATCAATATCGTCACTATCATCAATATCGAACAGGTGTAAAAGTGCAAATTAGTATGAAAAAATAAAATTACAAACATCTATATTTGACTTTCAAGCAATCTAAATTGCAACAAAAATATATTTTTTAAAAGTGAAAAAATTTTATTTTAAAAGTAATACTCCCTGCACACTTCTTGTGGCACGAAAACTAAGAAAAATTAATTCGTTGACTATTTTTGGAATAAAGGGTAAGAAAGATAATAAAATGTAGGGAAAATTACAAATAGGTGTAAAAAATTAGCAAAATTACAAACAGTGTAAAAGTGCAAATTTTTGTGCTTACGTGCAAAAAAATTTTGTGCTTCATGCAAATTTTTACACCTAGTTGTAATAAGACTTACCTCTTTCTACCTTATTGTAAATGACCCTAAAATGTAAGAGTGTTTTGGGTGATTTAGTGAGATAAAGTAGAGTAGAATAAGAGTGATATTTTTTAAATTTAAGTGATATTGTGAGGGTATTAATATTGTGTGATGTTTTCTTTTTAAAAGTGTGCATAACTTGTTTGTATATACGAAAAAGAAAAGTGTGCATAACTTGTTGGGACGGGAGTAATATTCTTATAAAAATATGATAAGATAATACTTGTGAAAGGGTCTTTAACATTTCACTTCACTTCCATGTATTGTTTTTAATAAATTGAGTAAATATATTTTTAAATGATATTAATTATTTTTTATTAAATAAATTTAGTATTTTTAATAAAATAACTAATATTATAAATTAATTCACAGACCGACAGTAAACCTGGTTCAAGGTATATTAAATTTCGGAGAGTGAATAGCAGGTAGTGTCAATTTTGCTAATAATTATTTTACTGAAATAAATCGACAATTAGCCGTGTAATGGCATGTTCGCATGATAAGTGGTGGTTAGTTATTTAAAATATGATTGAATTTTAATATAATTATTTTTTTAAGCAAAAACTTGTGTTTTATATATGAGATGTGTCATATCAAAATGTAAGAATATTAAATTTTTGAGCAAATATATGTATACAAAAATATGAAGCAAGTATATGAGAGGTGGAGCCGTGAAAGCATTTCTCCCATAAAGAATACCTCTTATTTTTAATCATCAAATTAAATTATTTGGGTATGGCTTCTAGAAACCCCAAATATTTCCATTCAAGCTAACGTCACCTCGCTGGGATTGGGAAGGTCTTTTGCTTTGACTCTTGTTACAATTGCTCACTATGTTTACCTTCGTCTTTGATTTTATTCACCTAAATTACCAAAACCGTCTATATAGTTATTTCTAAAATGACTAAAATTTTTGTTTCATTTACTAGTAATGTAAATTACAAAATAATCCACATAAAAATATATATGTTGACATTCAATTATTAATGTAATACTTAAATTTCAATAGTATCAATACGTCAAAATATCATACTTCTTGTATAAAATTATCTTAACATTCAATTGATGCAACTATGAACAAAAATACAATAAGTGAAATATATATTGCACTTCAACTAATTAAAGTATTCCTTTTTTTTTTTTTTAAATGTACTCTATGTGACCATTCAAAGGAAAATGATATAAGCATTATGAAAATTATTGTTTAGTATTATTAAAAGATGGAAAGTGAAGGGTAAACATGTAGTTTCAACTTTATTAAAAGAATTATTTTAAAATCAATTGTATTGAAAGTGTTAATTGAGTGACATTATGTGCAAATTAGAGATGTTTTGCAAGTATTTAATTTAAGAGAGTAGTGTTTTGGATTTTAAACAATAACAAATGAGATGTCGGGAGCTAGTATTTGGCAATTATTTAAACTTATATATGTTGTGCTTTTGATATTTCGAACCGTTCTTGAGACGAGGTTTTAGTAATTTACTCTTTTATTAATTAATATGACGCGATAATAATAATATAATAAAATACTAGCTAGATTGTATATGCGATATACTTGTAAACTCTTTCTCCTTACCCGTCAAAATTGTTATTCCCTCCGTCCCTAAAAAGTTTGCGGAAATCTTTTTGATACAAAGTTTAAGGAAAAAGTGTGATGAGTAGAGTATTGAGGGAGTAATTTTGTAATCTTTTATGAATAAAATAAAAGAATTAATTGAATTGAGTGGATGTGGGGGTCTCAAAAGTAATGGCGTGAAGGGTAAATATGTGTGAGGGTGAAGGTTGTGAAAAATATTTATATTACAGGGTATGCAAATTTTTTTGGATACATTAAAAAAAAATATGCAAACTTTTCATAGAGGGAGGGATTATTAGTTTCCCTTGCTGTATATTTGTTATATGAATATGAAGTTAGTTATATTCAAAAAGTGAAATTTGACCAAGACTGGTAAGCCTCAATAAATACTAGCTCCAAACCAAAACCCATCACACAAGTATTATCAAAAAATAAAAAAGAGAAAGAAGAGTGATTCATCTTAATTAAGTTCATGACAAATCCCAGTGAGTGGATGCAAATTCATTTTAACGATGTCAATCGGAACGAACTTCCTCCTCCTCCGACCACCACCGCCGCCGCGCCAAGAAATAGTAACTCGAACCCCGATCAAGGCCGTGTAGTTCGACGGCGGTCAAGGGCGTCACGGCGAACCCCCACCACCTTACTCAACACTGACACCACCAACTTTCGGGCCATGGTGCAACAATTCACCGGCAGCCCCAACGGCGCTAGGTCTCAGCCCACCGGATTATACGATTTTATGCAACATGCTGGTGCGCAGTATCCGAACCAACAACACATGCTCATGATAGGACGCGGCCGCATCTCATCCCACGCGCCGCCGGAGTCATCTTCCGCAAATGAAGATATCATGTTTTGATCTTTAATTCTCTTTCTCTTTTGTATATACTTCCATTCCATGTTTTAATTTCTACCTAAAAAGTTCAACCATATATATATATATATATATATATATATATATATATATATTTGGACCATTTACAATAAGGTAGAAAGAGATTAGTCTTAGGTGTAAAAAATTTGCATTGAAGCACAAAAAAATTGCATATTACACCTATTTGTAATTTTTGCTAATTTTTACACCTATTTGTAATTTTTCCTATATATTTCGGTAAGAAAAATTCAAATAAAATATTCAAAATAATTACAAAATCACGCGTCGATCTCTAGATGTCTATGCCATTTTTTATATTTTAATATGTATTTCACTTTCTAAATTTTTAACACATAAATCTAAAATTGTGATGGTTCGTTGGATCATTTTTAACATCTCATATATCATCAATTTAAATTATGAAATATATAGTGGAACACGTAAAATTATATAAATGATATTATTTGCTTTGAATATTTGGCAATTGATCATAATTTTATTCGTATTTAATATAGGTAGACATACGTTCAGGAAATTAAAAGAATTTCATCTCATCAATTATGATTTCCATTGTACTTCCTCCGTCCCATATAAGCTTTCATAGGAGGAGCGCACACATCTTAAGAAAAAGAGTAATGATTGAGGTTTTAAAAGGTAATTTTGAAATTTTTTATGTATAAAGTAAAAAGAAAAAGAAAAATTCATTGGATTGTATGTATATGTGAGTCAAAAATAATGACAATTTATATAAATTAGTGAAAATTGTGAGGATAGAGTTTATAAAGGATTTTCTATTTTAAGGGTGTGAAACGTATAGTGGGACGGACGAAAAAAAAAAAAATTTTATGGGACGTAGAGAGTATTTATTTTACTATCATGTGTTCAATTTTATATTTTTATAATTAGGTATCTGATTCAAGAATCGATTAATTTGAGAGACTAATTCCACCCTCCGGCCCCAATTGATGAGTGATGGTGGAGCTAAATTCTATATGCACTATAAATATAATAGGGGATACTTCAAATTTAATTAATCTTTTCAGTCTATATTTTGTTTGAATAGCCTCACTTTTTACTCCTTTGGGCGTTGCAAACCGTGGTCCACGGACAACTTTAATTTGGTCAGTTCATAGACGAAAAATATTAATTTATCAAGACATTTGAAATGGTTGTATTTTCCAACTTGACTGTTGACTCCCATTCCATACTCATTGTTGAATTTTCTACCTTAACCTCGAGAGTGTGGATATCTTATTTTTGGTATTCCATAATACCAATCATGCATACTATATTAAATAGTAACATTAGCTAAATAAAAAAATCCGTGATAACTAATGGGCACCATATTCCTTTTTAATTTTAATTTTGTATTTTAAATCATATCATAAATGAACTCATTTTGATAGTATTATTATATACTATTAAGTTTGTAAAATGAACACCAAATTAGAATATAGAGGATTCTAATTTAAATACTAATAATGTAACTTTAGCTGTTTGGATGTCATTAATTGACAAAAGGTCATTATTTAATATTTTCTTTTGTAGCTGTTGGTCAAATAAAAACAAAAAGTCAATTAATTACGTACTCTTAGTTTCAACCCGTGTTCTATAATTTGAGTTGGAAGTAATTGTAGATTACATCTTCCGATCAAAAAATTGTAGATTACATCTTCAATCACAAAAGAATCTGTCCATTCCACGATTAATTTTACAAATGGTTTTGTTATTTTATCGGAATTCCGAGTTGATTTTTTATTATTATTTTATCAATTGTGTTCTTTTTATTATCAAAATATATAAGTTTTTCTCACCGGATAAAATTGTCGGAAATCATTTGTAGCATACAAAAATATATCAAATTGACAGCCTTGGCAAGAGAAAGAGAAATTATAGACCCTCTCCCCTTATCGTAAATCACTCAAACTTAGCTACGAGATTAGACAAAAATCACAATTTTGGAGCAGCGATTCACGATAGAGGTGTAATCGAAACTTGAAATTGAGAGAGTTTTGCTTCTGAATAAAAGACGATTCTTATGAAGGTGGATACAGCCCGTCAACATGACCATAATTAATAATTAGAGCAATTTTCCTATCAAAATTGGAATGAAAAGGGCCAAACTAGACACCAAAATGATTAAAATTGATAAAGTAAAAAGGAAAAAGATTAAAATTGAATTTAATGACTATTTGTGATATTTTCTCACGGAAGTACGACTAAAAATGATATATAATATTTTAACATTTGAGCATTACAAAAATTTGTAAAAATACGTATAAGAGGATCTCATATAAAACTTGCTTCAAACTCAATATATAATTGATAAATAATTTATTAGTTATCGCACACAAATGAAAGGACATGTGTATTCCATAATCAAAATTTGTGATGATTTAAAAAAAAAAATCAACTAACACAATCATATTATGACATATATGTATTAGATACATTCTGTTAATGACACTGACACATCACAAAAAATAATCATATTGCTACACATTAATAAAATAAAATAAATTAAATTTCAATAAGTATAGGTTCCTACTCTTCCAAACCATATAGTATCAGGATTTTTAATCAATTTAAAGTATCAATGATGGAATAAATATTGAATTGAGGTATGAAAGATAAACATAAATAAAATATACTGTGAATCGATTTTATCGTAAAATATTTTGGAACGAATTATGGAGTTAAAAGGTGTCTTGGAGAATTTTTTGAGTGTTTGGATCTTTGGGTGATCTAACAACTAACAAACTAACATTTACGGATAAAAAAAAATATTTATTTACATTTTGTATATATATTTTTAATAATATTAATTCTTTCATTAAAAATATTAGTTGAATAGAAACACTACTCCCTCCGTCCACTAAAAAGTATGCCGTTTGATTTTGTGATTTAAAAAAATGTAGATAAAGTAGATAAAATAAGAGTATTTTGGGATATTGTGTGATCCATTTATGAGTAAAGTGGTTGTTTATGAGTATAAAGTCAATATTATGTGAAAAAATAAGCGAGGGTTGAATGATGAAACAAAACAAATTGTTGAAAAAAATAGTGCGGCATACTTTTGGTGGAGAAAGGAAGTATATAATAAAATAAATATATATATATATATATATATATATATATATATATATATATATATATATATATATATATAGGTTGATGAGTTTAAAGATAAGGAATTGGAATAGAATGAAAATTAAAAATTATATATAAAAATTATGAAATTAAAGTCATTGACTCATTTCTCACTTTTTTTGGAGAAGTATATTTTTTTAAATAAAAAAATACTAGTTAATAGTAATTTTTATTTATTAAAAATTTAATTAAATCAAACACCATCTATAATAATAATATTCATTCTTATTTATTAACTGAACAATTTAATAATAATAACTATATCTATTACAATTTCACACTATTATCATTTCTATTTTTATTTTAGTTACTTTTCTCAAAACGAGCACCGGAAATTGAAATGTCTAATTAGTTATTTTATTAAAAGAAAATCTAAAATTAGAAGAAAACAGTCGGTCAAGAGGTCGGAGCCCCGCTAAAAACCTTTTTAGGATAAAACCTTCCTTAGGAAAATTCCTAAAAGATAAAGGGAAAACAAATCAAGAATGAGAAAAGCGAAAGTATTCCATAAAAATATCATTTTCAACAAGATTAAGGATGAACTCCTAACGTTATCCCACCAAATAAACTTCTCAAAATCTTGGAATTTAGAAATTGCATTCTCCACTTTATTTCCTTCTCTATAAATATGAACCGCTTTAAACTCAATGCCAAGGAGTTTCTCTTGCATCCAATTTCAAGTTGCCCCGAACCGTCATGACACCGCAACATCCGGATTACGAAAAAGTGAAACCACATAAGTAGAATCGATTCGAGTACAATCGTTGTCCATCTTTTATTTATTGCCACAATCAAACCCTCCATAGCCGCCACATAAGCAACTTGCACAAATCCCATACAATTACGGTACACTCCTCCTTGAATTACACTGTTCATAGCACTACCATAATTATTCAACTTGATTCCCATACATGGCGGCGACCATCCGACCAAGGTCATTACTGGCGTAGGACATGAAACAAATTTGAGCGATAAATTGATCCATAAATCTAAGATCATATTTACGAGATTGCATTTTGTAGATATGAAGACATTTTTAGGCCATAATCCCAAAAAAATGATAGACTTCGCTCCAAATTTATTCCAAGCACCACGCAAAAAAAAAAAAAGATAAAACGAATTTTTTTCATTTATCCATTGGTAGATATATTTAAGAATAAGATAAGAGCACCTAAAGCGAAATTTAGTGAAACGAATATCATAATTACTTGTAGGGTCACATTCTATTTAGGCATGACAAGGCCTTCACGAATCAAATGTTAGTAATTAAAATTAAATATCCTCAACTCAACTTTCCAAATTAGGGATCTTTTAAATAAAAATATATCATACTAAGAATAAACAAGTGGGATAGGCGTGAGCCGGTAATGTCGGCAGGATATTCCAATAAAAGAAAAAATATATATATATTTTAGAGAGAGAGAGAGAGAGCGAAACGGTTAAGATGGGTGAGAGGGGCGTTGGAAAAGCAGAGGAGGAGGAGAGCCATGCCGCTGCGAGCACGAAGAACGACGTCGTTAGCACCACCACCGACTCTTCTTCTTTGCCTGATCGTCCTGTACGTGTCTACGCTGATGGGATCTACGATCTCTTCCACTTTGGTCATGCTCGCTCCCTCGAACAAGCCAAGAAGCTGTCTGTTCTTTTCCTCCATCATATTTCAATTTTAGGTTTTGGTGTTTGAATTTTGCATTTCGCGTAGAATTGAGATTATGATGTTAGCTCAGCAGCCAGGGACGTATCCAGGATTTCGTCCCAAGGGGGCGAATTACTTCATACGGTAAAGGAGAGGAAAATTTTAAAATTCAAGGGGCGAAATGATAAAATATTACTAATTTAATGTATAAATAAAAAAATTTCTATACATATAGTGGAAAAATTTAAATCCAAGGGCGCCACCGCGCACCCCCTAAATCCATCCCTGTCAGCAGCTAGTGTTGAATTTTATGTAGTGATGAATATGATGGTTTAAAATTATGGTGTTGATTGGAATTCTGAGAATTTCATTATGGTGTCATTTTTTCATTAATTTTCAGTCCTGTTTGTTGGAAAATTACAATGTTTTCTAACTTTGTACTCCATTTGTTTTATTTTTGGGCATGAAACTCTGTTACTCATATTGTTTACCAGGTGGTTAATGTTGTTTTGTTCTTGTTGTTGATTGAGAGAGTATGAAGGCTCATGTTTCGGTTGAATCTTAAATCATGAATTACCGACTAAACTTGTTAATTTCCTGAGGCAACACAGGCCTTCTGACTATTCTTTAAATTGTATGAAATCGTTTATCTTTCTTAGTTTTAATCAATGTTTTTATATGTATTGTAGGTTCCCTAATGCATACTTGTTGGTCGGATGCTGCAATGATCAGACAACACATAAGTACAAGGGAAAGACTGTTATGAATGCAGCTGAACGTTATGAATCCCTTCGTCATTGCAAGTGTGTTTCTCCTCTTGCACGCTTTGTGTTTGTGTTGTATGCATTTCTAGAGTCTTCACTTGGTGATACTTAATGTAGTTAGATACCGTATTACATGAGTTGTAAACCATTTTTGCATCTGATGATTGATTGATTGATTGATTATGGTTGGTGATGCAAAATTATGAATTCAGGAGATAGTTTGTTTAACTTGTAATTCATGTGGCTACACTTTTTGGCTAGGTGGGTTGATGAGGTTATTCCCGATGCTCCGTGGGTGATAAATCAAGAGTTCCTTGATAAGCATCAAATTGATTATGTCGCTCATGATTCTCTTCCGTAAGGCTTTCTCATCTACAAACATTCTTTCTCACAATTGAATTGTTTTGATAACATTAGTGGAGGCATGCAATGGCAATTTGATATAGGAATGATGCTGCCGTGTGACTTGAATATCAAATTTGCCAGTGTCTTTCAATTAAGGGGTTGTTTGCCAAAACTTTTTATCAGCACTTCTTCAATATCTCACGTGAATTTACTGCCTGTCTAGCCTTTCTAATTATCAACAGTTATGTGGTGCATTTAACGGGTGGCCTTGTTCTGAAACCATATAAATTTGATTTGCTTTAAATATGTTTAAACTTCCAGTAACAAGGCATTTACACCCCTAGGGGGATGTAACCTTCTTTTGCAGTTATGCAGACGCAAGCGGAGCTGGAAATGATGTTTATGAATTTGTAAGCATGCCGCTTTATACATCATATAATTCTTTGTTTCTATCGTGTAGGTGCCAGTTGTTAATGTACTCGGAGACACCTAATGATCATAGGTTATCTTAATCTTAATGTAGGTGAAAGCTGTGGGACGCTTTAAGGAGACTAAAAGGACTGATGGAATTTCAACATCGGATGTCATTATGAGGGTTGTTAAGGATTATAACCAATATGTTATGCGTAATCTGGATCGTGGATATTCAAGAAAGGATCTTAATGTTAGCTATGTCAAGGTCTATCTTCTTGTTCTCTTCACCTAGATTAATTACCGAACAGTAAGGCCGGTGCTTTAATGATTTCACTTCGGTTGGGCAGGAAAAACGGCTAAGAGTGAACATGAGACTGAAGAAGTTTCAAGAGAAAGTCAAGGAGCAACAAGAAAAGGTCGGGGAGAAGGTTTATTTTCTTCTATTGGAAATGTTGAATTATTATCTATTTGTGTACTTGGATGTGCTTCTTTTAAGTATTTGTATTTTCAGATACAAACTGTTGCAAAGACAGCTGGGATGCATCCCAATATCTGGGTCGAAAATGCTGATCGATGGGTTGCTGGTTTTCTTGAAATGTTTGAGGAAGGTTGCCATAAGATGGTGAGCAGTAGTGTTGTACGTAAGCATGTACAACAACTTCAACATTTTTCCTTAATCTTGTGTGTCAATTTTCTTAGGGGACTGCCATTAGAGATCGAATTCAAGAGAGTTTAAGAGGAGAACAGGTGAAAGTATTGCTTCCAAATGGGCATGAGACTAGTAGTGACAATGATAACGAGGACTACGAAGAGGAAGAAGAAGAAGAAGATGATGATGATGATGATGTGTACTACTACGATGACGAAGACTTTAATGATGATGAGTACTATGACAGTGATGGGAAGAATTGCTAGCTGCAATATAATGCTGAAGCTGTGCAGAGTATTGTAGATGTATATTTTTTTAATTTTTGTTGTTATTTAAGAATTGGTTTTCACTGTCTCTTGTGTTTCGACTTGTTTGGGGTATGACTGTATAAATAAATTATAGTACCTGTTATTATATTTATAATAATAGGGGTAATACAAAGAAATTCTTAACCTTAGAATTAAACTTATTCGTCGGTGGGAACATTGTTCATCATATCACCAATCAAAATCTCTTAAAAGAAATGTAAGAAGATCCACCTTCAACCACACTCACTCTTCTCCTTCACTATCTTCCTCGCATCACTCCCAAGCAGGTACTTAAAGATCTGATATAAAAATGTATGTGTATATATAAAATATCCAATATTTATAAATGAAATTAACTGATACAAGAAAAAAGTTAATTATAAAGATCTGAAATGTACATCTATTATTTCATTTTGAATTTATTTAATATCTATTTTAAATTCTGAAAATTAAAAGCAATGATATTTCTCAGATTCAATTTATTTATGAAATGATGGACAAAACTGAAGAGGATGAATTAAACCCAAGCAGAAAAAGTGTGAAATCTCTTGAAACTCAAATTATATACGATACGATACCTGGAGGGAGATAGTTTTGGTTTAGATCTTAAACAATAAGAGTAAGTCCCGCGTGCATTTATTTCAAGAGTGCATCTCATGTTAATCAAATTTCACGTAAAATTTGATCATATTGACAAAATAGATTGATTATCTGATTAATACTCTTTAATGATAATAAGTAATATCTTTCACTTATCATGGCTAACACCTCTGTAATGTTATCATTTGCCATAGTCCTGTGTCTTTTTAAGTATCTCATTTCTTTAATTAACAGAAATATGGACATGAATATATTTGTTATATTTGCAAAAGGTGATCCGAAATGTTGGATGTAATTATTAAAATATTGGAATATATATACCCTAAAAATGGAAGTAGAACTTTGTGTTGCATGGTGACATACGTCTATATATGTGCAGAGAAGGATTTGGATGATAGCCTATCCTATCCTGTTTTAGATCTAAAGTAATTAATTAAGATGACTTTATCAAAAACTGATCCCCTAATCATAGGCGGCGCCAATGTGGATCCAGATGCGGTGAGGGTGAAAACGCCGGAGAGGAGGGTGAAGACTCCTCCGCCGGAGAGGAGCGTGGCAATTAGTCCTCCGCCGGAGAGGAGTGTGACGAGTGCGCCGCCGGAGAGGAGTGTGCCGAGTCCCCCATCGGAGACGAAGGAGAAGAAGAAGGGTGGGTGGATGAACAAGATTATTGATGTGAAGGAGGCGAGGGATCAGATAATCTTTTCTCTTCCCATGATCCTCACCAGTGTCGCCTATTATTTCATTCTTCTAATATCCGTTATGTTCGCCGGCCACCTCGGACAACTCCAGCTCGCCGGTTCAAATCTGGCTAATTCCACGGCCGCCGTCACTGGTTTCTCTCTGATGGTGCGTAGTAGGTATATTCATTTTTGATTAAATATTGGTGTCATGTGATTGTGATTGTGATCATTTGTGTAGGTTGGATTGAGTGGGGCTCTTGAGACATTATGTGGGCAAGGATATGGAGCAAAAATGTACACAATGCTGGGAGTATACCTTCAAGCATCATGCATCATCTCCATAATGTTCTGCATTGTTGTGTCTATCCTCTGGTGGTTTTCGGACATTGTTTTAAGTCTATTACATCAAGAAGGCAACATAGCAAACACAGCCGGAGTGTACATGAGATACTTGATCCCTGGATTATTTGCTTATGGATGCTTGCAGAATATGTTGAGATTTCTTCAAACTCAATCTGTTGTTTGGCCATTAGTGCTCTGCTCCCTCCTCCCTCTTGCCCTGCACGTCGCCATTGCCTATTGTTTGGTTCATTTGACGTCCCTTGGTTTTATAGGCGCCCCTATTGCAGCTTCCATTTCATTGTGGATTTCGCTACCATGCTCGCTGTCTACGTCCTTACTGCCAACAAAATCAAGAAGACCTGGGAAGGCTTTAGTTTCGAGGCATTAAGACATGTCTTCAACAACTTGAAGCTTGCTTTGCCTTCTGCGGCCATGGTGTGGTGAGACACAATTTCAAACTATCATTATTGTTATTATTATTATTAATTTCACTGCATGTGACCTTTTTCCATTACATCAAACAGTCTTGAGTTCTGGGCATTTGAGATTCTTGTTTTGTTAGCTGGATTGATGCCAAACTCCGAGTTCACTACTTCCCTTATTGCAATGTGGTCAGTTCTCTCATTCCATTTTCCAGATTTTTGCTACTCAGTCTATTTTTCGGTTAATTGCAAAACTAGATCCAATCCGCAAAAGTTTCAATCTATTTTGTGATCACTTTTGGTCTGTTTACTGAATTTTTTCATTTTAAAAATTCTAATATTTAACATATGATACCAAAAGTGAAATCGAAAAATTCTCTTGGGACTAGTTTTGCAATTAACACATATATTTTCTAATATTGTCAAAAATTGTGTATTCAGCGTGAATATAGAGAACATTTTCTACATGGTTGCTTATGGTCTCAGTGCTGCAGCTAGGTAACAAAAACACACAGCATTGTCTTCTTCAAATTACTCTTGATTATGATACATTTTTAGATGAAAAAGATTTAATTAGGTTAAGAACAGGAAATCACAATGTTTTATTGCAGCACAAGAGTGTCAAATGAGTTAGGAGCTGGAAATCCTGATCGAGCAAGGCATGCTATGGGTGTCACTCTTAGGATTACCATTGTATTTGCAGTTTTAGTGATTACAGCAATATGTTTAGGTCATAGAATATGGGCTCGACTCTTTACTAATAGCACTGCGATAATCGATGCATTTGGCTTGATGACACCCTTCCTTGTAGCCTCTGTATTGTGCGATTTTGTCCAAGGAATCCTATCAGGGGTTGCCAGAGGATGCGGTTGGCAACATTTAGTCGTCTTCGTTAACCTCGGAACGTTTTACTTCATTGGCATGCCCATTGCTGTGCTTCTTGGATTCAAGGCTAAATTATATGCAAGGGTAATGAAATATAATTAAGATCATAGATGATGTTTTTGGTTGAATTGAAGAATAATGATGAAGTTGTTGGTGTAGGGATTATGGATCGGCTTAATATGTGGACTAACAGCACAGACAATTGGACTTTTGTTGCTTACAAAGTTCACAAAATGGAAAAAAATGGATGTAAACCGACATCAACATTCATCAGCAGAATATCGGACACAGATGGCGGAAACAAATGTATGAATGAATATTTTTCATTTACTTACTTGTAATAGGAACAGAGAAAAATTCACAACTTTATTGTTTTGATTCCAAATTGAGAAGAAGAGTATTGTTATCAAAATTTAAAACAATTAGCTTAATAATATCGCTAAATGAATATTACATATTTTAGATTGTTGTATTTAATAATTATATTTTCATAGAAATGAGAGAGGTAGAACAATGAGATGTAATTGTTAAAAATACAATACAAAATCATAAATTAGGAAAATTGAATCACTTCTCCACCAAACAACTAAGTTTGAAGAAATTTAAATAAAAGAAAAAGATCAAGATTCATGATTCTGGCAAGTAGTTGGAATCCTTCTTCTTCTTTGTCTTCTTGAATTTATTAGCAGCTGCTTTCATCAGTTTTGGCCATACCTGCATATACACAAATTTGTTTTATAAGCATTTATTTGAACCGCTGGTAAAATTAGTCAGGCATTGATTGAGATTTGATAAAATGGTAAGAATGAAAGAAATTGAGGAGATAAAATGCCTTTGGAGTGGGGGAAGAAGAAGAGAGGCGTCTGATGGGAGAAAATCTTCTCCTCTTGATGATGTTAGTGGCGCTGCATCTAAGCACTGTGTCTGTGAATTTCCTCTTGAGCCTAGCAGCTACTTTCTTGGTATTCTCCAGCAACCCCACTTCATCAGAGAGCTTCCTAAGGCGGCCCGGCGGAGGAAGCAGAGGGGACCAAATGGAGCTCTGGGAGTAGTCAAAATCCAAGGCGGAGTTGTCCGGAAATTTGCAGAGAAGGTCTGTTGACATGGGAGGTTCCAGATATTCCACCACCATTTTGGTTGAAGAACAAAAAATAAATGGCTTTCTTTCTTTCTTTCTTTTACACAAACAGAAAGGAAACTAGCCGTTGGAGTTGAAATTGTATTTATTGCTACGATACAAATAAAATTATTATTTATTGTGCATCAATCAAATATTCTATCAATGTCCTTCTAAATTCAAATAAGAGCATCCAAAGATGATTTTTGAAGTTGATAATTATATAAAAAAATTCCAATTTCCATCATTTATTTATAAGAATAAATTATGGATGGTGGAGAACATATTTTTTATTTCACAAATGAAATATAACTACTTTTTCTCTTAAAAAATACAGTAGAGGAGAGAGTCATATTTTCATTTTCTAAACAAAATTGCCAGCACCGCTAAACCCTTAAAACTTCCCGAGAAAAACCCCAGCTTGCCGGAAATAGCAATGGCCCTCCGCCGACGCATTCTTACACCCATTTCTCGTTGCATCCCTTTACGCCAGTTCTCCGCCAAGTCGCCTCCTCTAATCTACGATTACACCACCACCGACGAATCTATCACTCTTCAGCTATTCTCATGGGGCCGCGGCGCCTCCGGTCAGCTCGGCGGCGGAATTGAGGAAATCAGGATGTATCCTGCGCCGGTGGGCACCATTAACGTCCCACCTAATTTCTCCCTCTCCCGCTCAATTCCCGGGCGTCTTCACCAAGTTTTGAATTCCAGTGCGGCCCAATTGGAGGTTGGAATTTCGTGTGGGCTTTTTCATTCGGGCTTGGTGGTGGATGGAAAGCTCTGGATATGGGGCAAAGGAGACGGCGGCCGACTCGGGTTTGGCCATGAAAATCCGGCATTTGTTCCCACCCTAAACCCTAATCTGGAGTCGGATGTTAGAAGTATTGCTCTCGGTGGACTCCATTCTGTCGCGCTCGATGTCGTTGGCCGCGTCTTTACTTGGTTAGTACCGCTTTCTTGTTCAGTTATCTCTGTTTACTATTATCAGCAAGTAATGAATATTTCAAACTTGAAAGAGTCAACTCATAATTTTTACCGACTTTATACATAGTCAATATTGTTTTACTTCCAATTGTTCTTCTGTTCTTTATAGCATTATTGTCACTTTGATGAGATAATTTACTCAGGGTTAGGTAAATTGTGATTTGTGAAGTATAATTTATGTAATTATGTGATGTTTAGTTTTATGATTTTTGTGAAGTTAAAAGCTTTGATTGCTAGTTTCAATATGTTTATTTAATTTTTAACTCCAATATGCTTCTTATAAACAGCATTATTGTGGCAGTGCCCTTCATGCTGATGACCATTAAAATGATCTTTTTCTTGGTAAAGATTACTCAAGGTTTCAGTCACACCTCTGCAAATTTTAGATTTGAATGTCTATCAGACTAAAGACATTGCTTTGCTGTATTCGTAATCTTGCTCACCTCGGCTCTGGTAGTTCAACTACAGAACTTCCCCAATTGTGTTCTGAATCGATACATCTAGTTGTGAGACATAGATTCATGCTGTATTAGTTGAAGTACAATCTGTAATTTAATGCTTGTATGGCACAATTAAAATGCCTTACTTTGTCATTGCTTAAGCTCCCTCTCGTTCCAAATAGGCATATACCTTGCTGCTTTCGTTGTTTGTAAATGAATGCATTGAGGTTTGCATCTCATGTGCTAGGCACACCATTGATTTTCATCTGAATGTTGTTTGCAAATCTTGATACTTTTTTTTACGAAATGAAGTTTTCAGGGGTTATGGTGGATTTGGCGCTCTTGGGCATTCTGTCTATCACAGAGAGCTGTTACCTAAATTGGTTGAAGGATCTTGGGATGAAGAAATGTGTCATATTGCAACCAGTGGTACACATACAGCTGCTATCACCAAATCTGGTTAGATATTCATTTTCTACCGTGTTCCTTATTCTCTTTCAATTTCTTTTGAGCAACAATTCAATTTTTCAGTTCTTTCAGTAAGTCAACCCCTGGCAAACGCTAAAGCTTTTATTGTGCTCAGTTTCCAGCAATTGCAATGTTGATATACATAAATTAATTCAGATGGCTAAGATATTGCCATAACCTTTTTCCTCAAATTACTTTGTTTATATTTCAGTGTTCCACCTTTTTTTGGCTTGTTCTTTTGGGTGCTTAATTCTGTCATTTAAATCCAAGACTGTATCCCTTGGAATAGTTTCCCTTGCCTCAGTGTTGGGATTCTGTCCTCTTTAGTTTCATTCTCCACTTGTATGCATCAAAAGTGTAACGGGAACACAACCCGGTGACACCCACCTGATGCCTACCATTAGGAGTGGGCATCAGCCATCAGGTGGGTCTGTTGTGTGTGAATTTTATTACTGCATGTGTTCAGTCGTTTTGTTTTTGTATACAGAAGTGTTACTTCACTTTGAATGTATTACTAATTTATTGTCTCTAACTTTGTTGACCATGATGAAGGCAAACTATACATTTGGGGACGAGATGAAGGGGATGGTAGATTGGGCCTTGGTCCTGGTCGTGGCCCAGATTTTGCGGGTGGTCTCAGCACACCTTCTCATGTTAAAGAAATGCCTGAGCCAGTGGCTGCTGTTTCATGTGGTGGCTTTTTCACAATGGCATTGACTGAAGGCGGCCAGCTCTGGAACTGGGGTGGTAAGGGTTCCATTTTATATGCCATTTATGTTGTATCTTGAATCAATGATCCCTGATAATTGGTACTTTAGTGTTGGAACTGAGATTATGATTCTCCAAGTCATAGGAAAAAATTAAATGACCAAATAATAACAATTAACTCGAACCATTTGGCTTCTATTGACTATCATAGCTCAAGGTTTTAAGAATAGTATCTTTGTGTATCTCTGCAGCCAACTCCAATTACGAGCTTGGTAGAGGTGACAAAATTGGTGGCTGGAAACCTCAACCTGTTCCAGGCCTCAAAGATGTTCGATTAGTTCAGGTAGCTAGTGGTGGATATCATTCTCTTGCTTTGACAGGTATTTGTTGCAGAATCTTATAACTTTGATTGGTTTTCTATCCATGTATCCATCTTATATAGTATCGTTGGTGTCTAATATCTCAGATAAAGGAGAAGTTCTTTCATGGGGTCATGGCGGAAATGGTCAACTAGGTCATTCTTCCCTTCATAGTCGAAAAGTTCCTGAACCTGTCGAGGCATTAGCTAATGAGAGGGTCACCTATATTGCTTGTGGAGGTTCATCATCAGCAGCTATTACTGGTATATAGGAAAGATTGAATCATAACATTTGGCACGTTTTTAAACCCTTTCTGTTCTTTTATGGGGTTGTTCACAAACCCAAGTGAGGCAAGAATCAATTTTTTTAGAAAGATAATAGAGTGTTTTTGTGCAGCTTTTAACTGATTAAACAGTCACTTTTAAGTGATTCCTAGAAGCGGTCACAGACCAGCTTTCGATTCTTAAAAACTTCTTGTTACTAAATTCTACTTTAGCAAACACTACCCACTTCTCATAAAAACTAAAAGCGCTCTATTTTCAAACACCACATACTTTTGATTTTACTACAAAAAAACTTTTGCGAAATCCCTATACGTGGACATAAGCTAGGTAGATACCATTTACTTGCGTTTTTTTCTTTTGCTTAAATAATTTATTGAACTACATAATTATATCAATGATAACCAAATGGAAGTTTTTTAATTGTTTAGACAGGGGAAATTATACATGTGGGGTTATGCAGCCGACAGTCAACTAGGGGTACCCGGACTTCCAGAGATACAGTCATCACCCGTTGAGGTTAAATTTCTCTCAGATGATGATGGATTGGGTAATCACAATGTGCTTGCTGTAGCTGTCGGTGCTTCTCATGGTATGTGCCTTGTTTCAAGATCAGTTTGCTAACAGGTGAACAAACTATCCCATTATAATGGTTAACACTAGCCTGAAATATAGGAATGGGTAAACTTTGGTGTACTGCCTAGCTTTATGTTATTTATACTAGGAGATTATCGTCTACATTGTCTTCCTCATGCTTCATCAAGATATCAAATGATTTTGTCTTGAACAATTTAATTGTCTATCGTTTGCCAACTCTGCAGTTAACATCATACAAATAAGACATGGAATTAAAAGGTTTGAGTGTACAAAATTTTATTCGTCATATATTATTATTGCTGTGCTTGTTTTGATACTTTTGCATCTTTTGTTTGATATTTAGACCATCTCCAGTAGCAAGTACTATTTTAATGTTACTCTGTATTATTTTGTTATAGAATCAACACCTCATCTAGCTTGCACATATTTATTCTGTTGCGTCTATATTCATGGTAAATACTGTACTTGATGTATCTTCTTTGCGTGGAACTGTATTTATTTTTATTGAAGCGAATGGTGGCTCAATTCATTACTTTGGCGGAATTTTAACTAATTAAAACCGTATATTTTGCGGAATCATTATACATTATATCTTTTGCAATTTTTTTGACTTGACTAGATCGGATCTATGGAAGTAGTAATCATATTTTGTACCCTACTTGCCCCCAGATGGTCCAGCTGCCCATTTCATTTTCATTACCATGTTATGTGTTGTCAAAAACTAGTTTAATTATTTACTCCAACAATAATCTTTTATGTCACATAAAATTTAGGCAACAAGTATATTACTATTAATGGATATTGATTGTAATGTGATCAGATTTATCATTTTTTTATGAAATTATTTATTCTAACACGATTAGTTCTATTCTATTACTAACGCTGTTTTTTTATTGATAAATTCTTATTGACAATCTCTATAACTAAATCAAACCTAGTTAGCCTCGGGATCAAGAATGGAGTTAACGATATTATGTTATGTTGGTACTATGTTTAACAATACTATATTATTTAACATAATTAAAAACTATAAAATAAAAAGTAAAATTTCTTGTGCAATTTAAGTGTATTTTTAATAATTTTAATTGTTTTAACTAAATAGTTATAGTGTTTGCACGGTTCAATCAATACATACAAAATTTTCGTTTAAAAAAATTGTTACTCTCTGTCTCATTATAAATTTTTATTTTTCTTTTTAGTCCGTCCTACTATAAATTTTCAATTTTATTTATGGTGAACACTTTTTAAATCTATATCTCTACATTTCATTTTTATTTACATCTATAGTCATTTAATTATTATTATTATTATTTTCTTGCATTTCCTCTGTAAAGTTTTGCTTATTCTTACTTAATCACATCATACTACATCTATTATCAAACATATATTTTCATGTCAAATAAAAAAAAAACATGCAGATCATGTCAAATATATTTTTCAAAAAAACTCGCATAAAGGTAAAAATAAATTTTGTTCTCGGGTTGAATTTTTATAATATCAAACATATGTTGTTGTAAGGTTAAATATGTATTAATGTATGGATAACTAATACATATTTGTCTTTATTGAAATAAATATTCGTCGAGTATAGTAACACATGTATGGTATTAAAAATGTATTATTATATGAATACAAAGATGATAGATACTATATAAAAAAATGTGTTACTACATGTATAAAATCAGTTAATATAAAAAAATATAGATTTAAAAGATGGAAATATACATTATCCTTATAAGGATAAACATGTTATTTATGTAAGTTAGTCTTATACTAACACAATTTAGGAATGAATTTTCTATTTTGTCTCCGCATAAGTTTTTGGACCCAAATCTACTTATTTAAAATCCGGGAGTTCTTAGTTGAGATTTTTCCGTTTATGCTGTTAAATATTTTACAAGAAGTGTTGTTGATTATTTTATTATTATTTTAAAATAGAGGATGTCGTTTTCGAAGGAAGAGTTGGTTGGAAGTATGAACAAGAAAAGGGCAGCAGAGGCAGAGGCAGAGGCAGAGGCAGAGGCTTTACCACAAGTAAAAGTCATGAAAGTGAGGGAGGAGGAGATCTTATAATCTCACGTGCACCGACCCCAACAAGCCTCGCTGCTCTGCGTGCACCCATAAATGATTGTAAATTCCTAATGCGCTCTTCTTTTTCTTCAACATATATTTTCCAATTCATTTTCTCAAAAATCTATTTCTATATTTGTTAAAGTTATATGTATCTCTTTCTACTTTTTTCCATTACATTTTAACCACCATTATACATATCGTCTCATTTTTTATTGTTCAAATAAAAATGAAAATTTATTTATTAATATTAAAATATGTAAAATTAAGAATAAATGAGTCATTTCAACTTTATTGAAAGAAAGTTGTTTTAGTTTAAGAGGGTAAATTATATAATTGAGTGTAATGAGGTGTAAATAAAAAATATTTGGAAGAATTTAGTTTGAGATGATATAATTACTTTTTGCTATTTTGAATATGAAAAAAATAAGGCGTTCGTTTTAAATTTTGAAGCGATCTAAAATGGAATGGAGGAAAGTACTATTTTATCTTAAAAATTGTACCAATTTGAAACGAGTAACTTACATCGAGACGGAAGAAATATATTATATTAATATACATATGTGTGCATGTGCGGTCCATCATGAGATTTAAATAAACATTCTCTCTCTAGTCTCTCCTAAATTCAATTTTTTTTTTTAATAAGTTAACTTATTGCATATATTATTGTGTTAAATTTTTTGACAGCAAATATAAATATATTAATCAAAGAGCCGAAACGTGGATATTAACAGCATTATAAACACAACAAATTGGAATATGAAATTTTTATTTCTACATATTTGAATTTTTTTCAATAACTTTTTGGGATGTAATTACAAAGAAATTAAAATTACTCTCCATTCTAAAAAAATGCTTCAAATTTTTTTATCCCTGTTTGAAAAGTTAAGGTTTTTCTTTTAATTCAACATTGTATTATGTTCTTATTTATATCAAATTAAGTTGAATGTTATTGAATAGCTCAGGTAAATTTATAAATAAAAATAATTAGAAAGTACAAATGAAAATCAATACTGCGAAATATAAAGAAAACATAGTTTCAGTTTTTTTACATTATAAGAAAGAGAGCATTCATTTAAAGCCAATGGATGAAAACTCAATTTGCTTGACATCGTCATATGAACAAAATAAGGGTTGATTAAAATAAATACTCCTATAATATAAAATTAACATAAATATTATAATCTCATGTAATACACATAGTATTATATTTATTAGACGTTGCATATACTTGTATTCCAGCTACGGCACATGTACCACATACGCATATAAAAATTAATTTAAAAGATATTAAGTGCATGTCCTACGTTTCTAACCCTATTAATTTGAATTAAATTTATTTTATTCTAGCAACCAATCTGGTTGTGCTGTACTAAAGGTCATGAATGTTGAATGCATCCATAAAAGAGTACTGCATTTTCATAAATATTCTTTCATCCCCAAATGAATGTTTCCAATAATGTTATTGACAAATTAAAGTAATTTGGACAAAATAGCAAAATTATTATAAAGAATTAGTATATGATAACATGCTAGAAAAATGGAAAATTCTTGTGAGTGGTTCAGTTTGTATTTTCGTACAATATTAGCTGTTTGATTAAAATATTATACTATTCGTACAAATAATTTAGTTTCTTTTTCTATTTAATCTGTTAAAAAATTTAGTCATGTTCCAAGAAAAATTATCAGTAAACAATATTAATTATTTCTATTGAACCGCAATAATTAGCACTCATATTTACAAAATTTATTCTAACTTGTCTTTTCCGTACGACCACCAAATTATTTGCATGCCTTTATAAAAATAATTTATTTATTTTCACCCATCAAACATCACTAAATTATTCAAATTCTCATTAAATTTTACTAATAAATAATTATTTTATTTATAAATAGATTTCACAGTACTAATTATTGTAGCTTTGAACCTCAAGAAGTTGGAACTTGGAACTAGTCTCAAATATCAAACACTAAAAATTACAAACAGTGGATTTCTATTCTAACTTTCATTTGTACGAAATTATTTTTAATATACACCACGCACGTTTAATTACTTCTAGTCGTCATCATCTAACAGGTTGCAGGTGAGAATGTATTAAAGAAAATAGTGAGCTAGCTAGATGAAATCGAAAAAGCAAAACACAATTAAATTTAAATTTAAATTTAAATTCGTTCTATCATATACAACATGATCTAAAAGATTTGATTATATGCTCGAAAAATTCAATGCAATAATCTACGAGTATGATTATTACAACTTGAATCGAACACGGTTGATTAATTAAAAAAATAAAACAAGAATTTGAAAAAGAAAAAGCTATTGTTTAGTATAAACGGAGTATATAATAGTATTACCCTTTGAATCAATTAATTAAAGACTTGGTTATGGAAAAGCAGAACACTGATAAGCCGGGCGGGAAAGCTGGTCGCCGGCGCTGGCAGGGCACGCCGCCAGGCCCAGAGGCGGCACTGCCATGCAGTTGTAAGAAACGCAGACGGCGGCGGCGTCGGGCAGCGTGGACCCCACCTCGAGCGCGAATCCGGTGAGGTAATTATGCTGGAGGTACAGCGTCTTCATGGTGCCCGCCTCCACGCTGTCGACGTACTCCTGGGGAACGGCGCCGCTGAGGCGGTTGTTGTTGAGAAAGAGCGTCTCGACGCCAGCGAGGGCGGTGGTGAGATCCCCGGTGAGGAGTTGTGGCTGAGGTCGACGGCGGAGCCAAGGAGAGGGAGCCAGGGAGGCGAGCGGGGAGGCCGCCCGAGAAATTGTTCCGTTGGAGGAGAAGCGATGTGATGGTTGGGCGAAGGAGGGACCACGGGAGGGGCCCACTGAATTTGTTCATGCTCAGGTCCAGGTACGTGACCTCGCCCAGCGGTTGCAGGCCCTCCAGTGGGCCCCATATGCGGTTATTGCCCACTGACAGGTACCGGAGCGCCGCCGGCATTCGCGCCGGGAGGTTACCCGTGAAGAAGTTGTTGCTGAGATCGAGGTGGAGGAGCTGACCCGGTAGAGTGCGCGGCATTTGGCCTGACAGTTTGTTGGAGGCTAAAACGAGGACCTTGAGCTCATTCATCGCCGGAAACGACGGCGGAATGTTGCCGGAGAGCTGGTTCCGGCTGAGGTCGATTGTGTGGAGATTCGGCAGTGTGAAAATCTGAGCGGGGATTCGGCCGGTGAGGCGGTTGTTGGTGAGGGAGATGACTTTGAGGTTACGGAGGAGGCGAGCGCCGGCGGGATAGGGCCGGCGACAATGCCGGTGAAGAGAATGAGTTGTGTGAGCTCGGTGAGGTCTGCAATTGCCGGAGAAAGCGTCCCGGCGAGGCCAGGGGAGTCGGAGAGGCCAGTGCCTAAGGTGAGGATAGTGACACGGGAGGAGGAGCAGGTTACGCCGGCGAAGGAGTAGCAGGGGTCGGCGGCGGCGGAGAAGTCCCAGGTGGAGAAGAAACGGGCGGAGGGAATGTCGGTGAGGGAGTCTTTGATTTGGCGGAGGGCGGCTAAATCAGATGGATTGATCCTATTCTGTGAAACAGAGTTTGTGAAGAGGAGGAAGAGGATGACGAGGATTAGATACAGAGGAGAGAGAAACCCTGCTTTTGGCCATATTGAGAGAGAGAGAGAGAGATTGTGTGTGGGAGTGTGTGCAGAAGAAGAGGGGTTCGTTCAATTTGGAGTGAAGTGCTTTAATCAGTAGTATATACATACATACATACTGCTATGGCAGTGAGACAGTGTGACAATCAATATGCGTGATGGTGAGAGAGAATTTGGATTCGACACATATAATAACTGGACAATTTGGTATATTTCAATCAGAACAAAACGACGCTTGAAATGACATGGTGGTGAATAATTTGAATATTAAAGATTAAAATTTACCTTTTGTTTTGTTATCTCCCATCGTTACAATTGGAAAAGCTAAGAAATACATAAACTATAAAAGAAAATGTTAACATAGAATTTCTTATTTCTTATTTCTTATTTCGTGTAGTTTGTCATGGGTGGGGTGGGGTGGGGTAGGGGAAGACAGAGTGGAGTGTACTCTGCCTTTTTCTTTTTAATCTTGGCATGTTAAGAGATTTACAGAGTGGAAAATTCTGACAGGGCACTTGGGAGTTAGCTAACTAGATTTTTGACCAAAATGGGAGTCCAATTCTGACATTAATAAAATAAATACATTTTCAAAGGCAAGGCTAACCCTCGGGTTTGTAATCCCTCGTTTTCAAATTTAAAATAAAAAAGACAAAAAACTAAGGAAATATTATGATATACTAATGTTTAAGAGTTGAATGTGATTTATTAATTAATAAATAAAAGGATGACTTGATGATTGATAACACATCTTCAATTATTTACAAAAAAATAAAAGTATTCTCATAAGCATAACTCTTTATATCATTTCTTTGACAAATTGATTAATGGGTCTATGAGTCAAGCTAGAAATTATCCTGACAAATTCTAACTGCACCTTCGGTTATATTCAAGAGGCCATAAATGGAAAATAAACAACAGAACGTGATGTTTCAAAAATAATAATATTAATAATTTTAACTATAATTTGAAAATTAAATATGACAAGTCAGCATCAGTACTTAGTAGTTGAAGCAGTAGGTCATATACAATTTGATCGAATAAGTGAGTAGGAGTTTTCAAATTTCCGTACATATATTATCTGGATAATCGACCACATTAAACTCTCGACATCAGTAGTATTTATATGTATGTTGTCTTGTGTGTCTGAAAGTTTGGTTCTGATGAAGCGTTATTTCACATACAATATAATATTAATTTGATTACAGTATAATATTATTTGGTATATTATTTACGGCATTATGTAGTATTAGTTTAGTTACGATATAGTATTAACAACATTGTATAATATTAGTTTAGTTACAGTGTAGTATTAGGTAAAAATATTGTGCACACTATTTTTAGTGTGCACAAATATTTGCCCAAATAATCATATCAATATTGTATCAATATTTTTGTAATACAAAATTTTAATATATTAAAAATGCATAATGTTATCATTTCTAGATCACGTCGGATTTGTCCCATGTGCTTTTTTTTTTTTTTTTTAAATATTGTTGCGATTTCTTAATTAAAAAAAAAGGTCATTTTAGGTAAAATGCAAACATGTGACCAAAGTATTATTTGATGTTATTCAAATTTTGATTTACCGAGGGAAGGAAGAAAGATTTTGATAAACAACAGCAAGATAAAGGGCTAAATTTGAGCCGAAAGGTATATGATGCGGACGAGGGTCAGAACCTGAAGAATACGTATAACCGTGCTCGTCGAGCCAAGATAAGAAGTGCTGGACAAAGAGAAGAGCCCAATAACTTGGACGTAAGAAGCACTGAGCAAGTGAATAATATTGATTCAGAAATAATAATTAGGCCCAAAAGGCATTAATGGCCCATTGCATATTTTTAAAAGTTAAGGCCCAATTGTAATAGCCCAGTTGGAATTCTTAGTCCAAATTAATACTCTGTAATCGTTTCTTGAGGAATATAATAAGAAATTTCAGAAAGTTTTCTCAGCAACAGTTACTTGCGCCGTTGACACTCGCCGACCTGAGTCGGGTGCGACGTTTACCGGAAAATTGGCCGTGGTTCGTATCAGTATACAACAACACTATGTTGGGCTGCACTTGGGCTCAACACAGCAAGGTTTTACAGAATGGGCTTTTAGAAAATTTTGGGCCGAATCCAAATATTTGTCTGGGTGATGGGTCACCGACTGAATTCTAAGCCCAATTCAGAGTCACATCTAAACATGAATAAGAAACATACACGAACAAAACCTCTATTTCTTTATTTATTTTAGATATTAGGGGGTAATTTTGTAATAACAATGATCACCGTTACCAAACGGGCTAATATCCTCTATTTTAATTGCTGTCGCATCATTTTTAATACACTGGTGTCATTTGATACGTAAATTTAATTTATACAAATACCACCTCGACTAAAAAAAAAAGAAAAAGCTGATTACATTTTTTTATCCAATTGGTGTTTTTAATACACATCATATATCATATTATAATTAGTAATGTTATTGTTACAAAATACGACAAAGTTTGTTATACCCACAGTCGTAGATAATAATATGATGATACCAATTTGTGTTAGGCTGGCCTATGCTATGAAGGTCATGATCTCGTATTAATTTTTGTTTCGTGATAAGTAGTCGTTATTTTGGATAACTGGGAATCTAGAATTTATTGTTACTCTTATTATGCATAGTTAAAAGAAACTCTTATAATTAAAAATCTAATTTTTGTTTTAGTTTACATATATATATATATATATATAGTGGATAGTTTAAAAACTTTAAGGGGGTTGGTTAATCGATCCATTCCAGCAATGATGCCAACTCTATCACAGAAACAAATCATTCAACAATGAGCTGCGAAATACATTTTGAAATTGAAAATTACTACAATTCAAACAAATTATATCATATATAAAAGATGTCTGAAGGTTGTGATGAACATTTGAAATTATGGCAGCTTAAGCAGGGCATTGGAAGGCAGAGGGTGGAGTTTTTCCGCATTCGACGAGGAGTTGAAGAGCAATGGGAATGATTATGCTAATGTTGAGAAGCTTAGCTTTAATTGTGGTGCAGAGACAAAGAGCTGCATCCAAGTCTAATAGCCCTCCAAGAACAGGGCAGCAGGTGTCTTTTGCGCTGCTGCCAATGCCGATGTGCACAAGGCCGCCTAATATGTCGATGCATGCATCTAGCTTGAGGGTGGAGCATGTTTCCGGTGGTGGTGGGTTGGGTGTATAAGGAGGTGTAGGGTTTACAATGGGAGGTGGATTGGGAGGGTTTACAATGGGAGGTGGTGTGGGGGTGATGGGAGGATTTACAACGGGAGGTGGTGGGTTGGGTGTACAGGGAGGTGTGGGGGTGGTGATGGGTGGTGTTGGTCTGACAGCGGGAGGGTGGGGATGGATTGGAGGGTTTGCAATGGGAGTGGGAGGTGTGGGGTGCTTTGGGGGTCGTACAGTTGGAGGTTTTGGGATATGTGGTGGTGGCTTGGGGTGGACAACGGGAGGTTTGGGCACATGTGGTGGTGGTTTAGGAGGGTGTACATGTGGTGGCGGCTTGGGGTGGGCAATGGGAGGTTTGGGCACATGTGGTGGTGATTTAGAGTGGGTAGGAGGGTGTACATGTGGTGGGCATGGTGGCGGAGGCTTTACTTTGGGTGGGCAGTGAGGACATGCTAGAGAAACATGAAGAATTGCTGCTAAATTCACAACTACAATTAAGCTTTTAGTGACCATCATTACTGGATTGGTTACCACTTAGCAACCATCCTTCTTATAGGCAAAAACTAAGCTAGTGCCTGCTGCTGACTGACCAAATCTATGTCGGCTCATATTCATGGACAAAATTCAACTTCAATTGATTTTACACTAAAACAAATGAAAATAAAAATTAAAGAATACCGTGCAATTCAAATGCATTTTGAACAATATTCGTTGTTTTCATTCGGATGTTCAGTTCTTTTCACTTAAAAATGCACTTGTTTTACTTGTACCTTTAGTAAAAATATTAAATAACTGTATTTTTCATGAAAACAATCTGTATTGTTAAAAAATGTGCATACAAGACTTTTAATATAATTTTTAATTATTATTCTTTTTTTTTAAAAAAAAAAAAGAAAGAGACTAATCTTGAATAATAAACTAAAAATTGAGTCAATGGTAGTCACAAGATTTTGAAGAAAAGTAAAGTATAACAAGTTGGCATAAAATTTCAAAGCCACCGTACAAAGGGAATTGAGCTAGTTTTAACTTGTAGTGGCTATTAAATCCGTGATTGGCCTCTCACGTGAAGATTAATTTTTACAAAAAAAAAAAAAAAAAAAAAAGGACAATAAACAATAAATTATCTTTGCTCGAGAATGAAAAGATTTTATGTCACATGCAAGAATGAAATAAAAACCTTGTGCACTTCATTGAATATGCAACAATTTATTGCAACGCCTATTTTGTGAATTAACAAAAATTTCAAGTTGCAAAAATTCCAAGTTGCCCAAGCGTAGACGGATGGTAAGTGGGCGAGGTATTTGGAGACATATACTCCGACTTCCCGGGTTCAATTCCGTGTGGTGACAATTCTTTCTTTGAAATATTGCGAAGTTGTTCTTGGATTCGTATCTCCCGAAAGTCATCTCCCTTGCATGGCTGCCACTCGTGCACATCCCTCGATTTACAACCCATCGACCAAGGGGCCTCTAGTACGAGATGGAGGGGGTTTACACCTTCGGGTATTTCCTCCTTAACAAAAAAAAAAATTCCAAGTCGATTACCTCTAGATGGCCACGCATATCTTTTGTAATCGATACCACCGCCCGAGTGTGAGCGTAGTGTGGACTGAACACTAAGTTTTGTGATTAGAGTCCTTATTCGACGCGTGGGCTGAACACGAGTCCCGTAGTTAGAGTTGTTATTCGATGTGTTGGTGAACACGTCTTTGTTATTTGATTCGTATAGCTCGAGAGCTATGCTCGCCTCGTCGAACTCATTTTGTAAAATGCTCAATTTACTAATGAATCGACTCAAACTCGACTCGTTAGGCTTGTTTGTGAGTCGAATTAAACTTTATTTTCATCTCATTAATGTAATCGAGCTAGCTCAACTCAACCAATACTTGAGTCAAGTTCAAACTTCAAATACCGAACTCCACTCGAATAACACACTATCTTGGAGGTGTTGCCCATGGTGATGCTTTTTCTATTTACAACTTTTTTGTTCAAAAATTTCTAAAACGTTAAACATCCGATCCATTTTTCTTTATTTTGGATGTGTCCCCAAAGTCTAGATGTTTTGATGCACCACTTGGAGGCGCTCTTATCCTTGTATCAACATTTTGTAAAATTAGATTAAATTGGAGGATTTGACTATATATTTATCTTTGAGTATAGATTCACCTTGTACAACTCTAATGTTCAATTAAAAAAGAAAGATTGAAGATGGATAAGTGGACGTATACATGAATTAGTGAATAATCAAAGATAAAAAAAAAAAAAAAAATACACAAGGTGTACGTACATCTGCACATCATTGCGTATACATCTATGTCGCCGCGTATCTATTTTATGCAAATTGAGAATAATACTGATGTATTTTATAGGTTTTTCCTCTATACATTTTTTTTTTTTTTTAATTTCATAGGTTAAAACAAATAAACGCATTCAAAGAGATATATATGTACAAAAAGAGATAATACAGACCATGTACTTCATCAGGGATGTTTGTTTCATACCTTTAACTCTAAAGGAATAGCAATGAAATAAGGGTGCAATGAGAAGAATCAAATATTTCATATCTTCAAAGTAAATAATTAAAGACATAGATTCATTTCTCACCATGAAAGTCATTCTTTCCTAAAACTTTCATATATAATTTTTAAAAAATTTTATCTTACCTTCTAAATTATTTATTCCTAATATTATTTATAATATTATAAGCATAATTATTATATAATATATTTTTAATATTAAAAAAGTTAATAATAATTTTAATTAAAACCAAAGATAATGATAGTCATACCTATATATAAACCAAACAACTCAACAATAATTAAGCATACCCATTACCATTTTCCATGTTATTCCGATTCATTTCAACAAACCTAGTACCTGAGAAATTGATTGGAATCGAATAATGTCAAATCAAACAAAATTTAATAATATCAGCAAAATTAGATATGAACACCAAGAACTTGAAAATGAAGCTAATTACAATTATATCAATTACATAAAATGAAAGAAAAAATAACTATAATAAAACTGAAGCACTATTGGGAAAACTGAGAGCCTCTCTTGTTTCTTGAGCAGGTATAATCTTTCACAGATCAAGACAGCTATGGTACACTCAGCCAACGAACAACGATGGCAACGGATAAAATAAAAGAAACAAAATCAAAGAATAACTTTTCTAACAAAAGAAAAGGGAACATTATTGAGCCCCTTTTTTCTCTAGATTAGAACAGTTAGTTGTAGAAGTAAAAGCAAACGGTCTGTCATAAATAAACTTCTCAAGCAACCTTACCTGGAGAAGTATGAACAAACAAAATCGTATGCTGTGAAGATGTAACTCCTGCAAATCTGTCTTGCTATGGAGCTAGTCCATTACAGCAAAAAAACAGACTTCCTTTCTACACTTTGACTTCAAACAATGCAATTGTCACACGAAATATATGTACATTGCTGGATATCAAGAACTGCTCGAAACCTCTGCAGCTCGTTGCCTCATCATTTCCATTACTGCAGCCCTTCGCCGAGAATCAGACTGCTGTTGCAGCCTTCTCATGTGCTCCTTCAAATCTCTGTACCGACATTTAGAAAACTTGTGAATATAATTTTCCGCAATGAATATGAACAAAAAATATGGTATATTAAAAAAATGACAATTTGAGATGGATGTGCAGACACATTGCTTTAGATAAGTAATAAATGTGCATGAAATGATTTTGGACGGGATTATGTTTTTTTGAAATTATGGACTGGTGGAATTCTGGATGGTGAAATCTAAGGATTTCAAAATCCAGATGAATAGTAATATTATATTTTTGCTTTGATATTTGAATAGGATTGAATATAACTTTATATCAAATCAAGAAGGCAAGGGTAGGTGATGTGATTTTTTATATTAATGTTAGAGAAATTTTGTGTCAAATCAAGTGTGCAAGAGTGGTGATATAGTGTGACTACATTATTATTTGAGAAGTTTTATGTCAAATCAAGTGCGTAAGAGTGAGTAATGCATCTTGGATTTTGAAATCTTGATGCGAAATCCCAAAACAGAATAGACGGAGGACGTAACATCCCACATCCGGTTTTGGAACTTCCAAAACATACCGTACAGATTCCTCAGTTCACCTTTTTAAAAGTGAAGATTCATCAACTAAAATTAAGAGGGAAAGGCAAGACCTAAAAAGGCTTGGAAAGAAACTACTTAATAGAACATATTGAATACAAATAAGAGCATGGGCCTCAATCAAACACGACATGGAATACGATTCATATAACTGACTCTATATAGTGGGACAGAGGCTTTAGTTTGTTGGGTCGTAGTTTCAATGACAGTCTTAGAGAACGGATCAACAGAAGATGATTGATTAGGCACTTGCTAAATTAAATGAAAGAGTTTGGAACATACTTGCAACGCGGTACAAGGCACTCGGATTCTTTGCATGCTCGAGCATGAAGCTGAAGGAGATACCACATTTTCTTGCACAGAACACAACCTCCAGAAGCACGTTTTTGCACAGCATACCATGGCGAAAAAGTCCCTTCACTTTGCGACAATTTGGATATTGGCAAAGTGAATATCGACATTGAGAGGCATGCACCAGGAGCTCAAGCATTTTTTCAACTGCAAGGCCATACAAGTTTGTTAACTGTAAGAAACTGTACCTTCACAAAAATATGCAATGCTTGAACTTAATTTAGCAATTTGATGGATCGTGATATAAAAAATATTAAATTGCTATGATTGTTCATGCACTTTGGACGATGTGTAAATAGTCAGTTAGTCAATACTATTTTTTCAATCAACTGACTGATCTAGCAGTACATTTTAATTCATCAGTGTCATAGTTGATGAGAAGTCTTACATCCAATATACTCCCTTCATTACAATATAGATTGCTCGAAATCCAAAATGAACGCTACAATTTTGTTTTCTCATACCCAAAATAGCAAAAAAATAACTATACCCTCTCAAAGTGAACTCTTATAAACATCTCTTATTTACACCTCATGCCACTCAATTCTCCACTAGTTAAATCTCCCCCACTCAATCACTCAATAAAATTGAAAAGACTCATTTACCCTTCACTTACACCTTTTAATAATAATAAACAACACTTTTATTAAAATTCGTGTCATTTGACTTTGAGCAATCTAAATTGTAACTGAGGGAGTACATTTTTGCTTGATGATTGTTATGTGAAGCACTCTATCCAAGATGCATCTCAGAAGGATCCGTAATCTTTAAGCAATTAGATTCTTAGTGAATTACACCTCTAAGGTTAAGAAGGAAGAGTTTTCAAAAGACACGATAAAAACCGCTGAAAAGAATTCCATATTCCTGGTTGCCAACAGACAATGAGAATTGACTGGAAACAAAAAAAAACAAAAAAAGTAATATTTACCTGTGTAACTCGTAATTGTCTTGCTTCTTTGTTCTGAGCATCACGGTCATTCGAGGGATGATTTGTTAATTTATGAGGATGATCGATTCCTCCTTCCTTTAAATAGCATCCACTGCATACATCATAGTCGGGGCATGTTTCACAGCGCCAACCTTGCCCTGTTTCTATATCAAGGTTGCATTCATTACATGTTGTCACAAAAGCTGGGGCGGTAGGATTGTGAAGATGATAGAGGACCATCATAGACGAATGCTTGGCTCGCCGAAGGGTATCATACTGATAATGATTTCCTTGGCAAAGACTAAGAAACGCCTGTCTGGTGTCAAAAATTCACTCTCGAGAATTTCATCTTTATCTTTGGTATCCTCAGGGACACCAGTGATTTCAACCTGCAGATTCTAAATGTCTTATTTCAAGTGCTAAAACCTAAGGAGAACATGATTGCAGAAAAAGAAAGGACAGGAGTGTTATGGTATGATGGACTAACAGGATAAAGTGTGTGCTTGTCCTTGTGGTGGATAGGATGTCTCTCTCTGTCCTCACGCTTTCTTTCAGCATCATAACACCTGAATTAAAAGATATTTTTGATGAAATCACAATTCCAGACAATGGAATATTGGTATATCCTAACTTGGAAGAACTCCATAGTATCGTGCAAGCAACAACTTATCATAATAGTAATGTCATTGCAGCCAGAAAAACTATATTGACATAATAAGCAATAGGAATACAAAATTAGCATCAATACAATAACTAGCTCACATATCAGTAGAATTTGAAGTATAATCTGCTCAGTGAATACGAGATGCACATCAAAAACTCACCTTTCACAGAGCTGAAAATTTTTGCATTGTTTGCAAACCCAACAATTTCCGGAAACCATTAGGATGCAGCAGTGTGTGCATGCATGCTGTAAGTGAACCATGATAAAGTCTTCCTTCATTGGAGATATTGTCTCCCCCAGCTGTGGAAAGAAATTTATAATCAGTCAAAATAGCAGATGTAGAAAAACAAGGTTAGATGCTAAAACATATTATAAAACTTAAAGAAACAACACAAGAACAGAGCAGAATTACTTTGTGCATTAATAGCAGATCCTTAGATGCATTGCCAGAAAGATCTGTTTGGCCAGATGCCTTGAGAGCTCTTTTGGTCATGGATTTTTTAAAAGTTCCCTTCTTATGTTTTCTACCATCCTCTTCTTGTTGCAGTTGATAGATCATGTCCTCTGCAGCACCAGGCCAATAATCCCCATCGAAGTATGGTAGCCTAGCTGCAGTAACCTTTGCTTTACTTTCACCGGTGATAACAAAGAAATGATCATACAGATTAGTAAGATCAACTACAATATTTTCCTTCGCAGCTTTTTCTTAACATGGACAAATACCTGAAACCAAAGGAACACAACGAAATGAATTAGCAGACTCCTTGATTGAATAGTCTCAATGTCTCATATAAGCGAAAATTATGAAACTCACCATTCACGAAGTTTATCAGATTTTGGTGTCTTCTGAATTTCTGGGTGGCAATACAGAATATAGTCTTCCCCCTTTAATGGAGGGCAAGCCCATATATAGCAGCTAGTGAAACCACGCTTTTGCAATATTCCAAGTACCCAATCTGAAATAAGAGGAATATTAATATGAACTTGTATGCCAAACAACAAATTTCTGGCCAAAACTGAGTTAGTTACAAGGGTGATCGGAAAGAACAATGATTCAGAAACTTGCCAGAATCTCGTGGTACACAAATGTACGAAGAGCCTCTCCTGTCACAGCCTTGACCTCTGGCCTGAAATACTTAACTGAGTCCAAGTATGAAAGGTACACCCTTCGGTGATTTGGTTGCAGACACTCTGATCCAAATTCTTGTACATACATGCCAAACAGGCATACTTCAACACCTTCAATATTTTGAAATAGTAGTACCACCTGAAAGATACCAAAGTTTCAATACATATAGATGACAAACAAATGTCGATATTCGATAACTCAACTTCCTTTGTTACACACTAGGTATCAAACAAATGTAAGGAAGCATTTTAAGAATTCACTGAGTTACTCAACATTACATAAACCAAACCCCACAGAAACATTAAAGGAGGATCCAATAAAGAAATCTGCTTAGCTTGTCTGATCTTAAATTATCTCATACAATCACAATTGACTTTTTTCCTTTTAATCCTCTCGTTCACACAAGCTTCCAATGTGCAGCCTTCAATTTTAAAGGGGAGGAACATTGAAAAAGGGATAAATAATAAAGTGTGCAACTCTTGTAAGTTCTTACATGCAGTAGTAATACACAGAATGAATTAAACCAGTTACCATAACACTATATTGGTACAAAGCCGATAGATTCATGTAAATGCTGCACACCTTAGATTTATATGGGAACTCAGTGGGATAATTTTCCTCCTGGAAAATTTCAAGAAATCGTGGTTTGACTTCCAACTTCTTGTCCACTGATGAGACCACTCTTACAACAAGTGAATCTGCTCCCGGGACCTGGAAAAGTTGACAACCATAATAATCATATAAAGTGGTCTAATGAGAGAAACAAAACAGGAACACAAAGTTCAATAATTTGTCCAGTTGAACTCCACGTAAAGAACACAAAAATATATATATATATTATTAAAAAGCATCCGACTTTTTCATATACTTTTTAAATATGGCCTTTAGTTCATAATGAAAGCTTTAACAAGGGAGTACTCAAAAAATTTCAAGTCGGGATTTATTATAAAATATTAGCTAGATATATTATCTGATGCATCACTCCTACCTATATATACTAAATCTCAATACTGAAAATCAGACACATTTTAAGCAAACATCTTATCATGTGAACTTCTGTATGATTGGAATTGAAATGTACTATGCATAAGCAAGATTAAATCACCTCATCATAACTTTTCCCTTGAAGCCTTGCTCTATCCTGCCTTTCTTGCTTCAGTTTTGCAAATAATCGCTGCTCCATGTGATCGCTCAAAATAGTTCTAGGCAAATCCTTCGCTCCTAGAACAGCACTCTGGGGTAATGGCGAACGTTCTCCTCTTTCAACTTCTTCTATATAACAATTTGGACAAGTGTACTCAGCTTGACCACCATCATTTCTTCTACCATTGAATAATGCACATATTTGATGCTGCCAAGCTTCACACTTGTCACATTGAACCCACTGCATAAGAAATAACTTTCAGTATCCTAAAAAAGAAAAAAAAAAAAATAGCGCACAAAATGTGAGGCCATGTACATATGACATACCCATTCTTCAATGTCCTCCTCATTTTTCTTTTTCTCCATTCTTCCCTTTGGAAGTGTACTTCCATCAACCACAATGGAGTCTCCACGAGAGTCATTATAGCAATGGATGCAGAAGCAATGACGAGTATCACCAGCCCCAATGGTATAATACATAGCATTCCTCTTAATGCGAGCACCACAAGGTGTACAATATATAGGGGGTGGTTCAAAGGCAAGCTTTTCAACTGCACACAACTGGCAAGAATTTTCGCTCATTGAACGCTCCATTGCTTGATTTTTTTCTGCTTTTGCTTTGGTCTGTGTAACAAAATACAAAATCGTAAATCAAGCAGAATGATAATTCATGCATGAGAAGAGATTTTAAGGTACACCAAAATTCATGAAAGAAGGCAAAAAAGTGAGATCAATAAAGAAATTCCAATTATTGAACCCTCTTCTCCAAAACCAGAGTGAAAAATTAAAAACATGGAGAACACAAAAAGAAACCAAAAGAAGCGATGCGCATGCTAAATTCAGTCTATGGTAATGATAGAATCCATGACAAAGATGCTTCCACAATTGAATAATAATCAGTGTGCTATGACCATGAAATCATATATGCAACATCTCTGCAGCAATTTATCAATCAGAATAAGAAGGTAACTGCTGGCCTGGTAAAATAAACAGCAAATATGAGCACAAGACTGACCTGGCCAACCCACTGTCTAAGACCTGAAATATGCTGCCGGACTTGCTCAGGGGTAAACAACTCTGTCATTGATACTCCCTTTATATTTGGCTTCCCAGATTTAGATGTACTCTCAGAAGGTAACGGTGGATTTTCCACCTTAGCTTGTACCATCTCCTTTTCACTCTTAACAACCTCATGTACACTACTAAATCCAACAGGGTTGTTTGATGCACTATGATCTCCTTCAGGCCTCTGGGTGTAGAAATCTTCCATTTTTTCCTTTTTCTTTTCGATGAAATTTGAACATAATGGTCCAACACTTCCAGGAACTTCCACTTTTACTTGAGTAATTTCTGACTTCATAGACATCTGCGAATTATGATGCTGTTCCGGATGCACGGCATCCCGAACCGGAGATTCATTTACAGTAGAAGCCAATGGGACAGAAGTTTCACTTTCAGAGACCATAGATTGGGAGCCATGTTCAATTTTCATACGTTTGATAGAAGGTTGTAGATCTTGGGGAGTTTCAACCACCATTGGACTTGTCTTATGCATTGACCTTCCAGCAATTTCAGCAGCCTCATATGATTTACAAGAACTATTGATGGAATTCGGCAACCCAGAATTAAAATCAGAACGGGCTAATGCCTTTAATTGAGCCTGTTGCACATAATTTCTCACAGGAATACAAACAGGGCAGCTCGTCTCACGACAACGTCTATGATGATTGATTAAAACTCTCGTATCACAACAACGGGATATGGACACTGAAACACATTGCAATGTTCCATATGTTTCAATAGTTTTTGAGCATTTGAGCAGGTAGACTCTGGGCATTTCCTCTGGTGCAGGACATCTGCGAGCATGTCGTAAAAACAGAATCCACCGCTGTTGGTTCTTGTACTGTCGCTCACGATTAAGGTTATTAGATCTGCTTACATCATTGCTCTTGCTGGGGGTTCAGCTGATCTAGAAGCATCTGATTGACCCAAACTTGATTCTTTAGATGATAAATTATTTAGTTGAGCTACATCTTGCCCGGTTAACCGATGCTGAAATTCATTTTGAACGCTTGGATCTTGTGCGACTCTACCTGATAAATGAGACACATCTTGTGACTTGGAATACCATTGACCATGCAATCCCGCATCTGGTTGAATACCACCAGGGACTCCACCAAAATCACTTTGTTGGTTACCAAATTGCTGTTGAATCTGGATCTGAAGTATGAGTAACTGTTGAACTGACATCCTGTGGGCCAGACGGGTGAGAAAGCAACTGAGTAGCTCTAGAATGGTCATCCATCGAGTTATGTTGGAACTGACTCTGCATATCAGAGAACTGGAATGGGTCAGAGACTTGTGATTGCATACCTTCATCACCATGCTCTATTCCATGCCCAGACTTTGCCTCAGCAAGCATATTTGATGATAGCTGGGATTGACCAGAAGTATCATTCTTTAACAAAAGCTGGTTTTGAGTTTGCCTTTGTTGGACCTGATTCTGGAGAAGTTGCTGGCGCTGAAACTGGTGAGATGGCTGCTGAAATTGTTGTTGTTCATGAGGTTGTGTGAAATTTTCTCTACCTGAATACTGCGGCTGAAAATTCATTTTCTCCAATTGATCAATTGATTGAGACTTCATAGTTGCCGCCTGTTGCGTACTGTGTATATTAGACTGACTATTAATCATCAGAGGAGAGTTTGTCTTTGGCATAGACTGCATGGATATGGCATTCAAGCTCTGATTGTTCATCACTGATCCAACAGAGGACGCAGGAGAATACAAATTTCCAGATCCTGAAGCCTCAGAAGCACTAATTCCATATCCATCACCTGTCACATAGAACACCTTGCAGTGAGGAAAAATATTATAAAAGCTATAATGAGATTATTTTTGTATTATCAAACTTAGGCCAGTTATTGCGACACACAGATAGAAGAATGCTGGGAGTGTTTAAGAGAGAACGGAGTACCCTGCATTACTGGTCGCTGATTTTGGTCAAAGTGTTGATGCAAGGATTTGGTGGAGTTCCCATACATTGTTCCTGCTAGATAGCCCTCCGTGTTTCCAGCACCACTCATCATGGACATATTGTTGTTACCCATCATCCCCATCCCCCATTTAAGGGCCCATTTGGTAATCCATAGGACTTCTGCTGCAATGTAGATCTGATTCCACCGCCCATGTGTCCTCCAATGTTATGTAAGATACGACTGTTTTGACCACCTACACGTTGCTTTTGCTGCATAGGCTGTGATACAAATGAAGATTCACTAGCTGGAAATGCACCAGCATTATTGGATGATTCCAAATTCGTAAATGACTGGTTATTAGCATTGTTATTTACTTCACTAGTGTTACTATTGTTAAATCCAGGGGTGGGCATCATTTGACTACTCATTCTCTGTGCGTCCATGGATGTCACCATGTTATTTCCCCAGAATTGACAGAGAAAGCGGAAGACGACTGCTGATATCCATTAGCCAAAGCTCCTAAAAAAACAAATGTGTGAGGAAAGAGTTTAAGGGCAAGTCAAAATCAATACCATAGATCATAAGACTAAAAGTACCATCAGGTGAACTTAAAGAATCACCTTGGACATGGCCAGAGGACCCATTCCCAGTTGGCAAGAAGTTCCCAGAATTGGTACTACTTGATGCAATTGTGTTGGAGATATTGTTAACAACAGGACAGCCATCTACACACGGATTCCCAGTAACGTTAGAGTTTCCAGCTTGTTGCAACCCAGGAGTTGGAATCATGGTACCAGTAGATTGAGAAGAATTAGCATGAGAGAACGACTGATTGTGATTACTCGAAGGTAGGCGTTTAATAAGAATATGCAAACGATGTTCCAGAGTTGCTAGGTTTAGGTACTCATCCTGACAAATGAGAAACCAAACCATGTAAAAAGGCATTATCAATACAGTGATATGTGTGGCAGCACTTCCTAAAATTGTAAACATTCTAATGCATGAATTACACATGAAAGAGAAACACATGATATTCGGAAGAGCAATGTCCATAAGGAAGACAAAACATAACACACCGTTGTTTTTGCACTCTTGAACAAAGCCTCTTCTAAACGCCTCACTAAATCGATCATTTTCTTCTTGGGCACCTGTTGAGATTGTTGACATCGCTGCATAAGAAAATCCCAACTGCAAAAGGGAGAAGTTGTAACCTTAGCAAACACAGCGCGTAATCTTGATCAATTTTTTTCGTATTTTAGTTATCAATAATCATATTAAAGCATCTCATTCAAAAATAAATAACAAAAAGACAGTCTTACATTTTTTCTTGCATATATCTGCGTGTTTTCAAGTATTCAGGGTCTGTATTTGATACACCACGTTGGATACTAGGATTCTGCATCTGGTTAGTCACGCGATTTCCATTTTGCTGTGATAACCCAGGCAAAACGGTACCAGCTTGGTTTGGTACCTGACCGGAGAACTGCCCAGAATGGTGGGCTTGCAAATTCATTGTTTAGTTATAATAAAATGTCCTTCAGATTTCCATGGTAGGTGTTAAAAACATTTCAAACCAGTTGGACGAGTAGATCTAGTCAAGTCCCACTTGTAAGTTGTTAAAAATCAAGATAAAATCCAAACCTGGTCAAACCTGCAATGTGAACTCCATAAGAAGTTTGCAAATAAGTAAAATAAAACAAGAAACCAAACCAACAAAGTTCATCATGCATGCAGTCCTCTTTTCACCAAAAGAGGCTAAACACTCAGACGAAACAAACATTCAGAACAAACAGACAGATATCAAATATTTAAAAAACAGACACTGATGCTACACTGCAAATTTAAATATAATCACATGCTCCTTTAGTTGATCTGCAACTGTCAATTTAGATACTCTAATATGACAAAATATTTAAGAGTCCAAACCATAATTTGTTAAAGATGGAAATTTATCAATCACATGTGTGAATTTTTTCACTTTAAAGGCAAGCTGAGACATGAAATTGAATACCAGAAACACACTAACAACCTAAAATTTGGTGCATTGTACAGAGTACAAACCATAATTTGTTAAAGACGGAATTTATTAATCATCTGTGTGAATTCTTTCACTTTAAAGGCAAACTGAGACTTGAAATTGAATCCCAGAAGCATATTAACAACATAAGACTTGGTGCATCATACCAAACAAAGGATGTCAAAGAGAGGAGCCCATGTTCCAAAGAAGAGTTTTGAATTCAAGAACATATTAATATGATTGCCTTTTCACCAAGTAACCCCCATTTTAACTTCACATCTTCATGGAAAAACGTGTAGCCATTCTATCAAAGGGAAAACAATCATCATCTTTTATTCATATTTGCTACTAAAAGTGCCAAAATTTTCACTGTCAAAGATGGAAATTCTATCAATCATATTTCACTGTAAATGCAAGCTAAGACTTGATATTGAATACCAGAAAAATATTAACAACCTACAATTTGCTGCATCATATCAAACAAAGGATGTCGATGTGAGGAGTCTGAATTTCAAAGAAAAGTTTTGAATCTATGAAAATATTAATCTGATTGTTTTTCAGGAAGTAAAGCCCACTTAAAGTTCATATCTACCAGAATAAAACAATGAAGCACCTCATGACAAAATTATAGACATTCAATGATTCATTAAAAGAGGAAATCAATCATCATCAGTATTTCATAGTTGCTACTGAAAGTGCCAAAAGTTTTCTCTTTCAACTCTAGCATGCTCTCTCGCCACAAAAACACAGGAACTCACCAACCAAAATAGGAAGGAAGGGTTGGGAGAGAGCAGGAAACTGCATATGACCCCATGTGTTTCTAAAGACTTCACGGATTTCAAGCTTAAGAAGATAAGGGATTCCTAGAAAAATGAAAAGATCCCAACTTTCACCAGTTGCTATTGTCCTAAGTTAACTGAGGAGTCGAGAATAGGTGCTCGGATGGAACCAATCCCAGTTCACAAACTCATGTGAGCAGGAATGGGGAGCAAGTGTATTTTTCCCTATTTTGTTGGTGATGGCAATATGGCATGCTTTTTCACAAGCTTATTCCTTTAAAGTAGAAGGTGAGAAATGTTTCCTTGTTTTGTGTGTGTGAAGTGAGATACCCTTGACAAGCTAGCATTCTCAGCTAGTGGCAAGAAGTAAATGCTAGGGGCAGTCTGAAGCACAACATAGATACAGAATATATAGGAGCCCAGGCCCCAGGTCATTCCTAATGTATTTTGTGCACGTTATAACCGACCATATCACAGATGCCCTTTTTGATTGACTGCTCTCAATCAGACGGCCTTACTGTTTCCTCTCTAGACTTGCTTCCTGCCACAGGACTTGCTAAAGTTCACAGATGAGAAATGCAATTGTTCTTTATAATCCTCCTATCTTTTAAAATAGTTTGATAGATGTTGGAAATCATCTGAGGCAGTTCAGTAATTTCAAATTTTTAATTGCCAATTAGAAATTTGGTGGAGTGCGCATACATTGAAAGGCCATGAGAAGACCAAATAAAGGAAAAAAATCCTAAATCACATTGCTAAAATCATGTTCACAAGAAAAGGATTCCACCTGAATCTCTTACCCCGCTGAAAACACTTTACAAATAGCATCCATGTAAAGTTTGCATGTCCACAATTGCAAAATAGATCCTTTTCACTAATTTCCATTAACCATCCAAATAAAATGGCATAAATGTAAATCTTGAAAGCTATGTCTTATATAAAGGGTCTAACTAATTAAAGGATCAACCAACTTTGATACTCAGGAAAAGTGTTCTCGCTTTACCGAGCAGGCAGATGACTGTGCATTTCGGAGCAAAATGACAAAATTTTGATCCAAAAACACACACACACAAAGAGATAATCATAAAATTTGTTTCTTTAATAAATTCAAAACCTGTGTCATCAAACAAACGCTAATCAAATTGCTCATACCTTAGTATTGCCAGAAGCTTGATCAAGTGCATAACAACATACAAAAAGCGCAATCAACCCACAAGAAAAATTGCTTGGCTCAAATAAATTGCATATAAACGATCAAGCTAGAAAAACAATAATTTGAAGAAAAAAATCCACTTAGGGTTTAATCAAATTGGGGAATCAAATTGGAGCATCAATTCTGATCAAATACGATTTGGATTTCCAATTGGGGTTAAATGTTGATAGCGATTAACATTTAAATCCAATAAAAGGTGAAAATCAACTGACCCACAGAACACCTATGACGGTGCGCCAAATTGCGTGCGTTATAAGTAGAAAGCGAACTGAACACTTCAGAATATAGAAAAACAATAGAGAGGAGGCTGAACCAAGTCGAGTCGTGAGCAAATGGCAGCGCCGAAGACCGAACGGCGTCTGAGGATGTCCAATGGAGAACAACGTTGATTTGGGGAAGAAACACTTTGAATTAGGAATGGGTATTTTTGTTAATTTATCGGACTAAAAGGACGTCATTTTTAACTTTTCTTTTTAGGGTTTTTTCTCTTTTTTCTTTTTAAATATTATCAATTGGGCTCATTAATTATATATTTCCCTCCATTCAATTTAGTTTTTTTAATTTTTTTATCGATAAATATTACTCCCTTTCGTCCCACAAGAGTCTGTGATTGACTTTTTCACCGGTTTTGTATGAGAATTATTTCATAAGTAATATGTATACAAAGTTATTTTATATGAATTGTATGCTTTAGTTAATAAGATCAACTAACATATCATTCATATAAAACAACTTTTGTAAACATTTTACTATGAAATAACTTTCACACAAAAAAAGTTGAAAAAATCAATCTGCACTCTGTGGGACAGAGGAGAAGTAGTTGTTAGTGGTTAGAAGTTTATTCAACAAGTCTCCCTGAGTTCCAAATTCTCCGAGCCTCCTTATACGGCCACTAAAGGGAGAATCCGGGTGGACTAAGCCCCTAATTGTTTTCTTTTCTTTTTTCGTTCAATTATAATACACATTTACCCTTTAAATTGCTCTTTGATTCTTAAATTATCATTTACTTTATTCATAAATAATTATTTTAAATATAAATGTACCTTCCAATGCTCTAATATATTTACTTTATATATAACCACTATTACTTTTAAAATTCATGTCGTAGTATTTGGTAATAGACTACTCAATATAATTTTATTTTTACTATTTAAGCTTGGCACAATTTTTTTAATAAATAAATTTGGCATGGACTTTTGGGAAAATATATTTATTTATACAAGTCAATCAAGTTTAGTCAAAACATACATCCATGTTCGACCTCACCCGTGCGGGCGTGCTGACCGCTCCATTTTTTTGGAAATTATATTTGTTTATACAAGTCAATCGGGTTTAGTCAAAACACATACCCATGCTCGACTTGACCCGTGCGGCGTGCATGAAGTGAGGCAGATTAGGAGCAGGTCATTTTGTCATCCCTAGACACCGATCGGAGAAAGATTAAATATAACCGTCTTGACTTTGGCTTCCATGAAATATCTAATCAATGCTTCATTTTGTGCGTGAGTAACTGATGGCATCTCCTTAATGAAAATCAATGGAAGCTTCGAGGTACGACTGTCATAAAAATGATTCATGTAAAAGCTTTGAATATGACCTGAAATCATATAATGATCTTTAAACAAATTATCATAGCGGAAATAGAGTGGCAGTTGAAATTGGTGCTAGTTTAGAACTATCCATTTTGATCAACCTATTGTCTTCCTTCAATCATTTTTCTTCAATCATTTCCTCCATTACTACCAACAAGCTTATCTTGTCTTATTTTTTCCAAAATTAGAACACAACACTAATGATATAACCGTTATAGAGACATTCCTTCCTCCAATATATTCAAGGTCATTGTGCAAAAGTACAATATTATTTTCATTCCCACCAAGAGCTTGAAACAAACGCTCCCTTGATACTTTGGAATAATAATATTAAATTGTGCTAGTTTGTGAACAATAAAGTTTTATTGCACACAAATCTTATCTTAAATATATTATTTGGGAATCACCTCCACCCTTCAAAACTCTCTGTTCTAAAATACTCAAATTCTAGACATTTGTGTTATTTATGGTAATCTTTTATTTAATTTCTTTCAATGTTAATGCTTATAATTTCATTTTCATCAATTAAATTCCAATCATACATTTTCTCTTTCATGTCAAATGTTTAAAATTAAATTTTAGATATATTATTTACTATGATATTATTGAAAATGAAATATATTTTATGCTCATTGTACTTATACATTTTCATTCATATTATTTTAATATATATAGGGGACAATAAAGAAAATATAATTGACTAAATAATAAATGAAATTTAATTAGTAAAATTAATTACACCTTTATAATAAATGAAATGAATTATTCACCTCTATGAAATAAAACCTACACCTCTATTACCTATGATCCAAAGGTCATGGGTTCGAGTCACTCTTTGCCCGATAAAAAAAAAAAGCTACACCTCTAATTTTTATTTGGAATAAACTTGCTACAAAAAAATAAATCATATAATTAATACTCAACATGCTTTAAAAATATATTTAAAAGAAAATATATAACATATATACAATATTAAAAAAATAATTATATTTAAATCAAATTAAGTAAATACGAAGTGTAATTTTTTTAACCCCGCTCTAGTTTTTGCTAAAAAGGAAAAGAGAAAGAAAGACCAAATACAAATACAAATACAAATACAAATACAAATACAGTACAAATACTATTGAGAAACTCAAGTAAGTGTAACCATTACATTACATTACATTACATTACATATAAACCGAGAGATAACAGGTGAAAAGATCAATAAGTCGGATCAACTGATTCGCAGGCTACCCAATTTATAAATCTAGTCGAAAGATTTCTGACAAACCCCACAATTGTACGAATCAAACCCTAAACTCTACAATCAAGAGTGAGTCGAAGCCGTGGATCAGCAGTGAGCGGAGTTGACCAATCATGAGGAAGAGAGAGAGAGAAAACCCATGCGCGATTTGTGGTCACTACCACAAGTACGAGGAGGGGGAGGTCTGCGGCGTCTGCGGCCACCGGATGGTCGCCGGTTCCGATAAATCCGCCGCCTCAGCCGTCCAACTCAGCGCCTTTCCTTCCGAGATCTTGCCCGAGTTCCTCTATTTGGGCAGCTATGATAATGCTGCCCGCGCTGAGCTTCTCAAGTCGCAGGGCATCTCCCGTGTCCTCAATGTAAAATTCATTCCATTCCTCAATTGCGTTTGATTTATATATTTTCTTTAATCTTTCTCATTTTGGTTTCTTTTACTCTAATTTTATTGTTAATAACTCGAGCTTTGTTAATGGATGTGTATTGCTTCGTATGTATAGTAGCCTTAGAAATTTAATTTCATGTTATGTGACTGACTATTTGTTGAATTTCTGATTTCTTTGGAGTTATGAAGCTTATGTTTAGGCTTGATTCCTGATATGAAGAAAGCCCTTGAATTTTATGTTACCATGTTTTACTTGGGCTTGAAGATATTAAACAGTGCCTGAAAGTGGCTCTCTGAAGTCCAAGATGTGGTAATCTCAAATCGTTTGGACCTTGCCCGATGTGATTGGTATCGTATTTCAGTGAAGATGTCTCAGACTTTTACTTTAAAATGAAAAGATTGTTGCCTTAATTAAGGGTTGTCTATCAATAAGATTGACTAATGGAACCTGTAATGGCTGTCATTATACCTTCTCATTGACCGCTGTCTCCCTGCCCCACCAAAAAGAAAAAGGGAAGTAAAACACCAACACCATAATTTCCTGGTTTAGAATGACAAGATATAGTTCCCATAAACTATGTATAGGCTTTCACTTTACTATGTCATTTTATTTTCTCTTTGCCGGTTGTCCACTGTCTTTGACGACAATTTAAACTACCTTTCTGGTACTTGCTGTTATTTTGAGTCCTTGTTTGGGGGCTATATCATTTATGGTATACAAAATTACTCTGATATCTACTTCCCATAAAAAGAAGATTGTTACTTTATGAAAATTAGTAGTGCTACCCTTCTTACGTCTGCTAATGTTACCAAATTGCCCATGAATGAAATGAACAAGTCTATTATTTGGTCTTTGGATTCTTAATTACATGACACTTTTCAGGCTGCTGTTGGGAGGTTTATACAATAACATGTGTACACTATGGGGAACTTACGACTTTCTTGTCCTTGCATGTAATTGAAGATGCTTGTACCTATACTAAGCATTAATTCATGTACACATTGATTGTGTGAATATTAGCTATATTCTTGCTAGTTTTAACCAATACTTGTTTCCCAATATATAGGTTTATATGGCTACTTTTTGTAATTAGCTTGAATTTGACTATTTTGGTTCAGCTAGCAGTTGTGTTTTGCTGACCTTTTTATGTTTCTTATATTTCCCTTTTGCTGCAGCTCAGGCGATCATATTATAAGAATGCTTTCATCTTTTAACAGAGATTTGTGATGTGTTCAATCAGAAAATAGACATTTTCATTCTTTTAACATAATTTTTGTCTGTGCAGACTGTGCCCGCTCTTCAAAATTTGTATAAGAACTCATTTACCTACCACTGTCTCCAATATGACCAAAAACTGCCATTCGATGATGCCATTCAGTTTCTAGGTGAGCCCTTTGACTTTTTATATGTAAATTTGTAAGCCTGTGTGAAGAATTATATTAATGTATGACAGTTGTATCAGATGTGGCCGTTGAAAAGGATAATGTTTACTCACAAGGCAATTCGCATAAAGGGATTTGTCGAGATCCAATTATATCAATCTTAAACTATGTAATAAGATGCAAACTATACTCACTATTTATGCAAACTATACTCAATAGTTATGTAGGTTTAGAAACATAGAGCATTCTGAGTAATTTGATGGTTGTGTACTTCGTGGAAATGCTGCAGCGGATTCCTTAGTTTGTGTCTTAAGCAACACAAACCTTCCTTTAATCCTTATATGATTATCTTTTTTTTTTTTCCTTATAAAATTTCTTTTACATCAATAAAACCTTCAGAGTTTTGAAGAAGAGTTACCTTTAATATTGGGTTTGTTTATATATTCATTTTTAGTTTGATGATATATGCTGTCAGTGGGGTCTTGATGTAATGAACAGTGTATGACATTTTGTAGGCATTTTATATCTTTATTGGACTTAGTTGTCTGGTATATTTTGTGCAGAGCAATGCCAAAGGGATAAAGTTCGGGTTCTTGTTCATTGCATGTCTGGAAAAAACAGGTGAACTTACAATCACAATCTAGGGTTCAAGCTTTCTCTCTCATTCTCTTCAGGATTTTCATTTTCTTCTTTATATATTCGATACCCTTTTCTTTATGAAGAACAACGTAAAGTTCAGATTTTGCTTATAATTATAATAATGGAACTTGTAATGGATATGCTGTCATATGTTTTATCTACTAGATGAGGTATTTGATCCTAAATTACATACCATCAAGAGAAGATTATAGTCAATTTCTTATACATTGCATTATTGCTTCTTACAGGTCACCTGCCATAGTAATGGCATTTTTGATGAAAAGCAGGGGCTGGAAACTTGCGCAGAGTTATCAATGGGTGAAAGAACACAGACCCTCAGTTGAACTAAATCAAGGTTTGGTCAAACTCACCCCTTGGTATTTTCAGAGCATGTATGAGCTCCAATCCTCTATGATAGAGTATAAAAGATTTATTGTTTTTATGTTTTCTTAAAGTACCAAAAACGAAAAGAACTGTAAACGAGCTAGTTACATCGTGGGATTTGTAAATGGAATGGATGCCAAAAACAGGGATGAGTCAAGGAATTTGCTCCAAAGGGGGCAAAACTTTACATATTATAATATCATTTTATGTTATAAAACAAAAGTTTTCTTGCATACAAAAATGAAGAAATTGAAAAATTCTAGTGATGCGGACCCCCACCCCCACCCCCACCCCCACCCCCAAATCCATCTGTGGTTGAAAGTGTGTCTGAAGTGCTGATAATTCTTTATAAGGTTTTACAGGGAGTCTGGAAATTGAAGCTAAAGGTAGGATCTGATCCAGTATAAGAACAAGTTGTTTAGTCTTGCTATTATGTTTTCAAGTGCTTCTGATCAGACTTGCTATCCTTATTATAATATGTGATAGATTTTTAACACATAATTTCAAATCTGAACGCGTCTCCTTCGATAATTTCAGCTGTCTACCAGCAATTACAGGAATACGAGCAAATGATTTTTGGTTCAACCGTGACCATGCCTGGTTTGCCATCTTTCAGCTTTGGCTTCTCAAAGCCAAATGACCCACCAATCCCATCTCCAGTTTTCAACAATACTGGCAGTCCTTCAATATTGAACCGGTCATCATTCGACATTTCCCCTCAAGAATTCACATTTGGAGCGATGCAGACTCAGAAACCAAACGATGCTGGTTTCAACACCAACACCAATATTCCTACTGTTAATGATATCTCCATGGATGGTTCTTGATCTTCTGATAATACATTCCTTTGAAAAGAACTGTTGATGAAAGGTAAGGCCTGTTGTCCACTGTGGGTTTTACATTGAGATACTGGGATTCAAAGTGGGAAGAAATGCTGCTGGTATTCTGTGCTTAAACTGAGCTCCGATGAACTAAATTATCTTACCACCCAGCTCGTTCGTGTTCCTGAACATATACGCTTGAAGTTCGTAGTGAGTTTCATGGTAATGAAGTTTGAGTCTTTTCTTTGCTGTCTGAAAAACTAGCTATTATACCTTGCTTTCTTATATGTTAAAGTTAGACTGTTAATCTGGATGGCCTGAAAATTTAATCTATACACAGGTTATTTTCTATCATGTACATACTCACATATTGGTTACTTCATTTCATTTATCTGAAATTGGAGGTGGGATTTTGGATGTCATTTGGTCGTATTAGGCCTTGTTGATGCATATATATTGATAAACTGTTACGCGTCTTGTTATTGTTAATGATCAAGATCAGCTCGACTAGAATTTAATTGAGTCGAGAACAACATCCAATGTGGCTCACGAGCCGTGCAAAGCCCTTGTCGAATAAATGTTTTTTTATACCCTTAGAGCCTGTTTGGTTTGAGTTATGGGAAACGAAAAGATGAATTCCTTTGGGATACGTTTTATTGAGAAAGGAACTTCATAAAAACTTAACAAATCGTATGTTTTAAGGAAAAGGAACAAAAGTCATATTGGCCCTTGCTCACCCACAATTTGGTAAAATTGCGTGATAATACTGAATGAGGTAGAAGGCAGAGATAATTGATGCCCTCAGGTGAGATGCCTTTTCACTTGTTGAACCGCCTTTACGGCCTTCGGTAGAACACGGGTAAATACAAGAGAAAGCAAAACAAACAGGCCCTTTAATGTACACAACCCAGAGGCCGAGACTTAATGTTCTCAAGAACTATAAACAGATAATTATTACTATTAATTAACTCTTCAAAAATCGTTCTATACAGTTCATGAACCAACTTTACACCAACATCCCCTCTTACAATTATTACAACAATATATTTCAACTTGCACGGCTTACACAAAGGGCTACATCATAGGAGTAGGAAAGAATATGTGTCAGTACGCTGCTATGAAACACACATCTCAAGCGACGACTTGGCAAGCCACAACAAGCCCGGATCATTTCTCTTTAGCACCAGAAAGACTTCGGCCTTTCCAGATTCATCAACACTAACATCTTCACAAAATCCAACCAGTGTGAGTATGTCAACAGCAGCTGCAACATCAAAAATCACGATTCAAACACCTGTTCAATCGGGCATCTTTGTGAATAAAAGTAAGTAAAATCCATACATACGTACCTTTGTAAGCAATAAGGTTTCTTTGTATCATTGGATTAGCCTGTTCGAAAATCAGCCAAAACATTCATGAGAAAAAGTTAAAATGGCACTTGGTATTTGGATAGTGGAGGCAACATACCTTTCTGAGTTTTTGAACTTCATATCAGCAGGGTGCTCAATCACATTACTGCATGTAATTGTTGGTATTTCAATGCACAGGTGCATAAAAGTAATTGAATGGTAACTGAACTAACTAACCAAAAGCATACCCTATTATCTTGATTAAAGTTTGAAGAACCCTTCCAGTCTCTGTGGGTGTAGCTTCGTATTTCAGTGACTGGACCGCACTTTGCAGTCGACCACAAAATGCAGTAACAGGGTCTTGGATTACCTGCAACTCGGGATCATCTGGGTTAGGTCCAGTGTTTTGTTTCATCGGTATTGACTGAGACTCTAGCTGCATCCCTTCTGCTTGAGATTCATCAAGTGCAGGTTCTAGAATGTCAACTCCTCTCCGAAATTCTTCATTAAAATTTGGTTCAATGGGAGCAACCCCTGAAATGTTGGGATTAGATTCTTCGCATATGTCAGGCTTCGAAGCAGGTGAAGGGCCTCTAGTATGGACAGGATCCATTTCAATATCGAGATGGTTCGTCCCTGATTTCACACTAGGCTCAAGTAAAATGGGTTCGTCACTCACAGAATCATCTGGATCGGGTCCAGATACATTCTGATCACCTTGGACATCGGGGTCTGGTGAAGTAGTGAGCTCCTGCACACCATCTGTAACGTGAGATTCCAGGCAAATATTTCTATACACCAGTTATTACGTGCAACTCAAGTGCATTTTAAATGGTATTGTAAAAACTAGTTGGCCGGGATTAGTTGTTTTTACTGAACAATATTAGTTGTGCACCAGTCCTACGGCGCAATTAGTGCACCCAAGTGTTACTAAGATTCCATCTCAATTTTAAAACCAAAATTTAGGCAAGAAACAGGGTAACAATTATCATAGTGATTTCTCAAGTACCTCGGATGATCTTGAAAATATGGTGGATGCATTGGCTATGCGCTCAAAAGCAGCAGTCACTGAAGCGGAACGGGCATTCGAAAGGATAGAGACCTCCTCCAAGCTTTCTTGATGAAGGCACGTTACTGCTAACATCAAAGTCCTCATCATAATGTTGTGAATGGGTAACTCCACCCAAAGTATGGCCTGTTGCTTTAGTCCAATCGAGAGTAGCAGCTTCTTTGTTAAGCTGTTGCACCAAAATGCACAAAAAGTCTAGCCATTTTAACATATGTATAGTCAACCAATATAAAAAGGGATGTCCTTCAATACCTGACTATCCAGAGCATAGAAATTTGAATCGTGTTCTGAAAACACCATGTGTGCCTAAAAAAGATGAAGCAAACTAATAAAGCAGAGGAACACAAAAGCAAACCTATGTAAAAACATTTTGATGTGGATGATAAAGTCAAAGATGGCGACATACCAGCTCATGCAAAAGAGTCTTCTTAATGCTTTCATACTTCCTGAACCCCTTGAGGTCATCTGTACGCAGTCTCAGTGAAATCTCTTCTCCATGATTCTATACATAATCAACACACAAAGAGCTTGAGAAAGACAAAATCAACCAGATTCACAATAAATGAAGAATGGTAAAGAAGATTTTGAATACCACGTTGAAACCAAGGATGCACTTAGGACTGACTCCAACATAACCAACTGGTGCCATCTCAGTCAAAATTCCCACTCGCCAACGATGCTGTAGAATGCCAATCAAAACATTGCTTACTACAACTAAGACAAAACATTTAACGAATTCACAACCATATGCGTCATAAGCAATCAATATAACTACATTAAGTACCTTATTCATAATTGCAACAATTCCTGGATCTGAAGCAAGCCTATGCAGCAATGCCAAAGCCTTCGATGCTGGAGGATCTAACTGCACTCATCCAGATTAAGTAACTTAGTTAATATGGTTTTCTCAATCGTACTGTAAATAAACCACATGAAGCATATTTGAATCAATTGAAACTGATTGGAAGACATAAAGACCTAGTATTATGGAAATTACCTCTATTCCAGGAAGACTAAGTGTTCGAAAATCACAAAAGATGTAAGTTCCTTGAGGCAGTTTCAGAGAGGTGTAAGATCTATCAACACTTCTATGCTTTAACCTCTTTTCTTCTTCATCGAATCCAGCGATCCTGAGGTCTACCTTGGCATTTTGTAGAACTTCATCAACCTCATCTTTCAGGACTCCCATCATTCTAATAGATTTCCCCTGAAACATAAAGGTCGAAAACTAGATATCATATAAATTCATATGTTCACTTTGGAGATAAGAAGCTCATTCTAAAAGCATAATCATTTCAAAGCTGATTCTTCTTCATGATTTCTAACTAAAACCAAACCCAAAGCACATTCATAAGTCATCATACGAGAATCCATGTAGGGAGAAGTTTTGGCACCTTAAGAATTGATGTTGATTCCAAGCTCAGAAACGAGTGCTCATCAGAAAAAGGATACAGCAATCTAGAACTTCTCTCGACTGGTACAAGTAGCCGTAAAGTACCAGCCTCAACATTGGTGAGTTCTTGCAACTTATCCCCCAACTCCTTAAGCGTGGCTCTTGGATTCACCTCAACAACGATCTTTCTTCCTCCATACAACTAAGCAACTATGCAAATCCTGCTGCTTTTCCATGGTCTGGTTTATAAAAATGCCGTCACATCACCACCAATGAATAAATAAATAAAATCCAAATTTTCCATACCAAAAACTCTGCTTTTTTAAGAACAACTTGAACCCCAACACCCAACCCCCAAAAGAACCCACCCCAACCCAAACCCATTCCAACAATCACAAATTCACAATCAGGAGTAAAGGATCATCAGTTCACAACTTATCAATTGTAATCAATTATTCTATCAAGTTTTATATCCTTATAATTAGTAAGCAAATAGTCATTTGCACCGAATTGAGTTACAACCCCCGCCCCATCTTCAATTAATAAAAACAGAGCAAAATTCACAGCTCCCAAAAATAGAAACAACTCTTATTTCACAACTTCAAAAAAGAAAGTCAATTATTTGATTTCACGGAAAACAACCGCCTAAACATCAAACTCAAAAATATACGCGGAAAGATTCAGTTGAACAGGTCAAAACAATCGAAGTTTTTACAAAGAATTGAAATTCAATATCACAATTCACAGCGCAAGACAACGGATTCAAGACCACATTTTCACACCTAATTACCGAAATCTACGATAAAATCAACAACAGTTTAAAACATATCAATAAAAACTTAGATAATTCACCTTAATTCTGTGTGTTTTATGATTTCTTTTCCTCAAGACAGCTTTCCGCGTGTTTAAAATATGGAAAAAGAAAAGAAAAATTGGAACGGTGAGAAAAATATAGGACGTAAATATATATATGTATAAGATAGGAGGCGTATGTTAGTATGACCATGGAGAGGTGCGGCTAATATAAGCGATTGGCGGAAATGCTCATGCCTGTGCTGACGTAAGACGGCAGAGAATAATCTAGAATCTAAAGGGCCATATATAAATAGAAAAATTCCGTAAAAAAAAAAAAAGGAAAGAAAGAAAGAAAGAAAAAGAAAAATGTAAAAGAAATAAAGGCATGTGTTTGCTTCAATTTTTTATTTTTTATTTTTAGATTGGATCGCAAGGTAATGGATTGCAAAAATAAATAAAATAGAAAATGGGCACTACCTTTTTTATCTCAAATGCAATTAATTAATTTAATATAAATAAAAATATAAAATTATATTAAATTAAACAAATTATTCACATAATCACATATTCAATGGATATATGATGAAGTGATAATTTAAAGACAAAACAAGTAAAATAAAAAATTGACAAAAACGCCGAGTGGGCAAACGTTTTTAAAATTGTAACATGTGTAACAGTGAAATGAAGACAATAACTCCTTATGCTAGAGATATAATTTAAAACAATAACTTAAAAACTATAAATTGAGGTCAAATCAATCCGATTTGACCGTATTCTGACCGAAATTTGGGCCGATTGACCCGATTTAACTTGAGTTCGATTGAATTTGGAGCGATTTGAGTTGATTTGAGCTAATTTGATCTCAATTTATGACTTTTATAAATGATTGTAGTTAGATTGTCAGTTTAGAGAGTTAAGGTCCTCATTTTAGTAGATTGTAATTGATTGGACACTTTCATAATAAATCCAAATTATATAGTGGACTTTTTTTCTTTTTTTTTTTTTTCAATTTACCCTAAATGCTATATATGGGACAGCAAGTCAAATTTTTGAAAAACCATCTACTATTTATTTCCAAACTATCACCACAGAAGACGTACCACAATATTAAATTATATGCATGCAGAGGAATCCAAATGATGATATGAACAGATCCCATTCTGCAGAAAAATGTCGGCAAAGCGGCTTCAATATATATCACAATGCATTAGTAGGAGATGAAGTAAATCATGCAAAATATATACAATGAATATTTTATTATATATCTAGATAAGTATTTACATGTACCAATATATATATATAATTATTAAAATAAACCGATCGATCGATCGATCTGTTTTAATTTGATCTCCGGGACAGTTAAAACATTGTAAGAAATTAACACATGCATGCAACTTTTCTTTTGGGGCTGCAGGAGGGATATAGGAAATAAATGTCGTGTTATATAATATTACCCAAGGAAACAATAAAATGTATATAGTTAATTAAGTGATATTTATTTACATGACTTTGATAGGATAATTAAATACATGAACAGATTGATCTGGTGATGGAGGTGAAATACAATGGATGTTGGACAAAATATATATATGTACAATTAATTAATTAAGAAAGAAAGAATGAATTAATGTCTAGCTGGGCCAAGTCGATGTTGCAGGCCATGAGATGAAACCGTTGGATGACGTAATAACCTCCGGCAACGGCCTGGCTGGCAATTGGGATTGGGATCATCTGGAAGGAAGAGCGGCCTGGCTTCTCCGAAAACTCCAGCTGCGCTCATCATATTTCCTTCAACGGGCCACCAAATAAACCAACCCAAAACCACCACCATCACCACCAACATATTCCTCCCCCATCTTCATTGTATATGTATGTATATTTGTTCTTAATTGTGCAATGAAAGCCTCTCAACAATTGTATATGCATGCTATGCATTCAAGGGTCGTCCTAGCTAACTCATCTATAAAAATCTATAAATATAATATACTAATGATATCTCCATGGATGGATAATATTACTTACTTTTTCATTGAATCACGTTAGTTCACACAAATGTTAATCGCTGGAATTACAACAATTTCAAATTCACAACTATTTTTTTAAAAATATATATATATATATATATATATATATATATAATAAAAACGTGAGAGCTAGTGTCGTAATCATTTACTTGCAAATCATTAAAAAAGCAAAAGCCTTTCATTAATTCTAGATCTATATTTCTCTTGGATTGTTTTTTCTGAAGAATTTTGGTAATCTACTGATATACATGTTGATGCATGGTATATTTTCATGCTAGTACCTATTTTCAGATGAATGGAGAACTTTTTCTCTTATCATGTCATGATCAAACCCACAATTTTTTTCCTCTTAAAATTGCATTAAATTAATATCGCGCTTACCGTCAAAAAAATTAATATCGCGATTGGGTTTTCTCTACGCCACAATTGCATGTTCTAGCTTGATCACATACGTAACATCATTACACAATGAAATTATCATATAAGTGTCCGTTTGGTAGGCATGTTTAGCAATAAGATAAAGACCTAATTTAGGCTAAATTAGGTCCTTATCTTATGGGATTTAAATTATTTTCGTCCTCTAACTTTTCACCTTTATTGAAATGGTCCTCTAATTATCTATTTTATCAATTTAGTCCACTATGTTTACATATTTTGTCAATTTAGTCCTCTAACTTTTTACCTTATTGAAATGGTCCTTTAATTATCTACTTTATCAATTTAGTCCACTATGTTTATATATTTTGCCAATTTAGTCCACTAAGTTTACATATTTTACCAATTTAGTCCAACTCAATATTAAATATAGGTTAAAAAATTAAAATTATAAATAAATTCATATTTAAATATTTTTATTCTTTAAATTAAATTTTACAACTTAATATATTATATATTTAATATTTTTTATCAAATAATTAATAACATAATTTAATTATATAATAAGTATACATATAATTTTATTTAATTATAATATTAAATTAATTTAATTAATAGGGTTGATACAATACAATAGGGTTAATTTAATTTTATATAATTATAATATTTAATTATAAATAAACTAACGTTGATACAATTCAACACTACAAGAAAAACACTTTTAATGAGAGTAAAACTCGTAGCTAAAAGTTAAAATACCATCACTAATAACTTTTAGTGACGGAAAATTGCCCGCCATGGCCTCTCATATCGCTTCTCTAGTTAAAAGTCAATAATGACCGGATAGCGTCCCGTCACTAATAAGTATTTAGTTAGAGTAAGGTTACCATCACTAAAAAGAGCATTAGTGTTAAAAAAATCCCGTCACTAATATATCGCTTTGACTCTCATTGTAAAATATATTTAATTACAACATATACTATCATTAAAATTCAAATATTCGCTTAGTGATGAAAATCCTATCATTATATCTAGAATTTGTCCACTATATGATATACTAAATTTATCATGTCATTAATAATTGACATACTCAATTTATGGACATTACTATAAGAAGAATATATTTATCGCGATAACATTTTCAAACAAGCAAAATACTTAAAAATCAAAATCAATTGACATACAAAGCTCTAGAATTAACATTTCCAAAATTACAAAAATATTCCAGAACTGTTTGTCAAAAACTAAACCAAATAGTTAACTATTAGATATGCTATTTTTCACCAATCCATTAATTGTCACCTGTAAAATAAAATGATAAAAAAAAGGTTATGATGAGAAACTTAAACAAAATTTAATTTATACTAAAAAAATAGTATATCAATTGTATTTAGTACATTATCTTTATCTTCCTTATGACGACATTATTTTCTTCTCTCCTTTATTTTTCCGAGAAATGTAAACATAAAACACAACAAATTTGACAAAATTAGTAAAATCCATCAATTTATGCATTAATAAGCCAAAAATATATTGAAAAAGAGTACAAGAATATTCTTTTTGAGAAATAAAGAAATACTCAAATGAAACCATCATAATAGCATTGAGAATTATACCTAAAGTCCAAGAGCAAGTGAGGAATCTGCATTAGTAACAAACCTTCTCCATTTCACAACTCAATGCAAATTTTTCCTCCTACAACTGCACATTTTCTTTGTTGTAAGGATATCTGGGAGAATGTGGCAACAAAGATTGACAAAGAAGCCTGATTAGCGAACAATGAACAATCATCAAGCAAGTGATTTGAGGACACTGCACAAAAATGAAATGTTTCAAGAAGACACTATATATTAAGTAAAAGAGAGCAATCCAAAAGTTCTATTGTGATGCATCAATCAACAATAAAAGCAAGGGGTCGGATAAAGTTATTCACTACTCTTTTAATATATTAAAATCTCAACATAATCACATAAGTCTCCTATGTCAAATTTTCCCGAATCTAATCATAAAGAGAATGGTAAATGTATAATTATCCAACATAACCTTCGTGAAACAGTTCTATTACTTACTGATAAAGACGAATGAACTCTGCTTCTAAAAGTTTTAACGATAATGGTTTTATAACTTTTTACCAGATTTGTCAATTAAAATCATACATTATCCCATGTTTTCTGTACTGCCTCCTCCCAATCACAACCGCCACAAATTAAACCTGAGGATAATTCATACTACACACAAATTTTTACCTCCCATAAAAAGGAATTCTAGCTTTAGTGGCATTCTGCTTCAACTGGTCAAAAGCACCAGCTCTGAAGGTATCTGCACAAACCAGAGCAGGTTTCCATCCCTTCTTCTGGTGGTAGTATGCATACTTTGTACATGTTGTTGTTTTCCCAGATCCTGGAATCAAATTGATACTAATAGTTAATTCCTTCCTCTGAGAGATAATTCAGAAGCAAGGGAAGATACTAAAATCATATGCAATATCTCATGTTTAGTCAGTTAACATATAATTGCAAAATATAAATGCCAGTCAATATTAATAAATAGGCTTCCCATCCACAATAAAACTTATATACATGCACATAAATACTACCATGAATTAGAAAACCAACTATAAAGTCATGATAGCAGCATACCTTGCAGACCAACAAACATAACAACACTGGGTTTCCCTTTTTGGAGTGAAAAAAGGCTTCCTGGATCCAAAATCTGGCATAGCTCATTAAAATAGCCTACAAAATAAAAGAAGAAAAAGTTGATAGTGAGATAAGCATTAAAAGATAAAGCAGTACAGTGCTTGTTCTGCATCCTCACATCATCATGCATATATTATCTACAATTCCACATGCCTATTTTTTAGAATGGCTTTTGCCAAACTAGCACAGGAAAGGAAGGACCAAGGGCAAACATGTACACTGTGTTTGGAGAAAACGCCATATGTAATTTGGACTAAGATTTCAGAGCTCTCATGTTCTAAACCAGTTCCAATGTACCATTTAGATGAATTTCAACGTATTCTACTGGACCATAATTAGAGTATTTACTGAAATCTCAAGAAAAGATAATATAAGGGATGAAATTCTATAATTGGAACTCAACTCAAAAGAAAAAATAATTTCAAGGACCTGGTAGTTTTCTGAAATACCATCAAACATCAGAAACTACAAACAAGAGAAGTATGAAATGTATCAGCATAACCACAGATATAAAAGCTCCACCAGAAAATTTCTCGATCAACATACCTGCAAAATGAGTTTCCACTATGACATCAGATTGAAGAATGATCACATATAGTGGTAGTTGTTACGTGATGATATAATTGAAAGATATGGTTCATACACTTTGTCAAGATAGTCTAGCAAGTTGATGAATAGGTCATTTATCTCTGCGATGCTCACGGTCCATTCCAGAATGAAGTAAAACAACAAAATTAAACGAGGTTACCTTCAAACATCAAACACAAGATGCTAGAATCAATTGAGCAATAACATTAATTTCATGAGAGGAATTCTAGGTTAATAGAAATCATAAATACCAGAAATCAGTCAATTCCAAAGCTAATTTCTAGAGCCAATAAGAATTTATTAATTATTCCTTGAAAAATTTGACAAATAATGCGTGAAATATAATCGCTGCTTGCCAGAGTGTAATCGGATGCTCAAATAAAAACTTGGAGTAAACAAATTGGTTCCAGCAATTAGAGCAAAAATGAAAACCAAAACGTACCTGGAAGAAGACTACGACAACCACCGGCATCGGATGGAGGATGCGCTGTGCATCGGATGCCGTAAGTCGTGGATTCACTTTGCGTCGGACAATGACGCGGCACGAGAGAGAAACAGAGAAAGAAAGAGAGAGAGGGGGAGAGAGAGAGAGAGAGGGAGAGAGAACCTGTGGCGAGAGAAACCGCCGCGGTCGATGGTCGCCGATCGATCGTCATCGTCGCGAAGTTGAGAAATCTGCAATTGGAAGATTCTCAAATGATTTTCATAATGATTCGTTTGATTATAATATTTAGTTTATGATATAATATTAATATGATAAATATTTTTAATTAAAATAATAAAAAAGAGTAATAATTATTTTTAAAGATTATGTTTATTACTTTTAATGACGGTATATTTTTTTATAGAGATAATATAGACATTTTACTAGAGTATTTTTATACTCTCATTAATACTATGTTATAAATGACAATTAGTGAGAGAGATATACATCCTCTCATTAATATTTTTGTAACTAAAAGTCATATTTGTTGTAGTGCAATTTTTAACAACCCTTAACAAAAATCCGATTAAAAAAAAAGTTTAAAAAATGACAAGATTTAAAGGTTCATTAATTAGTAGTTTTTTTAATCTTAAAATTAGTAGTTTTTATAATTAGGATGCCACACATGCACACAATTAGGTTTAGATTATTTGAATAAAAATACAAAAATATTTAAATATGAATTTATTTATAATTTTAATTTTTTAACCTATGTTTAATATTGAGTTGGACTAAATTGGCAAAATATGTAAACTTAGTGGACTAAATTGGCAAAATATATAAACATAGTGTACTAAATTGATAAAGTAGATAATTAGAGGACCATTTCAATAAGGTGAAAAGTTAGAGGACTAAATTGACAAAATATGTAAACATAGTGGATTAAATTGATAAAGTATATAATTAAAGGACCATTTCAATAAATGTGAAAAGTTAGAGGACGAAAATAATTTAAATCCCCTTATCTTATTGCTAAACATGCCTAATATGATTGGATTCCAATGCGATTATTCATATTTGTATACAATGGAAAGAGTTACAAACCCTAACATAAATGAATTAATTAGTTATGCTTATGACCTCAAATTTAAACTGGTACTGTTTCTTATATATATATTGTCACTTCATATTAATTTATTACTTACTTTTTATTTTGAAAAAATAATCTATTACTTACTGAAAAATACAAGGGTGTAATTTGAAATTCACTATCATTTCAAAACTATTATACATTATTTCACATTTATAATTTAGAATACATAAATAATTAAAATGTAAAACAAATTGAACATATATTTAAAAAATATATATATATATAATGTTCATAAAAACAAAATTGAAATTTTAATTATTGACAGCACTAGTGTACTAATAATTCGTCAGAATGCCCTGGTGAAAGCAAAGCGAGAATGTTGTGAATTTGGGTGACGAGGATTGAGGAGTTCAGGTATGACAGGGTTGAATCATTGAAGGAGAAAGGGTTGTTGGATTGATAAACATACAGAGGTTGCCTCTGTCGATGGTGGTGATGGGCTTTGTTATTATACTTGGTGATGAAGAAAATTAATACTATTTTTGTTAGCTTCCTTTAAATCCATACCATCTTCAGTTTGGTGTAAAGCTTATTTTTGTGCTATGCTTATTTCATCCATTCTCTCCAACCATGTATATGCTTCTGTGCCAGATTTTGTGATTTCTTTTGCAGGTACGTGTTGTATGTCTCAACTCACAACCTAAATTGTTTTGTTAACCTCTGAATTTTGCACTCAGTTGTGCTGCATATCCAAAAACAGGAAGCGTTAATATACAAATTGTATATATCATGCTTATTATGCTGCTTTGAAATTACAACTATATACTATAGTTGATTAGGATGTTATATTTTGGAGACGGATGAATCACAAGCTCTGTTTTGTTGGGTTTCAGCAACGTAAATTTATTGCTCACCTCATTCCTTTTCTTTTCTTTTTTTTTTTTTTTTTTGGTGTCTACTGATTTTATTTTGGGTGTTTTTTTTTTTTTAATAATTCATGTGAATTTCTAGTTTTATTTATTTTTTTCATGGGAATTTCAAGTTTTTTTGTTTGACAGGATGTGAATTTCAAGTTTAAGTTTCTGTCTTGAAATTCAGTTCGTGCGTTAGTTTGTGATGATTATTTAAATTGGACATAAAAATTTCTTAGACAAGAAATTGATTTCTATGGTTGAATATTTTAGGTTTCTACATATTCTCAATTTTACTAAGGTTGTAGATTAATAGAGTTGTTGTAATGTACTTACTACTTACAGATTTATTTTGAACTCATGATATTAGTGCAATTGAAGAATTCACTATTCACTATTCACTATGACAATAAACAAAAGTCGATATCTTCCCAAGTCATATGTTACACATTAACTCTATGTTGACGTCTCCAGACTTGTCAATAAAAGAAGGATGAAAAAATATATATATTCGGAGGTAAAGAATGTTGAGCCTAGCTAGCTCATATTCGGAGTATGTTCTTTTTGCATTAGTTTAGTATTAGTACTATAATTATTATATTATTTCTTGAGTATCCCGCCCTCGGGAGAGGCGGTAATCCCGGCAAACGAGTACCGTAGGGGGTGTGAAGCCAATCAGCGATGTCAATTAATCAAATATTTAATGTCTGTTTTTTTATTATTATTATTTAATTAGGAGAATAATGTCGGGCGGCACAATATAATTATGCTCGCTCGCTCGCTCATTCATTTAATATTTTTCATTGTTTCTTTTGCTGTTCTTCAATGTATTCAAAATCTAATTTTAATTATTTTATCTCTGTAGCCAGGTGGAAATAAGTAATGATAAAATACTATAAATATGACATATGCACATGACACAAACACATACACATACACATACACATATTAATGCATGGATACTTTTTAAAGATATATATAGTTTAGGTAAAGTCACCAAATTGATTTACTGTTTAATTAAAAAATATTAATTTAATAAAAATAATTATTATCATTTAATAATGAAATTGAATTTTATGATAAAACTGGTTTAATGTTCTCTTACCCTTTAGTTTAATGTTGATTCTTGCATCCCACAAATAAGACATTCATATTTCATACCTTATGTTTGTGGCTTGCACTTTTTTCTTTTTTTCCTCAGACCAATATTTCAAAAGGACTATGAAAGGTATTATGCATGTCTCAACCATAAAAATAAAAAGCAATGTTCTCGCATCATTTGTTTCTATTGATTTTAACCTTTTATAATATTTAATATCAATATAAATATCAAGCAAATTTAAGAAAAAAATTATATAAATTAATTTTATATTTTATATATATATATTTTTATAAATTCAAACTTTTAGATGGAATAAAAAATTTTGATATCAATTTTTTGGCTTTCGCCCACATCGAGATGGAATTCTTTCACAAAATGAGAAGTACTTTAAAAAAATGCAAATAAGCATATGAAACAATATGTTTTTTCATGGAAGGATATATATATATATATATATTAGCCTTGGATTGAATTAATTTATAAGATATGAGTTGTCTCCCTATGATCGCCATGGAAAGTGATGACCATTTAAGATGTTGAAAAAAGTGTGATCGATGATGCTTGCAAGGTCGAGTTATCATTATGGTGTTTTAGCAATTTTCAATGTAGGAGTAGGAGTAGTAATTAATCTACATTCTGACCTTTTCTAATTGAGGGATAATGCATGACAAATAATTAAATTCTGAGAAATGCAAGTTCCCGCCTCTTTACTTCCGTGACATCACTAACAGTCGAGATTAATTTTGAAACAATATCGCTTTACTAATTAATTGCATCTTTAATTTGTATTATTTAATTTTAAGTATAACAACAACACAATTTGATGTACGTCGTTATAATTGCGTGTAAACACATGACATCAAGGCCAGTGATAAAACCAGAACAATTGGTTAGGAGGACCCAACTAAATAGATGAAATAATGAAAATTAAAAAAATAATTAATTTAGCAAAAAAATTATAAAGTTAATTAATAGAAAAGAAATTCTTAAAATGTTAGATTTTTTAATGATATTTTAATTTAGTGATATATCACAAATCTTAAATGTCTCTAAAAAGATAAAAATAAATACTTAGCTAGAGACATCAATTAATTAAGGCTACACTGCATTAATTGTGAGTTCAGTAGTTTTCATGTATGTACGACCTTAATTCCCTTTCTATTTCCATTAATTAATTATTGTTTGCCCTTCCTTCAAATTCGGAAGTTCAGTAGCTAGCTATTTTTGGGCCCAATTATACGTAATAGTACTAATTTTAGTGGTAAAACAACCTTGCATCATATATAACTGAATTTCTGCACTATATAAACTGAAGAAACGCAAAGGAAAAGTAACCAATTAAGAAACAAATTCCATAAACAAATTAAAAAAGGTTGGAATTAAGCATGGGTAAGACGACATTGGCAATAAGCTGCTTGCTGGTGGTGCTTCTTGTGAGCACTAGTATTGTTGAAACATCTGGAGCTGGCAACACAATTGAGGTTCCCCACCTCGGGAGAGGCGGAAACAGTCCTCCCGGTAGCCCGGCAAACGAGAACCATAAGGGTTGTCAAGGCACTCAGCAATGTCGCGGGGGTTCATAGATCAATCAACACATGCCCATTTAATTCATATATATATTTTAAATATTGCCACCCATTCCATTTAATATTATATTACATAGCCTGTGACGTTGAGCTCACTCACTGTCCTCTTAATTTACATTCATTCTTTTTTATATTTCTTTTTGTACGTAGGATCAGAATAATGTCCATCGATCGATCGGGCAGAAGATAAATATATAATGCTCTTTCAACTTCTTTATGTATTCTTTGATCTAATTTTGGATCGGATCATCATTTAATAATAATAATAATAATTTTGTCTTTACTTTTCCAAAATGCATTAACATCTTGTACTTCACTTTTTTTTCCGAAGGGGTAATGTTATACGAATAGGATAAAAATTACTTTTTACAAATAATTAATTAGTAAAAAAATGTATATTTATATATACAAAATGATAAAGTTTCTCTTACGATATTTTTAGATATATACCACAAATATTTAGAATATATATTATGAATGATCAAAGAATGTACAAAATCTAAGGTAAATTTGTGGCATATCGATCACAAATTTTTTGTTAGATCAGGTTTTCAATTTTGAATAAGTTAAAACATATAGGATAAAAGCTCTTAGGATGACCAGTGAATTTGTATAGACCAGGTGATGTAATGTACCTTTTTAGTAGGTGATCGGACTAGGTAAGATCTATATCGGACTAGGTAAGATCTAAAAGATCACTGAGGTCGATTTTTTTTAGGTCATCTGGAGACAGTCTTGAAGAGGTCGTCTGTTTGAGAGAATAATGAAGAGCTCAAGATGAGGTCAAGATCAACCGAGTAGAATAAGAAAGACAGTTCTCTCACCAAGTCAAGACATACAACTTATTCAAGATCACTCGGTTCAAGAAAGTTTTTTTAAAGATAAGTTTGTTAAACGATTATTAGTTTGTTACAACAAACTAACCGTATTATAGACTTATAAATAAGGCTAGGCACGATTCTCGGAAGGACTCTTTGCACTCATTTTTCTGAAATTCACATTCTCGAAAAGCACTCACTTATCTTTAAAGATTTTCACAATATTTTCTAAGTATTTAAAGAACACTTTTTGTACATCTTCAAATCACAATTTGCACCGTAATCTTAGATTAGCTAGTTAGATTGTTAGATTGAAGGTGAATTGAAGACGAAGATCGTCTAATTTTGTAAATTGTAATCAACGGTAAGCAAGAGAATAAATAAGAAGGTAGAGCCTCTTCTTCAAAGTTGAAGAAGGAGAGTGGATGTAGGATTTTTTGATCCGAACCACCATAAATCTTATGTCCTTTACTTTCTTCATTTAATTTCAGTGATTATCTATGAATTGATTAAACTTGTCTCGAATTGCTTTAGATCCAGCTTTCATAAATTGAGTTTGAATCTGTTTCATTTGACAAACTTTGATTTTGGGGATTCGCAATTAAAGTCCGATTTGATAATCTGAATTGTGAGAAAAGATTTATATAATCTATTCAACCCCTTCTAGATTATCTCTAGAAGGTCTCGCTTGATTTCTTTTAAACTACTCAATCTCGGGACCAACATTTTTACTATACTTGTTGTGGCTATTCAACAATATATATATATATATATATATATATATATATATATATATATATATATATTATATTGAACTATTTATTCAAACCTAATCGAGTTATTGGGTTCTAATTAGTGTATGGTTATAAATATATATAGTATACTTTTATATTTAATTATTTTTTCTACTTAAAATTTATATTAATTATTTGTGATGTACAAATAAAAATAAATAATACTATAACAATCCTACAGAAGTGAAATGAAAGTATAAATAACTCAATTATATACCGCTTAAATATTTGAATGTCATTTTATTATATAGGGTCAATTGCTTCCATTTTGGTTGTTGAAATTTTCAATGCTATTGACCGTACGTGTAATGATTTGCAGGTAATTAATTAAATTAGAGTAAACAATTCAAATTTATCTTTAATTATATCAGTTATTTTAATTAAATAATTACAATTATGTTTACTGAACAAAATCAACTTACTAACTATAATTGTTAAGTAAAAATAACTGTAATTATTCAATCAAAAAGCTATTTACATAATTAAGTTGTGCAGTACCTCTTGTGCATTACGACATTAAATTTATTGGATAGGATTCTTTATTTTAATATAATATTTCATCGTCTTTAAATATATCATGTTTTATTTTGTGTATTTACATAATACTTATACGCAATATTTTATCGACGTCCAGTATTTTCTTAAAAAAAAAAAAAAAAAAGAACTCTTGCGCATCAAAATTGTACCAATTCGGATGATTGAGTGCAACATTATGCATGCAAGTTCCATTAAAAGTCGGGGATATTGATCAGAAATATCAAAAAGGGCATTTACGATTTGATCCGATTCTATCTTTAATTTTTTTTTGAAAAGAAAAATAATATTAATGGAGCACAGGACGTGCTCAAATAATTTGTACAACATATCCAATCAAGCATTCGAAGCTTGAGAAGTTTCGCTCTACCATTTACACTTCATCCCTGAAAGACAACTCCACGCCTAACCTGGAAAATCATTCGCCCACACATTAAAATCCACCTCCTTGATGCCATTTGTTTTGGTTGAAATCCAGGACCATATTCTACCTTTTATCTCTCCCAATATTCTGTCTACGTTTAGTGTATCTCCCTTGAACATGATAGAATTTCTTGTTCTCCATCTTGTCCACACCACAACTACCCAGATAGTCACTGCCTTTTTAACTTGCTGACCATTTTCCATTAGAGTAAATTTCGTGATTAATCTAAAGAGTAAATTTACGTGCATATAACAAGATGTGAGACAAAATTATAATTAATTAATATATTTATTGAAAAAATTGAATTAAGTTAATGGATTGATCCTTAAATGTAACCCCTTTTCACGAAATATATTTCTAAGTATATGTACATGGTAAAATATGTTCAAACAATAGAATAGTACATACAATGAAATCTTTTTTATTATTATGATATTATGCACATTCATTATCGATCACTGATGCGCATGCACTATCATGTCAAATAATTAATTAGTAAAAAAAAAAAAATATTATAGATAAAGTTTTCCTTACGATATTTTTAGATATATATATCACAAATATATATTTAGAATATATTATGAATAATCAAAGAATATACAAAATCTAAGATAAATTTGTGGCATATCGATCACAAATTTTTATTATATTTATTGTGGCTATTCAATAATATATATATATATATATATATATATATATATATTGAACAATTTATTCAAACCTAATCGAGTTATTGGGTTCTAATTAGTGTATGGTTATAAATATATATAGTATGATTTTAATGCCAATATAATTTTAATTAAAAGCTTTATTTTATATTTAATTATTTTTTCTACTTAAAATTTACTATTAATTATTTATGGTATTTTAGTGGATGTGTCGCAAATCTTAAATGTCATGAAAAGATAAAATAAATAATTAGAGACGGCTACACTGCAATTCTGAGTCCAATAGTTTCATGTATGTACGACCTTAATTCCCTTTCTATTTCCATTAATTAATTATTATTTGCCCTTCCTTCAAATTCGGAAGTTCACTACCTATCTTTGGGGCCAATTATACATAATACTACTAATTTTAGTGGTAAAACATGAATGGACAAACTTGCATCATATATAACTGAATTTATGCATTATATAAACTGAAGAAACGCAAAGGAAAAATAACCAATTAAGAAATAAAAATAATCATCGTAAATAAATAAAGTTGGAATTAAGCATGGGTAAGACGGCATTGGCAATAAGCTGCTTGCTGGTGGTGCTTCTTGTGAGCACTAGTTTTGTTGAAACATCTGCCAAGACAATTGGGTATCCGGCCCTCGAGAGAGGCGGTGTTCCCGGACACACTCCTCCCGGCAGCCCGGCAAACGAGTACCACAGGGGTTGTCAAGCCAACCAGCAATGTCGTGGGGGTAGTTAGATAATTAATTCAATCAAACATCTCCATTTAGATACATACGTTGGAAATAAGGCCTTTTTTTAATTATGATGATTGGGTTTTAATGAAGGTGATATAGTCTCAATGTCACCCGTTAATTTAGAATCTTGATAATAATTTTTATTTGTTTTTAGTAGGAGAATAACGTCGGGCTGTAGACAATGCCCTTTGAACTTGTTCACTTTATGTACCGTTTGATCTGATTTTTACATCGGGTCATTTAATGATACATATATTATTTTTCTTCGTTTCCTTTACTCTCCTGTCATGTATTAATTAATTAATAGGTAGTATTGGTTCATTCTTTTAATATTACACTGCTCACATGCTCATACTCATCTTTCATGTCTTATATTTTTATTCTCATGTGTAAAAATAGCCGATCGAGGAGACGTCTAAGTAAATGTTATTTAACAAAAAAAAAAAAAAAAAAAAGTTCCAAATAATTGTCATTTTTAAATTAAAAAAAAAAACGGGGTTAAAATCAACTTCTTTTCATCTTTATCTTTTTGGTCTCGTAATTATATTTTTTTATTGATATAGTCCGACAGCTATTCAAATTTCTCAAAATCGGTTCTAAATGATCGAAAAATTGATGGAGATGAGACATCACTAGCATTCCTGGATAAATTTGATGGCCTCAACTGAAGTCTGCAACTAAATAAATAAATTATTATTGGGCCTATTCAATCTACTTCTTTTATCTAATGATATTTTTGTGTAATAAAAGGCCAACCATGTTAATTAGTTTTGAGCTTTCTTTTATTTTTGGTTTTCTAAATGCTTGGAGTTGAACATAATGAAGAAATGAAACAGGGGTTTTCCTTTTGTACTAACACTCTTCGGTATTATTGTTAATAATCAACGAATTGTGTGATAGATCATAGATTGTTGTTCTTGTATACTTCCGCTGCATAAAGTGCATGAAACGGTTTCAATCACGTGTCAGTAATGTGTGTATTTTTTCGACAGAAATAGATGATAAGACTTTTTTTTCCACGTGCCACAATAAAATATGAAAAAAAAGTTACCACATTAAGCGAAAAATAAAGAATAAACTTAAACAAAATTAAAATTAAAACAAAATAAGCAACAGTAACCACAAGAAATCAAATTGTTTTGCTCTGAAAATTTTCCCAACAAAGAACCCTAGAATCACAAAGGGAAATGGTCTTCAAGCACAAACTCCAAATTACCTATAGGCTCCATTTGGATGAAGTGGATTTGAAATTTGTGGATAATATACCATTTATTCACACAAACTAAAATTGAGAAAAGCTAAACGAATGGATTTGATTCACTCAAATATTAAGCACAAATGAAAGTGAGAGGATTTCAAATGACAAATGAGCCCTTGTGAAAATAAAAGACAAACAAAAGGCCCAAAACAAAGGAGACCCTAAACCCACGGTTTAGTGGGCTCTCGTTTTCTAAGAAGACGAGTGCAACTTCGTCTCCACCATTAAGACTTTCAGTTGGACCCCTCAGCAGAGACGGCCTTTCGGAGATTAAGCGCCGCCTCACTAGTGCCCCACTTTTGGTCTTACCAGATTTTTCTACCCCTTTCGAGCTATACCGTGATGCTTCGAAAGTCGGTATTGGGGCTGTTTTGATCTAGGCGGGTCGGTCTTGTCCTTTTTCAGCGAGAAGATTACTGGTGCTCGTTCTCGATACAAGACGTATGACATTAAGTTCTATGTTGTGGTTCGTCTGTTCGTCATGGCGGCATTATTTATTTCAACGGGAGTTCATTTTATCACCGATCATGAGGCTCTCCGTCATTTGGCCACTCAGATTCCCTATCTCGCCCATCATGCCAAGTGGTCCGCCTTCCTTCAATGATTCACATTTATTGTTCGTCATCATGCGGGGAATGATAATCGGGTTCTTGGCCTTTGAGTCATCGTTCCTCTCTTTTGGTGAGTTACGGGTTGAGGTGATCGGATTCGACACATTTTGGGATCTTTACTCTACCGATCCTTTTTTGGCCCTATTTTCGCATTATTGGTACATGGGTCTTATGAGGACTATTCTTTGGTCGATGGGTTTCTTTTTCGAGGCATTCATTTATGTGTTCCGAGTTGCGATGCTGAGACAGTATTATAGCCGAAGTTCACGGTATTAGCCATGTCGGACGTGATCAATCCGTTGAGTTGGTGGGACGCCATTTCTTTTGGCCCACCATTCGTCGGGATGTCTCTCGTTTTGTCGCTCGTTGCCATGTTTGTCGGGTTTACAAGGGGACGGCCACTAATGTTGGTTTATACCGTCCACTTCCCATTCCGACTCAACCATGGGCTGCGATTAGTATGGATTTTGTATTGGGTCTCCCTCGAACCCAACGAGGTAACGACTCTATCTTTGTTGTTGTTGATCGCTTTTCTAAGATTGTACATTTTATACCGTGCAAGTAAACTTCGATGCCGTGCACGTAGCTTTGTTGTTCTTTCGAGATATCTTTCGTTTGCATGGCTTGCCTTTGTCGATTGTCTCGGACAGGGACTCCCGTTTCATTGGTCATTTCTCGAGGACTCTTTGGCACTGGCCAATACATAATTAAACTTTAGCAAAGGTGCATATCATCCTCGGACCGATGGACGAGACTAAAGTGGTTAACCGCCTCCTTAGGGAATCTGCTTAGTTGTTTGGTTGGTGACCACCTCAAATCATGGGACACCAAATTATGTATGGCTGAATTTGCTCACAATCAAGCGGTGAACCACGGTACGTGTTTTAGCCCATTTTTGTGGTATATGACATGGTACCTCGTGCCGGTGGACCTTCTTATTTTATCATCTGTTCCTTCAGCCGACACCCGAGCTATTGACCTCATCAAAGAGCTCTGTGATATTCATGGGACTACCCTTTCCCGTTTAGAGGCTTCCACATCTAAGTATAAGGCGACCTAAAGCGACGGGATGTTCAGTTTGAAGTTGGTGATTTTGTTTGGGCGTTCTCACTAAAAATCGTTTCCCGGCCCATGAGTACAACAAACTAGCCTCTCGCAAGATCGGCCCGATTGAGATTATAGAGAAGATCAATCCTAATGCCTACCGTCTCCGCCTCCCGGTCACCGATAGGCTTAAAAGCCAACACTCACCCTTCAAGTGTAAAGGGATCGTGTAGCTAGTAAGTTACCCGGTTAAATTATCGAACCACGGAAATCAAGTGTGAGATATCCCTAAATTTACTAATTTAATTGCAATTGTAGCACAAACAATTTAATAGAATAGATAGGATTTAAGCTACGATTAATTAAATCAAATACTAAATTACTAACAACGAAATTCAATCAATAATGGGTATTAATCATAGCGAATTCAAATGAGTATTTGTCATGTCAATCAATTAATAAGAGCAATCTTTATCACAAGCAATAATCCCGTACTTAGTAAGCCTAGGAACTATGCTACATTAAACGCACGAAAGATTGAAAGGACTAAGTCACCCTTTCCTCCCTGGGCAAGAACACGAGTCAATAGGATACCCTAGCGTGACTCCTTCGATACTAAGACACCTTACCTAAGGTCTCTTCACCAATCACTCGACTACTAATCTAAGTAATTAATATGGAATTAATAAATTTCTAATGGTATTAATCAAGTCTCCTTGCATTAAACCAATATTAACTCTAATTTCCTAATTAATTCCTCACTTAATTTAGTTATCTAAATACCCAAGTCTCCTTGCGATAATTAAACAATTATGCATGAAATTAGAAATTAATTAACAATAGATCAATCAACCCTCATTAATCCAATTAATTAATCAACAGTCAAAATTACCCATAAGAATTCCTCACAAATCAATCACCCATAAGTTTCAAAACACCATAGCACTATGAATTTAGCCTAGCATAATTGAAGAAATTGAATTCATGAAATTAATTGAATAAACGAAAGTCATAACAAGAAATTGAATGAATAATACTGAAATTAAAAGTTGAAAACCACCTAGATGGCGTCCAATCATAAAGAAATCATCCGTTGATCGTCTAAATTGAAAAAGAAATAAAAACCCTAGCTATGTGTGTGTGAAAATTGTGTATTGTGTGTTGAGAGTATGGAGACTTATGTTTACAATCGAAATGGGGGATATATATGGGCAACTAGGTTTAGGAATTAATTTTTGCAATTAAACCCCTAAAAATAACTCAAATTAGGCTTTGAAAAGTCAAAATCCCGTCAAACTAAGATTGACTCGGTCATTGGAAAATGACTCGACCGAGTTTGGATTGCACCGCCCGAGTGGGATTCCTTCGTAAGTTTTTGTAAGATTTCTCACTCGGCCTCCTTGTTTTCACTCGGTCGAGTGAGATGATTTCTTGTCCGAGTGGATTTTGGCTTGACTCGGCTGATGGAATTGAGGACTCGATCGAGTGAATTGGACTTTGTAGCGTTTGATAAGAAATGCAACGACGGCGATTCTGTGATGTTGCGGCGGTGATGAAATCTAGGAAAAAGGGCAACAACGCTGATGGGTGAAGGTGGGCGACGATGTTGACTGGACGCACGAGATTCGCGATGGTGAGAAGCACTGCTATGGCGGTGGTTGCAGATCCGTGGGCTGCAATTCACGACTCCGGCGATGGCGGTCGCGAACTTGTGGTGATGGTAGCGGTGATGATGGGGATTGATGATTAGGTGTGATTGGGGTTGTTGTTGTGTTTATTGGTGGTTTCAGGTGAATGGAGGTGTGCATCAATGGCGGATCTGCAACAGATTTTTGAAAAAGACGACGGGGGTGTACTTATCAGATTGGTGGGTGCAGTTAGTGGGTGCATTCACTAATCTGGTGGGCGTATCGGTTTTGGGTGTAGCAGTTTGTTTTTCCACCGTCTCAACTTCGTTCGACCGTATCTCCTTCATACGAACTCCGACTGACCTAATTCTTTTTGCACTCAAAGTTGATCTCAAACCTGCAATTTAAACTCATAATATCAAATCAAACAATTAAGTGCAATTGGACCAAATAATAGTGAATTTACATGAAAATCATATCAATTTGAGACAATTAAGCACACAATTATCATGCAATAATTCACTCTAATCAGTCATCTCCGCATTGCCGATGTCTTCAATGTCAAGCACTTGGTTCCATAACTTGGAGACAATTCATCGGAGACGAAGTTGTTGCCGATTCGAGAGCGAATCATTCCGAGGAGAAGAGAATGGTGGAGACGAAGCTGCACTCGTCTTCTTAGAAAACGAGAGCCCACTAAACCGTGGGTTTAGGGTCTCCTTTATTTTGGGCCTTTTGTTTGTCTTTTATTTCAGCAAGGGCCTTGACTCGTTTGTCTTTTTGTTGTTTAAAACCTGGAACTCCTCACTTTTAGGAGCTTGGTAGATGAATGAATGAAACGAGGGTTGCTCCTTTTGAGACAATGGCGGCTAGTATATGTAGTATCAAGTCGGATCGTTTGTCGTTTTAATTGTGTTCTTGTTTTTATTGTGTTTTATCTTGTTATTTGTTCTTCCTTTTGGGCATTTGAATCTGCTGCGTATATTGTAGCAATCTGCTACATCATATTTCAAATCCACCCACTTATAAGTAATATTTGTGTGAACCAAATCCATTCATTTAGTTTTTCTCCATTTGATTTGTAAATATACGGTGTATTATCCTCAAATCCCTTGATTTCAAGTGACTCCATCCAAATGGAGCCATATATACTCCATCGTCTTTGACCTCAAATTCAACATCTCTGACTTTAGTGTTCTTGAAAAAGGGATTAAATCTTAAATGGTCTCATAATTTTGCACCTTTTTTATTTAGTCCCATAAGTATTTTTGGAACGATTTAGTCCCACAACTAATTGAATTGCTTAATTTTCTCCCCATTACTATATTTTGGAATGATTTAGTCCCATAACTAATTAAATTGCTCAATTTTCGTCCCACAATTATATTTTGGAGCGATTTAGTAGTCATGGGATTAAATCATTCCAAAAATAGTTTTGAGATGAAAATTGAGCAATTCAATTAGTTATGGGACTAAATCATTCCAAAAATAGTTATGGGGTGAAAATTAAGCAATTCAATTAGTTGTGGGACTAAATCATTTCAAAAAATAGTTATGAGACTAAATCAAAAAGGTGCAAAGTTATGAGACCATTTAAGATTTAACCCTCTTTAAAAACGAAGAGGGGATTATGGGTAGAAGACATTTTTGAACAACCTGCTCACAATTTAAGCTTAAAATAGGCAATAATTCAATGCTCCGACTAGTTCAGCTGCACCCTCCCTCTCAAGAAAAGGAAATTTTTATTTTGTTCTAATTTTAATTGTGTTTTAAGTTTAAGTTTTATGTTTATTTTAATTCATTTAATGCATGTGATCAAAATGACATCATTTTATTTATTACTAAAGGGTATCAAAATTCAATGTTGTCCCATAATTTTAAACTTTTTTGTAAAAGGTTCCAAAAATTAAAAATTTCAATTTCGTCCCATAATTCTATAATTTTTCGAATTTGGTCCTTGTTTTGTCGATTTTGCACTTTTTGTCCCATAATTTTACTAAAAAGGTATCAATCGTGATAACTAAAGGGTATGACTTACAATATTAAAGGGTATCAGTCGTGATAAGCTGAAGGGTATGTCCTTATATAACTAAAGAGTATCAATCGTGATAATTGAAGGATATGACATATATTATTAAAGGGTATTCGTCGTGATAATTGAAAGATATGACCAATATTATAACATGACAACTAGTATTAGTCATAATAGATGAAAAGTAAGACATATATTATTAAAGGGTATTAGTCGTGATAATTGAAATATCATCTAAATTTTTTCAATATAAATTAAATTTCATTATGAAACAAAATTCACATAAGATATACTCATAATATTCCTGCAATAAGTTATGATTAGTTTACTAAGTTATATATGGTAAAACATATACAGAATCTTGTTTTTCATGATTCACTTTATTGTTTTTAGATTTCCTTAGGCCATCTCTACCGGTTCAACCTACTTTGTACAACCAACTTAACATTATTCTATTGTAGGATCAAGATTACAAGTCTAACAGTTTGCACTATTTTTACACTAAAATATAATATTCCATTTGCATTCTTCATATATTAATAAAATTTATTTAATATTATTCTACAATATAAATTTTCTAATATTAATAAAAATATTAATATTCATACAAATAAATTACAACAAAAATTTTAATTATAAATAAATTCAATTTTTGTGTAGATAAAAAATTAATATTAGTTAAAAAATAATTGAATAAACACCTCAAATTTCAAACACCATAATTTATATTTACATTAAAAAAACTATAAAAGTAAATAAAATAATTAAAAAACGTAAAAGAAAATAAAAGAATTATAAAAAAAAAAGTAAAAGTAGCGCAAACATATATTAGTTCTACAAGTAGCACACAATTCCTAATGTTTGTACAATATTGTAATATGACGCAAAGTTGAAATTATCTAATGGTGATACAAAGTAGCATATTGATCTACGTTAGAGCCTTGTTGGAGATGCTCGTACAAGTATCATTTTTCCAATTGTCAAGACATTAAAGAAATTAAGAGCCTCAATTTTTACTTTTAATTTATTCATCTTGGAAAGGTTGCTCCAGATCTTACCTATAAAAAGACATTGTCATGTATATATATTTTGAACTTTTAAGCTTATTTAAAAGATTTTATCTTCTTGTTTCTTGTTCTTTTAATGAATTAAATTACTCTCATGTACATTTCGATAATTAAAAAGAAAAAGAAAAGAAAAGAAAAATCGCTAGAGACATTATTTGGTGATACATCTGATATAACAATTTAAATGTCCAACACTAGAATTTGTTCGGTGTCTATTTTCATGCATGTACGTACGGCCTTCCATTAATTTCGAGTTCGATCCATTACATTATTAAGTGAAGCCCCTAATAGCCTACAAATTCGCCAGTTCACTACCTATTTTAGAAAAACATTCGCATCATATATAACTGAATTTCTGCACTATATAAACAAAAGAAACGCAAAGGAAAAATAACCAATTAAGAAATAAAAATAATCATCGTAAATAAATAAAGTTGGAATTAAGCATGGGTAAGACGGCATTGGCAATAAGCTGCTTGCTGGTGGTGCTTCTTGTGAGCACTAGTTTTGTTGAAACATCTGCCAAGACAATTGGGTATCCGGCCCTCGAGAGAGGCGGTGTTCCCGGCCACACTCCTCCCGGCAGCCCGGCAAACGAGTACCACAGGGGCTGTCAAGCCAACCAGCAATGCCGTGGGGGTAGTTAGATATATATAACCTTCTCATTAATGTAACTCCACTCTTTTTCTTAATTAGCAGAATAATGTCGGCCGGCACAATATAATTATGCTCGCTCGCTCAACTTCATCTCATTGGATCATTCATTTAATAATAAGTTTTCATTCTTTCTTTTGCTCTTCTTCAATGCATTAAAAATATAATTTTATACTTTATCTTTGTCGCCAGATACTGGAAATACAATTTGGATAAAAACTATATATAATAACCTAAACACTAAATATTTAAAATAAAACTTAAGATCTAAAATTGTAGTGAATTCCCTTTCCCTGCTACATTCGCCGCCTACATATCATCGCTTCTACAATGTCACCACCGCCGCCTACATATCATCGCTTCTACAATGTCACCATCGCCGCCTACACACCGTTCTTAGTTCTAAGGTTTTTAAAAATATTATTGTGATAAAATAAAATAACTATCATTGAATTTTAATAAATTATAAAAATATTTAATATCGTTGAATTCTAATAAATCTAATCTTATTATGATTAAATAAAATAATTATCATTGAATTTTAATAAATCTAATATTATAGTGATAAAATAAAATAATTATCATTGAATTATGATATTATTCTAAAATATTCAGGATTATATATTAATTTTAATAAATATACAAAAATCTAATAAAAATATCAACTAAAATTGAAAAATATTAATTATAATTTTTTAAATTTAAATTATGATATTATTCTAAAATATTTGGTATTATAAATTAATTTAATTAATTATAAAAAAATCTAATAAATATTATCAAATAGAATTCAAAAGTTTAAATAAAAATTCTTCAAATCTAAATTCTAATATTATTCTAAAATATTCAAAATTATAAATTAATTTTAATAATTATAAATATAAATAAAAATTTATATAAAAAGATTCAAATTAAAATAAATCTGATTAATTAACAACTTATTTAAATATTTTTGAATAAAAAGTACATGTTAAAATTTAAAATACAATCTTACGGGACTAAAAGTGTTAACGGCGCGTGTCGTTCACGCGCTTAAAAATCGGTAGTTTTTACGGCAAATTCATATATATGGGACCATTTTTGTTTTAAAAAATGATAATTTTCGTGAGGGCCTATTTTCATGAGACTAATTCTGCAATTTACCCTATAAAGTAATTCATGGATCGATACCTAATATCGATATATAAAATAGTAACATTTGATAATAATATTATTTGATAAAAATAATTATTATCGTTTAACAATGCACTTAAATTTTATGATAAAACTGTTTTTGTTTATACTTATAACTCTTTAGTTTAATTAATGTTGATTCTTGTATCCCAGAATAAGACTTTCATATTTCATACCTTACATGTTGTTTGCGGCTTGCACTTTTTTCTTTTCTCAGACCAATATTTCAAAAGGACTATGAAAGGTATTATACAACCAAAAAATAAAAAGCAATAATCTCGTATCATTTAAATTTTGTGTCTATTAATTTTAACCTATAATATTTAAAATCAATATAAATATCCAGCAAATTTAAGGAAAAAAATAATATAAATGAATTAATTTTATATTTTTCTATAAATTCGAACTTTTAATTGAAATAAAAATTTTTATATCAAAATTTTTGGCTTACACCCACACCAAGATGGATTTCTTTCACAAAATGAGAAGTATTAAAAAAATGCAAATAAGTATAGGAAAAAATATGTTTTTGAAGGAAGGATGTATATTAGGTTTGGATTGAATTAATTGGGAAATGAGTGTTCTTTTTCTCATGATCGCCATCGACATGGAAAGTGATGACCATTTAAGATGTTGAAAAAAAAGTGTAATGATGCTTGCACGGTCGAGTTGGCTGGTGATCAATATTATGGAGTTTTAGCAATTTTCAATGTAATACTACTAATCTTCATTCTTGTGGAGGGCTAGCTGACCTTTTCCAATTGACGGATAATGACAAACAATTAAATTCTGAGCATTTTTGAGAAATGCAAGTTGCAGCCTCTTTACGTCCGTTAATTGCATCTTTAATTTTAGACGTTCAAAAAAATTCAAAATTACAAATAGGTTCAATGTGCAAATATTTGTGTTTCTGCAAATTTTTCGAACCTATTTATAATTACACTATCTTTTTTAACATATATGTAAATGAGCGAGAGAAAAGTTTTTGGTTTCATGACTTATTGGGACTCCAATATTGGTCTAAAAAAGTTGTCTACTCAATTTTGGTCTCATAACTTTTGAATTTGTCTAATTTTGGTCTCATTTTCACGAAAAATCTAAAACGGCGTTGTTTTTGTCACGTGACATGTGAATTTGTTCAATTTTGGTCCCAATTTTTGCCTGCACGCGCATGTCACATGACAAAAATGATGTCCGTTTAGATTTTCGGGCAAATGAGATCAAAATTGGACAAATTTAAAAGTTATGAGACCAAAATTGAACATATTCAAAGATTATGGAATCAAAATTGGGCACACAACCAAAACTGGAGACCCAATAAATTATGAGACTAAATTTATTTATTTTCTGTAAACGACCCATTTAATTTTAACAACACAATTTGATACGTCCATCGTTATAACTACGTGTAAACTCAAAACATCAAGGCTAGTGATGTAGCCGTAACAATTGATTGGGGGCTTGGGACCCAACCAAATAGATAAACTAATGAAAATTAAAATATAATTAATTTAGCATAAAAATAAGTTATGAAGTTAATTAATAGAAAATAAATTCTTAAAATTAGATTTTTAGTGATATCTATCACAAATCTTAAATGTCTCTAAAAAGATAAAATAAATACTTAGCTAGAGACATCAATTAATTAAGGCTACACTGCATTAATTGTGAGTCCGGTAGTTCTCATGTGTGTACGACCTTAATTCCCTTTCTATTTCCATTAATTAATTATTGTTTGCCCTTCCTTCAAATTCGGAAGTTCAGTAGCTAGCTATTTTTGGGCCCAATTATACGTAATAGTACTAATTTTAGTGGTAAAACAACCTTGCATCATATATAACTGAATTTCTGCACTATATAAACTGAAGAAACGCAAAGGAAAAGTAACCAATTAAGAAACAAATTCCATAAACAAATTAAAAAAAGGTTGGAATTAAGCATGGGTAAGACGACATTGGCAATAAGCTGCTTGCTGGTGGTGCTTCTTGTGAGCACTAGTATTGTTGAAACATCTGGAGCTGGCAACACAATTGAGGTTCCCCACCTCGGGAGAGGCGGAAACAGTCCTCCCGGTAGCCCGGCAAACGAGAACCATAAGGGTTGTCAAGGCACTCAGCAATGTCGCGGGGGTTCATAGATCAATCAACACATGCCCATTTAATTCATATATATATTTTAAATATTGCCACCCATTCCATTTAATATTATATTACATAGCCTGTGACGTTGAGCTCACTCACTGTCCTCTTAATTTACATTCATTCTTTTTATATTTCTTTTTGTACGTAGGATCAGAATAATGTCCATCGATCGATCGGGCAGAACATAATATATAATGCTCTTTCAACTTCTTTATGTATTCTTTGATCTAATTTTGGATCGGATCATCATTTAATAATAATAATAATAATTTTGTCTTTACTTTTCCAAAATGCATTAACATCTTGTACTTCACTTTTTTTTCCGAAGGGGTAATGTTATACGAATAGGATAAAAATTACTTTTTACAAATAATTAATTAGTATAAAAATGTATATATATATATACAAAATGATAAAGTTTCTCTTACGATATTTTTAGATATATACCACAAATATTTAGAATATATATTATGAATGATCAAAGAATGTACAAAATCTAAGGTAAATTTGTGGCATATCGATCACAAATTTTTATTATATTTATGGCCAAATAGGTGTTTTTATTCAATATACATAATTAAAATAGTTTTCTACCCATTTTATAAAATAAATGAGTTTTTGTACCCAAATTTAACATAAAAGACTCAAATGCCCTTTAATCAAATATATCCCCTACACTTTTATGTTTTCATCTTCATTCACCTTCATAATTTGGGTAAAAGATATTTGTGTGCCACTTCTTTCACTTTCTCTTCACATCTTCATTATCTCCTTTCAAGATAATGGTAAGTAATTAATCTTAATATTTTATTTCAATTTTTTTCTCTTTTTTTTTTTTTTGTATTTTTGAATATACATGTAAAATAAAAAAATGGATGGTGAAATTGTTTGTTTGATTGTCTCAATGGTGATATTGCTTGTCTTGATAATCTCTTCATCTTATATTTTTAATATACACGTAAAATGAAAAAATCGATGGTGAAATTGATTATCTCGATAGTGAAAATGCTTGTCTTGCTAATGAAAATATTTATCTTGTTGGGTTCCATCGAAACAGTATTCAAATCTTCATAGGATTTGAAGTTTTGAATACCGTCTCGATGGATTGTCTAGACAAATACTTTTTCTAGCGAGATAAATATTTTTCACCGACGAGATATGGCCATCGAACAAATACTTTCACCATCGAGACAAACCCAGCGAAACAATATTTATTATTGATACAAACATTGCAAGACAAATATTTTTCTATCGAGACATATTTTTTCCCATTGAGACAAACACCGCGAGATAAATATTTTGCTATCGAGACATATTTTTGTCCAACGAAACAAGTTTATTTCTTAGATTTTTAGACTTCTGACAAATTTTGTCATCTAGAAAAATTCATTTTTTTAAACACTATAAAATTTTATTTATTATATTATTTTATGTGATATTTATTTTTGTATTTGTTTTTGTATTTATTTATCTTTTTTTTTTTCAAATGGAAGAGGATGAAGTTGTACTAGTTCATCATGGATATTGGGATAAAATGATTTATAAAAATGGGAAAGAGAATTTGATTTATACATCATTGCGAACAATGTCATTTGGAGAATTTATGGATGTTGTTCATAATATTGTGAGAGCTGATCTTAAATATTGTAATTATGGAAACAAAAAGTCTTCCAAAAATATCGTATTTGTAGACAAGTTGGTCATATACAAATATTTTGTGATCAACGTTTTGTCCAAATTAGTGATGAAGAATGATGTATTATTTGAACTTGGATTATGTTTTCTTCTATAATTATTTAAACTTAAATTGTGTAATATTTGCATATTAAAATAAAAACACATATTTGCTCATATCACAATTATCACTTGCGACACATCGTGTTCAAAATTACATCAATATACAAGCAATATTATATCAACCAATATTACATGCCCAAAACAATTTACTATATCAAACAATATATTTTTAATAACTTACCCACTAGAATATATATGTGTTGCAAACGACCATTGATTGAAACGACTATGAAATTTTTTCCAGCCCCATACACTACCTGCTATATAATTAGATTTTTAATTATTTTTATTTTATTTTTTCCTAAATTTTGTACTTGTCTCGCTAGGCAAAACTTTATCTCACTGGGTTTTGTTTGCTAGGCAAAAATTTTGTCTCGTTGGGGTTTGTCTCGCTAGACAAAGCTTCGTCTCGCTCGGGTTTATCTCGCTAGACAAAACTTTGTCTCACTAGGCAAAATAAGTAAATAGGGCATTTTGGTTTTTAAGTTAAAATTGGGTATAAAACTCATTTTTTATGAAATGAGTAGAAAACTCTTTTTGGTATCATAAAAGGACACAAATCTCACCGCCCCTATATTTATTGTGGCTATTCAACAATATATATATATATATATATATATATATATAATTTTTATCGGTAAATGTTAGTTTGTTAGTTGTTAATAGTTAGATCGTCAAGCACCCAAACACTTCAAGAATTTCTCCAATCCACCTTATAATTCCATAATTCGTTCCCAACAAGAATCGAACCCGGGTCTCCCACTAAAGTGAGGAACAATTTATTCAAACCTAATCGAGTTATTGGGTTCTAATTAGTGTATGGTTATAAATATAGTATGATTTTAATGTCAATATAATTTTAATTAAAAGCTTTATTTTATATTTAATTATTTTTTCTATTTAAAATTTACTACTCCTCCGTCCCAAAACTATCTTCATATGTGAAGAGACATGCTTATTAAGAAAACTTAAATTAGTGTAGAAGAGAAAATAAAATGTAAGGATATTTTGGGTGGTTGTATGAGATAAAGTGTAGGAGAGAGAATAAAGTAAGAGTGACATTTTTGAAATAAAATTGATATTGTGAAGGTATTGATATTAAGTGTTATTTTCAAATTTGGGGTGTGAAAATAGTTGTGAGACGGACCGAAATAAAAAGTGTGAAGATAGTTGTGGGAGGGAGGGATAATTAATTATTTGTGATGTACAAATAAAAATAATAATATTATAACCATCCTACAGAAGTGAAATGAAAGTATAAATAACTCGATTATATACCACTTAAATATTTGAATGTCATTTATTATATAGGGTCAATTGCTTCCATTTTGGTTGTGTTGAAGTTTTCAATGCTATTGACCGTACGTGTAATGTTTTGCAGGTACTTAATTAAATTATACGATTCAAATTTATCTTTGAATAGCATCAATTATTTTAATTAGATAATTACAATTATTTTTACTGAACAACATCAACTTACTAACTATAATTGTTAGGTAAAAATAACTGTACCTATTCCATCAAAATAATATAGCTATTTACATAAATAAGTTGTACAATACCTCTTGCATTACGACATTAAATTATTGGAAGGATTCTTTATTTTAATTTAATTAATATTTCATCGTCTTTAAATATATCATGTTTTATTTAGTGTACTTAAATAAATACTTATACGCAATAGTATATTGACGTCCAGTATTTTCTAAAAAAATCTTATAGCATCAAAATTGTACAATTTCGGATGATTGAGTGCAATATTATGACATGCAATGCAAGTTCCATGAAAGTCGGGGATGTTGATCATAAATATCAAAAAGGTATTTCTGATTCTATCTTTAATTATTTCGTGATTCTAAATAGTAAATTTACGTGCATATAGTATGTGAGACAAAATTATAATTAATTAATATTTATTAAAAAAAAGTGAATTAAGTTAATGAATTGATCCTTAAATGTAACCCCTTTTCACGAAATATATTTCTAAGTATATGTACATGGTAAAATATGTTCAAGCAATAGAGTAACACTTATGTGACTGGTTGCATACAATTTTTAATATTATTATCATGTACATTCAATTTATAAGTTATAACAATGCATGTATATATAAATATAGTGATAGTAAATACTCACTCCGTCCAATTTAAATTAGTCAATATACTATTTTGGTCCGTCCAATATAAATATATCATTCCAAAATGGAAAAATTTCACTAATCTCCACCCTCACAACATATATTTATTTACACCCTTTGTCATTTGACTCTTGCACTATCTTCCCTCTTTTCAACTAATTTTCTCTTTTCTATTAATGATTTGACAACAATACCCTTACTTTTACCTCATCCATCTACTTTATACATAAACAATTAATATTTCTTAAACTTGTGTCAATCTTATTTGTTATATTTAAATTGGATGGGGAGAGTATATAATAAAAATAAAGTTCAAACCTGTTCACACAAATTTTTACCCAAACAATAAATTAATTCTAAAATGTGCCTTACAAATAAGTCTATCATAACCAAGAGGATTAGCCCACTTGGCCACCGGACTCCTTACTTAAGTGGGAGACTGAGTTTGATTCCCTTTGGGAACGAATTGGAGTGGGAGGTATAAGAAGACTTGGAGAATTTGGAATTGTAAGGAGACTTGGTGAACTAATTTCTAACCACTAACATTTACCGATAAAAAAAAAAAAAAAAACAAATAAGTCTATCATGAGAAGGTGCAAAGCACCTCCATTTCCGCTGAAGCTTTAAATACAAACTTAGAACTTTTAGGAAAAGAAAAGAAAAACCTCCATCTTTTATACAATTTTTATACATGTACTTTAAAAGTTTAAACTTCTTATTACTTTCGGTGGGTTGTTGATCTACTTTAAAGTATCATAAAAACACAGATGATAATAAGAGGATATCCAAATTTTTGTAGGGATTTCTTGTTGTGTGTATATTTATGATATGCATTTATGGATCGAAAACAATTATGTTTGTGCGACGAAATTTTGTCTTTTTTCATCTCAACTGTAAAAGCAATTTGAAAAATATGCATGATCGATCTCTTTTTTTGAAAAGGATATGCATGATCGATCTCACTCACATGTTTTCATATTTATTTCGAAAAGTGTAGTAGCAAATAAAAAAAAGAAATTGAAGAAAAAAATCCTTATTTTTCTTTTTAATTGAAGAAATAGAAATTTGAATCGAAAATCAGGTTCAGAGATCGAGTAGTCTAAGTCCACGTAAACTATATATATATATCTAAAATTCCGATCAAAATATTTCACTCAATATATATTAATTAATATCTACCGGGCCGGGCCGGCCGTATAACTAACCACTAATTGATTAAATTTTCCACAAATGTAGATGAACTGTCTCATTCACCATTCTTCTCATATTCACTATAAATATACACAATGAATTACATTAACACAAAATATATAAGAATGGTAACACATGCATGGGCATGGGCATGGGCATGGGCATGGTTCGTGATGATGATGATGATGGTTGTAGCCACAGCAAGAGCCAAGGTACCGGCAATCATCGTCTTTGGCGACTCGTCGGTCGACGCGGGGAACAACAACCAGATTCCGACGATAGCTCGAAGCAATTTCGAGCCCTACGGACGTGATTTTGCCGGCGGAAAGGCCACCGGAAGGTTTTGCAATGGCCGCCTCGCCACCGATTTTATTTCCGAGGCATTCGGACTGCGGCCGATCGTTCCGGCGTACTTAGATCCTGCGTATAACATTTCGGATTTTAGTGTTGGCGTCACTTTTGCTTCTGCAGGGACTGGATATGATAATGCAACTTCTGATGTACTAGTAAGTCACCTTCCGAGAATTAATATAAATAAATTATTTTTACTTTTAAGTTTGAATTTTTAATGAGATAAAATTAATAGTATATAAATGAATTTAATGTCACACCTCTCTATAAGTTTAAACTTTTAATTGAAATGTAGTAATTTTTTCATATTAGAAACAAAAGACTCATGCCCAGTTTCCGTTATCCACATAAAACAACCTCCTTCCCAAATAAAAGAGTTGAGAATCTGATCCATATATAATTGAATTATTTTTTACATTTTTCTATAAGTTGGACTTGGTGAAATTCTTTCAATTCTAACTCTTTATGGTACTAGGTTATCATTTATATATAATAAAAATATTTTTGAATAATCACATACTATAAGAGTACATAGACTTGTCTGCTCTTCTTCGATCGGACCTGTTGTACTTTTTTAATATTATTATTAAAAAGTACAATTGCAAATAAATTCAGTCTTTTTGAATCTTTACAGTTTAATCGCGACTTTTGGATATATGACATTGTTAATAGTTCAGTGGCTTTTTTTTCTTTAAAATTTAAAAATAAATAATTTTGCATATTCTTTTTTATCCTCTTATATGATTCACAAATTTGAATTCTCAGGGAGTGATACCTTTTTGGAGGGAATTGGAATACTACAAAGAGTACCAAAAGAGACTAAGATCCCATTTTGGCGATTGGAAGACCATACTTACTATCTCCAGAGCATTGTACGTAATAAGCATTGGAACAAATGATTTTTTGGAAAACTATTATGCATTCAATTCACAGAGACGATCACAATATACAGTGGATGCATACCAAACATTCCTCATCGGGATCGCCAAAAATTTATCGTCGATCTCCACCATCTCGGGCGCGTAAAATAAGCTTGGGAGGCATCCCTCCAATGGGGTGTATGCCCTTAGAAAGGGCACAAAACGTGGCAAATGGGAATGAATGCATGGCAACTTATAATATAGTGGCAATGAGCTTCAATACTAAGTTGTATGATTTAGTAAGAGAGCTCAACAACGAAATTCCTGGCTTGAAATTGGTCTTCTCCAATCCCTATTATGCTCTTCTGCACATTATCACAAACCCATCCTCATTTGGTAAGATTTTGGAGTTATTTTTTCCCCTTAAATAGTAAAAAAGTGGGGCTAAAATCGAATTAATCTTAATCATTTACAGGATTTGAAGTTACTCAAAGAGCATGTTGTGCCACGGGAATGTTTGAGATGGGGTATGCCTGTGATGATCGCAATCCTCTGACGTGTACTGATGCGAACAAATACATATTTTGGGATGCATTTCACCCATCAGAACACACTAATAAATTAGTTGCACAACATATTGTCAAGACTTCTCTACACAAGTTCCTTTGATTCACAAAAACAACATTAGTATATATATGTATTTTATTAAATCTCATGGTACATTAACAAGTTATTTTGTGTCTTAAGTTTGGCATGCAAAAACCAAGTGAATCACACGATCAACATTGTCGTGTAAGCAAATTCCAGAAAGATGCATTTAAAATCACTGTAACAGACGGTGTACAAGTAAAGAATCCAGATTTAATAATGTGAATTTCGATAGCCATTACACGCCTTCGTTACACTAAAACTAGTTTTCAGCTCGATTCTTGCTTCTCTCAGATGTGAAAAAGAATGTGTACCTACAGCTCATCCTTGCCAACACTATCATCTCCCATGAGTTCTTCAAGGGAGAACTCGTCTTCTTCGATTATCTGTCCATCTTTGCCATCCCAAGGTTCAGTCTTCACAATTTCAGCGCTGCCTGCCAGTGGCAGAGTGCCTTTTCCACCTCGTCCAGCTTCTTTCACAAAATCTCTGAGAAAACAAATAGTTACTCGATCATACTTCTGTTTGCACTGCAACGCGTGTGTGTGTGTGTGTGAGAGAGAGAGAGATAGAGTGCTAACATAATCTGGTCACGCTCAAACGCGCTCTTAAGAGGGGCATAAGCTTTCTTTTTCAGATTCAGGGCTACCAAAGCTGGATATCCATAGCCTCCGACTCCAACGTGCTTTTCAAGATCAGGCTGCTTACCTGCAGCAGCCCAGAGGTAACTGCAGCATTTACCGAACTTCAGAAAATCATTTCGAACAGAAAGGTTACCTAAAAATATTGTTACTTTATTGATTTCAAGGACGATGATGAGATTTGGGAGTATTTATTCACTTGCCTGTAAGGGCTCTTTTGAACTTCTCTGCAACTGATAGGAAAAGCTCAAGGTACTTATTTCTACCCTCTGCCTTGGAGTCCAAAATATCTGGAAGGAATGCAACAAAGCAGATAGCAGCTGAACCACACTTCTCTTCCAAGACATCCTACACGATTACACAGGATTATAGTTTCATCGGTAAAAAAATGAGGAGTCAAGTTTGGGGAAAGGAGGGATCTTACTGGGCTAGTCAATTCAGTAACTTCAGGAGGGGAAGCATTCGCTTTCGAGGTGCTCTAAAGCAAATGATTCAATTCCTGAGGCTGATCGTGCACCTTCATATGGAAATGGGCTTTCTTTGTCAGCACCAAACACCAAGATAGTGGGAAATCCTTGAACATTAAACCTGCTCATCAAAGACTGGCAGCTCTGATTGGTTAGAAATGTGGAATATGTCATTAATATGCTAGATATCATGTTATCAAGCAAGGTATGTAGTCATTATGCTAAATACAGGGGGTATAAATCATAGTATTATACTGCAAAGCTTTTTATTCTTCAAGCAATTTTACAGCAGTTTTCAACAGTCAAAACAGATTTTTAACCCATGCCACATGGTACGACATGCAATGCACATACGTCAAAAATTGGCTATGCAACCATTTGGAGGAAGCATATAGGAGTAGTCAGCCAACTAATAGTGCATAACTACCGGATTTCTAAGATCACGAACAAGGTATACTCAATGCACTCAAAGATAGTGAATGAAGAAACAACGGGAGACCATCTAAGAAGTTATTGATGGCTTGTGACTTACTTTTTCTGCATCACAGTCAACATGACCCAACTTCACCTGGCCCTTGAGACTGTTGGCTGCCTTCTTCCACTCAGGAGCCAGCTTTTTGCAGTGCCCACACCTTCACAATAGCATATTGGATAACAATCCAAATGTTGAAAAACAATAAAATTTTTATAGTAGAACAGTCATGATGAACCAAAAAGAGCAAGAAAGAACTGCTTAGAATACAATTGGATATTTGGCATTAATATTAGCAGGAGTTGCCCCAAAATTTTACAGATTCTAACCCTACAGGGTTAAGAAACAAATATATAAAGCAGGCAACTTACCAAGGAGCAAAGAACTCCACAATCCAGAGGTCCTTGCTTTTGAGGACCAACTCGTCAAAATTACGTGAGTTCAGCTCCACCGATGCACTAGGTTCTGACTTCTGTTTGGAACCTCCTCCTGATTTACCATCCAGACGTTCCTTCAGGAGTGCTTTCACCTTTTGGGAATTCATCAAAGAGAAACTATAATTATCCATGCCTGAATCTCCTCATGTATGATACTATTCACAAGCAAAGCAGAAATGATAAAACATCCATGACTCAAAAACTTATTCAACTCAAAACATTTACCATCACATGATACATTGAATATATGGGCATTCAAGCACACCGGTGAGTGCCCACATGAATGAAAGAACACTTTATCAGAAGGATCGAGACGATTATATGTTGCAGAAAATGTGAACACAACATAATATATTACGGTGATGATTATTGATCCTTAAAACTTTATGGCCTCAAAAATAGTAATTGTGTGATTATATTTGCAGAATAAGAACAATGCAAAAATGTAATAAGTTCACCAGCAAAACAGTGCAACTGGTGAAATCAATAAATACAAAGCTTACAAGATAATAACCTCCAGAAAAACAGAAAAAACAAAAGATATCAAGCAAAAGGTGAAACTGATGAAATCAATAAATACAAAGCTTACAAGATAAATAGTCTCACCTGTTGCAATGCATATTCAGCAATGGGCTTAACATCCCTCGCTCCTTGATAATCTACGGGGCTTTCCCTGGTGCAAAGACCTTAATGGTCGGAAAACCTTTGATTCCATATTCCTACAGGACACAAGGATGAAAGATTTCAAAAGTGGGTCTGTTAAAACTACAAGAAGAATCGATCTAAGAGTAGATCAAGGTGTTGGTGAAATTAATGCGGCAGCAGCAACAGAGGAGAGACAAATTCTCATGAGACCAAGCTCCATAAATAAACAACTATGGTGTGTCGGAAAGAAGAATTATTCCACAAAAACAAACCTGAGCTAGTGATTGGTGAGCATCAGCATCAAGAGCTGCCACAGTTGCTACACCTTTCAAGACAGTAGCTGCTTTCTCCCACGCGGGTGTCAATGCTTTGCAATGACCACACCATGGAGCGAAGAACTCAACTAAAACTATACCATTAGAATTAAGGACCTGCAGATCATAAAGTGCACAATATGAGACGCATTATACCACTGATTCAGACATCGGATGAAATGATACAGCAGTTGAATCAAAATGTTTGAGAAACTGCACCAGTTGCAAAATCAAGATTATCCCACGTTCTCAATGAAATCTAAATCATCATCAAGCACAGCAACAATATGACAGAGTGGTATAAGACCAACTACCTATAACGTAAGGTCATGGGGCCCGATTAAAAAAAAAAAAAGCACAGCAACAATATAACTATGACTACATTCAGATTTAAATAAACCCTCAATTCAACACTCATGAAAAACATACTTACCACATTATAAACAAACCAAAAGAAGTAAATTCGAGGCGGATCTCAACTTCAATCACATCAACAGCTCAAATACGGCTCATAACAAAGCATTTTATTCAATTAAAGTCAAGGAGTAGTGCTCTGGAAAAAATGGGGGATATACTATAGAAGAACGTAAACTTGAGCAAATTCACTCGCGCACATTAAAAGAAAGATATAAAACCCTGAAACAGATAAAAGGACAAATTTGTGTACCTTGGACTTGAAATTATTGGGGTTTAGCTGAAGAACGGGTGATGATGGTCCGTACAATGCATAAACCCCTAAATTTCCAAACAATAACAGAACTATGAGTGGAATCAATGGCGATTTCTCCATTTCTTGGATTTCTCTATCTTCTAACTGAAAACCAATTCAGCTTCGGGGAGTTCAAAACCTGCTGCGTCTGGTGCTACGTAGATCAGACCAATAGGAATTCTCCACGTAATTCTTGTATGAATTTATTATATTCTTTAATTGTATTTATACTATTTTCTCTATATTTTAAATTAAAAGATGTCCCAAAAAATCTCACTAAATTAAATACTCCTACATTAATTTCCACATTATTAATTTCTTATATGTATCATATAACAGCATGGTAAATGAATCTGTTTCATTATGATATTATTATCTCATATAATTTTTTTCATAATTTTATTGTATGTATGGTGTATTTAAATAAAAAGTATACAAAATAAATTATATATTACTTTAATAAAAATATTAAAGTTAAATAATTTTTTTCCATCTTTCAGTTTTGATGATTGAGTACTTTTAATAATATAAGACATACTCTTTAATACTCCTCCGTCCCAAGAAGTTATGACACTTTCCTTTTTCGTCTGGTCTCCAACAAATTATGCACACTCCTAAAATGGAAACATCACATAATATTAGTATCACAAAATCATTTTAATCACAAAAATATCACTCTTATTCACTCTCTATTTTATTCTCTCACCTACTTTATATCATTAAATCACAAAAATACTCTTACAATTTATTCTCTCTCTTACACTTTATTCTCATAAAAGTCAATAAAATTAATTTTTCTTAGTTTTAGTGTCCCAATAATTGTGCACAACTTTTTAGGACGGGAGCAAATATAGATCATATCATTTAGTTATTACAATTGATATATTTAATAATGGAGTAAGTTTCACCATAAAACATTGTTGATAGTGGACTTTATCATAAACATTATTCTAGAGTTTAATTTAATTATATTTAAATTCAAATTTTTCGAGGCCATTGAAAACAACTTATCAGCTCAAAACCTTAAACACAAAGAAAATCGAATAAGTATTTTTTTCTTAATAAATTCGATGCATTTTATTAGGCGTAAATCTTGAAATCGGAGTTTACCTAAAACTCATTAGCAAGGCAAGTGCATTACAATTATTATTATTTTTTTGTGAAAATTACTGGAAATATTGATAGGGGCGAAACTGCAATTTGCATATATTTACTTAGCTTTCGAATTTTGGAGTTCATGGGCTTTCCCCCTGGACTGCGAGTATCTTGCTGCTATCACGAACTGGTCGAAAAACCTTTCTCCTTGTAAATTGATTCATTATTTATTAAGTAGAAACATAGGTTGCTTTCAAAGAAAGCAGAAAGTTAAAGATTTTTTTGGAATTAGAGGAATGTATAGAGGTATACCGCGTTTGAGGGCCTCAGGCTCCTCGATTGTGAACTATCTACAAGTCCCTCAGTTGAGAAGAAAAGCAAAGAATTCGCTGGCTGCTGCTCAGGACACTTTTTATTCTGTGAAGGTCGAATTTTTCATACATGTTTGATGGAGTGAATTTTGTTCGATTTTTAATCTGGGTTTTGGTTTTGGTTTTAGTTTCATTTTTTGGTAATTTTGTGTGTGTTTGGTGTTGCAGGATATCTTTGAGAGGCATAAAGTGGTGTTTACTATCTCCACTTCTATTGCATCAGTGGCTACAGCATGGGCTGGTATTTACCGATCCCTCTCTTGGTATTGTGTTTGTAGTATGAGGGTGTTAAGGATGAGGATTTTCTTGAAGTTAATCTTTCTTTCTCATGTACCTAGTTTTATGAATTCTGATGATAATGTAGATTCTTGGAGCTGAATTTAGAATTTTATTGCAACAAATTGAATCGAAGCATATCTAGTTTTAAATTCTAGGCATAATGGTGATGAAGAATTTGTAGCAAGTGTCCTTCTGAACAAAGGAAAACGATGGAATTTTTTGTTCCAACACTGTAGGATTCCGTTTGAATTAGTAGTTTAACTCGAGATAATTGTATGTTCAGTCACTTGATTAAAAAAATGGGACATAACCAATTCAAATGGTATTATAAATTGCCTCTTTGCCATTTGTTGATCATTTAATGTGGGTGTTGGTGCAGGGTATTCCTTACGTCAGCTTCATCAGTCGAGAGTTGAGCAAAGGCTTGAGTCGATTGAGAAAGCTGTAAGAAATTGCTGAATTCTTGTATAGTCTATCATTGAATCTTGTTTGCAATGTATCTGTAAAATCCAGACACGAGCAGTTGGCGTTAGATAAAGAGAAACACTTCACTTTTGAGGTTCTGAGCCATGAAATTTTTGGAGTCTGAGCATATAAAGATTTGGAGACTGTTGTTTTATTCTAATTTTCTATTTATATTCTTACAACCATCGCAGTGATGTTGATTTGCCATCATTGTTTATTTGGTCATTTGTTGTTCATTCTGCTCGTGGAGGGGAGGGCCGTCATGGGATTCTACAAAATTATTGGTCCCAGTCTACCCCGTATTGTCTACATTCGACTTTGTATAATCTACCAATGCTGAAATTTTCACAACTACTCTACAGTTTCTTGAATACACGACATTAAATTGCGAAATGATTACCTTTTCTTACTCTTTTCTAACACCCTCCAATTTGAATTACATGTGTTGCTTCTGTTATTCTTTATGTTTGATTATATAGCTGGATTTGTCGCGCAACTGTTGGTATACACAGTCGTTGCCTGTGAAAATATGCTATATAAGTTTAGAGAGGATTGTTGGAATATCGTCTATCAGTCAATGCCTTCTTCATGATACATTGTTTTTACTACTTTCCATTTTCTCGATCATTCTGTTGACAAGAGATTTTGATCTTTATTTTCTTGCAGATGAAAAATAATTATCAGATGGAAGATCCCGAGTTAAGAAAACTTGTCTCTGGAACTGTTAGTTTGCCGGCTTGTGTTGCAACTGCTGGAACCAGTTTAATTATAGGGTCAGTAACTTGTATTCAGTTTGATGCGTTTAGATTTATATAATAACTTTTATCCATTTGGAAAATTCTTCAACATCTCTCCCTGTTTTGCTGCTTGCAAATGTCTTTGTGTTATCCTTTTGTGAATTGACTCATCTAGTACACATATTGTTTCAAAACAGGTGGCTTAGCCCACCTAGCTACTGGGATTCTCACTTTCGTGGGAGACCCAAGTTCGATTCCCTTTGGAGCGAATTGTGAAGTTATAAGGTGGCTTGGAGAAATCTAGGAGTGTTTAGGTGCTTGGTGAATTAACTACTAACAGCTAATATTTACCGATCTAAAAAAACAATACACATATTGTTTCAACTAGAAAGGCTCAGTTACTTAAACGTACAATGCTTACAAACTTATTGACTCGGGTTTTGGTGAACTCAAGCTTGAATTAACTTGGAGCTTCTTGGTTGTGTTTAATTTGTAGGTTCGGTTTGGGTTGGCGCAGCAAGGCGTTGTTTGCCAAGCGAAAGTTGCGAAGGGAAGAGATGAAACTGCTGGAGCAAATGAAACCTAAAAGATGGCCATTGAAGTTCTTGAGGAGGCCCTTAATAAGATCAAAACCTCAACAAAATGCTGCTAAGATTTCACAACCTTTGCCAAATGATGCACCCATGTCACAGAGCTGAGTAGACGAATTCAACGACAGGTTATGTAGTTATTGTGCTAATCGTTTTCGACATATCCTCTTACGTTGGGATCCCCTATCTTTGTTTCGTGTTTCATTGCATCGCCTTCATGTTTATAAATGATTATGTATTGATGCAATAAAATACGAGAAATATCTAAGGGACACTATTGACAGATACTGTTATATGTCGATATAGGCTTCGTGTTAATTCTAACGTGGTGTTTCCAAATAAGATTTCAGGCCAGAATCTTTTTATTTTTATTTGAAAAAAACGAGTCTACTAATTTTGAAAAAGAAAAAAGGTGATTAAGTTTGAAAATGGCCCCTGAACATACATACAAGTTTAATAAAATACAAGTACGAGATGGGTGATATTTTCGTGATTTTGTATTCAACTAATATTTTTAATAAAATAAATAAATATTATATAAAAAATATTAACAAATTTTACAATGAAATTGATTCATGATATACTTACTTTTCCAATTCAAGCTGTCAAAGACTCAAAATTGGTTGTACATGTCACTTTTGTTATATTTATTTATTTTAGAACTTTAAACTTGGAGCATTGTATATTTCTTTAAAGAATCCTTTATTGTTCAATTATGTTATTTCAAGGAAAGTGGTTGATGTATTGGCTTACTGCATCAGATCGGTATACAACAACAATAACACATGACCTAATATTGCATTCTAATAAATATAATGAAATATAGTGTTAATTAGGATAATTAAATGGCCTAATTTAAATTTCAGTTCACAATTACCAAGAGTAAAGAAAATATGGTACTTTTTTGTACCACTAAATAAACAATTTATGAGCTAAAAGAATCAACAAGATAAAAATCTAACTATAAGATACACATAAAACTGAGCACCATTCACCAAAAATAGTACGCATCAAAAAGGTCACAAGTTATATAACGTAAATAAAATTCACAGTAACATATTCCTCTGAAGGAAACAGAATTGGTCAAAAGAAGCCAAAAATAAACCATCACCAAAATAGTGGTGGTACCACAATGCTGGTTTCAGGCATTATACAACAGTCAATCAGATTCGTGGTTAATGATAACCTCAGACGAGGCTTCCGACGAATGTGGAAGAGAATTGGAACAGTCAGGTGAATCTCCAACGCTTTTCGTATTCTGATGCTGATTCTTGTTGCTTGCAGTTGCTGCTCCCTTCTTGATCCAGTCACTCAACTTCGATGATTTGGCGACAGGCGTCTCGGAAACGGGCCCCAGTGACGCCGTTCTCTGATATGCAGGCAGAGGAGCATAAGTAGGAGTTAGAGGAGGGACACTCAAGCTATATGCATAAGAATATCCATCCATGGGGTGGTCAAATTTACAGGTTGGCCCATATTTGCAGAGACCGTACAGACTGTAATGCGAACATGGAGGTTGTCCCTACATTTGAACATAATTAAAGTCATCAAGTACGATATTAAACAATGCTTAAACCTTGTCAAATAACCTCATACTGAGCATGTTAACAATACTGCTACTTCCTACAACTACGAAGATTTTGGTAGATCAGCCCATCATAGATTGATTAAAAAGCAATATAGACCAATTAGTCAAATACTTTTATGCACCATTCGTGCACCCAGATATTATTCAATCAACTACTGTCTAATTTTTGAAAAAATCAGTTGGCTAGATGGTAATTCAGTTCCGTTCAGTGTAGGGTAATGATGAACATGAAAATAAGCAGCAGCAACTTACAGGTCTTAAAGGAAGCCCGAGTGGACCAAGAGAATTTGATGCTAATTGTGAGATCTTATCTCTCGGGTGATGATATTTGCATTCCAATCCATATTTACAAGTCCCATGTTCCATGAAATACCGGCATTCTGGCTGATCTGGTCTTTCAGGCAGATAATAGAGTGCTAGCCGTCCATTAGGTGCTGGTGCAGTGAGGACACTGGTAGTAGATAGGGGGTTCATGCTTCCCTAGTGATCACGAAATACATCATTAGAAGCATATGACATGAAGGATGAACTTTAACACATGCACAAACATATCAGCTGTAACAACAAGAGGCATATGGTGTCTAGACCATAACGTTTTTTAAAAATCAATATATGCTGGTTTTTATGAAGCTGGGAGGAAAGAGGATGGGTACTATTACTACAATAGCCTCTTAAAACAAATTTGATCTCCTTAACCTCTGAATAATTCCTTGCAAATTGCAATGCCAATATGCCGTACACTTAGCCAAACTCTGACCAATTCTCAGAAGGGTTTCATAACAATTTCCACCAACAAAAACCATGGTTTTGAAAGGAAATAGCATAGCAGCAGTATATTCTTGAGATTTTCCATATACTATTCATAAGAAACCATTCCTAAAATAGATTTATTGCAAGAATGAGTAAAGTAAAATTCAGGTGTCCAATATAGTTCGGTTGCCTATAATCCAAAGAATTAAAGAGTATATATATTAGTAGAAAATTACACTTAATAGAGAGGACATAACACAGCATACTGAACTAAAAATATCTCAACATAAAGCGTCATACCATATAAGTATTCCATCCTTGTGATGGAGATAGAAATAAAGGCATGTAGCTTTGTGGATGTTGGAGAGAACTAGCAAAATAAGTTGCTTTTGATAACGATGGAAGTTCACTTGCAGATGATGAACCAGATGATGGTATAACCCCAGAGCCACCAGAACCATAGATTGGTCCAGCTACAGGTAAGAAGTTAGTAGTAGCTAATGCAGGTTGAGGGTGATGGAACTTGCAAGCATATCCGTATTTACATAATCCAGTCCGCATATAATATGGACAGGGCCTTGTATCCTGATAAAATATAGGACACAAAGCTGTGATCATATTCGTAATACATTAATCCACTGCCGTATTTATCAAATTTCATGCTGCTAGTTGAATATGGATACAGATCCTCTCCATTACATTTGGAGAGAAATAGACATATTGTGTTGGTTCCACTTTTCTATATTTTCACTCATTATTTTATCATGTGTCTATTGCTCTCCAAATTTACAAGAAATTTACAGAAAAGTAATGGAGAAGAAGAACCAGACTATAAAAGAAATAAGCACCTGACGCATTGGAAGGCCCAACATATTCATCATGGCATCATCCTGCCTATCCTTAGGGTGATGATATTTACATGTAGATCCATACTTGCAGGTGCCTGTCTTTAGATAATACTGCAAGAAAACAAAAATCAATCACAGAGGCTATACATCTAAAAAATTCAAACCAAGGACTGCATTACTGTTCTAATAAAATATAAGACTACTGGAATGAGCAAAATCCAGTGACGAAAGTTATACGCATTGCTAACCATAGACGAACATTTATACATCACTCACTTTGTAATGCAAGAACAACCACCAGATACAGCCAAAACTAGAAGAGTCACAACTAACTGAAAAATTCTAACTAGAAGAGTCACAACTAACTGATTGGGACGCCAATACATATTATTCAATTAACTTGGTAAACATCTCATGATTCATGAATCAAGAGCTTACACTAAAAATAGGGTGTAATTCTATACATGGTAGAGTGTAGACACAAGACAGTCAATTTAGTTAAGATTTGCGATGTTAAACAAGCAGAGTTACTCACTTAAAGAACATCAGAAGACACAGCAACACCATTTAAAAAAGGTAGGTTACTTAGGTAGTGTTTAATACTCCCATAATGTGACATGCTATTTTACCATAAGGAATACATGCATATAAACTTCCTAGTCAAATTAATCCACAGCTCAGTAAGAAACAGCCACGTTGCTGCTTCTTTGAGTGAACTTCAGTACAAGGAACTAATAGTTCATTCAATTAAGAATGTAAGAAGTAATATCCGGTGGGCCACGTGGAAATAAACCAACCTAAATTGAGCATTCAACTGAAACGGAGAAGTAATAACTATAATGATAAGGTGATTAGTGTTACTTACCATTATAGCCTTTATTAGGATAAGAAAATAATAGATGGATTGGTGTATGACCATGCAAAAGTATAAGCTACCAATAAGCAGGCCAAAGAATAAGAACTAAAGGTTGGTCGATCACTTATAAAAACATTGAATTCAATACAAAATTACAAATGCACGATATACCATAATCCTTTACAAAGAAGTTAAGAAAGATAAATACATTACCCCGCAATCTGGTTGTCCAGCTCTCTCAGGAAGGTCCCTTGTGGGTTTAACACCATATACCTAGCCATCATCAATAACAACAAACAAGAAAAACCGAAATCATTCAGAAAACATCTTTCTTTCACTTGAATCAGTAATCATACACAGCTCTTTTCATAAAGGCTTTTACTTGTCCTGGATATGAGGGATGGTTGAAACGACAGTTGCTTCCATAACCACAAGACCCTGTTCTCAAATAGTATATGCAATCGGGTTCACCGGGTCGATCCGGGTAGGAGCCCAGCTCATCACTCACTCTGCCATTGGCATCACTGCCTTCAACCTTTAGCTGTCTCATTGCCTCTGCCAACATCAATCACTAACTCAATATTTAACCCAAATCGAAAACACATAAACGCACAAAAAGGTAGCATTATTCAAAATCGAGTTCCATTACCCCACAAAATAAATAATTAAATAAAAAAATTAGAACTCGATGCAAAAGTGTTATACGGGAACATCGCATTGATCAATCACCGTTACTAGAGACCGATCATCAGCGAATACAAAGATCATCACTTCAAATTAGTATACCCAATAAAGCCCTCATTAAAAAACACAGTGCGAATACAAAATTGCAACAAAATTATGAATAAATCAGCAAAATAACCTATTACCTTGCAACAGAACAAAATCATACCTTCAACTCTATCGGACGTCGAACCATTCCTCTGTAATTTCCGATTCCCCGGCATCGATTTTTCCAAACTTATATCTACACTGTTCTTAATACGATTATTAAAACCTTTATTGTGCTTTAGATTTCGATATTATTACTACCCCACTGAATACACATGCGTGTGATTATGATCAAAGTCGAAAATTCAGAAATCACGCCAAGTTTTAATGCCGGAACGAAAAATAAAAATCAATATCACTTGGATTCTATCATCATTCAAATTATTCAGTTTCTCTCTCTAGAATTTGCCTTCGGATCTTCGAAAAAGTCCCAAAATTGAACTGATGAATTCTGCACAAAAGATTTTCTTGCACTCGTGTAAGATTATATTAAATTAAATTGACCAAATAATTTATCACGACAGTGTTTACGAAAAAACGAAAAGGAACTGGGCACATGCTAAAGGACAGATTTAACCTTTCAGTTCCTCTTCCATATAATTTTCTTTCTTTTATTTTATTTATTTTTATGAATGTAAGCTATTTATATAATACTACGCAATATTCATAAACAGTATAAATTGTTAAATTAATTAGGAGTAATATACTTAGAGGTTAACTCATATTGGAATAAATGTGTTGTTCAAATAGAAAATTCAGTACAATTATCTTTTTAACTATTTTTCTTCATTCAATTTCAAATTTTCGTGATCTAAAAGATTTCATAGTGCTTTTTTAATTAGGAATATTTTTTATTTTTCATCTCATACTTTTAATCATTCAATTATTACTCATATCTTATATCTTATATATACAATATATTAATTATTTTCTTAAATTGATTAAGTGTGGAACTAACTAAATTTCGTTCCATACAAAGGTATGTTTCACACTTAATGCATAATTTCTTAAATAAAAATAATATAATTTTTTTATCTAATTTTCTCAAACATCTCAATATTATATTATATGTCATTATTTTTTACATACTAACTCAATTAAATATTATTAAATATTTTTATTAAAGTTGAAAACTATCGTATCTTATAAAAATAATTTATATTATTAAACAACTCTTACATTAAAACATATGTTATATTAAGTTCGAAATGAAAAGAATATTTCTTAATATTATTGTAGATTTCTAAAAAAATATTTATTACGGCGTAGTGATATATCATTAAAAAAACAACTTATATTAATTATAAAACAACTATAACATGATATATCATTGCAGACTATTGCACGAGAGTGATATTTATCTTGTGTACATCCTCAAACTATCATAATTAATTTTCTTATAAAAATAAATAAATAGCATGATGTGTTATGTGATTTATCTCTTAATACATACTCACCCCAAAAGTTTCTCATTTATTTTTGCCTTTAACACACAAATTTCTTACTAACACACATATTAAGAAATGTAATAAAATAATAATATAGTACAATGATATCATGAAAAAGATAAAAAAATGTAAAAGTGTATTAAATATATTATTGAAAATATCAAAAGAAAAATAAAAACCTTTATTACGAAAAACTAAAAAAAAAAAGGTGAAATTTTTACTAGAATGAAGAGAGTAAGGCAAGATTATTTTATTGGCTAATAAATGACATAAACATGATTTATTGTTAGTATCCGAATCAAGAAAATAATAAATATTTTTATATAATATAAACCTATAGATAAATATTTGCGGTTTTTTACAAGGATAAATATCGTAATTGATAGTGGGTATATTGTATTTTAAGGGATAATATCATATTTGGTCATCAAACATAAGTTTAATTTTACTTTTGGTTATTAATTTTCACTCGTAATTAAAAGTAGTCTTGACAATTTCACTTCTATAATCACTTTTAATTAGAACATTAATTGATTGTCAATTGATTTAATAAAATTAAAAATTTAGAGGTTAAAAGTGAGACAAATGTTAAATTTAGAAACAAAAATTATTAATTCTAAATATATATTGTTTTAAATAATTATGTTTTGATTCTTACAATTAATTGACGGTTAACTAATAGTCTAACAAAAATTATTAAGAAAAATATAATTTCATGGCTATTTTTTTATAAGAAAGAAAATTTGGTAACTATAACAAAAATTAAGATTAAATTTAATGAAACTGAGATTGAGATTAAATTTATTGACCAATGAACTCTATTTTAAAAAATAGAGAACTTTATTGACCAATGAACTCTATTTTAAAAAAGAAAAAAACTGATAGGTTAGGGTTGTTTTGTCATTTCACTGTCATAATAAATGCAATGGTACTAGGAATGAGGAATTGGGCGCGAAATACAGGAAATATATTACTTTTTTATATTTTATTTTTCACAAAATGCGACAAATCGTCGCCGTTGAAGGAGGCAAAAGTAGTAGCGTGGGCTGAAAGCAGGAAGATCTGCACCGTTAATATTTTTTATCTTCTCTGATTGAGCAACAGCCGTTGATTAGAGGAATTACATGGGGGTCATATATTGGAACTGTACTCCTTTTCTAAAGAAGTGGGACCCAAAAAGAACCGACCTAGACTAGGAGGCTAGCATAACAAGGGTAGCAAATTTTATTTTCGAATAAAAAAATTGCTAATACCAAAATCAATAGTGGATTATTTTAACGTAATCTTATTTTAATAGAATTAATTGTACGCAAATATATTTTTTTCGATAAATATTATTATTTAGTAGTTAATTCACCAAACACCCAAAAACTCTAAGATTTCTCCAAACCAATTCGTTCCCAAAGGAAATTGAATGCGGATCCCCCACTAACCAATGATCGGGTGGGGCTAAGCCACTTGGTTGTAGGGAGGACAACGGGCGACTCTAAGAAGGGTTTGGCCTGTCCCCCGCCAGAAATTTTTGGACTCGTTACCGTCCCGCCTCGCTCGGACCTACCCACGAATCGACGGTTTAACTCGTCCCCGCCTGCTTTTTTTTTTTAATATTTTCACATTTCTAAGTCTCAAGTCTCGTACAAATATAAAAATTTATCAATATTATTTTCAAAATATAACTTATTCACGTGAAACATTAAAAGCGCAACAAATAAAAATTAAAATATCATTAGTGTCTTAACCATGCAACAAATGACAAATTAAATACAAATATTTAAATTCAATCACACGTTAAATAAATTATAAAACTTTTAATATATATTTTAAATAATTAAATAAAATAATTAATATATATATAACTTTTAATTAAAATAATTAAAATATAAAACTTTTAATATTTTATTTTAAATAAAATATAACCCTAAACCCTAGAACATAAAATAATTAAATAATATATATATATATATATATATATATATATATATATATATACCATATGATGCCAAGACTCGTCTCGGACTCCAAAGAAAGACCCATTTGATTGGGTTTTTACTTGTCCCGCACGGGCCGAATTTGTGGTGGGTTCGGATTTTGATCCCGTCCCATTGTCATCCATAGTCGGTTGTATGTAAATAGTTCTTACTTGTGTTTTTTTTTAAAAAAAAAAACCAAAACAACTTAGATTATTATTACCGCAAATGCAAATCGAGTTCGAAGCCTCACCACAAAGTTTGGCGGGTCACCCAACAAAACGAGTTCTCAAACAAATAAAAATTCCTAGCAAATTCGTGAGCCCAAGTATTGGCATAACATTTAACAAAATTAACTAAGAACAACGGTGAGTTCTCTAAAATTGACTTGCAAAGTTCTTACTTGTGTTGAGTAAAAAAATGTTAGGCCATCTCCAAACTCTCTAAAATAGAATACAAATTTGCTCCAAATAGTGTTCAAATACAATAAACTGTTCAAAATTTTATACATACAATTATAAAATTAATTTAAATATAATCACAATTCATTGTTAATATAATTACAAGTCTTTTATTATAATATGAATTTTTTTATTGTGTAATTTAATTTTTATTTTCTTTGACTTTTATTGTTAATATAACATATTTATTTTTATCAACCAAAAACATGTACAATACAAATTGTATAAATTAATTTTATTAATAAGTTTATATATATAATGATTGAAATATATTAAAATGAATAAAATTATAAATAGAATAAGATATAGAGTATATGGTTGAATTTTTTTTTTTAAATAGAGTATATAAAATTAGAATAAAGACATGTATTTTGGAGTTGTGATTTGAAGAGGTCTTATAAAGTACAATAAATTTATGTTATCAATTTATCATTGAAATCTTATAAAAATAAATATATAATTATGGGGTAGCATTTTATGTCTAGTTGCACAATAAAAATTATTGCAAACTATTATTTTAAATAAAAAAATAATTGATATTTTTTGTGAAATAATCAATACCCGATATATTAATAATTTATTATGACACAACTAGTATTTTTTAAAAATCCATACTAATCACACATTGCAGCTGATATATATAAGTTTTTTACAAAATATATATAATTATTGTTTTCTAGTCTAGTTGGCTGAGATAATTTATAGGAATTTTTGGATATGATGATTGAAACTTTAAATTTTTATAATGAAATAAAGATTCATTTTTGGCGAGAGCAAGATTATTATAATTTGATTTATCTTACTACATAGTTTTCCCTAGATTTTGTCATCCTTTATTTTTATCATGTTGTCATGTTATTAGAACCGCAATGATCATATGCATAGGAAGGACAATTTTATACGCGAGATGGTAGTGACATAATGCAATTAAATTAAATTATTAGTATAAAATTCGAAATGTCGGAATAACTTGTCCATTTACTATTTATCTATGTTTTGTTAATTTGTGCATTTACTATTCATCTATGTTTTGTTAGAGCTTGTTGGGTGGAATTTGCTTACTTTGATTATTCATTTCACTTTTCGGCAGCAGCGGAGGGAGGGGTACAACTGTACCCCAAATTAAAAATATCCCCTTGAGTTGTACCCCAAGTTAAAAATACCACATTCTATATTTTATATATAAATATATGTATGATAACGCAGTGGAAATAGAATCATACCTATTCACCTTAATAGGTGAAGACGAACCAATTCTAAGGTCGAATCTGCCGATCAAGGATGAACCCACGAACCTCACGATCTTCTGTGTATTCCTATCCCTTTCCTGGACGTCGTGTGGTGGGCGACGATCTTCTAGGAAGTCGAATCCGCCTCCTCCTTTCTTACGTTTTTTCACACGCCTATGAGGCTCGGCGTAGGGTTTATTTATAAGCTACAACAGGGACCCTAAGGAGGAATTAGGATTGGGCCTCCCGATGGGTCTAAACGCCCCGTGTTCGTCCGAACACTTCAATTAAGTTCATCAATTATAACTCGATCCACTAAAGAGCTATAATTGAACTATCGTCCTAATCCCATATTACAATATGGGCTCCTTTATTATGTGTACGTTTATTTCCCCGTGTTTAAGATATCGAATGTCCATAAATTAAATAAGTTCGGACAACTTAATTAATTTACATCTAATTCCAAGAGTAGTACCACTCATCTTTATGATCATGTCGATTAAATCCACCTGCAGGTTTACATGATAATCTTTATGAGCTCCTCAGGACATCATCATCCTAAATAATTAGGACACTGATTCCTTCTATAATCAACAAAGACACCATATAAACAAGTGTTATCTCCCAATTCACCGAGCCTATTTAACGGTTAAATGGTGACTCGAACCCATGATCTAATTCACCAAGCCTATTGATTTAATAAATCTCACCCATTGGCAAATTAAAGAAACATACACCGAGTACACGTGCCCATTATTATATAGGGATTAAGAAGACGTACATCCATAATAACAGAGGTCTTGTTCTTTTATATAGTCAAACAAATTGAACAACCTCATATGGTCCTCGCTTAATAGATACAAAATGTACTAGTGTAACTTTATAGTCAAGATAGACTAATACCAAATTACACCACAACTGCTCCAATGGTTTGTCCAAATCCATCTTGGTTGTGAGCAATTATTTATAATCTATAAGGAACCGATAACATGATATTCTATGTGACACCACACACCATATTATCTACAGATAGACTAACTGACAAAAACAATGATAGATGTAGCAATCATAAAAACAAGTATTTTGATCATAATGAATCTCATATCAAAAAGATGTTCATACGAAAAGTTAGGCTTATAGTATACATCATAACAAAGACAGGTACAACTGTAACCCAAATTAAAAATATCCCCTTGAGTTGTACCCCAAGTTAAAAAATACTCCATTCTATACTTTACATATAAATATATGTATATAAAATTATATATGTATACTCTACTTCATCTATTCTATTTTAGATGGCTCAAACTAAAATGACACGAATTTTAATGAAAAAATATTTATTAATATTAAAAAGTGTAAAGTTGAAGGTAAATAAATTATTTTAATTTTATTGTAGGAAGTTGCTTTAGTTTGTTAGGGTAGAGTGAGTAATTGAGTAGTATGAGGTATAAATAAGAGATGTTTTGAATAGTTTAGGTTGAAAGGGTAGAATTACTTTTTGTTATTTTGGGTATGAAAAATAAAAAATAAGACATCTATTTTTAATTTTGAGCAATTTAAAATGGGACGGATGGAGTATTATTTATATAGATTTAACTATTATGATAATGTCATTGTTGCTTCCGAAACTGGAAATTTTGACGGGCTTAATTATAATTGTAACATGATTTGAATACATATTTTTTCATTTGCATTGAGTTGTATGACACTTTAAGTATAACATAATATTTTTCAATAAAAGAATTATCATTTTTAAGGTAAAATGTATCACTTTATCTAAAAAAATATGTAAGATTATCATTTTTTAAGGTAAATTTTGAAAAATTAATACTCCCTCCATCTCGAAAAACTTATACATGTAGGAGGATACACACTTTAAGAAAGAAGAGTAATGATTGAGGTTTTGGGGGTAATTTTGTAAACTTTTATATATAAAGTAAAAAAATTATTGGGTTATGTGTATGTGTGAGTAAAAAAGTAATAACATTTTATGTAAATTTTAGTGGAAATTGTATGTGTGAGGTGGAATTTATAAAGAGTTTTCATTGGCGAAGCTTATAGTGGGACGGATGAAAAAAAAAGTGTGAAATATTTTATGGGATGGAGGGAGTACTTGTCTATCGAAAATTACACGATGAACTCGATTTCACATAGATTTTAATCTATTATCTATTATTTTTTTGTACCCCCAAATTTTATTTTCTCGCATCTGCCATCGCTTCGCATATACATTACTCCCTCTATCCCATTTTAAATTATTCAAAATTATAAAAATAACTACCTTGTTTTTGTTTTTAATATCCAAAAAAAAAAAGTCTTCTCAAATTCAAGATTTCAAAACATCTTTTATTTACATTTTATGTTATTCAATTACTTACTCCACTTCACCAACTAAAACAATCTTCCTCCAATAAAATTGAAATGACTCATTAACCCTCAATATTACACCTTTTAATATTAAAAAAATAATTCATTAAAACTCATATTATTTTAAATTGAATAATAAAAATAGGATTGAAGGAGTATTTTCTTTCACTACATATTATAATATAATATACTTATAACAACGGTAATTATACAAGCCGAATCGTCAAACTCAAATACTAGAAAATAATCGCTCTATTGATTTAAAATTACATAAATAAATACATTCTCTTATATAATTACCAAGCATAATTTTTAAATTTCTTGTCAAGTGGCTTGTAAAATTAAGCGCACAGTTAAGTCTATCTACTAAAACGATATAACTTACATAATTTTCAGTGTTACACTTTGTATCGTATGTATGACAACAAATATCAATGCTAATAATTCGAATACAACATAAAATGGAATACGGAAGATAAAATAGAAAAAGCAAATTGCTAAAATATATTCGTTACTTGTGAAATTACTACATTTAATATTTATTAATATGTGAATAAGAATTTCAATTTATAATAGATTATTGAGGAATAATTATTACTCCCTACTTAACGGTATAAATAAGAAATATAATAAAACCCCATCGTATTTTTTAAAATTTGAATAACAATTTCAATTTTTATATTTTCCCAATATACACATAACAAACTTGAGAAGCAGTAAATAGAATAAAAATAATTAATATATTTTCCATAGATTATCCAGCTGCCCGGCGGATATTCTATAAAACTGAAAAATCTCCATCCCCCTCCCCCTCTAAATTCGATTCATCGCCCCTACGAGTCAATTCGTTCAGCACAGCAAACGGATGGGGGATAGCTCGATGGGCGTCGCGGTGCCGGCGGTTGACAAGTCGGAGATGAGTGGCGATGAAGCTCCGGCGGCGGTGGAGAAGGAATTGATGTGCCCAATATGTATGCAGATAATAAAAGATGCCTTTTTAACATCCTGCGGCCATAGCTTCTGCTATATGTGCATCGTAACTCATCTCCAGAACAAGAGCGATTGCCCATGCTGCGCTGAGTTTCTCACTCCTTCTCAGCTCTTCCCCAATTTCCTCCTCAACAAGGTTCCAATTGTACCTAGATTTTTTTTTCCGTGTTGTATTCTGTGTTTTAGATTTTAGGAACAATGACGATCGATCTAGTCCTGGGAAATTTTATCCCATCTTTTTAAGTCGAGAAGAATTTGTCTGATAGATCTGTTGGACAACAATGGCGGTTCTATGTAATGATCAATGCTCCTTTTTTCTGCAGCACTTTCTTGACTACGTTACTGTATTTTTGGTTTCGTACTTAGTTTGCATCTTGAAATAGTTCAATTGACAATGCAGCTTACTGTTATAAGGTTTCTCTGTGCCACATTTGTAGCTATTGAAGAAGACATCTGCTCGTCAGCTATCAAAATCTGTGTCTCCAGTAGAACAATTTCGTCAGTCGTTGGAACAGGTAATTTTGATTTCGGAATCCCTTAAAAATATTGTTCATGCTAGGGTCAGTTCGGATATAATTGGTCAAAAATAATCTCTGTCAAAATGTTTTTTATACTTCCCTACGGCATTCTTGGTTGTAATTTATTTATTTATTTATTTATTTATTTATATCTCAGCTACTATTGTTGATAGTAAACTCCACACATCTGAGTTAGATATAAGGTATGCCTGTTTTTCAGGTCACAGCAGCTTGTCCTACCTTTTCTGGTTGTTTGTTATTGGACAATGTCAATTACCAGAAAAAGATAGCATTTATTTTTATTTTTATTTTTATCAAGGATAACTAGCTTCTTGTATTTTATTTTTCTTCTTATTTGCAAGTAGTTTTGTAGGTTGTATGTTTTGGTGTTTCTTTCAACTGAACAGTGTTCAGAATTGTCTGTGTCAAAAGAATGTAAACACGTGAACTACCTATAATAATTTTAAAAGTATATTCCTATATTAAACAAAATTTACAGAAGGTTAGTTAAGTAAGTTTATGATTTGACCAGGTTCATGTCTCTTTTATCTCTTCTATTGCGTCTTTAAAATGCTTTTAAGGAAAACTAGATTTGTTCCAGAACTAGACTGCACTCCTGACTGTTAATTACTCCCTCCGTCTCAATAAAAGCTTCCTGTTTTCCTTTTATTCTGTCCCAATAAAAACTTCCTGTTTCATTTTTTGGTATACTACTCTCATACATTTATCTTTATACTTTACATTTATTTATACCACTTGTCACTCATATAATTCACTAAATTGCTTTTATACTTTTTTTTCTCTCTCAAATCACATTACTTGTACTATACTATTATTCTATTACACTCCTTAATTTGCGTGCCAAAAACAAGTGAGAAGCTTTTACTGGGAGGTCCGGGACGGAGGGAGTATGTATGATGATGGACAACTTCTCTTATAATACTCCTCCTAATGTGGATCTTCTTGATCTTGCCATCATTCATTTTCATAACTTGTTGTGACTGCACTAGTGTAAAAATCATGCATTCTTATTTTGATTTACTCCCAACCAGAAGATGCTCTTGTTTTTCAGTTCTGATACTCGACCTTAATAGCACTGTCCTGTTCATGCAGCATATTATGCAATTTCTCAATGATAAGCTACCTTCTATATCTGCTTTTTGGCTTTTCCTGCAGAGGCTTGATGCCTTTTCTCCTTAGACAGGGTTGTGAAGTTTCAGTAAAGGAGTTGGACTCTCTATTGTCTCTGGTAGCGGAGAAAAAGAGAAAATTGGAACAAGAAGAAGCAGAGAGAAACATGCAAATTCTGCTGGACTTTTTACATTGCTTAAAGAAGCAAAAAGTTAATGCACTAAATGAGGTTTGTCCATATCAGCATTTAATACAGAATGGTTGATAATGAAATAGTTATTTGGTTTCTATATTTGGTTAGTTACACTGTATGTATTGAGTAATTTTGTATGTTTGCTTGAGTACTCCTGCGTCCCTGGAAGAATTTTATGGTGTTAGATTAACAACCCACTCACTCTTTGCGTATTAGATTAAAGAAAAACATGTTATACTCGAACATAAAAGAGCACCTGTCTTGTCCAAAAACGATGGCAAGATATGATCCATATAGCCGGCCCCACATAGTGGGATATGGACTTAGTTTGTTGTTGTAGTAAACAGGATAATGACTTTATTTCCTTGTGGTCCTTCTGGCTTTTTGCCTTTGTGTTATTAGTTAATGTTTTCTTAACAATTAATTTTTGTCTCAATGTGGGTACTCTGTTGAAATTCCAATGTGAGATTTCTTCAAATTATATTGAGGAGTACCTTTTGGAATTTCTTATAGATGATATAATGTTTCACTCAGGTACAAAATGATCTCCAGTATATCAAGGAGGACTTAAGTGCTGTGGAAAGACGTAGGATACAACTATGCCATGCAAGAGAGAGATGTTCAGTCAAACTGAAGATGCTCTCTGATGATCCTCTGGGAATTCGATCTCGCACTTCTTCAATGGATAGAAGTATGCCAGGCGTTGTATGCAATTCTTGCAGCCCACAAAGAGGAGTAACTTCTATGAACTTTCCGTTAATGAAAGATGAGGGAAAGGCTCAAGCTAACCCTCTTGTGACCAAGAGCAAGGAAGCTTCTCTTAATGACCTAACGTCACATCATACAACCCAATCTGGTTCATCAGTTATGCGGAAAGCGTGTTCATGCACAGGTTAGCAAAGAAGTTTAATCGAGAAGCCACTATATGGAAATAAGTTTCTAACTTACCAAGTATGATTTCAATGGCAGAGAAACTAGATTTATCTTTGTTTTAATTATTTATATTGATAGCCTTTAAAATCATGGAAAAAAATTATAGCAAGATGACCATATTTTTGTGTTGCGAGTTTGATAGATATTATCAATGTCATTGTATGTTATCATTATATTGTACTCACATCAATTTAACTTTCTTATTCTTTTAACAATTTCTTCATGTGAATTAGTAAGCTGAAGCCTGTAAGCAAATAACTTAGAAGATTTCTCATGAGAGACTATGTACATATATTGATGGTTGGTCTGATAATATTTCATTCGAGTCAGTCTTAACACATTGACTTCTCTCATCAGGATGCTAACATTTAAGTAAATATTTTGTATATTTCAAGTTGATAGTAATATATTTTTCAAAAACAATAAAGCTGATGATCATAAACGCCTTCACCTGTCATCTTCTCCTTATAGCCCCTTTGCAGGGTTTGATTAATTAACTCAAATTCTCAAATAAGATTTTGCTCTGTCAGTTCTTAACAAACTTAGTAATATTTGATGAATCAGAAACAAGTTAATGAATCCCTTTCTCAAATGCTCTCTTTGAGAATTTGCTTTATTCTGCAGTTTAATGAACTTCAAGAATTTTACTTGCAAAAGAGACGTCAATTACTCAACCATTTAGAGAAGCAAGAAAAGAAAGACAAAACAACCATTACAAGAGAAGGTTATAGTTCTGGTCTAGCAGATTTCCAGTCAGTTCTAAGTACATTCACTCGGTACAGGTAGATTCACATCCACTGAAAATTTCTACTATCTGACATGTCTATCATATCTCTTAATGACCATTTTTGATGCTGGTTTGAAACAGTCGACTAAGAGTAATTGCTGAACTTAGGCATGGGGATCTCTTTCATACAGCCAATATTGTTTCAAGGTAAGTTGTAAATCTGGAGAGTAACTTGCATGTTTATATCATCTGGAAAAATCTCAATGTGAAAGTTCTCTTATTAAAATAGAAAGAATTACAACCTACACTAAAATAAAGCCTGAATTGATGAAAAGACGACGAGACCAGAGTTCTCGTGGTCTTCTTGGAGAAATATCTTATCCATGGACTAAACATGTTACTTTGTCACGACATTCTACTTTTATTATACCTTCCTTCGAGATTAATGAGAGTAGATTTTTGTGTATCCTGCTTGAATAGTTTATTTTGAAATTTGTTTTCTCACTTTTTATTTTGGTTTCTGCTTAAACACATGAAGTACTCTATCGTTGTTTGCAGTATAGAGTTTGATCGTGATGATGAGCTGTTTGCCACTGCTGGAGTATCACGAAGAATAAAAGTTTTTGATTTCTCTTCAGTAGGTTTTCCTTCCTCATCAGCGCTTTCCTTTCCTTAGGTGGACATTCATGAGCCTTCTTTTGCTCAAGTATAATTGCCAAGTTAAAAATGGAATAAACCTAAGGCCACTTGTCCTTTTGTAAATCTGAAACTCATTCTTTGTAAATCTGAAACTCATTCTTAATGCCTTGTATCTAACTTTAAGGTTTTAATTACAGGTTGTAAACGAACCTACCAATGCTCACTACCCTGTTGTTGAGATGGCAACCCGATCTAAACTTAGCTGCTTGAGCTGGAATAAGTTCACCAAAATCATATTGCTAGTAGTGATTATGAGGGTATAGTAACTGTTTGGGATGTAACTACACAGCAGGTACGTGTTGTACATCAACTATTTGTTTTTTCTTCAGAAAAGGAAAAAAAAAAGGTGAGGATAAAACATTCCCCAAATTGATAATGGTTACAATATTTTTGTCTTCTTCAGAGTGTTATGGAATATGAGGAGCATGAAAACGTGCATGGTGTGTTGACTTTTCCCCAGCAGAACCGTCAATGCTTGTGTCTGGAAGTGATGACTGCAAGGTAAAGAAAGAAACCTTTTTAATTAGGATGAATGTAATGAACAGATTAAGAAACATTTATGGCCTGAGATTTTTATATATAGTTTTTAGTTACACTCTTCTTGATGGCAAGTTCTGGAAATTTCAGGTCAAGATTTGGTGCACGAAGCAAGAAGGCAGCGTCTTCAACATTGATATGAAGGCAAATATATGTTGTGTAAAGTATAATCCTGAATCTAGCAACTTTATTGCGGTAATTTTGTTTCTCCATTAACCTCCTGCCCCCATCTTCCGATTAACATCTGCTACTGTTGGGATTAACGTACCTTTTCATCGTAATTTGTTGTTCATTCCCTTTGAATAACTGGAAATTTGGAATAATATTATCTAGTATGAATGAATTCTAGCAATCCTACATGCATATCCTGTAGAATACATACAAGATCAAGCAAAAGAAATACCTTGAGAATATAAAAAGCAGTTGCTAAGATCATAATAAGGAGCCTGCATTATCAAATGATTTAGTTTGTGATGAACTAGACGTTTTACTAGTTAATATTGAATAAATTGTCTCGGTGATCGTAATTGTGATTTCTTTGGAGCACAGCACAGTATGCCTAATAAGATACCACTCATTATTCAGGTTGGTTCTGCAGATCATAATATCCATTACTATGACTTAAGAAATACTTGCCATCCACTCTATGTGTTCACTGGCCACAAGAAAACCGTTTCGTATGTAAAATTCTTGAACAGCAACGAGCTTGCTTCCGCATCTACAGATGGCACTCTGCGACTATGGGATGTTCGAGAAAATATGCATGTAAGTTTCATATTAGTCCAATTATCTATAATATAACCATACAAACACAATATAAGAATCATGTTAGGAATTTGAGGGCAAATACTTCTATGCACCAGTTGAAATGGTATTAGTTGTTTTATGAAATTGTATTATTTGTGTTCCTTGAACAATATTAGTGATACTCATTTGTGAGAGTTGTTTCCAGGTTCGTACGTTTAAAGGGCACATGAATGAGAAGAATTTCGTCGGGCTCACAGTGAACAACGAGTTTCTAGCTTGTGGCAGTGAAACAAATGAAGTGTTTGTCTACCACAAGGTGAGGATACTACACTTAAACTTCTAGAATCTTCTATATCATCTTATCTGTATCTTTCTCCTTTACAATGAGGCGAGTTTCATCTCAGGCTATCTCCAAATCCGCGACATGGCATAAATTTGGATCTCCGGATGTGGAAGGCAGTGAAGATGATGCAGGATCTTACTTCATAAGTGCAGTATGCTGGAAGAGTGGAAGCCCAACTATGTTAGCTGCAAATAGTAGAGGAACAATCAAAGTGCTGGTACTTGCTGCTTGATGATTTGTACAGCCGATTGGTTTGTGGTACTAAAATATTGGGAGTTTTATGATTATTTCACATTTATGCAATATTGAAAATAGCGATATGTTGTAACTAATTCTTTGTCTATTAATATTATAACATGAAATTTTGAAGTACATATTATAGTTTTTTATTTTTTGAGTTGAAAATTTTCAGTTTCTAGTCTACTTAAATTCGACTAGATTTATTCACTATAAAAAAGATGTGAATTAATTTATCACCATTTCTCATATCTTATATGTTTGTACGTTTCAATTCTTCAGACTCCAGACAGCTGAAAAGCTACATAAGACGAAATAGGATATGCATAACTAAAAGGAGGGTAGATGTTGTTAGAACAACTATTGAGGTACCGCTTTGGTTGGGGTATTAGAATTAGGTGATGGGAATAACTAGTGATTCATTTTCATTGATGAATTTTGAAAATAAAGTTAAGTACGAAAAATTTGAGCGAGAAAAAAGTTGAGCGGGGAAAAATGAATAATTGTTAAATGATTGGTTATAAAAGGAAAATTATGTAATCAAAATAAATTAGTGATTATTTTAATTTTAAATCAATTCCAAATTATAAATATTACCAAAGATCATCAATGAAAATGATTAACGAGTCATTCTTATTACCTACTTCTAATACCCCCAATCAATGGACTGAATGATTTATATGCAAGAAGTGATAAACTACATAAAATAAATATGAATATTTACATCATTACATGGTTCAAAATGGCTTAAGTCGAATAAAGCTAGGATCCAAGAAATATTTAAAGAATACAAGAGAGATAGAAAGCAAACTATACAAAATTAGAGAATGAACGTGGCAGCAGCATCTTTGGCCTTGTTTCTCTTTTTTTTTACATTTCACCAACATTGTAATTTACTATACAACATTTTGGCATTTTTACCATTTATGCAGAAATTACCCATTAGCAGCAGCATCTCTTATGTACAGATGGAATTACCCGCTGAAAAGTGTGGTAGTATAAATTTGTGTGATGTCAGCTAATTCTTCGTGGAGTCGAGCTGGTGACTACGCCTTTCCTACTTCTGGACTGCAGTAAGCAAAAGTCAAATGAGTGAAGTTGGAAGTGCATCATGGTCATGAGAGAGAGACGTTTAGCATGATACTTACCGTTACATGAGCAGCTTCAGAAACCTGTACATTCCGAATTCTCTTTTCAGCACTCGCTCTTCTTCCTCTGTGTGATACTTTGCGGTATAACTCTTTCATATGATTGTAAATGCTGGAACACAACGATTCACAGATGACAAAGAAGGAATTGTAAAACGAAACAATCCAAAGGTGTGATTTGACAAACTTTTGAATGAAGCATAACTGAGGGCCACATGTCAAATACATACCTGAGGCGGTGTCTGTTGAGGGCAGTAAAGAAAGCCACAAAACCATTCAGGATACTTCTCAGAGCACGGAAAACCTGATACAAAGACAATAAGATAAGCTACCAAACTATATAGATTACAAGAGTAGAATTTTACAGTAATCCACCTGTGAGAAAAGGTCATTCCAGAGAGACCGCAATAAAGAGACCTCGTATGAGCTCGCTCTTGCTGTTGATTCAACATCTCTGGTGAAACTAAATATGCTGCTAGCAAATACCAACACATCTCCAGCCAACCCATATATAGAATTATACAAGTAAGCCACAAGGCTACAAAATCCAAGGACCAGGCGAATTGGAGCATAAAGAACTTCCCACAGAATCCAGAATATAGGATATATAACAGATGTTGCTGAAATCAAACACAAATATTGTGAAGTCAGAACATATTATTGCAATTGAACAGCAATATGGAGAAATATGTAGCATTAACTTACCAACATTCCATACAAGAGCCAGGATATACCACAGTGGCAGAAGTAACATCTGTACAACGTCCCCTACCATGGTAAAACAAGACTCAACCACCACCCAAGATACTGAAAGGAGACTCTCTGCTAGTCGTATGGACATACTCCAAAGAGGGAGGAAGAATTCCAAGAACTCAGCAACTGGACCAGACATTGGGTCTATAATAAATGAAAGAACTGAACGCATATTCTGCGTCACAGTTATAAACCACTTGATGGCCTTTTGAAAATTATGAAGAAATAACATAGTCCCCAAATACTTGATTCTTGAAATCATTTCCAATGATTCTATCCAATCAAAGAGGGGCCCGAATAAACTAGATGCTGTTGCCTTAAGGAGAGGTACGTTTTTATACAAGTCATAGAATCCAATGAGGACAGTGACAATTGATATAACCACGTAGCAAACTCTTGCTAAAGGGCACATCCACGGACGGTAAATATGGCAAAATAATGGGTAAGATTGAAGAAAAATAACCCAAGACGGAAGTCCAGCTTCAAGTAGAGTAAGTAACCGCAAATCAGACATGATTATATCCTTTAATTTGAAAGGGAGGTCGCGATCATTAAAGCGGAACAAAATCAAAACATCCCGGTAGATAGTTGGCTGGAGTATCTTTTCACAATCACTTAGATCAGGGGTGCGAGGAAGAATCTCAATGGGCCCCATAACTTTCCTTCTTTTGTATGGACCATGAAGGGGAGGTGTGAGTAGGCTATTTGTCATATTTGGGGTTTTTACTGGATAAACGTCGAAACTGCTACTCAAAGAGCAAGGAGATTTCTCTCCAACACACGTATCATCAATATCAGTCTCATTAGTCTTTGTGAAACTCTCTTGCGCATCATGGAAAACCTCCCTGCAGCAATGTCAAATGTAAGATAATCTGAATATGATTTTGTCTACTTTAAAAGAACTGAGATAAAAGGTGCAGCACCTTCAATAACAGAACAATCACGTGATAATATAAAATGAGCAGAGCCAGAGAAAATACAACATTTACTACTTTTACTTCCAAAGAAGTCCCAAGTGTACCAGTAACCTAGGGGGTAGGTCAAGCACATTTTATGATTGTCCTGCATCAGCATCTATGGTTACAGAAAAATAAGAGATATTTGTTGGACAGACCAAGTATATTCTGCAAATGAACACATTACATCATACAGCTTTATCCAAGTGCAACAACCTCAGCACCACCCACACTTCCTATTCTGATAATTGCAAGCTTTAGCATGCTCTGGCCACATTCAGTCATGGTATTATTGCTCATTCAATACAATTCATGTTCAAGAATTACAACTAATTTGAAGGTATGCCGTATGCCCCATTACCAATAGTCTGTGTTGATTATAAGAGTTGATTAATGTGTCTCACAGTGGCTTTAAAGTCTATCCAAGGAAAATCATTAACAAGTTCATAAATCCAAATGATACAGCTCTAAATTTTGTATGTCTATGTTTAGGCTCATCTTTCTCTATCGGTGATGGTGCACACACATCCAAGTGAAATTTCCTTCATTTACATGTTTCTCGCTTCAAAACTTCAATCAATAATGAATATTGCGTGCATGAAGCAGCAAGATGATAGCAAGTAACCAAGCAAGTCAAAATGACATTAGGAAAGGAGGTAAATCCATGAAATACCTAATGTAGCATCTAAATGCTCTTTCAAAAGAATCAATTCATTAAGTGTCCCAGGGAACCATGAAGATATTGATCCAGCTGCTTGTGCTATGCTGTCGAATTCCCACCTTCTCATGACTTTAGCCTCAATTGCAAGTGATGTATCAGTCTTAGCATAGCATACAAAGAAACAAATATTCAGATTCATGGGACAGATTAAAAAAGTTCAGTAATTAAAATAAAATAATATAAAAACCTTGATTACCTACCTGGAGCTCATTCAAATAATTAATACCACGTACATTATCTCCCCAGGCAACCTCAAATACAATGAAGCCATACAAGGTTCTATGCAGCTTGCTGTTTGCAATCAAAGAACTCCGAAGCTTCTTTACAGGTAACAAAGCTCTCTTCCTGGATAACGTCACAGCATCAATCAATGAGAACCACCTTTTTAAGTTGCTTAATGTACTTGCATTAGACGAGGAAGAAGTCTGTAAATCTGAAAGGTTTTCTATTATCTTTCTTTCTTTTTGCCCTCTAGTGTTGGCAAAGGGGGACATCCTGGACTGTACAATAATCAAAATTATTTTAAACAATCGAGTTAGCAACTAATAATAAAGTTGCAAAATCCTGCTAAGTGGTTAGGGAAAGAGATATATTAGCAACCTTAGTGACCACGAGAGCTGCCACAATTGTGCAGGCCGTGAGAGATCTTTCTAACCATGGACGGTTGTCCACCAAGATATAAAATTTCCCACTGTCAGAGGTCATAAATAGGCTGAGATGTGAAAGATAGGATTGTAAATCCCTGCAGAAAATACCAGAATTAATCCGACAACACAATATCACAATCTCTAACATTAAATTCAGACATGCTACCAAAAGAAAATTCCTTAACAACATAGTTAGATTAAGACACAGGAAGCCAAACAGGTGCTGTACGCACATGGAATTGGCTGAGGGAATTTTCCCATTCTACTAAAAACAGTAAATTAACCACTAGACAACATACAATACTTGAAAATTTTATTACACTTTCATGAAGTTTAATCAAGGAAGAGAAGTAATAAAGGTGAGGTCTTCCTGCACTGGCCCACAGAGATGCTTGAAGTTGAACTGCCAAAACTTGAAATTTTTATGCTACAATTCAAGGTAGTGCCCAGTGAGCTTTAAGGTGTGGTACCACCTGTTTTAATATGTTGCACAGTACAACACATTAAAGCAGATAACTGGTAGAATTAAGTCCAGATAACTTTGCATACCTCAAAATCAAAGTACCTCGAACAATATTACCAACATTAAGACGCAAACACATAATTAGACTGAGAGAAGTTCGGATATATAAGTATAAAGCATTGATGATCCCACACAAATAGAAGCTTTCCACAAACATAAACGAATCTGACCTCAATTAGCAAATGATCTATAACTCGAAACAAACTAACACCAAAAAAAAAAATTCAAAAGATTTACCCAATTTGCAAGCTTGTTAAGGGAAAAGAGCAGCGGCCATTGTCTCCGTTCGCCATTGACCGCAAGATCAGTTCCTAAACCTCCCTTCTTTCTCAAATTTAAAGCAGCTACCACTGTTCCATCAAACTACAAATACCTCACCAGACTGGAAATTCAAGCAGAAAAAGAAGAGTTTATTATCAACGAAGAAAAGGGAACAAGACCTGAGGAAGAGAATCCTGCTGGAAACTGATCAAGGGCATTCCATAAAAATAGTTGTCCAGACGAATTAAAACAGCAGCAACCACCACCGAACTTCATTAAACAACAAGGGAGAACTTAAAAATGGAGAAAAGCAGAGGCAACGTACGGCCAAGATTTATCTGACGCCGGAATCAAGGGATGAGAACAGCAATAGGAGACACGCGCATCGATAGAGGCACGACAAACGTTGAGACGTCTGTGGATGAAAAGCAGCAGAAACAACAGCAAAGGCCCGCCATTAATGTGGAAGATTGCTTGAATTTATTGCTAAGATAATTCGAATTGGGATTTGGAATAAAGCATAGCTTTGGAGAGGTGTTGGGCATAGACCGGGGACACGTTAACTGCGTGTCTTTGTGCGTGAGAGAGAGACGTCTATCTAGACCGTTGTTGACATATGCTGTGAACCGGTAAGGGTATATCGGTAAAACTCATCTCAAGCTCCCGCCAGCATTATCATATAGTAGGATAGGATATTCTCGAATTCACATGGTGTATAAATAAAAATTCCTACTTGTATTGTATAATAATTGAGACAGATACAATTATTGATATTTTATTTATAATATTTCTAAAAATGTATTATAGTAACGGTAATTTGTCAAAATGTCAAATATCTTCGAAATCGTAATTTCGGTATTCAACCATTCGTCAAATTTGTTATCTATTGACCAATTGTAATACATAGTTTTTTTTTTTTTTTGAAAAAATACATAGTATTTTTAAACAATATTAATTATAGCAAAGTTTTTATGTACCAGATACATTCATAATAATATCAATTTTTTTAATGAATAATCATAATTATTTTTAATGAATAGCAACAGTTGAATTACATAATACACCTAATGTATAAAAAAAAATTTCTATAATTGATAGTTTTTCTAGTAAATTTTAAATTTAAAAAGGATGCACGTAATTAATGACGGCCAAGTATATCATACAAATTCGCATGAGTTAATTATCTTGTGATCCAAACAATGCGTGGTAAAACCTAGACTCAAATTTCTTACCAGATAATAGACTTTGTAATAAAATTATAGTGAAATTATAGTTAATATGAGCATTGACCCAGCTCAATTAATAGGAAAGTTAAGCTCTACCTGATACTACAGATGTTCCCTTAGGTTACATTATGTTTGATTAGAGATGATGGTGGATGGGATGGAGGATGGAGGATGGAGATGAAAAATGGGGATGGGGTAATCACTTGTGAATAGTAAATCTGTGTTTGGTTAGGGATGAAGAAGTAGGGGTGGATGGAGCTTTATGTCTAATCAAAATTAATGTTGTATTATTTTAATATTGTTAGTAGGTTGAGGTAATGATTGAATGATTGTGATAGAAGATGATATAATATTATATTATTGTTAGTTAATGAGATAATAATTAATGATTATAATTATTATATTATAAATAATATATATATATATATATTTATTTAATATTACATATTAATGTTAATATTTTTATTTTATATATATATATATATATATATATATATATATAATGTCTAATAGGAGACTTTGGAGTTTTTGAGGTGGGGAAGTTCATGGGAGATCTTAAAAGAAGACTTTGGAGTTGGTGTGCTACAAAGGAGATAGCTTTCAAAACATTAGTTATTGTGGTGGAAGGCGAATCTTAGATCATCTTTGAATTTGTGATTTGTATACTTTTGCTCTCTTGTAATATTTGTTGAACTTTTCTAGTGGGATGGATATGTTTTATATCTATCTCCTTAATAAAATTGTCTTTTACCGATAAATATATATATATATATATATATATAATGTCTAATTAGTTCTTATATAAAAAGAAAAGAAAAATGTCATAAAAGCACACGCCGATCCAAAGGCGTATATATATATATATATATATATATATATATATATATATATATATATATATATATATATATATATATATATATAATGTGCATATTTGTATTAATATTTTTTATATATTGTCCATAAATAATAGTAATATATAAAAATAATCCAATTTATAAAAAATAATAATACTTATTAAAATAAAGTTGATAGTTTATTTATAATATCTACAATAAATAAATATGATAATATAATTTTTTTGTGCATAGAATAAATAATTTAATTTAAAATAATACTTATTAATGTAAGGTAGAGTATAAAGTGAGAGAGAGAGAGATAAATAAATATAATATAATATATTTAATGGGAAAGATAGAGTTGATGTGATTGTATTGGAATATGTGAAAATAAGTGTGTAGATGTATTATAGAGTTGAATGAGTATTTGGATGAAATTTGTCAAAAATAGAATTGAATGAGGGATGGGTCATCCACATCCAGGATAGCCACATTCTTAACTAAATACACCCCTAGGTCAGCAAACCTATCAAATGAAATTTCAAACACTAGAGTAACCTATATATATAAATATATAATTTCCAATAATTTCACAAGAGGTAATATTAATTAATTATGCTGCCTTCTTTCTTTTACTTTTTATTTTTAATTTTATTAATTATTATCATGCCTTCTATTACACCATTAATATGTATGGCGCCTGTTTATAATATAACAATTGAATTATATGTGTGGTACACATTATACATCTGAATCAATGGAAATATGCTGTGAAGGGAATTGGATGAGATTTTTAAATGCTTTAAATTGGCTTGCATAAAAATATTTAATTCATGAAGTACAATTTCAATGTTGGGTTCCACATCAGTTTAATGCGATTTTGATGTGAAATTCAATGTTAGACTTTTTATTAAGTTCGATTTTAACGGGTTATGATTATGGTGGATTAAAAAATTATTAATGGGGTGGGTTATGAAATAAAATGAATTAGGAAAGTAGTATTATACAAAAATAAAGTATTTTAAATGTTTACTCTTTTAAAAAGAGAGAAAATAATCTATGAAAATAATTTTTAAAAAAATTACGTTGTATATTGTTATTTATTTTTTAATAAGTGTAGAATTGTTGATGAGTTTTAAGTGAATTTTTAATTGGAGTTGGTTGGTTCCATTTTTTTATTTTTTTTTTTTTTCTGAACGGGGTGGTTGGTTCCATTATTGAGGGTGAACTGCTAGGCTAGTTTATAAAATATCTCCTATTATACATATACTAGTGTAAAACCCGCGTATATCGCAGAATTAAATATAAATTTCATATTTAATACCTTTAAAATATTTTATATCTATTAATTTAATATATATTATTTAATATATGAATAACAAAAGAAATTTGACAGAAAATGATACATAGCCAAATAAAATAATACGGTAAAATAATATTAAAAATAAAAAATAAAAGAAAGAAAAATATCAATGGCACATAAAGGGAAAAGATATTCTCGAATACAAAATAGATAGGTAGAGATTTAATTAGTTTTAAATGCAAAAAAATTACAGAATTCCATTATGAAACGCAATAAGCGTCCAATGCAAAAAAAAATTACAGAATTTCATTATAAAATGCGATAAGGAAGAAAACATTATAAGGAAGAACACCGTAAAATAATATTGAAAACGAAAAATAATCCAAACACTCTACCCAAAAAGTGAGCAATTATACCAATAAAATATAAACACCGTAAAACAATATTGAAAACGAAAAATAAAAGAAGACCGAAAATCCACATCAAATCCAAACATTCTAGAAATCATAGTAAACGTGACCAATTATACCAATAAAATCAAAACCCCTGTGAAACAATATTGAAAACACTTAGAGATTAAAAAATAGAATTAAAGGTAAGGTAAGAGAGAATTTGACAGGTTAAAATCGGGAAGCCGCAAAGAGAGGGGTAAATCCACATCAAATCCAAACACTTTAGAAATCATAATAAACCAAAAGGTGAGCAATTATACCAATAAAATCCAAACACCGTAAAATAATATTGAAAACGGAAAATCCACATCAAATTTAAACACTTTAGATATCATAATAAACCCAAAAAGTGAGCAATTATACCAATAAAATTCAAACACTATCCAAACATTTTAGAAATCATAGTAAACGTAAGCAATATAGTCGGTATAGTATTGATTTTAGAACTAAATTAAACCGTATTAAGCGTAATACAATATTGAAAACGGAAATAAAAGAAAAAAATATCAACGGCGTAAAAGGAGAACTCGATATTTCAAGAGAAAAGATTCAAATTAATATTCTCGAAAAGAATACAGAGAAGTAGAGATTCAATTCGAGTCAAATAAAAAAAAATTACAAAATTCCATTATGAAAAGATATCGGTTAATTTGGACGAGAAACCAAATATAACCGTAAAAAATGAACGGAATCCAACAACGTGCATCCTTTACCTTCACATCTAATAGAGAACTGAGAGGCCGGTTTCTCTGGTGGTTAGACGGAAGAGGAAGCCGCAAAAGAAAGGGAAAAATAATGGGAGAGAGAAAAAAATATATTAAATATTTTATTAAAAATGAATGAGAAGTGCGCATTTTGAAATGAATAAAGGAGAGAAACGACAAGTCGATTTTTAGAATCGTGCTTAATATGTATAAAAGATTTTTCTGTTGAATATGTTTATTTTACACCATAATTATACTAGTTTATCTTATAAACATATTAATTTATGTATATAATGTATTATATTTTAAAATTAAATTTTATGAATATTTCGCATAAAATACGATATACTCATCTAGTTTTGTATTGGACTTCAACCCAATGCAACCCACACATAAATCGGTCTTGTGTTGTGGGCTATACTATATTTGTATTGCACCGTTTTTAATATATGCAGTTCTGGTTTGATTTCCTTTATTAATTCATAATATTAAAGGTTTATTAATTTTTAATACTATTTTATCATTTGTTTGATTTGTTGTATAGTTTATATTTGCGGCGTGTTATTAAGCGTGAACCCGTTTTAAATAATACCGATTATATGGGATTATAAATTCCAAGTATTATTAAGTATTTGTGATATTTATTATTTGTCTAACATATATTAAATTTTAAAATACCAAAACACCCTTCTCTTTTTATTTATTTTTATTTATAAGGACATATTAATCTAAAGTAAATTAATACTAGTTATAATACTTTATACCAAACATAATATTGATAGCTAATCATTAATTATTTAATTGAATTTTTGAAACCAAACAAAATATTGACAAATAGACTGATATTAGTATTATAATTCAGGTATTATCTATAATGACAACCAAACGAATCCCTAATGTATTAATTTGTAAGAAATTATGATGCTTTTTAATATACATGAAATAATAAAATATTAGATGAAATTTTAAAGTGGAATAATAAAATTGCATCCGGTTTGAGCAAAAATACTTATAGGCAAGGACTTCTCAAGAATCAAATGTTGGATTTCGTATTACTATTTTTTAATTATTATAATTAGAATAATAATTATTATTTTTAATTCATGCTTATATATTATAGTAGATCATTTTTACAATATAATTAGTAGTGATTTATTTTATATTTTTGCATGCTTTGGGCTAAAACAAACAACCTCAGTAGATTACATATAAATTTTCAAAATTAAAGTAATTACTTATTATTAAAAAATAATCTATCTTCTTACCTTAAAAAAAAAAACTTGAGTCCCTTCTCCCAAAATTAATTTCTTGAGCCAGAAAAATAGAAACATATATATATAGACAACATTGCTCATTGACAAACTGCGCTAAATTCATGTATATTTAGCTATAATTTTGTTCTGATTTCGTAACCACAACATTTGTTCTTGCTGCTGATCCACAGAACTACTCAACATTGATTCACCTGCAAAGGAAGAAACGGCAAAAGGGTCGTTCTGGATTTGCGCTGTGAACGAGCTCTGCAATGGAAATGGAGGAATCGCTTGAAAAGTAGGCATTGGTGGGACACTTGATGCTTCCGTTGTATCCTGTAAAAATGGATTGTAGTAATTGTTTGATGGCATCGCGAATTTTGGTGATTGCTGCTCGATTAATGGTTGTTGTTGCGGCGGCGGCGATGGCTCGAACAAAACAAGCTCCCAAGTGTTCGACAAATTGCCAGCGGTGGTTGAGGGGTTATTCTCCTCCGCAATCGATGCCGTTTTGCTGTCTGATATTGATTGTGATGAAGGCGATGATGTCGACATGGTTTCAGCTAACACAAGCTCCCAATTACTCGACGGTAATGAGTCCATTAATCTTTTCTGTTTTTGATCTTGGTATTGCTCCTTTTCATCTACTTCGGATTCATCCCATAATGACATAAGATCCACCATGGAATTCGTCACCGGCAACGATCTCGTTGAGGCCGTGTCGCTTACTAGGAACGATTCATCTCGTCGTGGCTCTGAGTAGGCTTCTAAGTCAATGGAAATTGCAGGGCAAGTCCCTGTTTCAGTGGCTTTAATCAGATCTTCTAATGAGGTACATTGTGATCCCACCTCAGATGAACATCTCTCCATCGTGTACCTCGAGTTCTCCGATTGCTGATTATTGGCCGGAAGCTGGAAGCGGCTTCCGGGCCTTGAATTCGTCGAAAACGAAGATTGATCCTTCAAGAATTCCTGCAACGCCTCAAGAAGCTCCTCTGATATCGTCTGAACATTCGGATACTCGGAGCTTCTACCGATTCCAATGTTCTTGCATAAAGAGTAGAAGTTGTTTAGCTCTTTGAATTGCCTTGCAGCTTTACCACATGCTTGAAAGGCATTCACGCAATTCTGAAACTGCAAATGGAAGAAGCTATCAAGAATCAAAGTAAGCCCATCAGAGATGTCTTTATAGAGCTCAAAGCTCTCTTGAACAATGGCGTATAGAGATATCTGAACCAAACGGTTCATCCTGGCCTCCCCTGTTGGGCGTGTAGCAATAGCACGGTCGAGCAATCTCTGCCAGTACGTGATCCTATCGAGCAGCATTGCAGGTTTCATATCAAGAACAGGCTCACTAGGCCGTCTACTAATGGTGCGCTGAAAAACCCGACTGTCCTTCATCCCATGGTTATACCTCCTCTGCAGCTTCCCTGTCAAGAAGCATTCCAAGCGCTCATCAAGATAAAGAGCGAATGTACGAACAAACGAGGTGAAATCCCATGGACTACTCGAGCCAGAATCGTCTCTAAAGGTTGATAAGTTGAGAATCTTGGCACCCCTTTTCATAGCATGGAGTACCTCCCTTGGGAAATAAGGATCGCCATCTTGGAAGATTCGAAGGACGAGCATCAACGACTTTAAAGCAACGATCCAATTCCTGGTACGGCCTATTCGTTTCCCGATGGCACGAGCACATGCTGCAGCATGGAACTTGTTGGAGGATACGAGTTGGAGGACCTCGATCACGTACTTTTCGTCTATGGGGACGTCGTCGTGTGTGGTGGCTTTCAGCACGGAAACTTCAAGAGAAGAGGAGGCAGTGCTGGAAACCTTTGCAAGGCTTATGCTTGTCTGATCCTTCACTGCCCCTATAGCCCTTTGAAGCTTGCTAGGCATTTTTTATGATGGGAGAAGCTCAAAATCTCAGCATCTGCAATGAAAAAGGTACCCCTCTCTGTACGAAATTTAATTAAATTTCCAATTCTTGAATTCTTGAAGATCAATACAATATTGTTCAAGATACCAATAATGTATCCTGCAAACAACAATCGATGTTTCTGCAATGACTTGCATTCACATTTCTTAGTATTGTTTGATCAAGAATAATGATGGAAATTCGAGGGTGGTAACTTTTGTTTTTCTAATCTTTGAATGTCTTTTTCTTCCTTTTGGGGGTGGATAGAGAGATGCAGAAAGAATTCTTTCAGTTTCTCAACATGTTTTTCTCATAATTCACATTTCTCCTACATTCTCTCTCTGCCAAGTTGTTGTACAAAAAAATCGGCTCTTAGCAAGGTCTGCCTTTGACTTTTTAGGGGTTATAATTGTTTTGCATGTAAATATTTCCTAAGAAACGAAACAACTCAGAGCAAATGATATAGTTCATTTTAATAATCTATTAATGCTTAAACAACCATCATATACTGTTATACAGTATACTTACTAATGATAATAAAATGAAGTCAAAATTTGCAAATGGAAGATTTAACAACTTGTAAGTTAATTTGAATTTTCAGGAACACAAAATCTAGTGGTCCAATGTATCACTCAACCCTAATTTCCATAACGAGACTCAAGCTAAAAGATATACTAAATCGATAAGAAAATCAAAATAGTCTACCTTCGGCTTGTTCGGAGCCAACAAATCAGAGAATAAGGTAACCCTAAATCTAAAATGCACAGATACTTAGAAAAATTGAATAATGCAATATTGGAATATACGGCAGATACTTGGATATGCGAATGCGAGTGGGATATGCACTTGGCGTGTCACAATAAAAAAATATTAGATGTTGTGTTGGACACAATTGATTGGTGTGTTAGACACGCACTTGGTCAATTTTTTAAAAAAATGGGTCAAAATTACTTTATGATTGAGTTATAATGACTATGAATTTGTGGTTGACTGATCATTTGTGTATGTTATATTGTGATAATTCTCTTGTTTTGAATTTACCGATAATATAAAAAAATTATAGTCATAAAGTTGATAACAATATGATTATATGCAATTTCCGCACAATAGTTGGATTAATGTGACAATGTCTCATCACATGTAAAAACTAAAAACCAGTAATCTAATGATGATATCTTCCCCAAATTTTAAGGTTATAACTTATAAATATAAGGCCTTTATCAAGGCTAATTAGTTCTTGATTTGATGTAATGTATTATTTCATTCGTTCATATACATTTGTTTTCTATTTTTATTTGTCCCACAAAAATAGATCAATTACTTCGATCCATTTTGTTTTTCTTTCTTAATAATAAATTTTTGTTTCAAAATAATTGTCATTTTACATTAATCTAAGAGAATTAAATATCATTTTCGAATTTTGTCCTTATCTTTGCTTTTATAATAATGAGCAATGACCATTTGGTAAATAAAAGGGCAAAAATAACATATTACACATATTCATTGTTATTTGACAATTTTTTTTTTTAATTCATGTGAAACATCCTTAAACAACAAATAAAATTGAAATGAGAGTGTATTATATTTAAGATATCATTAATTTTTTTCCCTTCTATTTAATTTATTTTGTTATTAGTTAATTGTCTTAAAAATGAGTAGCAATAGAAATTAAATGGGTAAACAAAACAAAATCTTAATATACTATTAAAATCCAATTTTATAAATACATATTTTCCAAAAGTTTAAACTGTATACGTCAATTTTTATAGAACGATTTCATCATATTAAATACTAGTCCAAGTGGAGTCAGGTCGGATTCTAATTTCCAAGTTTAGTACGAATGTAGGTTGGTCCCACTTCTGAGTCTTCTCTCTCTATAAAACAGCCAATTCCCAATAAATACTCTACAATTTTTTTTTTTTTTTGGGACAGAATAAATACTCTACAAACTTGTTACACATTACTTTGCATGTCTCCTAAATGACAAGTTTTATGCGAAAATGGTTCATGATAAAGTTATCACGTAGTAATTATTTTTAAAATTTTAAAATATCAAATATTTGATTAAAAATATTAAAAATCTCATCGAATATCAAGTATTAGAGCTAGCAATATCATAATATTGTTGAGGAGTATTAACAATAATTAATTTTTTTATTATTTAAATTATGTATTTTTAATATAAAAATAAAATATTATACCTTCATGTCCCCAATTAACTTGCATCATTTGGTAGACACACAAATAAGATTGTGGAGTAATGAGTTGAGTTCGAGTGATAATTTAGTAAACTTTTATATATAAAGTAAGAGATGAGTTGAATTATATTTATGTGTGAATACAAAAATAATAATATTTTGTGTAAAATTGAAAAATGTGAGGGTAAAGTTTCTGATGGATTTTTTATTTTTGAGTGTGCAAATTATTTTGAAATATTCGCATAAGAAAAATGTACAAATTATTATGGTACGAGGAATGATAATATTTGAGTTTAGAATATTAAGTTCTAAAAAATATTTAAAATATTATTTATTTGACCAATAGTATCCAAAATTAGATATATTGATAAAAAGGAAAATTATAATCCTACACTAGATAAAGTCGCTTAGGTAAATTTTCCTTTTAAAACGATTACATTAAATGAGATGCCAAAAAAATTAAATATTTGAATTGAAGTGGCATAAACGGTAAATAAAGCGAAAGAGAGTGTCAAAGGTGTGAACAAATTAACAGATACAGCATAATTTCAAAAAGCCAAAGCCCAGCCCCAGCGTCGCATGATATGAGGAACGTACATACATCAAAGTGCTTCCCCTGTGTGTGTGGGTATATGTGTATATATATATATATATATATTCCAATTCCATATACTTTTTCGTGGCATATTTGTTCTCTCTTCTTTTATATATTCTTCTCCGGCTACACTTTTTCCAACTTTTCTATCTGTTGCCTCCTGCTTTACTTTGTTTTTGGTTCATTCCTTCATTCTTCTTCTCACTCAGAACAGAAATGGGGGACATTGCACACCCTCCCATGGAACAGCTTCAAGACCTTGAGTACTGCATTGATTCTAATCCTCCATGGCGTATGTCTCCTTTCCTACTCACTTTTCACACACATCATATATATATATACATATAATGTTCTGTCATTTCAATGTTTTACTATGGACTTGGCATATTCCACCTTTGTCTCCGGTGGTGGGGGAAAATCAAGAATAATGAGGCTCTTATACTCATTTATTGACATCATAAATTCTGAAACTGTACTCTGTTGGGATTAATGATTGCTCCTCTGTAGCCATTTGATTTTTTTTTTTTTAATGGTTGCGAGAGTAATGGTCCCCTGTGATTTAATTTTCATGGGGTTTTTCTTGTGTGATTATTCAGGGTGTGGATTAATTGACATTGTAGTTAAATTGTTGAACTGAATTTTATTAATGAAGGGTGAATTTATTCATAACAGTTGCTTGTACCATGTCAAGAAACTGAATTTATGAGTAATTATTAGTGTTGAATACTTACTACATTGCAATTCCATAGCTTTCAAAGTTGTGCAAATTTTGTATCTTCAATTCAGTTTGCAACATGTGAATAGAATCTTTACTGTTGGGCTGTTGGCCCTGTTTTGAATGTACTGTAGAATCATAGTAATTGTGAAAGACTGCAGAGGTCATTAATGGAGTACTTTGGTTGGTGGGAATTGATTTCTTATGATCTTGAAATCTGAGAGATTTGCTTTTCTTGAGGATCCTATGTTCCAATTGGTGTTTCATTACTTTTAATACATGACCCGTGTACATACCACTCTCCTCTGAGTGTGACAAACAACATTTAGACAAAAACGGAACAAGTATGAATTGCTGTAAGTTTATCTTAATTCCCTGATTGTTTATCTGCAGCTGAAACCGTTTTGTTAGCGTTTCAGAATTACATTTTAGTCCTTGGCACGAGTGTGATGATTCCTACGCTGCTCGTCCCTATGATGGGTGGAAATGATGTAAGTGACCAGTTTTTATTATTGATCATCAAGTTATGCAGATAGAATATCAATCAAATGGATTTCTTGATCACATAGGGGAAAAAGCACGGGTTATTCAGACATTGCTATTCGTAGCTGGAATTAACACCCTTCTTCAGACACTATTCGGGACCAGGTTACCTGCTGTTGTAGGAGGGTCCTTTGCTTATGTTGTTCCCATTGCATACATTATTAACGACTCATCTTTGCTACGGTTTGATGACCCTCATGAGGTATGTATCTGTCCATTTTTAATCTCTAATATTAAGTGATCAAAGATGTAATATTTCGACTGTTTTTCAGAGATTTCTGCACACTATGAGAGCTATACAAGGAGCCCTCATTGTTGCTGCCAGTATACAAATAATTCTAGGCTACAGCCAAGTATGGGGTCTTTTTTCACGGTATAGTTTCTGTTCCTCGTTATCAACAACTTCCATTTTTGGACATAATGATGAAATTTAGTCCGTTTCTTCACAGCTTTTTCAGTCCCCTTGGAATAGCACCTATCGTTGGATTAGTTGGTTTGGGCTTATTTCAACGAGGATTTCCTGCTGTATGTGTTACTTATATGAACCTTATACTACTCAATATCATAATTTTCCACGGCAAAAACTTCTATGTATAGTGCAACTGGTGCAATTTTGACCAAAATTTATCTTATTCACAAAATACGTTGTAATATAAAATGCAAAGTATTTGTTCATACAAAAAAGAAAAGTATTAGTTTATTGGCTGAACAATATTAGTATTTTTCAATATACAACTAATATTTTCATCATATGAGCTAATATTTTTCATCACATGAACTAATACTTTTCGAGCGTTTTTTCTAAGAATTCACGAAAATATATAACAAAACAGCTTGGTTGAAATTTTTGGTCAAAATTGCATCATTGGTGCACCGTGAGTGTTGCTCATTATTCACATAAACCTTCATATCACGCGTATATCATTCTTCTTATCTGTTTTGCAGTTAGGAAATTGTGTAGAAATTGGTTTGCCGATGCTTCTCTTGGTTATCGGCTTGTCACAAGTGAGTTTATCCTGAACGGTTCAATTGTAAAACTGATCATTCTAGCTATCATTACATTCATTCAAGTAATAGTTTACCAATTGCAGTATCTGAAGCACATTAAACCTCTGAGGGACTTCCCCATCTTCGAACGCTTTCCTGTCCTTATCTGTGTTACCATTATTTGGATATACTCCCTCATACTAACAGCTAGTGGAGCTTATCGGGGAAAACCCAATACTACTCAGATCAGTTGTCGAACAGACAGGGCCAACCTTATATCAACAGCTCCATGGTGGCGTTTCTGTTACTTTTTGAAATTATTTTGGCCTATGATTTTGTGTGAATCTAAGATTTATTCTATGTTATCAAGGTTCAAGTTCCCTTATCCTCTTCAATGGGGGCGCCTACTTTCGCAGCTGGTCATTGTTTCGCCATGATGTCAGCTGTTCTTGTCTCAATGGTTGAGGTATGAATCTAACATTCACCTTATCTAGATTATAGAATATATTTACTTCAATATTTGTCAAAATGAAAAGTTGGATCAACATTTTGTATCATGATTTTGTTTGAGGTTGCAGTCCACAGGAGCATACAAGGCGGCATCTCGTCTGGCAATCGCCACCCCACCTCCTGCATATGTACTCAGCCGGGGCATTGGTTGGCAGGTACGCCATATTCATACACATTGATAAGCATATGATGATTTAACATCTTATGTTCATTTTTACTCTTTTATCTAAAGATATTTACAACAATTACATCCTTGATAACAAGACAGTCACTGAAGAATTATGTAATGAAATCTGGAATGGATTCAATTTGCAGGGAATCGGAGTTTTGCTTGATGGTTTGTTTGGTACATGCACTGGTTCTACAGTATCTGTGTACGTATAAAATACGTAACAAGAGACTGCAAGTTACTCTTTTCGTCCATACTGTTAAATGATAGAGTGGCATTTCAGGGAAAATGTGGGACTCCTAGGACTAACTCGGGTTGGAAGCCGTAGAGTGGTTCAGATTTCAGCTGGCTTCATGATATTCTTTTCCATCTTAGGTATAATAATCCAATCCTTGTTGTGAAGTTTTGAAATCCACCATTTGGTTCTAAGGATAATGAGTGGATGCAGGGAAATTCGGAGCTGTTTTTGCATCTATACCGTTCCCAATCTTCGCTGCTTTATACTGTGTTTTATTTGGCCTTGTAGGTATGATACTATCGTGTATAGAGAGTCCCTATATTCAAGATTTTTGCTTCACTTGTGTGATTATTTCGTCGTTGAATGCAGGTTCTGTAGGCCTATCATTTCTTCAGTTCACTAACATGAACTCCATGAGGAACCTCTTGATAACCGGCCTCTCCCTCTTCCTTGGCATCTCGATTCCTCAATTTTTCGATGAATATTGGACTCCTCATCGCCGTGGCCTAGTTCATACTAATGCCGGATGGGTAAGCTTTGCACTATATGAACTAAAGCGATAGATTCCATATTTCAATCTGGCCGCTCATGTGGGCAACACTTGCAAAAATCAAAATAGGACTAAAATTGCAGTATTTTAAAAGTTAGGAGACTTAATTGCTTAATTCGTATGGTACTGAAATTACAAAGATTTACCAATTTTTTCAACTAAAACACAGATAAAATAAGATTTTGATGTCCAAATTATGTGATCTGCAGTTCAATGCATTCTTGAACACCATATTCATGTCTCCTCCAACTGTGGGGTTGATCGTCGCGGTTTTTCTTGACAACACTTTAGACGTCGAGAAATCGAAGAAAGATCGAGGGATGCCATGGTGGGTGAAGTTTAGGACATTCAGAGGCGATAATCGGAACGAAGAGTTCTACACATTGCCATTTAATCTCAACAGATTCTTCCCACCTACATAAATTTCGTTGAAATTGTTCGTTTGGAAATTTCTGGAAAAGCTAATTAATTATATGCAAGGTTATTATGTTTTCTGGAAATTTCCCTTTCTCACTGATGATTACAAACTTAGTTAGTTCAGATTAACCTTAGTTTCTTCGACATGATTCAATTTTTTTGAGGGTCAAAAAGTGTAGCTAAGGCCTTGAATTCTAGTTAGTAATAAGGTAGTTCATGTATTCTGTTTTTTTTTTTCCCTATTTAATTCAATGTTCTTTAATTTGCTCTTCCTTCCAACATGGGCCCTATAAATATATATTTGTATTGATATTGTACTTGTAACTTGTAAGATCACAAATAAAGAATTACCCAATCTTATACTTGAAGTATAGTAATCTACAAGCCAATGTATATTGGAGGTTATTCTTTTGTATACTTTTGTAAGTAATCAAATAAGTTTACTCAAGTGGACCTCGTTTAGAAAGAAAAATTATTTCAAGTGAGTTTTGAGTTTTAAAAATTTACCTTACTGTCACTCTCAAACAAAAAATTTTGCTGGATAGTACGAAGAATATGCTCTATATTTTATAACATTAGTTATGAGCATATTAAAATTATACTGACATTGCATTACAAATAACATTTCTAATTTTATTATTCCTCGGTACCTCTTTAAATTTTTACGTATTGATATTTTGGCTGTTTCTTTTAAACTTTTGTACTCCATTTCTCCAAAAATATATCTCACGTAATTACTTAAAAATATCATTAACTTTATATTCACAAATAATCACTTTATTTATAAATGGACCTCACATTACTCCAATATACCCTTATTTATCTATTTTTCCTTAAAATTTATGTCCAACCATTTTAACATTATTTTAGAAGACAACGAGAGTATTTTCTTTTTCTCTTTTGGAAAATTATGACCTCGTATTTTTTAATAATTATTCCTACTTTTACATAAAATTACACTAATTGTCATTCACTTTTTTATATTTTTATTTTTCTTACACTTTCTACCAACAACTTTATATAAAATAATATATTCATTAAAAATCGTGTCATCTTCCAAACACAAAGTCTAAAGGAGGACAGATGGAGTATAAAACAATACTCTTACGTCATCGTGTATTGTGCAATTCAAGATTATAACTTTAACAATATTGATTGTGTTTACTAAAAATACCATTATTTTACTAAATAGTACTCAATAAAAGGTTCTTACTTTTCTTTTTAGTTTCAATAAAAGCTTCTTGTTTTGTTGTTTGATATTCCGAATAATATATGTAATATACTTTTGTTTTTTTATTTGTCTGCGTTACATCATAAGTATTTACTAAATATTGCGGTAAAAGGCAAAACATGTATGTAACTACTTTCATTTGATTTTATTTTAGTAAAAATAAAATGAGCCTGAAAATTATTGAGTTTGAGTGAAATGTAAATTAAAATGTGGATAGTTGTGGTGTTGTGTGCAAGAGTAATTAGTGGTGAGACGGGTCTTAGTTTTTAGCGCTCCAGTCCAGCGTGTGTATTGTATTCTACGCCAACGCCAACGCCAACGCCATTTCCCCATCCATTCTCTTCTTTTCATATGCACCCTTTTACACTCGTAAAACTCACAAAAGCAATCCCAAAATCGCCGCCGGCTAAAATGCATTCCCCCGCCGACCCTCCACCACTTTCGCCGCCCTCCCCCGCCCGAACTCTGGAAGAAATAATTCAGCTCCTCAACCAGCTCCTTCCCGCCACTCTTTCCGTCACCGGCTTCGCCTCCAGATGGCAGGTGATTCGCTCCAAGCTTAACTCACTCAAATATCTCCTCTCTGCAATATCCGACTACCCCCACTGGTCCCAGAACCCGCTCATCCTCACTCTCCTCCCCGCCTTGCTCTCCACTCTCCGCCGCACTCATACTCTCTGCCACCACTGCTCCCACGCTTCCTTCACTGGAGGTAAGCTTCTAATGCAGTCCGACCTTGACATGGCTGCCGGTTGGCTTTCCCGCCAGATTAACGACCTCGAGCTTCTTCTCCATTCCGGCGTCCTTCATCAGTCCACCGCCATTGTTCTCTCTCGCCCCGACCTGAGTTCCTCGAATGACGAAGTCTCGTTTTTGTCAAAGACCTCTTTACTAGGCTACAGATCGGTGGAATGGAGTTTAGACGGAAGGCGTTGGATTCATTAATCCAGCTTCTATCGGAGGATGATAAATCCGCAGCTGTTGTCGCCAAAGAGGGGAATGTGAACTGTTTAGTTTCATTTCTCGATCTGAATGTTCACGATTCCATTAGAGAGCTAGCGGTTGTTGCCGTGTCGTTGCTGGTCTCCGCCGGCGATTCGCCGCGTAAACGCGTGTTTGAGGAAGGGGCTTTGGGTCCTCTACTGAGAATCATCGAATGTGGTCCAATGCCGATGAAGGAAAGAGCCGCCATGACAGTGGAGATCATCACTGATGATCCTGATAATGCGTGGGCAATTTCTGCATACGGCGGAGTTCCAATTTTGATCGAATTGTGTAAATCTGGTTCGATTTCTGCTCAATCCCACGCAACTGGAGCGATAAGAAATGTTTCTTGTGCTGAAGATATTCGTAATGCTCTAGCAGAAGAAGGAGCTATCCCTGTTCTGATGCAGTTGCTCGTTTCCGGGAGTCCATCCACACAGGGAAAAGCGGCGAATTGCATATCACTTCTTGCTTCAACGAGTGAGTATTTTCGAGGATTATTGCTACAAGATAAAGGGTTACAGAAATTGTTGCAATTGTTCTATGAATGCTTGAGTTCTGATACATTAGAACACGTTTTACGTGCAATTTATTCATTATCTGCCTCAGATACAGGCTATAGAATGTTATCTGGATCCACATCGTTTATAATACAAATTGCAGAGCTTTTAAAGCATGGAAATGTAATGTTACAGCACATATCTGCTTCATTGCTCGCTAATTTGGCGATTAGTGATGGTAATAAGAGAGCTATCGTTGGATGTATGGGTTCTTTGGTGAAGCTAATGGAATCTGTGAAACCCGATGGAATGCAGGAGGTTGGGGCTAAAGCGTTGTTATCGTTGTTATTGGTGAAATCGAATAAGAAAGAGTTTGTGAGAGATGAGAAGAGTGTGATGAGGCTGATGCAGATGTTGGATCCTAAGAATGAGGTTGTTTCCAAGAAGTTTCCGGTGATGGTTGTGGCGGCAATTTTGGCCGGAGGGAGCCAGGGCTGCCGGAAAAAGCTCGTTGCAGCAGGTGCTTACAACCATTTGCAGAAATTGGCGGAGTTAGATGTGGTTGGAGCTAAAAAGGCGTTGCAGAGGCTCTCTGCCAATAGGCTAACGAGTATATTGACCAGGTCATGGAGGGAGTAATCAAGAAACTAACCATCTCCCTCCAATGAAAGGTAAAAGATCATGAATTTCGTTGGATGTGAAACTTTTTCTATATTATTATGATTCAATGCTTTAAAGCCTTAGTTTGTTGTGTTGTTAACTTGATCTGATCATAGGAAGATAGAAGATATCAAGTGAAATAACTCTTAAGTAGGGTAAATTAGGGAGAGGATTTGGAGCTATAAATTAAATAAACTGGTTTGTTAGTATTAAGGTTCAACTACAATAATCAAGATTCAGGAAATGATAAAGAATTGAAAAAATCACAATGGAACAAAACCAGCCCATGTGCTGATTCATGTGATAAAATAATCTGGAAGCTTGCAAAATTGGTCCTACAACTAATTGGGTTGTCATGTTTGGTTCACCATGTACATGAGGTGGCAATTTAGTACCTGGAACTCTTAATTTTATTCAATATGAAGACAGATTTTGCTAGGATCGCAAATAATTGTAGGCCACTGGCTCAAGTGACCTTTGGGAATATGAATTGCGTGAAATTAACCCTATTAGTTACAACATCCAAATTGCAATTTTCCCCAAATAATTTGCTTGCCTGGCTCGGGCTTTAGATTCTCTATTGTACCCTCATTATCTGTTTATGCAGTTAAGGTTTGAACTAACATTCATTAAATTCAATTTTCGTTTAGGTGCATAGAATTGCAAGTTCTAGAAATAAATGGTGGTTCTAATCAAGGACTTAAAAATTAAAATTTGCTTAATTTATAACAGGCAAGAGAGCAGTTGGCCCTAATCAATATTGAATCCTTCAAGAAAAAGTTCACATGATAATCAATCATAAGACAGGTCAGCTAGAAATGAGATTTTTGGTTATAACTGTATAGCATTATATCAATGATGCCGCGCGATGGGGCCGTTAATCATATTAGTTATCAACTGTGCGTATTGATTTGGTTCGCTTTGGGACGATGATCATAATTGAGATGTCATCTTGGTGGGAGTTATGTTTAAGTTTTGGACAAAAAGTGTTTTAGATCTCATCTTTCTCATCATACATGCTATGATTATATGAACATCTAAACCAACACTCCCATTGATGTGTTCCCTTACCTTTTTCATCTTTTCTTGCAGAAATCATCGATCGAACTTTTCTTAACTCTGCACACTGAAACAAACACACTGAACCTCAAAAGGTTAGTTTATGGTAGTAGTATACTGTATCATATGGAAGAAGAAGAAGAAGATTTGGAAAAAAAGGTTGTTTCTAATTAATTTGAAAATGGCATGGATGCGGGTTTTAGCAGTGTATCCTTGTTTTCGATTTTTTTATTTTAATTTTTCCCACCTAATATATTATAATTTATTTGACATGTATGAGTGAAGCAGAGTGTGCTGTTTTCAATTGTTTTCACCTCTGTTATTCCTTTGTAACTTGGTTTATTAATGTACATTTGTGTCTTGCCCCTCTATATCTGGTGTTTTGATCTCGTATTTGCTTTTAGTATTTTAATCAATAGCACATGTAGGTGAGCAAGCACCGGCGCCCAGAAAGGTAGATTTGAAGGACAATTTGACTTTAATATTTTATCAGTATTAATTAATGATGTAAATGAGACTTAACTTGTCTATTAAGATTATAATTTTATTGATATTTAATATCATCATCATCACACAAGTGAAGTGAATAATCAAACATGAACCCTGTTTAGATTTTCTTTTAAATGACGCATCTGATTTATAATAAGTTATAGTTATATATTTTCAGCTTTTAATCTATTTATAATGTAACTTTAATAATTATGAATTGAGGACAAAAGATGAATATGCATAATAATGTAAATAAGAGTAAGACTAAGGGGTGTATTCATTTAGGATTCTATGAGATTTTTATGGATTTTGAAAATCTAGGGGTATTCAATATGGATTCTTAAAACTCCTTTAAATTCTCGATGGTATTCATTTAGGATTTTTAAATTCCATCAAAATCTAATGGTATTGAAAATTTCATTGACTTCTTAGGATTTTATTTAAGTGCCTTCTTATAAATAAAAGTTCCTCCAAAATCTCTTCTCTCACTATAAGATTTTGACGTATTGTCTCCCGAAAGCGGAAGATGAAATAACAAGAAGAAAAAATACGAACCGACGGCCACCACCTAATTTTCTCTGGTTTTCTTTTGATAACAAAAGTACATATTTGTTTTTTTGTTGTACAAATCTTGCTAAATCAATTTCTTCTCGATTTTCTCCGATTTCTATAAATTGACGAATGCATAGTAATGATGTATTTTTATTTGATTTCTTTGTTCGGTTTACATATGTTAATAAGTATAAACATTATATAAAAATATTACTTTATTTTGTGTATATCAATATAATAATATTAATATGGGAGACTCACAACAAGATACGAAAAAGGGCATCTTATGAGCAAAGTTATCATTAGAACTAATGGTTGATACCGTGGCTCGTGAATGACGAAATAATAGTGGTATTTTTAAAAAACAACGGTGGAAGAAATAATACTTTCTAATCTTAACTCAAAACTTGGTTATCTTATTCAAACCTATTGCAATTTAGCTCTAGTTTTGAATTTTATATTAATTTAAAAACAAATATAAAAGATTATTTAAATTATTAATTTTAATTATAACCATTAAAATTATGTTTGAGATTTTTTAGATAATTATTAAAATTGTATTATAATATATTTAAGTAATTATTAAGCTATATTTGTATATATCTATAGTATATTTGTTAAAATATATTTTAAATTTTAAATAAAATTGACAACATACCCTCACGCGTGGCAAAGGGTGGGGTGAAGTTTTTGGAGGTGGAAAAAAGTTTGAATCTAGCAACAAATTAATTAAAAATATTTTAATTTTTCTTTTAAATTAATTTTTTTAAAGAATGAATATTTATTTACAATTTGTGTATTTATAATTTCTTAATTTTTTATAATACAACACTTCTCCTATTTATACTAACCCAACGATTACGAGATGTTCTCTACAATCTATAGACTTTATAAAATCTATAGAAACAATCTAATAGAATCTGTTAAACTCTACATAGATTTAAAACAATCCATCAAAATTAGCAAAATCCAAAAGAATCCATGGATTTTAAAAAGTCTCGACAAAGTCTTTAAGTAAGATTATTATTAGAAGTATTTTATAAAACGTAGGAGTATATTTAAAAAAAAACATAAAACATATTACTAAAAATATGACTTTGCAATTGTTCTAATTTCATTGAAGAACTTTGGAATTTATGAAGCAAGTAAAAAGTAAACCCTGCGGTTTTTTTGGATTACTTTATGAAAATGAAATTTATCAATATGTATTTTGAAAAAAATAGTTTATGAATTATGATCTTCAAAAAAATGTGTGTGAATCAAAGTTCACTATAAAACCTGGATTCGTATAGTAAATGTGGATCCAAACACATATCCTATTTAACCACCCATTACAAGTTGGGCCATTTAAAAACATATGTAATACCCTTTAATTATCACGACTAATACTCTTTAATAATCAAGATTTATACTCTTCTGACATCTCAATATCCTTTAGTAATATAAGTTATACTTTTAGTTATCACAACTAATACTTAGTAGGGGTTTTCTTAGGTTAGTCGGGATGTCGCCCGACTATCAATAGTCATAGTCTAAAATCGTGCCACGTGTTATCGCACTCCATCACACCGATCGGAAACCTGTTGCACTAATATATTATATTTAATTTTTTTAAAAGTGTATTTTAAATATTATAATATTATGTAATATTATAATATTATTTTATTATAATATTATAATATTATAATATATTAAAATATTATATTATAATATTATTTTATTATTTTATTATAATATTTTAAATATATTGTTTTTTAATATTATAATATTATTTTATTATAATTGTAATGAACTCGTATATTACATATTTTTTTGTTGTATAATCAATATTTTGCGAAAAAAATTAAAAATCCAGCAAACACCCACATTTGCTACTGGTTTTCCAAAAATCTTGGCTTTGTTTGATTTTTTTTTTGAATATTTGTGTCATGTACGAAAAAATGTCGAATGTTGTGTTAATTTTTGAAAAAAATTATCGAACAAATAGGATTTGAACTTAGTAATTCATATCCCTGTACAAAAAGAAAAAAGAAAAAAGAACTTAGTAATTCATATGGCTGAAATTTAATAGGAGTAATGTGGTCTTTAAACAAATTTTATATTTTTAAAAAAATTCAGAGGGGTGAACTCCTAAAAGGGGGTCTTATAACCTGGCCCCTGCTTTAACTATTGAACAAACAGTTTGGCCCAAATATAGTGGGCCAATTGACTTTTGGGCCAACCTAAAGCTCAAACCTAGTAGACTCACACAAGACAAATTGTTTAATCAACATGTATTTATTATTTCATACACTAGTTATAATAATATAAAATGTACTCCTCCGTCCCAAAAAAACTTTCATATTTAGGAGGACATATACTTTAAGAAAAAGAGTAATGATTGAGGTTTTGAGGGGTAATTTTGTATACTTTTATGTATAAAATAAAAAAACTTTATTGAGTTATGTGTATGTGAGAGTAAAAAGTAGTGTCATTTGTGTAAATTAGTAAAAATTGTAAGAGTGAAGTTTATAAAGAGGTTTTCATTTTAAGGGTGTGAAACTTATAATGGGACGGACGAAAAGAAAAGTGTGAAAATTTTTATGGGATAGAGAGGGAATATTAAATTTTTATTTTTTAATTGATAATATTATTTTTATTTGTATACTATAAATTATTTAAAAAAATGATGTAGAACAATATGTGTAAGTATACAATAAAGTTTTGTATCCAAATCATATTAACATTAAAATCATATAAAAGCATATAATTATGTACTCCTTCCGTCCCATCCTTGTTGTAACATTTGCCATAAAGGTTTGTTTCGTATTCGTTACATCATTTATTTAAATTAGTAATAAAATAGCTTTTTACTTTTATATATCCTCTCAAACAATACAATATTACACTATATGTCACTATTTTTTCTACATTAATCAAATTTAATACTATTAAACAACTTTCTTATTAAATACTCCCCCGTCTCATTTTAATGGTCGTTTAAGGTTGTTTCACACAGATTAAGAAAATAATAAATATGTGTATAATAGGGCAATTTTACCCTTCTTGTGGAAGTAAATTTCAAAGTGAAATAAATTTATCTAGAAAAGTGGAGTATCACAATAAACAAGAATAAGAGTATATTTGGAAAAACTCATTTAATTCTTATAGATTGTTGCAAAATAACAAATATTTTGAGAAAAATTTAGTCCCTAAAAAGACCATTAAAATGGGACGGAGGGAGTAATTCTTACATTAAAACTTGGACAAATTCTTATATGCAATATTGTACCGTGAAATAACTCATTTAATGAAATTCGCGGATCCTAGTCGGGTCGGATCGGATCCAATGGATATTTTCAAAAAAAAAAACTCACGGGGACAAAAAAAAAATTCGCCTCGGGTGCTCCGGGGTGTTACTATTAGGTTACGCATATGTTACTTAAACGATAAATATATGTTACTATAAAACAAATAATATGTATTTGTCTAAAAATAATCGCCCAAATGCAAAAATAAAAATAAAAAAATGGTCAAATAAATATTTAATCTAATTATATGTGTGAATCAAATAAGTATTTAATCTTAGACAACTTTATTCTTATTAAAAGAGTGTGATTTTATTAAGATGATGACTTATTTGATCTCAATATTAAAGAGAAATGATTTTAATGTATTAAGAAAAAAATCATGGGTCTATTTGATCCCCAAGTATAAGATTTTTGGGTAAATATGTGTTATTGTAAGGGCAAATATGTGTATTAAACTTGTGCAAAGGTAAAAATAAATTTTTACTCTCGAGGTTGTGGTGTTATTATTAGGTCAAACACATTGTATGAAGAAAAATATGTTATTAATGAACAAAATCAATATTTTATTCTTTAGTAACACGTACTTACCCTTACAAAGAACACATAATTTTTCTTACGAGAACACATACTTTTGAAAAAAATATGTTACTATATGAACACAAACGTGTTCTTTGTATAGAGAAATATGTGTTACTATATGAAGAAAAAAATGTGTTACTATATGAGCAAAAACATGTTACTATATGAGCAAAAACATGTTACTTTATGGAAAAATGTGTGTTACTATATGAATAAATCGTAACAGTTAGGAGTTGCGATATTCATTCCGGTTTAAATGAAATAAAAATTTATCATCGAAGTTCGCATATGCTTTGTATTCATCATCGTTTAAATTTTATCCACTCTTGCTTTTCATCAATCGGATCATCCAACACCTAATTATCTCGACAATTTTTTAAAAAATCATCCATGTCTTCTCCATTTTTTGCTCTCTTCTCCTCAATTTGATCTCGTAGTTGAATTTATTGTTGTTTTTGTCGGATTTCACTTTTTTATTGTCTCATGATCGCCATTGTATTCGTGTTGTTGGTATCGTCGTTGTTCTCGCGCTCCAATCTGCCTTAATCTGCGTTCTTAATGATTTGACTGCTTTCGGTTGGCGACCATGAAAATTTATGTAATCGCCAAATTTAATTGATATTGCACGGTAAAATATTGTACAAAAGAGTTGCTCTAAAACTTGTGTCAAACACTAAATGTCACAACGAGTATGGGATGGAGGGAATAATAATTAAAACTCAAAATTTTGAATAAGATTTTAATAAATCATTCAATTTAGATATATATACATTGATTCCCAAAAAAATTTGCCACGCATACCAATAAATTTGGTCAACAGTACTACTCCTCCTGCCACAAAAATGATGTACTTTTTTTTGTCATCCACAAAACATACGCACACTCGACAAGCACACCCCACAAATGTAAATATTTCCTCTCTACTACACTAAACAAGCATCCTTAAAGTTATATTACCATTTATTTATTTCTATTTGTCATTGCCGTTTTACTTCATTTCTGTCCAATTACAATATTCTCCCCTTCCTATAAAAGCTTTCATAGATAGAAGGACATATACTAAAAAAAAAAAAGTAATGATTGAGATTTTAAGGGGTAATTTTGTAAAATTTTATGTATAAAATAAAAACTTTATTGGGTTATATGTATGTGAGAGTAAAAAGTAATGACATTCGTGTAAATTAGTGAAAATTGTAAGGGTGGAGTTTATAAAGAGTCTTCCATTTTATGGGCGTTAAACTTATAATGGAGCGGACGAAAAGAAAAGTATGAAAGCTTTTATGAGACGGAGGGAGTAGTCTATATTAAGCGGGTGTTTGGTAGGAAATTTTAGAAGGTAAGAAATATAAATCCAATTCATAATGTGTTTGAAATAATTTCACTATAATTTTAATTTCAAAAACAAAAGAATTTTGCATAGTTCACCAATTTTAAAAGTGCATACCCATTCAATTCCTATATTATTTTTATTTCTTACTAATTTATCAAGCGCTGCCTTACCTTTTATTTTATAACAATACCCATTCACTTTTTTTTTTATATATTTATTTTTTAAATAAACTAATAACGTTCTTAAAATTGGCATAAAAATACATACGGAGAAAGTGTATACTATTTTTTTATAGAAAAATATTTTTGATTTAACTAGGAATTTTTGGCAGAAAAATCATTATGTTCTGATGATGATTGATGATTACCCTTGCTATATTGATTGTGTTAGGGGATTATGAATAAAAATTAAATTATATATCTCTAATTTTTTAATTTACATTTTGATATATTTGCTAAAATAAGATAATGCCCATAAAACCAAATTATTGTTTTATTTTCCATTTTTATATGATTGATTAATTTTTTTTTTTGGATCAACGAGTATTATGAATTTATGACCAATCTATTTTGATTTATTTATTTATTTATTTTAAGCCAGCCCGAAAAAGTGAAATTCCTTCGTACTTACTAGTAGCTTTCTCTTCTCTTCTGCTAGAGTCCATATATATGCAAACGCCGATTCGCAAGCAAGAAACGAATCAAACAATGGAGAACCAATCGGCGGCGTTCACTGAAGCAACTGTCGATGGCCACCCTCAGATTGCCCTCATCAACACTTTCTGTGAAATCACCGCGTGCGCCTCTAAATCCGAAGCCCTCTTCTTCTTAGAGTCCCACAATTTCGATCTTGACGCCGCCGTCTCCACTTTCCTCGACGACGCTCCACCGGACGTGGCCGCCGCTAATCCCGTTTCACCGGCGGCCCAGTCTAATCCCCAATATTCGCCCTCTGAGTCACTGTCGGCTTCTCCTCGCTCCCGATCCCCTTCGCCGCCGCGTGTTTCCCGCTCTTACAATCTCCGCGCTGCTAAACCTAGCACTGGCGCCTCTGCTTCTGGCGGTGCAAGACGCGGTGGAGGTGGCGGAATTAGGACTTTCGCGGATCTGAATAGGAAACCTAAAGATGGGGATTCAGATAGCGATTCTGATTATGATCCCCAGGAGTATTACACTGGCGGAGAAAAGAGGTAAATTTATCTTCTTTTTTCCATAATTTATACAAAGGTATTAAATTTTTTCATATTGATTGCTTAAATGATCAAGTTACAGTCCCTGGCAGTAGTAATCGAATCAATGTTTGAATGCTTTGATAACTTATTATCTCGAGTGAATATGAATCATCCTTCTAAAATATAACGTCTCTGCATCAATTCAGCAATACTATTCATCTAATGGAATGCTTGTTATAGTGGAATGCTTGTTCAAGGTCCATCGAAGGCGAAAGATGTAGACGCAATATTTAATCAAGCAAGACAATCAGGAGGCGTCGAAGCATCTACTGAACATCATGTGCCTTCTTCAAGCTCAAGAAGATTTGCTGGAACTGGTAGGCTACTTTCCGGGGAAGTATCGTCTACCCCTACCCCTACTCCTACCCCTCAGCTGCCTGAAGTTGTGAACCACAATATTACTTTCTGGAGAAATGGTTTTACAGTGGATGATGGGCCTCTTAGGAGGCTTGATGATCCTGCAAATGCATCTTTCTTGGAGGTAACTACTTTCAGATTTTGTTTATTATAATTGGTTTAAACTTCAATGATGGTGTCAAACTCGGCGTCTCCCTATTTGTGATGTCTGACTTCAACAAAGTGGATGAGAAACGGGTTTATTCCATTCACATTTCTCTTGATGATTTATGTAGACTACAAGAATGTTTGTTTTGGTGGTGTTGCTGTATGATGGTATTGTCTTTGTGTGTGTGAGAGAGAGAGATTTGAATGTTCTGTAATGTGCTCAATGCTTGAGTATACCATCATAGTTTTTAAAGGCGCCCATCGGGCGGCGCTTTTCATGGCTGAGGCGGGTGCAGTTTTCCTGTCACGCGCCTCATCTACTTTCCAGATCTTCCCACCCCAAAAACGTGGTTTGTGTACACATTTTGAAATAAAAACGAATTTTTGACAAAAGTAACTCGAAAGAAAAGAAAGATATCATAAACAAGAAAACAGTGTTTAATTTATGCCTTCATAAAATTGGTAAAGAACAAACTAAGAAACATCATCACTGCCTCTGTACATAGGCTCTTTTACCCCGTTCTTTGTGAGTCTTCTCTTTGTTGATGCATTTTTTTACTTATGCTGTGTTTTTTAACTCGTAGTACGTGTATTGAAAACTTTTCAATTAGTTTAGATTATATCTCCTTCATATAGTAAGATATCTACAAAAAAATCTTGATTTAGATAAGATTAGCCCCATTATACTATTCCTCAAATAATCTCATGGTGCGTACCTTGCGCCTTGTGCCCTTAACAACTCCCGTCACATTTGCTTGAATTATCTTACTTTTAATGGGTACCCATGACAGTTGCGAATGGTAGTAGTATTCCCATATATGCTAAACTTAGAATACATTAATTAGAGCTCAAGAAATCTGTTGATATTAGTAATGGAGACTTTTGTTTGAAAGCTTTCTTAAACGCGGTCCTTGTGGTCTGATGCAGAGTGTTATGAAGTCCGAGTGCCCTAAGGAACTTGCACCAGCAGATAAGAGGAACGCCGTTCATGTCAATCTTATCAGGAAGGAAGAAGACTACAAGGTAATTCTATCCTCAATTCTAATTCTACTCTAATAACCCTCTGTTTCATTATTATTTATCATTTTATAAAAATTAAATTTTATTTCAAATTAATCATCTCTTAGTTATATCTCCACATTTCTTCCTAATTTACTCAGTATATATTCCTAAAAATTTCTTATTTAATGAAGAATATTTTTCCACCCTCTCTCGTTAATTTGATTGAGGGTAATTATGTCAAAATTTTATGTTCCTTAATTTTATACTAATCCTCTTAAACGACAATTAATATAAAACATATAGGAGTATTGTTTAACCAGTACTGCTTCTTTTCATTATCTTCATCCCTTGCTCATTTACAGGAGCCAGAAAGACCACGCCTACCCTTCCAAGGCGTTGGAAGAACTCTAGGTAGCACCAGTGAGACAGCACCAACTGAGCCGACAAGTGGCTTGACCACTGCTCCGACACCATCCCCAGGTCTGGTTGTTGATCAGACGCAGTCTTGTACGTCTATTCAGCTGAGGTTGGCGGATGGTACACGCATGGTTTCACGTTTCAACAACTACCATACGATCAGAGATATACGAGGCTTCATTGATGCATCCAGACCTGATGGACCGAGAAGTTATCAGCTGCAAACCATGGGTTTCCCTCCCCAACAACTCACTAATCTGGACCTGACTATAGACCAAGCTGGAATAGCCAATTCGGTCGTCATCCAGAAACTATAGTCCATCACCGCGTTGCAGTGACCATATGATCAAACTCTTGTTGGAAACAATTCGATGATTATGTTTTCTTTTTGACTCTATTCTTTTTGTTCAGATCCTTGGATAATCTTTTATCTGTGCCCTTTTAACAATTAGAGCTGGCAAATCAAAATTATATTTTCGTTTACATTTAAAAGATTACATCCAAACTAAAAAAACAAAAAGCGTCTGCAAAGCTTGTGATACATACTCAAAGACATTACTGGTCTAATAAAGAAAGATGAATAAGGAAGAAAGGAAGCATGAGAGTTTGTATCTATAATACGCTCAGTGAGTAGATGTCTCTAGGGACAATGGCCTTAAAGAACGGATTTTGATCTCGTGCGTTGTTGCACGAGCAGAGATCCCATCCCAAGCTACGGAACTCTGCTTCACTAATCTCAATCGAGAAGGAGATGAAGAAGTGCCAATGTAGTTGCCACAATTTCTACACAGCAATTTGGTTGGTCGTCGAAACAACCTCCACAAGTTGGTAGATCCAACTTTGTTAATCAAAGTGAACCTAGTCTCATCAATTGAAAAGAAGGAAATAACCCCTCGTTTCATAGATTTCCCATACTCTTCATTCATTAATGATATATTGCGGTTGCAGGAGTTCAGATTTAGTTCGTATCCACACGACCCACAGCTGCAACACATAGCAAAAAATGAAAAAAGTAATAAAAAATCTTATATGAATAGTAATTAGTCTATTTCTTGCATGATATCTAGGTAGTTTTCTTGCAAAGAACCAGCCTCTTTGCCATCTCAAACACAAAACACACTGAAATTGAGAGATAATATAGAACCTGTAGGATACATCATGTGTACCAAGAGAGTATGAATTGGATGATGACAATGGAAGAACAACCTCAGTGCTGAAGTCAGTACTCATCTTTTTGATGTGTGAGAGAGAGAGAACGATTTCTTTATCTGTGTGCAGAGAAGGACAGGAGAGAGGAGCGTTGACAGCTCTTGCAACGGTAACTAGCTGGGAAATGATTGCATGTGTTCGGGTCTAGCTGCGCCTTTCCTTCTCTTTTAGAAAAAAAGTGAATTTACACCTTAAAAATAGTATAATTTAGTTAAAATTTCTTTAAAAAAAAATTAAACAGTAATATAGTACTCCTCCGTCCTCTATATAAACTTTCAATTTTTCATTTTAATCTGTTCCATTATATTTTATTTTTGATAACTATCAACTAAATTTATATTCCTACATTTTTTATTTACTTATTTTAATTTTTAGGCACAGAAGAAACGGTAAACTGATATGAGGAGGGAGGGAGTATAATTATTTTTAAAAAATATTTTCGACTTTTCGAGAATGAATGAATTGGTGTGTTAAATTAATTTATTTTATTTTATTTTATTTTATTTTATTTTATAGGGTATAAAAAGAAGAGAAGCGGGGGTGTACCGTGTATTAACTGATGAAAGCTGATTGAACCCCATTGCTCCGACAGGGTTCCTCTAAGCCCCGAATTTCTCTCTTCAATCCCGCACTTAGGGTTTCTGCTTCTTCCTCCCCCACCCCTAAATTCCTGCTTCAAATCTGCATCACCTTCTTCGATCGAGCTGAACATGGCCAAGACGAAGCCGGGGAAAAAGACCTCGAATCTTACACCATCAGAGGGACTAACAAAGTTGTTAGACGTACTTCTCTTTCCCCCTCTCTAGTGTGTGTTATGCGTGTGTTTTGGGGGTTTAACTTCTCCGCTCATGATTTACTACCAAAATGTAGGCTTGTTTTTAGATTCTTTTTGAAGCCTGGTTCTGTCAATGTCTATGGATTATGCTTTATGGTGCAGAAAAATGCTCCCTTATTCTCAAGGAATTAGGAAACGAGGCTTGGTGTTGATTAGGGTTTGAAAAAGGTTTGAATTTTCACTATTAGCTAGTTGCTGTAGAATTCTGGTTGAATATCTTTGAGCTCATTTCTCTGTATATAGTACAACACACCACAGACACGATTTCAAGTGAAATGTAAGATATTGGTGTTTTTAGAACTGATCTTGTTTACTTCTTCTGGTATATAGTTGGCGAAATGTTTTCTGTTTTTGTGCAGTGTTATTTATGTAGGCGATATGCTTGAACAATGTGGTGTCCCGTATGCATATTATTATTATCTCTATCTGCTATTTCTGCTGAGTTCGTATTGTCATTACTTTTGAGCTCGTATGGCATCATTGAGTTTTATATGCTCCCACATTCGCACAAACATGCATGTAAGATTTGTGCTGACACCTGTGATATGTGAACTTTGTTTAGTTTAGTTGAGGTGAACTTTTGAGGACATGGTGGACTAAGATATGTGAGTCTTTCTGTAGCTGGAGATTGCGTGTTAATGAGGCCGTCTGATTCAGACAAGCCGCCATATGTGGCGAGAGTTGAGAAAATTGAGGCCGACCACAGGAATAACATAAAAGTGCGATGCCGTTGGTATTACCGGCCCGAGGAATCAATTGGGGGCCGCAGGCAGTTCCATGGTGCCAAGGAGCTGTTTTTGTCAGACCACTTTGATGTGCAAAGTGCTCACACAATTGAAGGCAAGTGCATTGTGCATTCCTTTAAGAACTACACAAAGCTTGAAAACGTGGGAGCCGAGGATTACTTTTGCAGGTTTGAGTACAAGGCTTCAAATGGAAGCTTCACTCCTGACCGAGTTGCTGTGTGAGTCTCACTTATCTAAAATTTGATGATATGTTGATAGATATTTAAAACGTAGAGATTTTCGTTTGGTTATTTAACTTTAAATGTTCTTTGTGTCTTGTAAGCTATTGCAAGTGTGAGATGCCTTATAATCCAGATGATCTCATGGTGCAATGTGAAGGGTGCAAAGACTGGTATGCCTATGCACTTTCTAGACCTTACCCCAATATTTGTTTTGGAGATATATACGAAAAATTTGAAAATAAACATCCAGATAATTATAAACAAGAAAACAGTGCTGAATTCAGGCCTAGGGCTTAAGGGAAGCTTGGTGAAAAAGAGGAAACTTAGAAACAGTACTGTGCTAGGCTCTTCCCCTTTTCTTTCTTATGTGGATCTTATCTACGTTGCTGCACTTTTATGAGTTATGCTGTGTTTTTGATTCTGTATCTTCTTCTCATGGCAAGAAAGAGATTTGGCAAATCTTGATTTACATTAAATTATATCTCCTCACCATAGCATAAGAATAAGTTTCCCTTGTATTGTATTTTCAGAGTCACTCATTACGTAGCTGTTAGTTTACAACTGTTGGTTGATTTCCTTATTTTGGTTAGTTAGCAATTTTAATTACCAAACCATGAATACATTTTAATTCTTTCTTCTTACTCGATAGCTCACAATTTTTTTTTAATCTTTCTTCTATGCAGTCTTTTCAGTTGTAAGCTTTCTGATATACTAGATGATAAAGAGATTACTTTGAGATATTATATTTTCTTTACCTTGAGTTAGTTTTCCTTCTTTCTAAAACTGCTACTTGAATCTTATAACCATGGCTATGAATGCACGATTTGTTCACATGGTAAATCTTGATTTAGATAAGATTATATCTCCTTTCCATAGCAAGAGATTTGGCAAATCTTGATTTAGATTAGATGAACCTAGGAAATGCTAGGGCAGGAATGATCCTGACAATTATCAAGCAACATGAACCTAGGACCTCAGAATCAATTCAAGGATATTTAAATTAGAACTAATGGAGAAAAAATAATGAGATGAACTTATGCTAGTTATTAACACTCAAAATTGCTTCCAAGTGCGAAGAATTATTGGGGTGACACATAGGAGGGGAATCAACAAGATACACTTTAGAGCGGTTAAATTGCCAATAAATTTCAGCTATTGAATATGGGATTTTAATGAATGCCCTTACTTTGTATTCTAAAACACACTCGGTATTATGAGCGTTAGCTGTGGTCTCCTGATGTAGTATGGCCCTGACCTGAGATTATTCTTTGATTTATTGAAAAATGTATTTCTTTTGGTTGAAGGTTTCATCCTTCTTGTATGGGTATGACCATTGAAGAAGCTAAGAAACTGGATCAGTTCTTGTGTTCTGAATGTTCGTCTGATGATGACACCAGAAGGTCTTTGAACTCATTTCCTGCATCATCAATTGCTGACGAGACAAAGGTAACCATTACTTTTCCTATTTGATAATGTCAAGCTTCAACACAAATAATAAGTAAAGCTTCTTACATATGTTTCTTTGCATGAATTCTCTCATTAATGAGAATAATGTATTTCATGTTTTTACTCCTAAAATAGCAAAAAGTAATATATTGTTGTGTCTTATTAAGTATGAATCCATAAATTAATATGCTGGATAGGATGATTGAGTTGAGTTCTAAAGGCATCCATTTTACTCATTGTGGGTTTGGGATCTGCCAAATCGACAAACCTAACACTCACTGTCATTTATTAGCATTTATGGTGTAAAATACAGGTTATAACTTTGTCATTTTCTTCTTACAGAGGCTAAATGGAATTCATTTAGCAATACATGTGTGGGTCACACTTTGCAGCTCTATAACTTAAAAGTTAATCAAGGATGATCTTAATTATTTACAAAAAAACAACTGAGTGAAGTACAATATCAATATTAGATGTACGGGGGTCCTACATTCTTGTTTTTTCCTTCTGCACTCTTCTAACAAGTTTAAAAGGATTGTTTGTACCTAACTGATGATTTAACGTAATGTTGCTCTTACCCAAGTTTGTACCGTTCTTTTACTTGAGTCCTACTCTATGCAAACTAGCAGCCAACTGGCCAAGCATGAGGACCAACTTTCTTCTAATTCAGTTAAGTCCTTTTCTAACTCCAATGGTCTGTGCTTGATTAATTGTTAGGTGTTGGCAAAGCGTAGAAAGAGGTGACAGATACGCATCATGAGGTGGTACCTTTTTTCCTGCATATTACCTCCACCATTTGTTGTATGTGGAATTGAGAAGATACTTAACACGAGGTTGTACCAAAGCCAGAGGCTTTTCCTAATTTATGGTAACTACTTGGATATCTATTTTGCATCTCTGTGCAGACTTAAGTAGCACGTTCTGCTCATCTTTATCTTCTGCAAAGGTACAATTAAGGTGACGCAGTCCCTTCCGATAACTCTATTTTCCTAAAATAGTTTATGTAATTTGTAGCGTGTGAATGCTAGTTATGTTTTGTGGTGCAACTTCATGTTTTCGTTCTCCTCATGACGTGCATTCAAGGCATTTCATCGTAGGTGGTTTTACGATCATACGTTATGTATTCATGTGACCTGCATTCTGTCGTACTTCCACGAACTATTGATTACACGCATTGATAGTTTCAATTGTCATTAATATAGTAGTTTGAAAGCAACCCTTTTCATATTGTGATCCAAGCATGGCATGGGGTATTTTGATCATAAATTACTTTAAATATTTAGACAGAGGTATTCAATTCTAGGTTAGAAATGAAGAAGCCAATGACTTCCAATATCTTTCAACACACCGGTTTTGTGTGTAGTTTTTTTTTCGGTATAGTTGCATGTGGTTGGGGGTTATATAAGTGAAATAAAATTTGTTTTTAACAATAAAATTAGGGTAAATAGTTTTTGTAGTTGTGTAAGTTATTTAGTCTTGCTGATTTTGACAAATTGATTGTAAGATGTTTCACCTCCAATATGCACTTATTGAAATGAATCGTCAAAAAATTGAAAGTTTTTAAACCATTTTAAATTCGCGAGAATCAATAGGATTAAAATCAAAATAGGAATAATATTTTTTTCTCTAAAATATTAATTAATATAATAATAGCAAAATGAAGTATCAAAAGAAGCATCGTCCCAAATTTCCCATCATATGCAAACGAAACGTGATTTTAAAAGAGTGCATCATAGACAATCAGTTGACAAGTAATATTGAGATAAATCTAATAATCATCACCTGTAGAATCTGCTAATCAAAATCATCACCATACGCTCTGAAGCTATACCTTTCTTGATAGAAGTCATTGAAGAAGAGATCAGCTTCAAACCATTTAGGATAACGAACGAGGTCACCAGCAACGAATCTCATATAACGCTCGCTCCCCTCAGGCACCACTCTCACTTCTCCTTCCTCCACATAAACGAGCTGGTCGACTTGCCAGTCCCACGGAAGCTTGCACTTGCCAGTTTTCCATATCGACCATCTTGAGACATTAAGTTGTGCTAGACGTTCCTTTGATACTTTCCTTTCCACCTTTACATTGTAGAGCTCCTCCAATGGCTTCTCTACCCTCATTGCTCGTATAGGCTGATAATGCGTACGAGGAGTAGCAGTAAATCTTTTATACCTTTTTGCAGACGAGGATGAGGTCAGCATCGGAGCCATGATCGTACTGGCCATATCAGCTGTTTTTCTACTTTAGTACACCAAATCAAATAACTCCAATGGATAATGCAAGTAATTGTCCTGCAAGAGATTGGTTGAGATCGACTTTCTTCTATTCATAGAGAACATAAATTGAGGGTTAAAGATATATTATTACAATTTACACATAACAGTGCAACATCTTCTGTTACACCTAATAGATGAATGACATGTCAAAGGTATAATTAAACACGTTTATCATCCTTCAGTTCATATCTTTTCCATCTCACGTGTCATTCATCTAACAATAGATGTTACATAATTATGCAACAGGAAATTCCGATCGAGTATATCAAAGGTGGAAGCTATATAAGAGAGCAATGTAAACCTTCTCACTAAAGGATAGAGCTTATCAACATTCATGTGAAACAATCTACTGTAAAGGAAATCGCCATGCCCTTTTTCACAGGGATTATACATAACATAAGAATGAGTTTCTTCCTCTTTCGGATTCGTTTTTTCCCCCTGATTTCGTCCTCTTCTACAGATGGGAAGTAAAGGCGAGGAAGGATGTACACTCTGACCTCATTTCTAATAGAACAATTTCTTGATTGAACCTTTTACTCTCGTCTCAACTCTCAAGTCTCTCATATTTGAACTTTTCTTGAGATTTAATCTTTTTGACACTAACCAAAACAGCTATACTATCCGAAATCACTTCCCAGATTTACTAAGCATTAACCAGAATAACTATGCTAACCGAAATCACTTTCCAGATATTGCTCAATAGTAATTTTCTGAGTTTCACTCGTTACTGAAATTCATCTCAAAAGGACTAAAATCACATATTAAGAAACAACTTTATTACAGCAAACTTCGGCAGAACCAGTCAAAATTTGATTTAACAGATTTCAAGAAACAAATTTAGGGCCTTTTGCTAGATGGGGTTTTCATTTTTCCATTGACAACTCAATCTTTTTCTTTCAGAAGAACAAATTCGTTTTCTTTTCTATTTTAAATCGACTCCAGACAACGAAGATATACAATTATTTCGATTAAACATAAAGCAATTCGCAAAAATACAACGAACATACCAAAAGCACAGTAAATAAATGCGTCATTTTAGAGACGAATTGCTTACTGTTTCAATGATGGTTCTTCAGAACGGACTTTGGGTAGAGAAGATGAAAGAACCTTAAACCCCTCAACCAGACCGGCAAAGAGGTTTATCCACAAAAAAGGGAGTCAGATTAGAAATTATTCCAATTTAGGGGCTAAGTTTTTGACTTCTCTCAAAAAGGTCCCTCAAGTCTTAAAATATACACAAACCAGTCCAATGAAAAAGTTGGTTTATATACGGGTCGACTAGAATTGTATTCCTCGGGTTGGGCGACCCGGAGAGAAGGGTCATCATTAATCATCTTCATTTTACGTGTCTAGATGTGGGCTTTAAGTTTCTCTGCGATAACTTTCATTCATGGTGTTGCATAAAAGCGTTAATGGAGATGCGTCTTCAAACTGAAAACTTGTGAAGGCCCAACCCTCCAAGTATCATGGGAATGGTGATGCACCTGAAAAATGGAGGATTCTCTCTCTTTAATGGAACATTTGCACCTCACCCACCCCTCCCAAGAAGGAAATTTTACTTGATAGCTCAAGCCACTGTTCCTTCAAGAACCCAAGTATCATTCACTTTCTTTCCTTCTTTTTGCAGTTTCTTTAATGTCATTTAGTTGCTTTCTTATGTGAATTGGATTTGGATAGGAGATTCTTAGTTGCTGAGACTTGAGCTGTAGGAAAAACTTCTACCAGTGCTATCCTTGTATTTGACTATTTTACGTGTTTGAGTACCCCATGTACTCATGTTCGTAATCTAATTTTACCGCTCAAAATAAAATTAGTTGTTTTCTTTAATCCCATTAATTTTCTTTTAGCGTTTTGGAGGTAGAGATTTGTTAGCAGTTTACAAATGTGGGCTAAATTTTGAATTTGTTGCAGAGCATGCAAAAAAAAAAAAGGTATAAAAATGGGATATGCAAGTTATTTCATGTTTTAAAGATTTTGGATTTTTATGGAGTTTGACAATTTTTCTTATTTAAGTTGGTCTAAATCTATCAATATTATAATCTCTAGTTGGAGATGAAGTAGTTTTTGATGAATACAATATGTTATCGGTATTTTGTTTGTGAATCAATTTTCCCTTCTCATTGTATCCCGTTGCATCGGACTTGCTTTTTTGTTGTAGAGGATAATGGAGAGCATACCAGTAAGTGGAGAAGTTGGTGGTGCTGGTGGTGTATACTCATATAATGCTTTGAAAAGACTGGATAGCTTGTGGAGTAGCATTTGCTCTGCTTCGCCAGGTGTATATCCCTGTGAATTGTCATTATTCTTAACATCCCTGAGCTCTAACTATAGAATGGAATAGAGAGGGTATAATATATACATAGTGATTCTTGATTTTCAGTTGTTCAGGACTCACAGCAAGTGGTGTCAAATGTTTCCGGTTTATTTCACGGATCTGAGAGGGCTGAAAAATGTGCTGATACATTTGATGTGCTGGTTTGTGGGGGCACCTTGGGGATTTTTATTGCTACTGCTTTGAGTTCTCGAGGCCTTCGAGTTGGGATCGTGGAGAAGAGTACATTGAGAGGGGTATAATAGTAAATACACGGGGCTAATGCATCATCGAATTGTTTTAACATTTCATCTTTGTGATTGGCAGAGGGACCAAGAATGGAATATATCGAGGAAAGAGCTTTTGGAGCTTGTTGAAGTTGGTGTCCTAACAGAAGATGACATTGATAATGTTACTTCTTCCAGCTTCAATCCTGTACGTCGCTTTATGCTAGAGAGACGAGGGAGGGTCTCTTTAAAGTTTGAATTTTTATATTTTTTCAGTATAGATCATAATTAAAGTACCCGAGAAATGGTACTTCTTGGATAAATTGGTCCTAGTAAACAGTATGCTTTTGATCCTTTATTCTTTTTATTTGATTTATTTTTGTAAATTCGGTGGTGCATACCAGAAGCTTAACTGGCACATCGAACTTAGTCTTCTGTCATTTGATGATTTTGAACAGGTTACAATGTTTTCTGACGCCTATCATTTCTATAAAACTTTACAGAATAGATGTGGATTTGAAGGGAAGGGCGAGATCTGGGTTAATGACATCCTCAATCTTGGTATTTCGTAAGTTTAGTATTATTTTCTATTATCTGATTTCAACTTTGGACTGTTTTCAGGATACTACTAAATATTTCACTGCATTATATCTTTAGTTTTCTTTTGTCATTGCAGTCCTGCGAAGCTTATAGAAATCGTGAGAAAACGCGTTTTGATGGCCTTGATGGTGTAATCTTCGAGGGTTGCGGTGTATCTCACATATCAATCTATGAGGATGCAGCTGTAAGTATACCTATAACTGCAACTTATGAAATCAAAGAGTCAAAGTGTGTTTTTGTTGTTAATTCACATAATGTTTTCTCCACAGGTATTACAACTAGCAGATGGAAAGATTCTGTCGTCACGTCTCATCATTGATGCAATGGGAAACTTTTCTCCTGTTGTAAAACAAGTTAAGTTTACTATGACAGTGTTCATTCACATCATCATATGCTTCTGATTATGAAATAGAAGTATGAAATACATTCTTTGTTATGTTCTCTCACATTAGAATTTTCAAAAAGTATAATACTCTTACTTTACATTCGAGTGTTTTCAGATTGAGTAATACTTGGGTGCACCAACTAATATTATTCAGTGAAAATAACTAATACTCTCCCCGTCCCGTCCGTGATAATCTGCACACTTTCCTTATTCTGACGTCCCAACATAATCTGCACCCTAAATACTAACACCCTTATAACATCACTTTATTTTAAAAATGTCACTCAGTTTTGAATTATAAAGTTATTCTCTTTCACTTTATCTAACTCACTCACCCAAAATACCCTTACATTTTATTCTCTCTCATGCTCTATTAACTCTAAAAGCAATTTTTCTTGATCTACGTGCCCAACAAAGGGTACATATTATCCCAGGACTGAGGGAGTATATCTTATAATAAAACAACTAACACCATTTAAAATGCACATAAGTTGCACGGTGCATAAAAAGTATTTGTCTTTCAGATTTAGTTCGAACTGCTTCTAATGCACAAAAATTCCGACAGATTAGAGGTGGAAGGAGACCAGACGGTGTTTGCCTAGTGGTTGGTTCTTGTTGCAGAGGTTTTAAAGAGAATATTACAAGTGATGTGATATATAGTAGTGCTTCGGTGAAGAGTGTCGGGCAGTCAGCAGCACAGTATTTTTGGGAGGTATATCGATATATATCTGAGTTAACTCATTCGGACGAACAATAAAGCTTGCTACATTTTCAGGCATTCCCAGCCGGCTCAGGCCCTCTTGATCGAACTACATATATGTTCACCTACCTTTCCCCTGAACCAGGATCCCCCAAATTAGAAGAATTGCTCGAAGATTATTGGGAGTTGATGCCTCAATATCAAGTAATACAGTACTCTCTTACAGTTTTGTGAGTGCTCATTACAACTAGTATTGTTTAAGTTTAATTTAATTGTCGTTACAGGGCGTGTCTCTTGCTGATCTGGAGTTCTTGAGAGTGATATACGGCATTTTCCCTACATACCGTGACAGGTAAAACTGCAACTATCCCTAGATCATACAACAATATATCTGGTATTTCAAATGTATCGAGTTTATGGTTCAATAATGCCTCTGAATTCTTAATCTTTGATCCAACTCTACTTTGTGTTTTTTTTTTTTTTTGCGTATATCACTTTGAATCGAGCCTACAGTCCGTTGCCAGCAGCTTTTGATCGTGTTCTACAGGTGATTTACATGACATTTCTCCAAAACCTCGATATACTATGCTCATTATTCAATGAATTCCACTAACTACAACCTCAACACTACAGTTTGGTGATGCTAGTGGAATACAATCGCCCGTTTCTTTTGGTGGTTTCGGGAGCTTGACTAGACACCTTGGAAGATTATCATCAGGTATAAAATGTCCATAGAAACAGTTATTCATCTATGACCCGTCCCTATATTTTCAGAATAATCCAAATTTTTTAACCTTCCTATTGATCAAGAATGCGAGCAATTGAACTAGTTTTTCTGTCTTTGTACGAGGTTTAAGGCATACTTGAAGCAATCAACAACGATTTTCTTGATTCCCACAGCTTATCGCTGTTAAACCCGTATATGGTCAGTCGCTTCTCTCTCCCCCAACCCCGTGTATGCTGCTCGTTTGTATTGATTAAATTCCACGTGCAGCCTAACTTAAGTGCTTCATGGTTGTTTCAACAAGCAATGTCTGCCAAAAAGCAATCCAACGTTTCTCCTTCTTTCATAAATGAGCTTTTACATGCCAATTTCGAGAGCATGCAGGTACTTGCACGTAAAATAATTTATTTCGGTCCTCAATAACATTGTGAGTTCTTTGGACATAGAAAAAGTAAAATTGCTTCAGCTTTATGGATTGATATAGTCTGGTCCCTTTGGAATTATAGAAACAGAGTGACATTTGAGGGCATCAAATGGAATGAGGATAGAATTGTGGAGGATATCAAAGCCCGTCTTTGGTCTTGGGTGTCAGTAAAGGAGAGTTATACACATAAGTTTTCTTATTCTGATTGGAGAAAGGCCATTAGAAACTGCATTAATTAATTAGTTGAGATAGGTGTTGTAGTTTGCTGATTTTGGTGTTTTAATTTTTCTGTACTTTTCTTTTATCTGTATATGGATAGAGTACCCCTTGTACTCCGTTTTAAATGCAATTTTTGGCTTTTCAAAAAAAAATTAACCCGTCTGTCTCGTATTCTTGAGCTTCATTTTGCGGCAGAAACTAGGCGATCCAGTGCTCAGACCGTTTCTTCAGGTTAATAATATACATGTCGTGTTATTTTCTGGATTTGTTGTTATGAGAAAACTAATTGTGTATGGATTGGTGCAGGATGTGATACAGTTTGGTCCTCTTGTGAAGACATTAGGCCTAGTCATGCTCACTCGACCTCTAATTCTACCATCTATATTTAAGCAGGCCAGTATCTTTCTTTCTTTCTTTCTTGTTATATATTTACACATGCATTGTCTATCTGAGATGGCATTCTGATATGCAGGTTGGGCTACCCGTGCTTCTCGACTGGTCCGGACACTTCGTGATGTTAGGACACTACACGATTCTATCCTCCTACATCGACCCTTTGATCAGGTAATGTTCGATGAAGCACGACTACAAAACACGCTTTTATGTATCGATGAAACACGATGTAAGATTGAGTGACTTGAAGTGTTGTTTACAGGCCATTGTTGAACACATTCCCAGCAAAGATGAGATATCAATGGAAGCAAAAGCTTGAGGCTTGGAAATATGGATCAGGGCTTGATTATAAATTCAGCCATTCTGACAAAAATATTCAAGATAAATAAATAAATAATCAACTTTTTATCTTTTAATGCTTGCTTCATCTTGTGTGATAAATTTTTTGTTTATTGAGAAGCTATTTTTTTTTTTCGAGTAAATTATGACTCGAACCAATGGCCACATGAGATATACCACTTTGTGAACAACTAAACTAACTTACAAATCATCTATAAAAAGTGATTAAAGTAAAGAAGTTTTATTTGAGATTTTTATAATAGTTTTTAAATATAAAATTCATAAAAATAGATAAAAGTATCATGTATTCCTTTTCACACATGAATTAAAATATATAGTCTCGTGTCCTATAATCCTTCAAATTATTACTTCTTCTCCAAGTGTTCTTCTTAGTCAAATATGATCCTAATTCATATCATAATTGAAGTGAGTAATTAAATATTCGTAAGTCCCTATCCTCCTTATAAAAAAATCTTCTAATAAATGATAAAATGGTAAAAAGATTATGTAATTTATTAAAACGTACCCTCTATCTACTAAAAATATATTCATACTATTTTTTTTTCAACAATTCTCTTTGTTTCACGGTGTAACTATCACTTAATTTTATTTATATGTTATTGATTTTACACTTATAAATAATCACTTAATTAATAAATAGATCATATAATATTTTAAAATATTCTTACTTTATTTTTTAAAAACTTATCAAAATTAAACGAACGAAAATATACTTTTCCGTGGATGGAGGGAGTATAATGAAAATAACAACATATCATTACTTAATAATTCGCACTCAACATCGAAAAAAATAGGATTTAGAGTTTATGCGATACATAATTAAAAAGAAAAAGACTTTTCATAAGTTTTGATAAACACAGTCGAGCACACCCAAACAGAGCAAGAAAAGAAATTGTAGAGAGAGAGAGAGAGAGATGAGTTTCCTTGCAGGAAGATTGGCAAGCGCCGAGGGTTCCTATTTCTTGCAAGAATCCAAACAAGCCGTAACCCGATTCCGCGAAAAAAACCTGAAGAGTTGTTTAAATATTGTTAAGCCAATTGATTGTGAAATTGTGTCGGCGGATGTTCTGCCGGAGATTTTGAGGCACTCTCTGCCAGCGAAGATGTTTAGTTCTCCGGCGGATTCGGCTTCTTCAATTTCGAAAGCCTCGAAATGGGCTTTGAAGCCCGAGCCGAATATTGAAAGTGGATTGGGTTTGTCGGCGGAAGCTATTAGTCCTCTCAGGGGTTACGTTTCTCTGCCGCAGGTTACATTGGGCCCCAAAAGTTTGTTCTTTTCTCTCGATTTTTCATTTTATTTCTGTGTTGATGATTGAGAGAGATCAGAATAAAGGTGATTTTCCTGTTCTTGCAAAATGAATTGAAATTGGTTAAAGAAATGAAGATTAGAGTAATTTGTGTTGGCCATTTAATGAGTTCATGATTGGTTAATTTCTTTCACCTTTATTTAAGTGATCTCTATCAATAATGTCAGGACTTAAATAAACTATTGTGATTCGAGTTTTTATGTCAACATTCAGGTGGCAGATGCCGGATTCAGAGCACTCCTTTATAGCCTCGACTGCAAATGATTTAAGACAGTATAAACACGCCCCCATCAACCCAGACAAGTTAAAGGCTGCAGCTGCTGGACTATCTTACAGTATGCATGCTCTCTCATTCATTATTCATAAAGATTGATATTCCATACCTTTTTGATTCTCTTTTTCTGTTGTTTCTAGCCTGTAGTGCCATTTCTGTGTTCCCAACTACTATTACTTTACACTAAAACAACTAATATTACACACAAAATGCAAATCACCTGCATTCAACTCTCAGGCTCCATTTGGATGGAGTCATTTGAAATTAAGGGATCTGATACATTTACAAATCAAAATGGAGAAAAACTAAATAAATGGATTTGGTGCACACAAATATTACTCATAAGTGAGAAGATTTCAAATACTCAACAAAACCTAGTCATTTGAAATCCTCTCACTTCTCCCACTTGTGCTTAATATTTGAGTGTATCAAATCCATTCATTTAGCTTTTCTCCATTTTAGTTTGTGTGAGTCAAATTCCTTGATTTCAAATCCAGTCCATCCAAATGGAGCTTGTCTAATTTTGAATACTTTGATCTTTGGTAGTTGGATCGGCATTCGCTGCTGCTACTACTATTGTCTTCGGTGGTGCCACCTTGGTCTTTGGGCTAGTTGCATCAAAACTCGAGGTGCAAAATGTAAGTATGTGTTGTTATCTTCTGTGCTTATATATTCTTGATATGCATTTCTTCCATTTGGATTTGGTTTTCAGTTAGAGAAACATTTTATCAACCTCCATATGTTTGAGTTTGAATTGAAAGGGCGCTCATGAGTTCAAATAATTTATGTTTGCACATCATTTCTACCTGGTAAAATTTTGTAGACGATTGATCTATCCTTCTCGTTGATAGACTGATGATCTTCGGAACAAAGGAAAGGATCTTGTTCGACCCAAGTTCGAAACGTTCAAAGAGAAAGTAGCCCCCTTGCGAAGTCGGGTACGTTGTATCGAGAAGGTTATCGTTATGGTTTAGTTTTTGTTGGTATATAATTGTTTTTTGTTCCATTTAGGCTGAGGCCATATCCAAGAAATGGCATTTGGACAAGGAAGAATCTGTGAAACAGAATCCTCTCATCAAGGAGCTTTCAAGAACACTTGGATCTAAGGTTTCAAATTGAATGCATATTTTTGTAATTGCAATATAAAATATACATATTACACGATAAGGAGATATGTATAATAAAGATACTAGATGAGCTTCCGCGTATTACGCGGTATGTCCGTTAAATAAATTTTATAATATTATATATATATATATATATATATATATATATATATATATAAAATTTTGTGTAATTATAATATTAAATTTAAGTAATGGTAATGATAATGTTAATAGTATAATAATTCATGCTAGATATTAGAATTATTATAATTATGAGAAAATTTACTATAAGATTTGTTTCAAATTTATTTTACAATTAATAAAAAAAAAAGACGATTAATAGAAAAAAATCTTATATAATCGATGCATAATATTACTCGAATGGTGTGTGTATATATATATATATATATATATATATATATATATATCGTATATTTGTAATAAATATCATATATGATTATATTAATTTTTTTAATAATACTTATATCTATACATATATTCATTAGAATAAAATAAAATAAATTAATTGAGTCGATCTTTTTAATAATTTTACTCAATAAGTTAATATTATTGTATAGGTTTTTTTTTTGAAAAATAATATTATTGTATAGATAATTAATTATGCATTGACACATAATCATTACTAATATACAACTCTTTATATTATTGACTCCTAATCACACACATAAATTATTTTTTCAATTCAATGACACATCATCCGAACTCACAAAAATATAAACATAAATATTATAAACTCCATATTAATATATAATGAGATTCACGTGTTTGAAATACTCACAATTAGTATTTTATAAATATTGAACTTTTTCAAAGAAAATATCTAAGTACACTTTTATAGGTGGAGTTAAATAAAATAGTTTTCAAAATATATAAATATGTATATATTGGTTTAGTTGGTAAGTATTAAAATGATTATGTGAGAGGTGTCGTTCAAATCCTTTCAATTTGGTTTTTAAACTTTCTGAAAATTGACACATAGGCAAACTTACCATAAGTCGACACTTCACAATAAAACGATACATGCGAGAATTAACCGGGAAGTCGACACCTAAACAAAACCAAACTCCCAACTAGTATATAGGGGATATGTAATAGGGTGAAGGAGAAGTAAGATATATATTATTCATGATCGCTTATGTAGTAAAAATTATATAATAATAATAATAATACGATTGTTTGGTAGGAAGAAATAATTTGTTATAAGACAAATGTGAAAAATGCTATTGTCATTTGTTATTAAAATTGAAGTTAATTAAGTTTCTTTCACTTCACTTTCAAAACTACTGTCACAATCGACACTTTGTTAAACCCCACTGATATTCAAAACTCAAAATTTAGAGTAAAAAATGGAGTATCCATTTTAGAGTGTATATGCACTATACAGTGCTTTCCCGTCTACATGGACATGTAATGTCATATAATTATCTTATTCGTAAAAATATCAATAACTTGACTAATAATTTTGTTAGGGCGTCCAAATTTTTTCAAGCACTCATCATTTGGTTCAGCCTTTAATTCTTTTGAATAACCTTACATTTAGACAGCGAAATCCGCAAATGTGCTCATATATATATATATATATATATATATATATATATATATATATATATATATATATATATATATATATATATATATATATATATATATATATATACTTTACATCTTAAATACGCCTACATACAACATCAATTTCATTATTAATTTCGAGATAATTAAAGTTAAGCTTATTTTTATTATTAATTTTATCCCGAATCCTTAATTAAGCATGCATTTCCTCGTATGATGGGAAATTGCTTTTTAACTTGATGTATCTCCCGTCACATGAAAGAGTGAGCAAGGATTTTTTTTTTTACACGAATCAAAGGAGATATGCTCTTGCAATATCGTTAGTTTATGAAAAAAGTTTTGTATGCATTTATGGGGTTTCGTTTTGATTCACCTATGTGCAAAATCAGAGACAGATTTGTAATCAATTACTGATTATAGTATTTATAGGGCTCGTTTGGTTTCCTTTATTGGATAATACCCGCAACTATAATACCTATATTTGTAACACTAGTTTATTTATCAATATTTTGTTTGGTTTAAAAAACTTGAGTTAAATAATTAGTGATTAGCTATCAATATTATGTTTGGTAGCAAGTATTATAACTAGTATTAATTTATGTTAGACTAATTTGTCCTTATAAATAAAAATAATAATAAACACATCTTGATGAAAGTGAATGGTGTTTTTGATATTTTAAAATTTAATAGATCTTGGAGAAATACAAGTATTACAAATACCATATGAAACTTGGAATCTATAATACCATGTATTAGGTATTATTTGAACGGGCCTATTCTTAATAACGGGCCGGAAGTATAATGTGTACAACAAAACCAAACAAGTGATAAAGTTGTATTAGGGATCAATACACCCCTAATAAAGGAAACCAAACGAGGCCCTACTATATTAAGAAATATTCCCTCCGTCCCCGGAACTAGCTTCACAGTTGGCTTTTTACCGGTTTTTGTGTGAGAATTATTTCATAGTAATATATGTACGAAAGTTGTTTTATATAAATGATATACTAGTTGATTTACTGATTATAGTATTTCTAGTATATTAAGAAATATTCCCTCCGTTCCGCAATCATTTGTGAAACTAGTTGTCATTTATATAAAACAACTTTTATATACATATTACTATGAAATAATTCTCACACGAAACCGTTAAAAAATCAATTTAAGCTAGTTGCGACGGAGAGAGTAGTATGATATATATGTATATTGCTACTTGTAAATGAATTAAATACAAAGATATATAAAATACGCTAACTGATAAAAGACACCATGACTTCTTTAATTTGTTCCACAAAAACTGTATGGTACTTTTTATTATGTAAAAAAGAAATTACACTATTTTATGTAATTAATTATAAATTATATATCAAACAAAAAATTGACTTTTCATATTAGAATAGATGGGAGTAGTATTTTCCGCTATATATAGTTGAATATATAGGTTATAAAAGAAGACTTTTGACTTCTAGGTCCTCTACGTGAACATGTTTTTTTTTTTGTCAAAAGTATTTTTTCAATATCGGGATCTTATCAAAATCTCGATCAAATTAAATGATGCATCTGAATTTATATTAAGCTAATCCGTGAGGTACCAATCAAAATTTCAATTTCACACAAATTTAAGGACCTTCTTACTCGATTGCCATCAAACGGAATCAAGGAAAATAATTTATTGTGTTCTTTTTTTCCTTATTATATATATATATATATATATATATATATATATATATATATATATAATATTTATTGATGCATGCTACACATATTTTTTTGTAATATTTTATGTATAAATATTATTTAAATCATGATATTTATAGTAATATTCGATTAATAAATATTATATAATGATTTTAAATTTTTAAACATGAAAGATTATGTATAAAAGGTTTAATGTCTATTAATAAGATAAGATAAATAAATAAAATTATTGTGTTTTCAACACAATTGAAATAAGTAAATAAAATATTCACATAATTAGAATTTTAAGATTTAAATAATCAATTAATATATTAACTATATTAAATTTCATATATTTTGAAATACCCAAAAATAAAAAAATAAATAAATATATGATTTTCTCAAATATAGTGGTATAAAACAAAAGTTTATACAATCCTAAATTTTCTTATATATATTTATAGGCTTAAGTTACACATAATATTATGTTTAAAAATTGTCATACGATAAAATATTAGATATAAAATAGAGATTATGATGTGTTCAATAACACGAAAATTCAAAAGTATATTTATCTTTTCCATTCTCGGTTTGGGAGTCGGATCCTTTTGTGTGGTGTTGAGATGATTTGAATATTACACAATTGTAATGGTTGAAGTACTCCTTGTACTCCAATTTTTATAATATAATTTTCTTTTGTCAATAAAAAAAAAAAGTATTTAAAGATTTATATATTAGCTTAATTATCAAACAACATAAAAGTTATATAAGAGGTCTAAGGTTCAAACCTTTCGACGACACCTCATTCAAATTAACCTCAAAATAACACATCATCATAGAGATAAATGCATGATGAATATTAACATTTATTCCATAATCCTTTTTAAATATATAATTAAGGATTATAATATGATTAACGTTCAATAAATTTTACCATTGTGCGTCATTGACTAACATAAGAAAATCCTATATTAGTTTAGTCAAACACTTATCTCTTTCCCTATTTCTTTTTCTTAAGTTTAAAAGTCTATATGTTTTCAAAAAAAAAAAAAAAAAAAGTTTAAAAGTCTATATAGGTATTCTCCTCATTTCTAGTCATATTTAACTTGCTACGTATATTTCTTACTCAATGTCGACGTCTATAATCATCTTACGTATAGTTGCATATAATTAAATAAAACTAAAAATTCCTTTATTTATTTAAAACCTTACTATATCTTAACCATCATTTAAAGTGAAAATCCAACTTTCCCTTTATGCAAAGCAATACACTTTGAATCAACACATATATAATTTGGAATATATTATATTTATAAAAAATTAAAAATTTGAAATAATTGTTTAAATATTTAATCTAAAATTAGTACTTATTTTTCATCTGCATAATACGCGGGGTGGTTACAATCTTATTATAAATATTTTCACAAAATTTGTGTTATTATGCGATTTGTAATTTCAAACACAAATTGAAGACACATAATTGTTTGAAATATAATTTAAGTCTTAATTTATAAAAGATTAACGGTCAAGAGAAAAAATGACTTTATTGGTCTATATATATATATATATATATATATATATATATATATATATATATATGTGTGTGTGTGTATGTGATACATAAACATATTAATTATAGTATATTATAAATAATTAATGTAGATGTTTTTATTCATGCTATATAACAATATAATTTATGGGATACTTTACAAAAATATTATTCCCTTCATTTATTATTTACATAAATATGAACACACTTCTATAATGGGGCACTCCTTGGTGGGGCAAGTCTCATACATGACAAAGATCTCACCCCTAACCCCTCTTACATATTTGATATTCCTACGGATAATTTTTAAAAAATTAAGTTTATTTTTCTTAATACTCATTCTTAGACATTGATAATCTTGCATATAATATTTTGATAATGTGTACTAAATAATTAGTTTCTACAAATGTATGTCGTAAATTTAATTTAGAGTTAGGTTGTGGTCATCTATGGTGGATGAGAAAAAAACATTATACGGGAATGAATTTGCACCAATCAAACAATTAATTGATTGATATTAATGACACTAATAAATATTTTTTTATTAAACTTAGATGATTATTAAAATTTCAAAAAAATTCCTAAATTAAAATATACGACCAAGATTAAATCAAGAGATTATGATTAATGGTTTCAAACATTTCTCGCCCATTCTAAAAAAGTAAACCAATTGGTGTATAATATATTTGTAGATTATAAATTATTATAGATTATAGATAATAATAATAATATTTATAATATATATATATATACACACACATATATATAGATTGTACACATAATTGCACAATACTGTATTTGTGATTTATGAAAATTTTTATGGAAGTGAAATGAATTTTATAACGTTATTATTGGATGTGAAAATTTGTTCATGGAAATATATACGAAATATAATTTATAATAAAAAAATAAAGATGATTATTCAATTCTTCATTAATTAATATCATAATACATTATTCAAATTCAAATTCAAAATACATTATAATTATAAAAATTGCAGGAATAAGATTGCGATAAATTTACGAGAAAAAAAAGAGTAGCTTCTCCAATTTAGCGGTTGAATTCTGCAATGCCGACTTATTACGTAAGAAAGGTTGTATAATTAAATTGACTAATTAAACCCAAATATAAAACGTCAAAAGTGTACGTGTCAAGATTAGTCGTAGGAAAGACATTTCATGGTAAAGGCGCGTGAAATGTGAAATTTTATCAACTTAATGCATGCTATTTAAAGAGCTTAATTCTAGGTAATTTATGAAACAAATTAAATTTGAAGTTAAGTTGTAATTTAGAAATAAAAAATGGGTAAGAGCAGAATTTGGGTATGTATTGTGTTAATTATAATTTGGGGGTGTGGAATGTGTTTAGCCAGAAATGAAGAGAAGTTGAGTTGGAGCAAAAACGCAGGAGTAGAAGCAGAAGTTATTGCAAGAAGATCTTGCTCTGGGCATGGGAGAGTGTATTTAGATGGATTGGTTGATGAAGATATTGGTAAGCCTGTTTGTGAGTGCCATTCATGCTTTGCAGGCTCTGATTGCTCTCAGGAGATCACAGATTGTGCTGCAGATGCTACTAAGTCAGTCTCTCTCTCTCTCTCTCTCTCTACTTAATTTTTCGATTTTATCTAACTCACTCATGAATGCAGCGGGGATCCCTTGTTTTGGAACCCTTTTGGATGAAGCATGCAGCAAGCAGCGCAGTTGTGATATCAGGATGGCACAGAATGGGCTACGCTTTTCCAGATAAATCTTACGTCTCTCAACAACTGGAAATTCAAATTCGAAGACTTCATTGGGCAGCAAAAATGCAGTCACACAAGGAAAATACATAATATTTGGAGCAGGATCTACTCAACTCCTTTCAGCAGCTGTTTTTGCACTTTCCATGAATAATAATAATAATCCTTCTTCTTCACCAGCAAGGGTTGCGGCTGACCCACCCTTCTACCCGGTATCCTCCCTGCAACAATTAACTCCCTTTTTTTATCTATATATAAATTAATTGGAGTTTATTAGATCTAAAAAATTATTTAAAAATTTAAATATCCCAACTTCAGTTATATTAATATAATTATTGATTCGTTTTTCTTCTCATATCTTTCCTTGAAAATTGTAGATTTAGATTCTAGATTTATTTATTTCATGGAAAATAATAAAAAATTAGATGAAAAACAAGCTTTATTAAATGAGAGATATAAATTTGAAAAACATAAGTTTTTAGTAATGTTATTTGAAATGTATTTTTGACTTTTTTATTTTAACTAAGAAATTGTGCATTTAGCAACTTTGGAGTGCAAGTAAACCCACGCACAAACGTATTAAAATTGATTGATAATGTTAAGTTTTATTTAATTTCATCTCAAAAGAAATTAAATTAAAGAGGAGCTTATAATTAATTATGACGCATCATCATATGGTCAATTAAAGTCAGATAATGATGTGTTAAAATAAAATCGAAATTTCTAACTCCGTGAGTGTGCAGGTTTACAAAACACAAACGGATTACTTCGAAACGTCCCATTTTGGGTACGATGAAACAATATTACCACGGAAAAATAGTAGCATTAATGATGGGGGAAAAGTGATCGAGTTTGTATGTTCGCCAAATAATCCAGATGGATTTTTGAAAAAGAGTGTTCTTAAAGGGCCTTCAGTTTCCACTATTTATGATCTCGCTTATTATTGGCCTCATTACACACCAATTCCAGCCCCATCTGATGAGGATGTCATGATTTTTACACTCTCTAAACTCACTGGTCATGCTGGAAGCAGATTTGGGTATTTTTTTAATTTACCCTTTTATTATTTTGTAATTATACACGCAATTCTTCTAAATGTAGGAGATTAAATTGGAAAAAACCATCATACACTGCATGACAAGACTTTAGCGATGTGATTAAATTTTTAATATTTTTTTATAGAGATAATCAGTTTTATATCAATTCAGGAACAGATCTCATTTACTCTCTATTAAATAATTCATATTAATTTCACTTTTTGAATTTTTAGATGAAATGAAATTTTTTTCGCAATAAGGAATTAGAGTATGACTCAAAAATTAAAGTGGAACATTGTACATGTATGAGTCCTACTTGGTAGGGGTATTTTAGACTTTTCCAAGTAAATAGAAAAGATAAAAAGAAACATGAGACGGTCTCTTTAAATATTTAGGTAGACGCTCCTTTAAAATATCGATCTTCTTGAGGCTTGTGTAAGATGTTTGTCTCATGTCACGAAGTTTCTTTCTTTTTTTTTTCTCTTAAAACAAAAGACATAAGTTGACTTATACAGGGAAGTCACAAAATTATGCGAGATCCGTATGAACGAAATATGTTCCTTTTTATTTAAAAGCTTAGTAAAACTTTAAATCCATATATATATTATGTTGAACAGATGGGCTTTGGTGAAGGACAAGACGACGTACGATAACATGGTTAAGTACATGGTTGAAGCATCACTTGGCACCTCAAGAGACACTCAACTCAGAGCCCTTCAGCTTTTCAAGACAATCCTCCATACAAATGGCAAAGAAATATTCGATTTTGCTTACAATACAATGCGACGTCGTTGGGACAAACTGAATGAGATCATGTTACCTTCTAAGCGTTTTACACTCCAAAAAATTCCTCCTCAGTTCTGCACCTATTTTAAGAAAGTCAGAGGTTCATCCCCAGGTCACCTCTCTCTCTCTCTCTCTATCATATTGACATTTTATGTGTATTTTGTATTAATAGTTTCATTAAAAAGTAGTAGTGATACCAATATAATTAATGAAAACATTGGTGAAATTAAGACTTAGTGTAATTTGTATGTATAAGTACAGCGTATGCGTGGGTGAAATGCGAGAGAAAAGAAGACTCCAACTGCACCAAAGTGTTTGAGGAAGCTAAGATAACAGGGCGTGGAGGAAAAGTGTACTATGTTGATGACAGTTATGTCCGTCTGGCCCTCATTAGGGGCAATGATGATTTTAACTTGCTTCTCAAACGACTAGCTCATCTTGTTTCCAAGGACACATAAAATGGAACACACACAAATATATATATACATATATCATCTTCAATAAATTCTAGCTGAAATGTAGTTATATGTGTGTGTAAACAATATAATGGACTTATTTTATATATATGGATTGTTTTGTTTGATTGGTCATGTTGTATTAAACATTAAGGAGATTTTACTAAGCCAGATTGTGTCATTTACTCATTGCCGATGTGTATATTTTACTATATATATTCATATCTATGCACCGTTTAAGATAAATATGAATTAAATTAAATATAGACCACATTGCATTAAATCCATCATGCTATAATTGATTTTGAGCAGTAGACAAGTTATGAGAGCAAAATATTTTTTTTTTTTTGTGAGGGTATTTCCCTTAAAAAAATCAACTGTCGGCAGCAACGCCTGAGATCGATAGACAACGGACATAATGTGATGTGAAGAGGAATAGTGGAAGTGATAGCATTTCTAAATCCAATGGAGATGAAAGCGTGAGTTTGAAGTAATGAAGTGTTTTATATATTTATTATTTTAATTGGAGCGAAATGATGAAAATGTTTGACTAAAATGTTTATTTTTTAAGGTACATATACGGAATAAGTTTTTTGGGAAAAAATTGATTAAAAGTTAGTTTAGTGGTTTATATACTGTTTGTATATATTGGTGTCAAAAAAATTGATAATAGTTTGGTAGGTTTAATAATTAGACTTATTTGAAAAATTAAACAAAATTTTAACAGCTAGCTTATACAACTGAAGAAAGACAACAGATCAGGTTAATATCCGTTCTTTCACTGAATTTTTTTATAATCTTTATTTGAGAAAATATTTTTTTGTTACAGATCACTTGTACAATGGAACAAAGACAACAGATGCCAATATCCATTGAACAAATTATCGTTAATAGACAACATTAATTAGCTCATTTTGTTTCTATTTTTTTTTAGTGAAATCGCACCATGATATCAGTAATTGATTTTTTTAAAAAAAAAAATTGATCATTGTGTACATCCATACAATCCAATCCGTTAATACAATCGAATATAGTTATTTTAATGGATTGGCTTGTACATAATGTTGTGATATTTTTAAATTCAAATGATAGTAATATATGGTAGGGTTTCACATAATTGAAAAATTATATTGGATAATACCGTTTACTTTGTTTCTAGTTTATATTGGCATATGCTTGCTTGTGGACATTGCGAAAGTAGATAGGGAATTAATTAGGATAAATTTATTTAACACGTATATACATTATTTTATTTAATACATTGTTTAATCTTTTGGACATCGAAGTGTGAATATGGCAGCACATACATTAGGTATGGTTTCTTGTTTATTTGATAGTCTCTCTATTGGACTGAGTTTCCGGACATTATAGATGACTTTTTCAACATTTTTATTCTTGCACTTAATTACACGTTTTTTTTCCTTAAAAGAATGTATCAGTAATAACACAAGAATGAAATGTCAAAATAAAATAAGTGATCTTCATTTTTTTCTTTCACATATATAATTTCTTTTAACCCTTTTTAAATGTAACTCATTGTTTAACCATTCGATTTACTTGCACATTATTTTTTTATATATATTATATTCAAACTTCCTCATTTACTATTTATATTTATATTGTTATATGTTTTGACATACTAAAATTATGATATTACTTATTTTTTTATCGGACAAAGAATGACTCGAACTCATAATCTTTGGGTCATAAGTAGTGGAGCTATAACCAATATTATGATATTTACTACAGTAATATTTTAATTAGACCCTAGCTAAATAGTTACATTGTTATATATTTATCATTCCTATTTTCGTAAGATAATACGCAATTCATTTCACTTATTTAAAAAAGTAATATAATAGTTAATATATGTGGTAAAATTACTATATGATCATCCTCATCAAAACAAAAAAATTACTATATGATACATATTATTTTTAAAAATATTTTTAGAGTAAAAAAGTAAAAATATAATTAAAGAAATTAGAAATTTTGTGGCTTATTATTTATTAACTATAGTAAATTTTCGTCGCCAGAAAAAACAACTCATCTCTAATTAATGATGCATAAATTTATGTCGCTGAAAGAATATATATATATATATATATATATATATATATATATATTAAATGTAAAATGTCGGTATTTAAAGGCGAATAATTTTTGTGTTGAAAAAATTAAAAGTTAAAATTAATTATACAATCCGTCGCTAGATGGTCGTTTCCATTGATAATTTTTTGGGCAAATCGGTAATTGAACTTTCCATCACAAATTGCAATAGAATAAATGTGATTGTAATTAAGTATCGGTCGCTATTCCCCATTTTTAAAGTCAACTAAAGAGATTTTTTTAAATCAAGTAATCGAAAATTTAATTGCTGGTATTTTGTCGATTTCCTAGTATATATATAAAAAAATGCATCTTCGACTCGACTATCGTGCCTGCTTAGTATATTTGATAAAATTTTATTTAATCAACCTCTACATGTTATTTAAAGAGCTTGCTTCTGATCATTAATAATGAAACAAAATAATTAGATTTTGATGGAGAAAATGGGTAAGAGCAGAATTTGGGTATGTAGTATGTTAATTATATTGGGTTGTGGAATGTGTGTTGCGAATGCCACAAATGATGAGAAGCTGAAAGGGAAGAAGCTAAGTTGGAGCAGACAAGCTGGAGTAGAAGCAGAAGGTGTTGCAGCAAGATCTTGCTCTGGGCATGGAAGAGTGTATTTAGATGGATTGGTTGATGAAGATATTGGTAAGCCTGTTTGTGAGTGCCATTCATGCTTTGCAGGCTCTGATTGCTCTCAGGAGATCACAGATTGTACTGCCACTGCAAATACGTCAGTCTCTGTCTCTCTCTCTCTCTCTCTCTGTCTCGTATATGAATACGTATATGAATATATGTGTTGGATCGATTTGAATGAATGCAGGGGGATCCAATATTCCTGGAACCCTTTTGGATGAAAAATGCAAGAAGCAGTGCAGTTGTAATATCAGGATGGCACAGAATGAGCTACAATTTTCCAGATCAATCTTACATCTCTCAACAACTTGTAATCCACATTGAAAGACTCCATTCTGCAGCAAAAATGCAGTCACACAAGGCAAATACATGCTTTTTGGAGTTGGATCTACTCAACTCCTTTCCGCAGCTGTTTTTGCACTTTCCATGAATAATTCTTCCTCTTCTTCACCAGCGAGGGTTGCCGCCCGACCCCCTTCTACCCGGTAAATTCTATTGCTAAATATTTATATATGCCTATTTTCTTGCTTAAAACATTAAAAATATATTTCTCAAATTACATAATACTACTATCTAGTTTAAAATTGAAATTTATTTATTCAGGTTTACAAGACACAAACAGAGTACTTCGATACGGACAGCTTTGAGTTCGATGAAACATTATCACAGGAAAATAGTAGCACTACCACTGGAAATGGCAATAAAGTGATTGAGTTTGTATGTTCACCAAATAATCCAGATGGGAATTTGAGAAAAAGTGTTCTTAAAGGGCCTTCAGTTTCCACTATTTATGATCTTGCTTATTATTGGCCTCATTATACACCAATTCCAGCCCCATCTGATGAGGATATCATGATTTTTACACTCTCTAAATTCACGGGTCATGCTGGAAGCAGATTTGGGTAATTCCCTTTTACCCCTTCTAATTCATTCAAACTCATAAATTCGAAGTTTCATCATATCATCTAAATTTTTAGTTTATGCAGACTTTTAAATTAAGTAATATTCTAAACCATCAAACACATACGAGACTTTTAGCCAAGTCATGATCATGATTACATTTCTTATTTTGCAGAGTTTTTGATTTTGAGTAACACTTGTGTGAATCGGGTATATTCGCTATCACTGTAATGCACACTCATTATCACTACTTTTATGACGGTGATAGTGCATAGAGTAGTTCATGTTCACACAAAGTTTTAATTTTTTTAACGTTTTACCCTTTTCCCATAACTAAAGGTATAATTTTATGCTTAATTACTTGCGTGAGTTCAATGTTTTGCACTCATTTGGAATTGAAAAAGACCAAAAAAACCCCTTTCCCTTCTTCCTCAAAATAAGATCCAAATTTCCATTCCCATAACACTACTACTGGATATTTCTGTAAAATTAAAAACGGACAAGAGCTTCAAGATATATATGCGGAATAGCAGATTATAATCCGTCACGGGTGTTTTGGTCTTTTTAAAGTAATTGTTTTATATACGTAGCAAAGGTTAAAAAAATACATATGCATACTTTTTTCAATTTGAAATATTTTATCACTTATTAAGTATACACATACGCTAATAAATCAATACATTATCATTTTACATGCATAACACATTAAATTATATGGAAAAATATTATGGTACTTTTTTATAAGCGTATAAGTGTTACTTGATAAGTGATTAAATATTACAAATTAAAAAGAATTAAGAGTAAAAAAATATATATTGACTTATATAGGCAAATTGTGTAGGATGAAGATGTTGTTTTTCTTTTTCTTTTTAATAAATCTTTTGTAAATTAATGTTATGGTGAATTATTTTTATTATGAAATTGAACTTGTATTTTTTGTTTTGAAATAGATGGGCTTTGGTTAAAGATAAGAGAACGTTCGATAACATGGTAAAGTACATGAATGAAGCATCACTTGGCACCTCAAGAGACACTCAACTCAGAGCCCTTCAGCTTATCAAGACAATCCTCCATACAAATGGCTCTGAATTATTCGATTTTGCTTACAATACAATGCGACGTCGTTGGGACAAACTGAATGAGATCATGTCACCTTCTAAGCGTTATACGCTCCAAAAAGTCCCTCCTCGGTACTGCACCTATTATGAGAAAGTCAGAGGTGCATCTCCAGGTAACGTATTAGTTATTGTATGATAAAAATAACTAATATCGTTTTGAATTACTCTAAGTTGTATATATAACAGCATATGCATGGTTGAAATGCGAGAGAGAAGAAGACTCAAACTGCGCCAAAGTGTTGGAGGAATTTAAGATTTTAGGGAATGAAGGAAGAATGTACAATGCTAATGAGAGTTATGTCCGTCTTGACCTCATTGCCAGAAAATATGATTTTAACTTGCTTCTCCAACGACTAGCCCACCTTGTTTCCAAGGAGATATAACCTTGAATTTTATTTGGGGAAAAATGTTTTCCTTAATACAATTTAAACATTAGTGCCCGTAAGTTTTTAATTTTCATAAATTTGGGTTCGTCACTTTTTTTTTCCTGTATATTCAAGTCCGTCAATGTGAGAATGAATAATCGATTAATTGTACGTGTGTGTAGGTGATGTGAAAAAAATGGACTTGTTGTATTTGAATTGTTTGATTGATCATGTTGAATAAAATGTGAAGGAGATTTTTACGGTCAGATTGTGTCTTTGTCGATTTATATATTTTACTATATTCACAAAATTTATGCACCGTTTTGAAATATCATATACAATATGAATTTAATTAAAGAAAATATAAAAGGAATTTATATAAGGAGAAAATCATGGGCATATGTTTCTCATGCTTCGTATAGAAACATAGGAATGATACTTTAATTGTAAGAGTAACAATTGTGTGAAAGCGGTGTAATACGATTAATTCTATTTTTACTAGCGTTTATGCATGCACATATTCTTGTCATACACATGCATTATTACCGTCAAGCACATCTCTTTTTTTTGTCCAACCAACACCTTTTTTGTCTCATTTTTACAAAATTAGAGCTCGGTACTAATAATATAACTGCCACAATACAAATACATTATATTTAAAAACCCATTATTTAAAATTTAGAAATAAATTTGAAAAGAAATACTACATATAATGTTAAAAAAAAATTAAATATTTAAAATTTAAATTAATAATAGTACACTCTGTTAAAATATTCAATATTTAATGCTCCATCTTATTCAAAATAAATGTCGTTTTGACCTTTCATGTTATTTGCAAATTAGATGACGTTTTGTATTATTTTATACAAATTAAATGCATTTTTTTCCAAATTTACCCCAAAATTTATTACTCCCTTTATCCCATCCTTAACTTTACATTTATATTTGCACACTTTTTAAGAAAATGCTTTATTGGCTTTTATGTAAATTGTAGGAAAAAGAATAAAATGTAAAAGTATTTTGGGTGGTTTAATGAGATAAAGTAGGAGAGAAAATAAAGTAAGATAATATAAAAGTGATAATTTTGAAAATAAAATAATATTTGTAACAACAAATTTCGTGAATTTAGTTTATAAAAACACGAAAAGTTTACAATTTGATTTTAATCGGATTGAACCGATTAAATTTTAGCGGACCTAGCTCTAAATTTAATCCTCTCGATTCTTCTCTTCAAAATCGGTGTTGACTTAGATGATTCGGCGGATTTGGTGGATTTGGTGGACTTATAACGTTAATCCAAGGGCTTAAGAGCCTTATTTTGGATTAAACGCTATTTACGAGACTTTTGAATGAACGTTCTTGAATCTTCAAGAGGCGCGATGAACGCCTTTGAATCTTCAAGGAGAAACGTCTCGATCGGAGGGTTGAACGCCTTGATCCGGATCGGACGATGTTCGATTGATTTGCTTGAAGAACGCCTTTGAATTCGCGAAGAACGTCAAGTCTGCTCTGAGCTCACGGAATTGAGTGCAGGTTGCCTGAAATTGTGTGTGGAATGAATGAATGAAGACCCTATTTATAGTTGTGGGGTGAGGACTGATTTAATGGGTGAGCTTAGAAGCCCGTGACTTGATTTGATTTGATCTGATTTGATTTGACTTGATTTGATTTGTTTATGTGTATTTGATTTAACTTTCCATTTAACGAGATTTTATACGTTATATGGTAAGTTAATTACTTTGCCACCAAGTTACTGAATATTTAAAATTCGTAGGATTTAATTTCGGCTTTACGTGTATATTTAATATCAATAAATTATTTAATTTGAGAATTAATTTAATTAAATTCTCCAAATATAAATAATTAAATTTATTTGATATTAATACTTAATTTTCCACGTGTCGTATTTAATTGGGCACAAAATTAATGTGCTTACAATATTGTGAGGATATTTATATTGAGGGTATTTCCTTTCAAAAAGTTTGGAGCTAATTTTGGGATAAACCTGAAAGGATAATGCGAAGATAACTACGGGACGAAGAGAGTATAATATTTACAAAAAAGTTAAATATTTATTAAAAATATAATAGAAAATTAAATATTTTTTAATATGTGTATTCATTAAAATGATAGTACTATTGATTATTGAAATACCTTATACCTTATACTCCATAACGCGTATTAAAATCAGAAAGTTCGTTCTCTGCAAAGGAACTGCTCAAGTCAACTGGGAACGGTTGAATTGATATTTCCAAGCAACTATCGAACTCAAGTTTGATTTTACTTCAAATGTATGAAACAATGTTTCTAATTCATACCAAATGAATCTGATGAAGCTCTTCATAGGGATACTCTTGATCGGAATTTTATCCGCCGCCGATGGCCGCTGCCCACGCAGCTGCGACACGGCGTTGGCCTCCTACTACGTGTGGCAAGGAACAAACCTTACCTTCGTTTCCAGGATGACAGGAACTCAAATTCCAACAATCCTCAGTTACAACCCCCAAATCCCTAATCAAGACAGCGTTCAAGCCGGTGACCGAGTAAACGTGCCCTTTCCCTGCGAATGCCTCGACGGCGACATTCTTGGCCACGTTTTCACCTTTACAACTTTCTCCGGCGTCACCTACGACCTAATTGCAAAAACTTACTACTCGAATTTGACCACGGCGGAGTCGTTGCAGAGGATAATAGCTATCCGGCCACGAATATTCCGGACACAAATGCGGCGTTGAATGTGAGTGTGAATTGTAGCTGCGGGGATAGTTCTGTGTCGAAGGATTATGGATTGTTTGTTACGTATCCTCTGAGGGAAGGGGAGACCTTGGAGTCGGTGGCTCGGACGAGTAATGTGACTACGGATTTGCTGACAAGGTATAATCCGTCGTCTAATTTCAATTCCGGCAGTGGCGTCGTGTTTATTCCGGGCAAAGGTCAGTAATTTTTAGTGATTTTTTTCCTGTTTTTATTTCTTTGAATTTTTCTTGTTATAAATTGTGTAACTTTTTTCTTGAATTCCTTTGAGTTTCTGTAAGAACATATAACCAATATCCGTATTGTATGATTCCCATTTGGGTCCATATAGAACATTTAGATGATGATGATGGAAAAGATGGAACTTATGAGCAATTTTTTTGCACTATTTAGTTGCATAGAGGTTATGGGAAGTATCGATATTACATACTCCCTCCATTTCTGTTTTGTTTTCCCATTTAAATTTTGGACGAGTTTCAATGTGGTGATTGTTTATTAGTATTAGAATTTTGAAGGGGAAAATAGCTTTTTGATGAGGGTGTTAGTCCATTTAAGAGAGTGAGATTAAAAAAAAAAAGATGTTTTTGTGTGTAATTATTAGTGGCATGAGATCTAATTTAAATATATTTGTAGAGGGGATAGTTAGAAAGGTGGAATAACTTTATTACTATTTTTGGGATGGAGAACACTCATTTTCTCTGTTTTGATTGGGATGGAGAAGAAAAGTTATATCTAGATGTTGTTTGGATGATTTCAATTGTTCTGAGATGTTCAAAAGAAGTGTGATAATCTTTTGTTTAATAAAAGAGTTTGTAAGCTCTGAAAACTATAATTAGAAACTTATTTAAGATCTTAACATACTTGTTTAGCATTATATTAACTGCAAAGTTACCACAAGACCTGTCTCATAATTTAAAACATATAGTATTAGATATGTTTAATTGAAAAGTTTGCCATTTATGTTACTGCTTTTGTATTCATGATATTGATCGTTTGATGTAATTCTCATTTACTGTATTCTTGTATATACTTTGATGAATCTCCTGATTTACGTGCAGATCAAAGTGGGAATTTTCCTCCTCTAAATGTCAGGTAGCATAGCTCTCCTATTATCACGTAGCTGTTTATTATTTGGTTCATTGCTTTGCTTCACCTTTCTATACTCATCTCGACTCCCTCCCCCTTTTTTTTGCAGCAAAGGTGATTTGGCCTTCTACTCTTGCTGGTTTTGATATTATCGTTCTTGATTCCCAAATTTTCATTGGTTGATTCAAACTGCGTATTATTCAACATCGTTTTACTGAGTGCCTGCTCCTTTTAGGATTATCTGGTGGAGCCATAGCCGGTATATCGGTTGCAGCAATTGTTGGAGTATTGTTATTTGCAGGTTGTATATATGTATTATTGAAAAGAAAGAAGAATGCACAGAAGATTCAATTGCTCTCAACAGTATCTGAAGGTCAGTTGCAACAAGCTGGTCATAACACTTCCTTTGGATCCTTGTATTATAGTTGGTGTTCAAGTGTCTACGTTTTCATGCTTATATGAAACAGTTTTCGTTTTACTTTAGGTTGTGAATAACTTAAGACTTTGGTTAAAACAAGCATTCATTTGCTCTTGAAATATTGCAGTCTGGATGTGTACACTCAAGTTTGTTAGTTTTCTGTATTTTCTTGATTAGATATTGGAGGCAGTGCTGTCAAATCACCCGATTCTGGAAGCACGCAGCGGGATGGAAACGTCTCCACTTATTACAGGCATTACTGTTGACAAATCTGTAGAGTTCTCATATGAAGAACTTGCAAAGGCAACTGATGACTTCAGCATTGCAAATAAGATTGGTCAAGGTGGATTTGGTGCTGTCTACTATGCTGAGCTTCGAGGTGAGGTAAGTGGTTTCATTATTTATTAATTTGCCCAGCAGAAAGTATGTGCAAATTATAGGATTAGGTTTGAAAGTCTCAGTTTTTCTATCCATTGTGCAACTCTTCAGTTCTTATAATTTACATTTTTTCTATCCATCGTGCAACACTTTGGTTCTTATTGTTTACCATTATTCCGTATGTATTCAGCTAGTTGAAGGATTCCTTAACAGCTAGTTTCATTCCTGTGCAGAAAGCAGCAATTAAGAAAATGGATATGCAAGCTAGTAAAGAATTTCTTGCTGAGCTGAAGGTTTTAACCCATGTTCATCACCTCAACCTGGTATTGCATTACATTCATCCTCCATTTTCACTCGTCACCTTTTAAGCGAGTTGGTTGTGCTATTCTTTTCCCTAAAGTTCTCAGTTGTAAATATGTTAACATTAACAATGAAATAAAGCCTTGGTAATTTTTAAAGTACTTCTTTTCTAAACCTTTTTATAGCTCTTAAAAATGACTCAAACAAAACCTTTAGTGGTTTCTCACTACCGTTGGGGAGAACCATCGTTTGTCTAGTAAAGTAGCTTTCTTTTTTTGAGGTTAGAGAGCTGCTCTGTAATGGATAAAATCTTCTTTAGTTTGAATTTCTCAGTGCTTTTTGTTACAGGTACGTCTAATAGGATATTGTGTTGAGGGCTCTCTTTTCCTTGTATATGAATACATCGAGAATGGAAACCTAAGTCAACATCTGCGAGGTTCGGGTATTCTAAATTCAAATGCATAGATATGTTGATGGATAATTTGGCATTTCAAAAACTGCTTGTTATACCATGTACTTTTCCAGGCCGGGAACCACTCCCTTGGTCAACTAGGATACAAATTGCTCTAGATTCAGCAAGAGGTCTTGAATATATCCATGAACATACTGTTCCTGTCTACATTCATCGTGATATCAAACCAGCAAATATTTTAATAGACATGAATTTCCACGCGAAGGTTGTACAACACTTTAGCTCTTGTAGTTGAACATAAAAAAATTTGTTTCATAATTTGAGCGTGTAATTTATTCGGCAGGTTGCAGATTTTGGCTTGACAAAACTTACTGAAGTTGGAAGTAGTTCGCTGCCAACAGGCCGACTTGTGGGTACATTTGGTTACATGCCTCCAGAGTAAGTCTCCTGATGCGTATCATTGCCTCTCTGCTGAAGTATTTATTCTGAATTTTTAAATAATTATTCAGATATGCACAATATGGAGATGTTTCTCCTAAAGTGGATGTGTATGCCTTTGGAGTTGTTATCTTCGAGTTGATCTCAGCGAAGGAAGCCATAGTTAAGCAAAATGGTTCTGCTGCAGACTCAAGGGGCCTCGTGGGTATGGTAAGTTCTCGATTGTGCCCGTTGAAATTTCTCTTGGTTAGTGTTTCGACTTCTGTTTACATTATCTGCTCGTTCTTGCTGATTGTACATAGTTTGAAGAAGTTCTTAGCGAGCCGGACACACCTGAAGCCCTGAAAACACTTATTGACCCTAGACTTGGAGATAATTACCCCCTCGACTCGGTCCTAAAGGTCAGTTTGGTATAGCGAATTGCAAAACTCCCTTTATGGTTTGACTTATTTACGAAAGAGCCGTTGTTGCTGTGGATACAGGTGGCACAGCTAGCGAGAGCTTGTACTCATGAAACGCCTCAATTACGACCAAGCATGCGCTCGATTGTGGTTGCATTGATGACGCTCTCGTCTTCAACCGATAATTGGGATGTGGGTGCTTTCTATGGGAACCAGGGACTCGTAAATCTGATGTCTGGGAGGTAACAGGCAGTAACAATCAATTGAATGTCCTGCTGATTTCAGACGAATTCATCAATCAGATCACAAGATGCATAAAACTGGCGCAAAATTATGTATATTTATGTACATTTTTTTGTTGTAATGTAAGTTGGAGGTAAGAGTTGCCGAAAAGCCTTGAAAAAAGTTCGTCTTTTTCACTTAAGGTTGCGCTTGTTTTCCAGCTGTACTTTTTAGTAACAGTAATTGTATTTTCTATTGAAAACAAACAATTGATACAGCTTTAAAATACATTAAGTTACACTTGATACACAAAAGAACTACCCATTTATTTACAAATTAATTCTGTCAAACGTGAAATATATATAGTCCTTTTGGTCACATATTGTATTTATGAAATGTGTAAGTCACAGTTTTGAATGAGTGAGCAAGATATCAAAGAGAAGAAACATAATATTCGTTCAATCTCTTTTAAAGTTTAATATTTTATTATTTTGAATATTCTTTTAAGGAAAAAATTGAAAAATTGTGGCTCCATATTTATAATAAGATATTTTATTTTTTTATATTATCTCTTAAATTTTTTTTACTTATTTTATATTTTTTATCAACAACTTTATAATAAAATACTATATTAATTAAAACTCTATTTTATTTTCAAATGTTAAACTTGAAGAAGAAATTACAACTAGTCGAATATTATGTTTCATAGACAGATCAATTACAATACAAAATAATTAGTAATGTGTAACGTAATTTATTAATTTTGAAAAACCTCATCTAATAAAAAAATGATAAAATATTACATCATATTAATATTATATTTTAGATTTGATTTTGTGTAAACTTATTTTACAGTAAAATTAATTTATAACTAATATTTTATAATAAAATAATTTTAAAGTTGCCTATATTTTATAGGATTTACTTTAGAAGTGTTATTGGCATGCATCCAAATTAAAAAAACAAGCATTTTGTTGGCAAACGTTTCATAAAAATACCCCCAAACCCTCGGCTGAGGCGCCAAGCAACGTCGCCCTTGTCAGTTCAATGGGAACGAGATTGGGGATTTCAATTAGGGCTGCGTTTGGATTAAAAATTATTGAATTGTAACAGTAATTAATCATTCAGATCGAAATGGGTTCATTGTGGGAATCTTTGCTTTTTCCTGCTAAATATTGGGCTGCCCCTCGACGTCTCAGTAGATACGGTATGTTTTCTTCATGTGTGAATTATTTTCCTTCTTTTATTGAATGTAATGTTTGTAATGTGTATTCTGCTTATTATCTTCTCCAATGTTGCCTCTCGCAATAGTGTTGAAAAAACTATGTATCTCTTGATTGAATTAATGTGCCGGAAAGTATCAGCTGAGTTTCTACTTTGCTCTATATTTCAATGCTGTGGAGGTTGACGATTGATATACGCCTATCACTTATTACAAAACATATATAGATCTGTGAGCTGAATCTTGGTGTTATCTGCATATATATGCTAGTTCTTGTTTGAAAGATTCGAACTCTGTTTGCGTCTTTACCCTAAAATGGCATGTTTCCTTCTCTGCCAGGAAATTTTTTCTTAATTACCTTAAGGGCTTCAAAGCAAATGCAAAGTTAAGTTTGGAGTCATCACAAAGTCTTGAAGAAGTTGAGAAGATAATAGGTTACAATTTCAATAACCGCACCTTACTGTATCAAGCATTTACACATCCATCGTATCACAGGGATTGTGTGTCATATGAACGCCTTGAGTACGTTGGTGACTCAGTACTTAATCTTTTAATCACAAAAGAACAGTTCGCCCTGTACCCGAAACTTCAACCCGGGTTATTGACACCACTTCGTGCTGCCAATGTTGATACAGAGAAGCTTGCACGTGTAGCTGTCCACCATAACTTTCACAGATATATTCGTCTTGAAACTCCGGTCCTTAGAAAACAAGTATGCATGTGGTTTATCGAGTGATTAGTTTGATTGAAGAATTCAGTGAATGATATGATATTTTGTATTTATCATAAATTTGTAGTCTCTTTTGTTTTCTTACTTTGAATATAGTTTAACCGCATTTAAATACGAAGGTTAGAACATTTCTTGTGTTCGAATCTATATAGTAACATATTCAATTGGCTTCTTCATTGTCCACTATTAGTAATTTCTATATATGTCAGTTTATCCCATGTTTTAAGCTTAATTATCGATTGCAGATCCAGGCTTTCATTGATGCTCTGCCTAAACATCCATTACATTCACATGGTTTGCTTAATGCTCCAAAGGTGCTTGCAGATGTTGTTGAATCCACTGTCGGTGCTGTTTTCGTTGACAGCAATTATTCAATTGATACAACGTGGGAGGTGAGATTATTCCTAACCATTTTGTATGTCTTGTTTTCGTTTATTGGCTCATTTTACTTGTCAGCACTCTGTAGAAACTTCCTTTTGTGTTACAAATGGCCTTAAAATAATACTTTTGTTCATAATGAAAATTGTGATACAATTTGAGTTATGAACTATACTTGTATATGTTCATAATGAAAATTGTGATACAATTTGAGTTATGAACTATACTTGCAGATAGCCAGTGATCTACTAAAACCCATAATTACCCCTGAAATGCTTGAAAAAAATCCGGTGAAGAAGCTATTTGAAATATGCCAAAAACACAAGCTCAAGGTCAAACTAGTGGATCTGTGGGCAGAAGAAGGAACTTACAAAGTTTATGTCAACAATCACCTCAGAGGAAAAGGGATGTGCCGTGAAAAGAAGGAAATTGCGTTAAACAGAGCAGCAAACGATGCTTACAAGGAAGTTTTACGAAGAACGAGTCAGAAGAACTAAAAGTAAGATTGCCAACAACTATTTTAAAGCTTGAAGAAGCATATCCAGCATCATGAATCATGATGTTCATTTATTTTAATTTATATAGAAGATGAAGACGCAATAGGTCAAGGTTTTTATTGTGGTTATAATTGTCCTTAGAATAGTTTGTAATTGTAGGATACAATACAATTTATCAGCAAATTGAATAAATGTAACCGGTAAATTATTTCCTTTTTCTTCTGTTCTTATAGTAACATTTGTTTGTTTTACATATTTTTTTAATTTTTACCGCTTGGTTAATTTTATTTCCAAGTAGACAAATTATATTATAGGGCGTTCATAACAATTGGCATCTCAGAGTCGTTGACCCTCGGCCATGGCGGATGGAGCCCAATTCTAGGAAAAACTGTAGAAACAGAGGCACAAAAAGAGAAGCTATTCAACAAAATTGAACACTTAAAAGGCTTGTATATTAGGAGGAGTATTCAAAAATTGAGTTTTTTTTTAGAGAATACTTTGTTGTTAGTTTAATCTGAAGAATCAAAAGATGAGGGCGAGAAGTTTCAAATCTTTGAAATGTGAAAATAAAAAAATAGAATAGACATGGAGCGATTGAATAAAAGTTGATTATACACAGTTCAATTCAAGTATTTTTAAATATTATGTTCTGCGATATTTGCATGATATTCGGGAAAAATACATTATTCCTAATATTTATATTTCAATCTCAATTTTTTTGCAATATATCCATGAATTCTTATTTCTTCGACACTAAATAAAAATATGTTCTGTCGTTTCTCTTGGTGTTTATAATTCAACTAATTGTCTTGAAAGTAAATGCATTTTTATTTTTAATGGGGTAAAAATCTCAAATTCTAACCTGTTTTTTAGCATGTCGTCATAGTTTGGTAGGCAGGTTCCAGATTCTTCGATCCAGTTTCATAAGTCATACAAAGCTGTGTTTGACCTCAAGAGAGTCAAAGTTGAAATTGTCAAAAATCATGCATACTGTACAAAAAGACATTCACAATATTCTATTATTATACTAACTTGAAATCCTAAAAACTAAATTATAAATAAGAAAAATATATCTAAAAAGATATAAATATAAATATGGGTCGACCCGCTTATAAATAACTCTACTTGCTCTCTCTCTCATATCCTTCCTGAAAATATTAATTTCAAGTGGGATGAAAATAGAAGAGATAAGCCTGCACATCATTCATACCAAGAAGCTAGCTCTCCTTCTTTTGAAATTGATGATTGGCCAACACCTCTACTCCTCCGACACTGACAAATTTCGCCTACAAACATACCCTTTCTTGACATACAAGTAACTCTACTTTCACCTTTTTTTTATTTAGGTCTTTTTTTCGGTATTAAATATACTCCCAAATTATATAGATTTATAATATTTCAAAAAATTATTTTTGTTGAAATGAATTATTGGCTCATGCACGTGCGACCTTTGTGTTGAATATTCCAATTATATATTATTTTTCTTTTTCTAATTAGGTTAAAAAGTTTAAAGCATGGTTATAATTGGAATTTGACATTCGGGTAGTGGACACAGATCCGCTGGTTGTTGTGTTGAATTCATATTCCACAGTCAAATTTAATAAATTAAAGTAAAATTCGTATTAAATTGTGAATAGGTCATATATTGGAAGTCGGCATTGATTTAGAAAATTATAGTAGATATTTTTCTCCTTTCAAAATTTATTGCCGTTTTATTTTATTATAGGGACTAAATTATAAGGAGCATTAATTAATTGAGCATGAAGATTTTTGTAACGGTAATTAAAGAAGCCTATGGGGGTATTATTAGATCCGAGAAGTAATGTAATATATTGTTGTGTGAATTGCAGATTGAGAGATGCAATGATGGAATATCCCTTGCATTGCATTCATCAGGATTAGTCGTTGCACCAAAGGTGCTTGCAGACATCACATAACCGACTCCTTAATTCGATTCCAACTCCAACATGGAAGGTATTTATTTTAAATTAAATTTATCATATTTGATTGATGGGCTTCTAACTGCGTCACTTGATCAATGGGTCATATACACTTTTTAAAATTGAATCCGTCAAATATGATAAATTTGCATGATCAACTCTAAAAAGTGAAAAACAATCTAGACAGAAATTAAAAATATATATAATATCTTGAGTTTGTTAATTGCACAATAACAGGTAGCGAAGAGTTTGTTGGAACCCATAATCACCCCGGAAAATCTGCCACTTCATCCAGTAACGCTATTACATGAAATTTGTGACAAGAAAAGGTTGACACTCATGGGAGAAAACGGCAGAGTTTGAGTTCATCGTAGACAACCAATTTATTGGCAAGGCAAAATGCAGTGATACGAAGGCTATTGCTAAAAATAGAGCAGCTTTCCTTGCCTACAATCAGATTCTACAAAATTAAACTTGATCACATTTCAGAGGGATCCTAATAATATTAGTTACAATGAGCATAACCGTTAGATTATTTCTTGAATTGTAGACATATATAGCTTGTAGAAAATTAAAAAGTGTAGTTTTTACTTATTTAAGTCGAGTTTCAATCACACTCAAAGAGAGTTAACCATCGTATATCTATATCAGTTTTTTAATTGCTTATCAAAAAAATATCTTAATCGTTAGTAATAGCATCGTTAATACCTTCATAATTATGTTTCTTGTGATGTGCAGATACAAATCATTTCAATATTACCGTGATAAATACTAATAATGTGTTTTATTATATTCACAGAGTTTATTTGAACAGAAATTACCCTGACTAGTATAAAAACGCGTAAGCTTCTGATTTTTCTGACAATTAAGACAAAATAACTTTAAAAAAATAATCTGATTAAACTTGGAAATATCAAAATAAACTAATTTCGTTTCATTTATATTTAGAGATAAGTTTAACCACAATAAGCATCAATAATTAGATTTAATCTGACTGCACCACCACACCATACTATTACTATTCAGTCAACAAATCTACAAAGAAAAAAGAACAAAAAATCCCACAGATCCATCCATCCCTATTGACACTAGTTAAGGATTTCTGGGTAAAGGCTGAATCTTTTCCATTTCCAGAGAGTGATTAATTCAACTCTGCAATTATCAACATGATATTCACGCTCTTAAATCCAATTAGATATATAAAATAAAAATAAAAAAACAGCGAGTTTCGAATTTATACACACAACAAATTGTGACAGAAGGCGTGGAGACGGAGTGGGCGTAGATGAGGCCAGAAGTGTCCGTCTTTAAAGCGGAAGCTGCTGGAGGATGCCACGTAGTATTGCTTCTACTTCCTGAGCCTGCTGACAACAGCATGCCATATCGTATAATGAACACTCAACATCACGGTTTGTTATCCTTCTTTCATCTCAGTTCTAGTTGTGTGACCGAGTGACAACCTTGTTTTAGTAGAAACCTAAATCTTGACACAGTTGTAGTAGAATCATCTTCTCAATCAACTTGAAACCTTCTTTGTCGAACTATAAAATGGTCATCTCAAGTATGGCCACACGTGACCATCAAAATATTCAAAAAAACCCATCAGCCGTTGTAGTGAAGCTTGTGATTCTGCGATCCTTGTCCTTGCTGGGCTGATTGTTGCTGTTGAGAATTTTGTACATTTAGTGGCTGTGAGTTGTAGTGCGCAAAGCGGCTGTGAATATAGGGGATTCATCTGAAAACAAATCGAGCAAGATACTTCACTAATCAACTCCAGGTGTAAATGAAAAGAGAGGATGGGGACTCAAAAGAGTTCTACAAATCCCTTCAAGAATTATTTCAGGTCACCCACTTCCACTAACCACCAACAAAACGAAAAATAAAAGACAGAATACAAAGAAAAAACCTGTGTCTGAAGAGCATTCGCATTGGCCAAACCAAAGTGGTTTTGAGAAGCATCATCGTGAGATTGATCATCAAATGCTGCCTGTGTGAATAAACCTTGCGAACCATGGGCCATGTACTCCTGGAACAAATAAAGGTGTTATAGTTACAAATCAAATCAAACCACATACACCATTAAAACTGTCGTTTAAAACCTTTTGATTAATATTTTCAATCAAAAGTCACCAAATTCATGGAATCTCATTTCATTTCCTTAATGATTAGATGCCTTCCTAAATGATGAGAGACAGATATACGCCTTTCTCAGACCATCCGTAGAGAAAGTAGTCTTCAGTTATCACAAGGTATAAATTTGTTATATGACAAGGCAGACAAACAAAAATACCAAGCTTCATATTCAAACCTGAGACATGTATTCATTTCCCGGAGCAAAACGAGCATATCCAGCTTGAGAGTTCTGGTTTAGATAGCTCCCAGGAAATCCACCTTGGGCCCCGTACTCAACAGCATACCCACTCTGAGAAGCCTGTAAAGTTGATGTGAAACTGTCATCGCTACAACAAGAACGAGACACATTAATCAATAAAATTACTGAGACAATTGACCTGAGTTGAGAATTCAGCAACATTATAAGGGATATGTGATCCCTGACTTTTGAAATCATCACTCAAGAACTCCTGCAGCATAATCGAATAATAATCATAAGAGAAAACATCCAAACATATAACAAGGAATCAACAACTACAATGCTAAATAAATTACCTGAGACATGCCACCCATGGAAAATCCATCCCTGTATGGTTGGCTGGGCCCTTGACCTGTCACCTGTATTTTGCAAAATAAATATTGTACGTTTTTAAATCTAGTCCACAGAATATAATTAGCGAGCAAGAGAAAATATATAAAAGTTACAATGGTACTAACATTAGAAACATAACCAGGTTGAGACAGCGGGCCAGCCACATTTGGCTGACTATTAGCATTCTCCATAGATGGGAAATTGAAGTTAGGAGGAGACTTCCAATGGGGGGTTGCCCGCCTTGCTGATGTGGTAAATGACTACCAATGGGTGCACTAGAATTACCACGGCCAGCACCAAATCCTCGGTTTCCAGGTTGTGGAATTTGAGGCACTGCCCCAACAGGTCCATGCACAGCACTATGAGTGGGAATGGCATAAGGCTGTGATGGAGGTCCTCCATGGTATGGGGGAAGGGGTACCCGAGGCATTGCATAACCAGAAGGGTGAATACCGGGTTTATGAGCACCATTAGGTGGCCCAGGAGGCATGTAACCACCTGCTAAAGAATTATTAACCTCTCTAGTATGGGACAACTATTTCCCATTATTATAAATTTCTTGTAAAATATAATGTTGGAAAGACAACATGGGTGCCATTTTGAAAACTAGCAGGAATGACATACCTCTTGAGCGAGGGCCCCTCCTATCAGAATTTGGGCTTGAACCCACAGATCCAAAAGTGTCATTGGGAACAATTCCTGGTCCACCACCATAGAAAAGTCTTCTCTCATTGTATATCTGAGACACAACAGCATAACCCATGTCAAAGTGCCCCTCCATATATATATAATGTTTGTGTAGAGAAAATTGGAGAACATTATTAGTTACATATTTGAGTTACCAGCTGTTTTACCTTTTTGGGCTTCTGAAACTGTACCATACTCTGCTTTAGATTATTCAGAGGCCCTTCAACCAAGCACTCGTGTTCCTAGTGAACCAAAAGCCAAGCAGAGAATATTAAAAGGGATGCCACAGAAATGTGCCCATAAAAGTTCATGAACACAATCATATGCATCAGATTTGTGAGAAAATTCACTAAACTAACTAAATGATAGTCACAGCTTAAAGGAACAACTCGTATCAATTTATATCATTGAACCAACACAAATGTTTTTCAATGATGGCAACAATGAGAAACAAAATACACCGCAACCAAATACCTTGTAGTGTGTCAATAAGCCATTCCACAGGGGCTGCTTGCTTAGAACTTTAGGATTTCCCAATATAACAATACCATAACGAGCACGTGTCAGAGCAACATTAAGCCGACGTGGATCATTGAGGAAACCAATGCCCTGTCAGACATAAATGAGATTAAACTAGAGTTGACGAATGACGATAATACTGCAGTTAATGTTACAGACACAATTTACATACACACCTAAGATCAATATTAGTCAACAAAAACTTACTGGATCTCAACACTAATCAGGAGATTCAATAAAAATTGCAAGTACCTAAAAGAATCTATGCAGATTCAGATCAGGATGAAACTTGGCATGAGCGAAATGGAAGTGTGCTTAAGATTACCAGATTAGTGGTATGGGAATTATAAAGGCGTCATATTTACAAATGAAAATACATATAGGAACACAATTTGCTTTTTGGATTGAGATAGATTCATCCTAGTGAGTGCATTGTTCACCCAATTTAAAATTCTCAAGGCCTAAAATTAAGGAACGTGAGACAAGCACTGTGGCCATGGGCCCATAGGATGGATAATGGAATAAAGCACAAGAATAATTGCAAGGTTGCAAATTACAGTCAGTAATGTTAAAACCATACCACAATCAAAACAACATTGGAGTCAAAGATATGAATTGTACTGCAGCAAGTATAATGCGACAAACTGGCTAGAACTCACTTGATGCTCATTACTCCTCACACAGGATAATATTATATAGTCTTTTTCCCTGCCCTGGAATGAATCTACACTTGCTACCTGAGAAACAAAAATGTCAATTCATCTTCTACCTTGGGAAGATTTTATGATACAATTCAATCAATATTTACCTCAATTTCCTTGTATAATTGTTGCCGAAGAGAACCATTTCGAGACATGTAATTTACAATGTATGCTCGCTGACCTTCATAGGGTGTTATAACACCAATCTGTCCAATGCCAACAGACAAGAATCATCATATCAAAAGAAAAAAATGGCAGGGACCAACCAAACAGCAAACCAAAAAAATAGAAAAGCTTATGGGAACCTGACTGGGAACGACACCACTTTTCAAAAATGTGGTTACTATTTTCTCAACATTAGCAGCCTCAGTCCTATTCAGATATGACGTTCCACTCGCACTGATTTCCTCTTGTCCCATCTAAATAAGTGAATACATCTTTCAGAAACTAGAAGGTAAGAGAAGAAAAGGAGAACAGAGAATGTATATATGCACCAACATCCAAAATAAATTATGCTTCTAATCAAATCTCTTGGTAACACTCACATTATTATACAATTATACAAAAGATTAACTGCATGAATTTACAAGATTGCAAGGCAATTAAGGCAGGCAAAATGTCATCCCATTTTGTTTCAGCATTAACAATATCATAACCTCCAAGATTCTTCCGCAATAATGAGTTACCACAATCACTCCCTTGCTTCCATTATATGCATTAAGAGATGCAAATGTTTTAGGCGTCATATGAATGCATGAAATCCAACATACCTGAACATAGAAAAACATGGGACGGTTTGGCACTGGCCAAGGGAAATCAATGCCAGGCGATTGCCTTTCATTTATTGTCACCCCATTTTGAAGAGTACCTTCGTAAAAACTGTTAGATGGAAACTCCGAAAGAGCAGGATGCATCCTATATTGAACCTGGAAAGACAACCAAAGATTTATCTAGTATCAATTATGCAGAGAGCAACATCAAAAGAAAAGTAGGAACACATGCAACTGTAGTGAGACAAGTCTAGCTTACAAATCTTCATCTTATGCAAGCATCTTATTCATCAACTACTCAAGTGTAACCATGTGTATAACCATGGCAAGCTTCATAGTTTATTCATCATAAGGAACTACACAAACAGCAAAAAAGGCATGTGTTTGCAAGATATCTGATTTTTTTACTGTTGTTATAAATGATTCTTATTGATAATTTGTCTCTCTTCCTTGGTTTTGGGGATTGAGGGAGGGAGAAATAGGAGAGGCATTATAGTGAGACAGCCAGACATGCTATTGTCTTTTCCTAATTAACTGGAGACAAGTGAATTAAAGAGTTTATAAACAATGCTTCATCAAAATGGAATCACAAATACATACAGCATGCATAAAAATCACCTGCAATCTAATTGGTTTGACACCAAGAACCACAAGTCGTTCAAACAGAGATTGGGCCAGACCAGCCCGAGCAGCTTTCTTGCACATAATGACAGGACCAAGCTGGCAGTGATCTCCCACAAGGACAACCTACAACAATCTTGTTAATACCTCTTTAATATATGATAAAGGGCTAACTCAATTACCTGTTTCACTCCAAGAACCAATGGGATGAGACACTCAGGCTCATTTGCTTGAGTGGATTCATCAATAAGGACCTGAAATGATTTTGAAAATGGACATCGTATGGGTCAAGATGATAAACTGAACCAAGTAAAAAAATAAAATGCATCAATAATAGGCTACAGGACTCAATTTGGAACTGCCAATTTTACCTGGCGGAATCTAAAATTTGCTAACCGAGGATCCCCAGCCCCAACGCATGTACAACAGATAACATCAGCACTCTGAGATATCTCCCTTTCAGTTGCTCGCTTGAGTGCTTTATATTTTTTTCATCGCTGCTGGATAATTCACCTGTAAAATTAATAGTTGACAGGGCAAAATTTATGTTAAAAGACACAATGCTGAACACGACTACAAATTATGCTTTTTGTATGCAAAGCTGATAACAAAAAAAAAAAGATTAACAGTAAACAAGTGAATCAAAGCCCCATTCAGGTGAGGAATAGGGATAAAGGAAGGAAACTCGAAGTCAATCTGAATATCATATGTCCCATTCGAGACGATTTTGAAACTAAGGAATAACAGTTCCACCCACGCCTATCATTTAAGAATCCCACTCAATATATTGCAAATCAAAATTATTAATCAATAATTTATCATGTAAAAAATTAAAACAAGCGAATAATTATGCAAAATTAAAACAAGGGGTGAAATTAGTTAGCATGATTTTACAACAGGGGCATGATAAATCTAGATGCTTTAGATCATATTTCAAGCATAACCAAAAAAATCGGGATGCATGAAGCATCAAAATAGCGCAGCCTGTACACATAGTAACACACCTTGTTCATCTTTCAGTTGCTGTAACTTGTGAAGTTCACTCTTTTCAGATGTGTCAAGATGTCTAACCTGTGAATAAGAAGAAAAAAGCGAACAAGGTCATAAACGCTAACTCCAGTCTCTCATGATATATGACTAAATATTTTTTTTTCTCAATTCTCTATGGAATCCCACAAGTAACCAACCTGATAGTGCAAGGTTAGGTGCTCGACAGGGGAACTAACAGCTTCCTAGATTTTGCACAAAGCCTGACAACCTTATGATTAAAAAAAAAAAAAAAAAAAAACTTATCATTAAAAAGGAACAATAATCAAGATGCCGAGAAAAGGACATAAACACAAAAATTTCATTGTAAACGAAGCCAATTGATCTTTTCTAACACTTAAAAAAATTCATCAATTCTTAGTTATGGGGGAGGATTATGTGATGTAACTAAACAACTCGAGCTGTGGAGTGAACCTCAATATCAAATTTCGTGAATTATATTGAGCAAATGAACCGTTTAAGTTATATTTCCATATAAACATGAAAACATTCATACAAGGAATTAATCACTAAAAGTATCAATCTCCAGACCTTTAACCCAGTGGCACTAATCTTTTCAGCTAGCTGATCAACAGCCACATTACTTGGAGCACAGACTAAAACCTGAATGGAAAACCAATATGAGCAAACGAAAGCAAAAGCTACAGACAAGCAAAGTAGTATTTTCTCCAGAAGTGTAAACTAGAAGTAACCCAACCTGTCCCTGGCCCTGTTTTGCCATATGATACACAATTGCAGCGGATGTCACTGTTTTACCAGTTCCCGGTGGACCTTGAATTAGACTTATTGGCTTTTGTAAGACACTTTTGACAGCAAACACCTACAGTCAATAGCAAATCATATATCACAACAAGGAAAAGAGTGGAAATAAGGAAATAGAACAACATAATTCACATCATTAACATATCACATGTGAAAAAATTCCAGATAATTTTTTATGTCTTAGCTTCCGACCACAAAGAGTAAAGAACGGCCAATTTCTTTCCTGCAAATTATCCTATAAACAGATAAAACTATATGTAGTAAGCTTTTCTTTAAGAGCTTATGCATGCTGACTTTAATTTAGATTTTCTTTTTTAAGGGTTAACTCATTGAATAGCTTAACATCATTGTTCCCATCTACTCCCTGACTGAAACAGAAACTTATACGCATTGTAGATTCAGACCTGGAACAAAAATGAGGAAACATATCTTAACCAAAAAAAAAAAAAAACCAACTATATAAGATGCATTTGTGATTACATATTATGGGATCGTACCTGAGATGCATTAAGTTCCGAAGTCCCGGTGCGCCAAATCTGCGAGGCAAAGCATTACGAACCATCTGCATTTCAACCTCGTGGCCAAGTAGATGGTGATAAATGTACCTGTGTATGCGACATTCAGATCAAAAAGAAGAAAAAACTCCAACAAAGCCAATGAACCCCCAGCGAAATAGCTACTATATTAGATAAATTAAACCTTGAGTTGAAGTCCACAAAGAAGAAAAAAATGCACCAAATGGAAAATAGCAAAAATATTGAAAAAGGAGGCCAGAGGTGGCAGTACTAAGCGCCACATAAGACACCATGAAAAAGTTCACCTACCCACTAACACTGGTTTCATCAACCGCAAAAGTTTTCATAGCCCCCTGCATCCGATCAAAACTCGTGCTTTTCCAAACAAAATCAACGCTAAAACCATGGTTGACATCAACAGGAGCACCCTGCTAGAACAGTGAATCAGATTTTCCTTTTTATTGATGAACAACAAAACATGTAATTTTGATAAAAGGTACCTGACTAGCACCAAGCTCTAGTGCAACTTCCTCTTGTGTAGTCAACTTTATCTGAGAAGCCAAAACAATTTTCAACATTTTAAAGAGGTGGTATATCTTTTCATTATATAGTAAATAAGCATACGAAAATAAGAACCCTACTGCAAAGCCTCATTTTTATAAATATTGGGAAACATAAAGCAAGCTAAATGCAAAAGATTGATGGAAGATATGAAGAATAGAATAGTTGAGAGAAACATGTCATACCACATGACCCACAGACTGCCATGCAGGGTGAGCTGCATCACCTGAATAACGCAATCGAAGTTCATCACCAGGTACAAGGCGTAATTCATTATCTTCCTACAGAAAACATGCATTCTGCATTCTTCATCAAAGTAATCAATGGTAAAATCAAATATAGAAACAGCAAAAGAGGTTACCTTAGGAAAAACAAAATAAGCAAGACGCTTCTTATTGAGACCGACATCCCAACGGATTGTGATATTGTCTTTGCTTTGTGACTCTTTCATCATCTGCCAAACAATAAATGTAATTAGAACTTTCTATTAACATGTTGAAATCCATTAAGAGACGGCCTATGTACCTTATCATAATCTGCCTCAAGCTTGATGAGTGGTGCAAAAACATTTTGATACTGGAGAGGAAAGCGAATTAGCAGTGTGATTAATTAAGGCATGTAAACAAAAAGCTTATCATTGACACTAATATCACATAATTTACTTCATCCTAGCCAAGAAACTAAGAGAAGACTACATTAAACCTCGAAAAGCAAACCTGGTAAGCATCTTCATACTTCAAAACTACAGGTTGAGGCTCGTCATCCACACCAGGCTTCTCAAGATCTTCCAGGCTAGCATCAGGGTTTGTTTTCCAAAGCTCTTCTATTTTATTTATCTGTTGGGCGCTAATTTGCCGAGCCCTCAACTGTTCTTGTTCAGATGGTACCTGTTTTGCAACAATTTAAGAAGTCAGTAGGAAGATTAAGCCTATGAGTATAGCACGAAATGTAGGGACATCCAACCTTCAATAACCATTGCAGGAAACATCTATCATCAATAAGCGGGCACCATTGACTCAGGTCCCAATTCATGTCTTTTAGAGCATTTACACTAAGACAGGGTTCCCTACACAACAGAACAACAACACTTTCTGTCTTTGCAGATATGAACCCAAGAAGGAAAACATTTCGACAACCGCAGTTATAGCACTCAAGAATTGTTTCTCCTAGAGGACTGTCTTTGTGAAGACACACTTCCTTGTGCTTTGATCTCACCTAAAAATGATTGAGAAAAAAAGATCGAGATAAAGAGTCCATGGCATTGGCGATATTCAAAATAAAAATTCCAAGGTATCTTATCATAATACTAATTCGCGCGGAAACAACTCACCAGATGATTGACAATGTGAGAACCAGAAGTATTCCCTCGAGAATTACAAAACCATTTCCTACACGATGGCACATTGCAACGAACAACGCACGCTGGATTGGTGACACCGCAATACCTACAAGCATGCTCAGTAAAGTCTCCTTCCCATACTCAAAAACCTCATCGTCAGCACCAGTATCTTCAAAGTTCAGACCGCTCATCCCTGCTGCCAACGCTTCCACCACCCCAGTCTCCTTGTTATTATTGTTACTACTATTGTTATTCCCGCCGCTGGTACTGATTCCGCCTCCACCGCCGCGGGTTTTACTAGTGGAGTGGGACGCTTCTGAAGATGGTGGAGCCTCGGCAGCGGAGATAGAATCAGAGGGCGTCGGCCACGCGGAGGTAGATGATCGAATAGGCTGGGAAAGCTCCTGAAATTCGGCGTAATCGAAGTCCTCCTCGCCCTGCGTGTTGAACTCCAGGAATGTGTATGCGTCGTTGCCAGTGTCCGGCTGCGACGCCGTTTCATAGAGGTTGTTCGGCTGCGAATCCATGGCTGGCTTTCTCTCCCCCAAAATAAAGGTGGAGAATAGGGATCACGAAATTGGGGTGAATCAGAGCAGTTGATCGAGAAATCTAATAAAGAAAGATAGAATTAGGGTTAGGGTTTGGTGATGTAATTGGGAAAGGGGTTAAGTAAGAGTTGAAATTATGGATCGGGAATAATTTTGCCTGCAAAACATGAGTATTTTTAATGAGGCCGGGTTATACATATATGCGCAATAGTAACTTAGTATGACGACCGTGGATTGGTTGGGGATCTTATCATTTATGAGAGGGATATTTGGGAAGGAAGAGTAATTTTTTTCTTTACAGGATATTAGGAAAGTAAATCTTGATTCTTGATGTTATTTGATTTTTTTATTATGAACCTTTGGAATTTAAAAATCGTTATACAAAGTTAAATTAGATGTTTCTACAAATATCACCACAAGACTAGGATAGTGAAGGACTATGTATAATAATTCAATTGTACAAATAGTACTAGGAAATTGCAAAGGGTAAAAGAAAAAGATCTAATAAATAGTATCTCCTCCGTCCCACAAAAATTTCACATGTAGGAGGACACACATTTTTTTAAAAAAAGTAATGATTTATGTTTTATGGTAATTTTGTAAACTTTTATGTATAAAGTAAAAAAATTATTGGGCTATGTGTATGTTTAAGTTAAAAAATAATGAAATTTTGTGTAAATTAGTGGAAATTGTGGGTATGGAGTTTATAAATAATTTTCCATTTCAAGGATGTGGAATGAGCGAAGAAAAGTGTGAAAGATTTTATGGGACGAAAGGAGTAGCGGCATTAAACAAATATTACACTAGAAAATTGCAAAGGAGATTATTACTAGTAGTTAAAAGAAAGTGATTTAGTGAATAGTAGTAGTGTTAGGATTGAATTGAGTAAGATTTCAAATTCCAAAATAATTAACCAAAGCGAAGAGAATTTGGATACCAACAACAATTTTTGAAGTAAAAGTCATGCATAGTGGATGATTCGTAAATCCAAATCTAAAGAAAAATTTAGTTTGTTACACACTTTTTCAATGAAAATGTCTAATCAAATTGATAATATAGGAACGAGGTTCGAGCCATTCTTCGTTGTTCCTTGTAACACTAATTTCTCCAACATGCATCCCAAAGTAGCACGAGTTTCGTTTATTCAACGAACAAAGACGGTCCTACTTTGGTCCTAGGAGGGACAAAAATTCAATACTTCTCAAAGTTGTTGGTTGTTTTTGTGAATGCACCCTAAGTATAGATGATTAGACTATGGTGCAGGTTGAATGTGTTCTCATTATTAAAAGTTAAATTGCTAAACAAGATTTATGTGCTAACTCGTACAATATATATTAAATATCAATTTAAATTTTTTCTCATATTTTGTGAGCAATCAATACTCGGGATCTCTCTTTATTAACAAGAGTGAATTTTGAATTTAGCCTGGAAATAGCACAAATGGCACTTTCCCGTACAGAGACTAATACTTCTTATTCAAGGAGTGATGTCCACCACAAAATTATCCCCTATATTACTCAGAAAGCCATGCTTTGTAATTTTTATATCAATCAGCACCTGATCATATATTGGCCTTACGATCAAGCTCATCAAGAACATTCCAGAGTTTTGGATCTTCATAATCCGTAATCAGAAGAGCAGGCTTTGCTTCCATCAACAATTCTGCTGGGTTCCTTGTTGTCAACCCAACAGTAGGCATCCGGGCTGCAACCCCGGCTTTAATTCCTGAAGGAGAATCCTGAACAACCAAACAGTCCCTATCAAATCTCCTCAAGAAACAACCAAACAGTCCCTAACCAACTACAAGAGTGAGTGGGAGAATGAATGAATGAATTTTTCAAACCTCGAATACACATGTGTGCTCCTTGGACACCTTCAGTACTTCGAGTGCCTTTAGATAAGGATCTGGGAATGGTTTTGCACGTTCACAATCGCTCCCAATGATGACAGCTTGGAAGAAATCAGATAAACCAAGCAATGAGATCATCAACTCTGCATTTTCTCTTGGAGCATTGGTAACAGCTGCTCGTTTTAGTCCCCGATCTTCAATCCATTTTGTGACTTTAGATAGCCCTTTTATCGGTTCGATTTTCTCCTTAGCTATCCTGCATTTTTCACACGAAATGATAAGGCAGAGTAAGACAACAAACTTTGTTTTTGGTGGGTGGGGAGAAGGTATGAACCTTCTGAACATTGCTTCCTTGTCATCCAGAAATTTTACACCCTTTTCATGATCATTTGGAAAAAGGGCAGCACCAATATCTTCATTATGTTTCCCAGCAATAGTCTTAACGAAAAAATCCTCATCAATTGGAACGCCACCATTGAAGCCGATCTGTTCGAAAGGATAGGTGTCATTTAGATCCAAATTCAAGTTTCAGAGGGATAATAGTAATAGATTAAAGTGGTCTGATAATTGAGGGTTTGCTGAAGAAAAGTATCTTTAAAAAAATGAATGATGCCACACATGGAGACATCTTATTTAAATGGAAAAATTAAACTCAAGAATAAACCTACCTCTTGGAGCATCTCACGGAAAGCATAATAATGAAGGGGGTCTGAATCGCACAAAGTGCCATCAATGTCAAATAGTACTGCTTCAAGAGGAGCAAGTTGCAATAGAGAACTAATTCTGATTGAAAACAAGGGAATATTACGCACTTTAGTGAACATAAGTAAGAAGTTAAATAAACCAAAAGTCATTTCACTATGCTAGGTAATTGGTTATAGTTGAATCTATAGCATCTATGTTATACACGAGTCAATAACTTGACGGCTCTCATAATAAAATCAATTTGTATCAATTCTTGTCATTGACCTAATAACAGCTTCACTGCTAGCGTCAGAATAATGATCGTGCCAACTGGTGGAGTTATTTTAGGCACAAAAAAATAAATCAAATATTACGTTATTTATGCAGATATATGTGAACAAACAAAAATCTTAAATAACATCACTTCAGACGAATTTACTCAGCAAGCAATGGATATCTATGTTAATTTAGATCAGTCTTCTCAGAGCATCTGGTTGTAATAGTTAACTATGCAGAAAGACAGAAACCCCACCCCACCCCGAATTTGATCCAAGAACTTTGTTTTAGAGAGAAGGGACAAAAGCAGAACTTAAATTTGACCATCTGAGGCACTCAAGAAGATATGAAAAGTTAATTTTCAATCAAAATTCCACACTCAGTACAATATAGAGAAGAATAGTACATAAAAGTTCAAAGAATAAACCAAGTGATCTGCAATCATCCAGATGTTTCCACCTAGTATTATTATAGTATAAACAAGACAATCTTTATTGTAGATGCATTATAATTTATATAACACACACACTTTGAAGCTCGAAGGAAACAGAAAAGAAAAACAATTCAAAAAGAAATTAAAATTGCCCTTAAACTGTTTCAAAAAGAAATTTCTGGTCTAAGTTGATTTTTGACTTCTACTTAGTACCTCCATGATTAGATCAGCATCCAAATAGAGCATCACAAATAACTGAAAAACAAAACCTCATTCGGTCCCATAATTTCTTTCTAATGCTAGAGCACATAAAATAAAAATGTGAAGTAATGAGTAAGAATTTAAAGGGTATTTTCATAAAAAAAAAAATATATGTTTAAAGTAAAGAAATGAATTGTGTATAAGGTTAGATTTAAAAGTAATGACATTTTGGGTAAAATTAAAAATATTGTGAGTTTAATTTAAGGGTTTGACATTATATTGGAATAGAGAAAAAAGGACGGGGAGTAACATTTTCTGATTAATGTGTCCCGTTATTCCACAATCACATACCCAGGACTTAAAAAGCACACAGCAACTCCACTCAAAATAAAGAAATGGCAATTTCAGATTCAGAAATCTCCTAAAAACAAGAATATTCAAACTTGACAAGCGACGTGGTATTTTGATTCTACACGGAACTCGGAAATCTATTTCCAAAAAGAAAAAGAAAAAGACGATAATCGATCCACCCTCTCACTGGATCCATTTCAACTTCTAAAAGGCAATTCAATATATGCATAAATTAAATAACGACGATAGTAAGATGCCAATAAACTCGCAAACTGTATCGATTCGAAGACTACTTGAAGAGAGATAAATGGTGAAAGAGTGCGTGAAATTTACCCGTGCAATGAGGAAGATGAATTATCAGTCGAAGAGATCGTCATCTTGCAATAACTCAATGGCCGTTGGAATCGTGTGATTTTCTTCGTCCAAACTCTGTAATGCAAACGTGTTTTGGTTGTTTGCGCTTATGCAGTTATGCATCTGTATTATATAGGAGTATTATGTACCAAAAGCATACATAAAAAACAATGGAATATTCTTTTTAGAGGAATAATTTTAAGAGTAGATTACGGATTTGTTAGAAGTGATTTTCTTAGGTTAGTCACGATATTGCTCGACTCGCAATAGTCGTGCAACGTGTCGTTGCATTTTATCGCACCGACCGCTACTTATTATAGTAATATATTTATATTTAAATTGTTATTTAAACTATATTTTATCATTTACTATCTTACCCATTTTTAAAAATTATAAAATTAATTAACTAATGAATTTATAATCAGATTCAAGAACGCCAAAAACAAAAAACCTAAATTCAAATTTCATCATCCCAACCTATGTAAGATACGAAAATTTCATCACTATAATCTAATCTCTCTCCTCCCCACCATTTCACACCCTCCCTGCGTATAACACATCATTTATTCTGTTATTGTTAGCTTTGATATGTTGTTTGATTGGTTGCACTGCACACTGAGGAGGAGGATTCTATTTCTTTAAGATAATTTTTTGTTTAGTTTTTTTTTTTTACCATCTATAATTGATGGGGTTATAGTTAAGGATTTTATGACCTTCGGATGGATTAATGTTTGTGTATTTTTGTTTGCAATCATAATTCGGAATTGCTTGCAATTGTTGAGATATGAAAATTGATAATAGAGAAATTGTTTTCAAACGGTGAAATTGAGATGCTACAAAGTAGATAATAGAGAAACTTTGGGGAAGAGCGATAATCGATTATGGAGAACTGTTTTGTAAGATTTAACAAAGTGAACGATAATGGGAAAAATACATCATTCGGAGATATTAGAATGATTTCCGTTAACGATGGTGGCTGCCGGCAAGGCAAGGGCGGCGAGTCCGGCGATGCCTAAAAGTCTTGAATAATGAAGTTGTGCGCAAGTGAGAGATGAAGAAATTAATGAATGTTGTTTTAAAAATTTAATTATTAAATTTAATTATAAAAATGCAATAAGGCGACACAAAATGATAGTTAGGGCGAAATAAAATGATAATTAGTACGACGCTAAGTGCAATAGGTAGCAGTCACTAATTTTAAACCATTAGATTTTAGATTTAATGGTTCATAAAAACCGACTAATGACACCCCGACTAACCTAAGAAAATCCCTTGTTAGAACTCTTTAGTTTCATATGCATCAAACAATTCAAATACATTATTAAACCATTAATATTTTCATCGAATAGTTGTCGTTATTAAACCATAAACTAATTATAACAATTCAATAAATACTCATAATTGTTCAGAACCAACAAGTATGTATATTTAAAAATACACTTTGAATTGTTCACCTATGCACAAAAATTTACTATCTCCTTCAAATTATCAAAAGAATCTGATTGTTTGAATACTTATTAAATATATATCTCTTAAAAGATGAAAAGTTGTTTGATAAAGAAAAAACACATTAGTGTACCTGTATCAAAAATAATTAATGGAGGGTAGTTTAGGTATATCATTATATTCCATGTATCCATCTAAAAATCTATATAAAAGGATCTCGTGAAATAATAATATACGAACTTTACGCCACCTACTTTGTGTTCTCTTCTTCTCTCTCTATATTTTGCATATTCTACAACATGACACGAATAATGCAAATTCACAAAAAAGAAAAGAAAAAAACCATACCCATATGCATTTTTAACTCTGAAATAATTATATAAAAATTTCTTATACTCCCGCCATTTCAGTGAAAGTATCTCGTTTTTTTTTTTTTTTTTTTTTTGATCGAGCAAAGTGGCTCGAATCCAATGTGGCTTTGGAGTCATGATAGTGGAAATTTCTAACCACTTGAGCTATACCAATTCGTCGTATCTCGTTTTCTTTTGATATAATATTTGAAAAATATAATAGAATAATAATATTTCGCTTTATTTTGATGTGACGAAGAAAGATAAAAATGTGTATTTAATTATTTTTTAAATATATTAAATGAGTGACATTTTATGTAAATATGTATTGTAATATAAGAATAAATATATTGTTGTGATATCTAAGAAAAAAATAAGATATTTTAATTAGACCGCACTAAATTAAACAAAAAAAAAAATGAGACAAGGTACGGTGGGAGTACCAATCAATTTTTTACCTGCAATGCATTATTGATCTTATTTGAATATGAGAGGCAATCTCATATATAGGTTTGATCATCCTAAAATGGAGCCTTTGTTATGAATTTTTGTTGAAAGAGCATTAGAGATGAAAAAAGTTAGAAAGTCTGGACAATTTTTGGCAGTTGGGCTTTATAATGACATGAAATTAATACCAAATACAATTGTTAATTTATTGGCCAGGCTAACAGCATACACATTTTTATTTAGAACACCCATATTATGAAAACACACACCATTTATTGAGTACACCCCAATAACTCTCTAAAATACCCTTTTGCGAATAAAAATTTTAAACCTCAAAGTTCAAAAAAATTATCCGAAAATGTGCTCTTTTTCGGAAAATATTTCCGAAAATTTGGAGAAATTTCGCCAAATTATGAGAACAATAGGTTTTTAAAAATAAATATTCAAACCTCAGAATTCAGAAAAATTATTCGAAAATGTGTTTTTTTTTCGGAAAACGTTTCCGAAAATTTGGAGAAATTTGGGCCAAAATGTGAGAACAATAGGTTTTACAAAAAAAAATTCAAACCTTAAATTTCAGAAAAAATTGCCAAAATTTCGATGTATTTTTAAACAAATTACCGAAAACCTGTATATTTTTTTATAAGAATACTTTTATCATTCTACATTTATTTCACTTTTTGTGTTCTAAATAAACATGTGTGTTCACATAACCTGGGGCCTAATTTATTTTGATTGGGGTGGGCTTGTTTTCTTGCTGACTTGGTCTATAGGATTCACATTGTGGGCTTTTAATTGTACAAAATGGACTCTTTCTTGTTAGAAAGGCCCAGACCCTTCTCGAAGTACAAATCCAGCGCTTATGGTGGGTGGAATGGAATTGAATTCTCTCTCTACATTGCCAAATCTTTTCTCCCAAGAAATCTGGAATTCCTCATTATATATCAATCATTTAATTGAATAATTCCCAATTGAAATCGATCAGTTTTTGTTAGATTAAGGAGGGGTTTTTTTATCTGCTTCCATCCAATTTCAGCAATGGATTTCGAATTGAGAAGAGCGAGAGAGAAGCTGGAGAAGGAGCAGAAGGAGAGGAAAGCGAAAGCGAAATTGAAGTTAGAGAGCTCGAGGAAGGCCAAGGAAGAAGTCCGTCGTCAGCGTGAAGCTTTAGAAGCGGTTCAGCGGCAACGCCGCCTTGACGCCGCCGAAGCCGAAGCAATGGTTCGATTTTATCTTTCTTTGACCATCCACATGCTTTACTTGTATGATCTGTTAATATTTTCAGAGCTTAAAATTGTTGAATACGAGTTCTGTTCTTATGTCTTCTAGGTTAATTAATTATTAAACTTTGTAATAATGTGATATTTTTTATAATATATGCATATGAAGAAGAGTTTGAAATTGAATTTCCCCAAGCATATAAACATCCCTTGGTGAACGTGAAAAACATTCAGTACTTACAATTTCATAACTAAGATCAATATATCTTTAGCTTATCTTCTATTGTGTTACTTGGCATTACTGAATAATGTGCTTTATGAAATTTATAGAATTATCTTAGAAATAAGAGTTTCAAATCTTCATTAGGTGACATTAGATTTTTGTCTTTTTCAGGCTAGTCAGCTAGCAGAAGAAAACACATTAGCTGGTCGAGGCGTCGATTTTTCTCGAATGTTAGTACCCGTCTCTTATCAGGGCATTGGAGATAAGATCAAGCTCCCCCTTCCTGTTTCACTGAGCTGTCTGGACAAGGAGCTTTTGATAAGGGGCCATTGCATTTCTCTTTAACTGTGGAGTCTCCAGCGAGTGCTGAGATTGCTGATACAAGAATTTTCAGGACAACGCATGCTGGTGTCCTGGAGTTCACTGCAGAGGAAGGTTTTGTAGCACTTCCTCAGCACTGTTGGAGTAATTTATTCCCTATAGAGGCTCCTGGTTCAGATATGGTGAGAGTTCGTTACGTATGGCTTCCAAAAGGTACTTATGCGAAGCTTCAAACAGTTGAATTTGGCTTTTCAGATATTCCTAATCACAAGGCAGTCCTAGAGACAAGTCTAAGGCAACATGCGACTCTTTCCCAAGGTGATATCCTCACTGTCAATCATGGTGCACTAACATATCATATGCACGTTCTTGAGTTGAAACCTTCTTCTAGTATATCTGTTTTAGAAACGGATATTGAGGTTGACATCATAGGTCCAGAGTCTACAGAAAACACGAACCAGCATATGTTAAGACCTCTAATCTTTGGAAAACCCGAGAATGGAGAGGTTGATGAAGGAAACTACATGTACTATAAGTTAACTTTAGATGACGAATCTTGGAAAAGGGTTTTGTCCAAGGATGCAAAAATCGTGGTTAATTTAGAGTCTCAAACACAAGATGGGGACATTGATTTGTATGTTTCTAGGCATCCCCTTTTGTTCCCCACTCAACACCAGCACATGTGGTCTTCCCATGACTTGGGTTCAAAACAATTAGTACTTGGTGCAGAGGATCAAAACCTGGGATCGGGTACTTATAGCATCGCTGTATATGGCTTCAAAGGGACATCAAAGTACACGATTTCAGTATATGTTCAAGATGTTTCAACGCAGAGGGTGGGGCAGCATGCTGCATCTTCATCATCATCTGCTGAGGTGGACACCGTTGAATGCAGGAACTGTAGGCGTTATATCCCATCAAGGACCATCGGTCTTCATGAAGCTTATTGTAGTAGACATAACGTTGTTTGCCAGCATGCTGGTTGTGGGGTTGTTCTAAGGGTTGAGGAGAGGGAAAGACATGTTCACTGTGAAAAATGCAGCAAAGCTTTTCAAAGAGAGGAAATGGAGAAACATATGAAAGTGTTCCATGAGCCGCTTCAATGTCATTGTGGAATCCTTCTTGAGAAGGAGAAGATGGTAGGAATTGATTACTGCATTTCTTTTCACTTGCCCTGTCCATTTCATATTGTTTATGTTTCTTCACTAGTTTCTGCTGATTTGGTGATTGACTACATAATTAATTTGGTAGAGCATGCTACAGATCTTAATTTTTGTGAGATAGATAATATGATATTGTTGTTTGATAACCTTGCTTTGGAGATTGTTTTCGCCTGTCACGCATTAAGTGCGATATGCCAAGCTCTGTATGAGGAAAATTTGCTACATGTTTATAGGATAGATAATGGGTAATGATATGAAGCCCAATGATGAGTTTCTCATGGAGCCCAACTCCAACATAAAACACATGGTATACTGATGTATGGTACAAATAGTTTATGTTGATGTTTGACTCCATAAGAAACCCACCGTTGGGCTTCATGTCAAAACACTATTGATGCAAATTATGGATATTTTACCTTGACCTTTTTCTTGCCACTTGACAGGTGCAACACCAATCCTCAGATTGTCCATTGCGGCTGATTACATGTCGATTCTGTGGAGATATGGTCCAAGCTGGAACTTCTGCTGCAGATGCTCGAGATAGGTTCAGAGGATTATCCGAACATGAGAGTGTTTGCGGGTCTAGAACTGCTCCCTGTGATTCATGCGGGCGATCTGTTATGTTGAAGGACATGGACATACACCAAATCGCTGTCCATCAGAAGAACTAGATTGAATTTCTTACATTGAGAATCTATCTTTCTGGGTTTCGAACATTGGTGGGTTGGTGCGCTCGCCCAATCCAGTGTGGTTTGCATCTTATATACTTGAATTGCAACATTTGATCTAAAGAAGCATATCCTCTACGTTAGGCGTTTGATCTTTCCTTGTATTCGATGTGTGCATCTTCATTTCAGTAGTCTAATTCATCAGTGTATATCAGCAAGGAGATGTGGGACGTCATCTCCTTTGATTAATTTATACTTATATAAAATAACTTATTTTAAAAGACAGTCTTGCAGGATAACTTTCTTGTTATTTATAATTCATCACCAGTTATTACTACGGCTCAATATCATTCGAATCGGCTCACTATAATCTACATGATTATACTATACATGTGATAATATTTTTTTAAAAAAATTTAAGCATGTTTCATGTTTGAATTATAAACGTTTTACAAATAGTAATAAAGTTCTTTATCCAATATATTGTCGTGAAATATTTTTATTAATCTTGTATAGTCTTAATTATATTTTTATTGGATTTTTTTTCTGAAAAGAAAAAAAGATTTGTTATGTGTTATATAATCATTACTATTAAAAGTCGTATAACAAATGTGATACGGCGCTACTCTTGAAAAGCGATTTACAATTACTCCGTCGTTCTAAAAATCACTTGGAACTTGGAAGGCAACAGAAACACGTACTGACAACGTAACTGTGTGTGAAAAATGCCCCAACTTCCGCATGAGTTGATCCGCGAGGTCCAGATCTGTACCCGGGCAGCTGCGGGCCTGCCCGAATACGACCCGTCAGACCCCAGCCTACCCTCTATACCGCCTCTCTCCGCCGCAATAGCGGCCTTCGACGCGTCGGCGCCGAACCTCCGTTGCAAGAACTGTAGAGGAATGCTATTGAGAGGAACAGAGTCAATTATCTGCTTGTACTGCGGCCTGGGTCCCCATTACGACGCCGTTCCGGAAGATATCTGCTTTACTTCTACCATTGGGTATCAGTGGCTGCTCCGCTCGCTGCGTCTCGATGGATCGGTATGTTTTGACGAATCTCATTGCTATATCTTTCGTGCTATTCTGTGCAATGTGCATTAGTATGAGCGCAGGATGCTATTTAATTGCGCGTATTTTTTTTTTTAATGGTGGGAAAATTGAGATTTATCAATAAGTATTTCTTGCTTGCCCATGATTGTTTGTAAAAGTAGTTGTTAAGGATGATCACGAAAATGGGGAGATTTTCTGTATAAATTTCTGCTCATAGAAAATTCTAATCTAACGGATTTGTCTTCAGTGATAGTATGAGGACGTGAGGGATTATGCCCAAGACAGTTGGAGTAATAGTTAGGGTTTTCCTGGTTAGGATTGTGTCAAATTTTATGGAATTTTAGAGAATTGGTTGCACTCTAGTTAATTTTTCTAATTATTTTGATTTTAGTGTGATCCACTCAAGCAATAGAAATAATAACGTGTTGATTCCGTTTTCATCTTTTATGAGTAGCTATAATTTTCAATCATAATACCAATATGAACACTGCAGGAAATGGTCGATCTGAGCGAAAAACTGAGCATAGTGTAAGCCAGAGCTCTCCTAAATCTTTAACTCGTCTGTCCGAATTCTTAAATTTTAAGATACCATGGACAGCTGAAACAGAGAAGCAAGAGACTAATTCAGATAAGCACTCAGAAGAGAGTAAAAGATCGTTCAGTTTGACTGGAGTTGCTCCTGATACATTCTTCTTAAAATCAAATAGGAATGCCATCTCCGATATGCCCATTGAACAACCATCTGACAATCAGACTGAGGCTGCTGCTAGAAAAGATGTTGCAGCTCTTGACAATCAAGATTTATTTCGAAATGTCCAATCATCTGAGCCGGCTTTCAGCTCGTCTGAACACAAGGCTGGTGAAGCTCTTTCTGGATGGGAGGCAGATTTTCAATCTGCTGATTCTGAAACTGAACATGTTCGTTACAGATCATCAGAGCATGTTGCAGATTCCTCAGCTGATTCTGGAATTAAATTCCCAGACCCTGAATCTTTCCAGAGTTCCTCAGATGATTCTGGAATGAAATTCCACGATCCCGAATCCTTTCAGAATTCCTCAGCTAATTCTGGAACTAAATTCCAGGATCCTGTGCAGGTTCACAGTTCCTCTGGTCCAGAGGTCGATCTTTCTGCTCACTTTGATTCTGTGTTTGGACCTGCTACAAATCTGAAAACGAGAAACCAAATGAGGGACAATCGGTTTCTCCAGGATTTGATGAATGGAATTCAGATGACACGTGGAATAATCTGAGCTCTAGTGAGCCTACCTTTCCTGGTGGATTTGATGCTAATTTCAGCACTAGTTATGAGCCTCAAAATGACCGTACATTAGGTCACTCAATGGATAACTCTACCACCGATGATTTATTCCAAGACTTCCAATTTCAAACCAACTATACAGATATGATCAAGAACGAGATGACGAATGAGGAACATAGGACGATGGATGAGGATTTATTCGAAGATTGGGATGACTTTACAGGCTCAACCAGCGTACAAGTTCCTTCCATAGATGCTTTGCCTGGAGTTAATGATCAAGATTTCACTAATGATGAGAAGTCCTCAGAGAGTGACTTCTTCAGCTTCGACAATAAGATTGAAGGAGATTTCGGTGGCTTTTCCCAAGCAAATTTCTTTTCAACCTCAACAAGCAATAGCAATGCTCCTACAGAAGTCAATGCTAACATGTCAGAAAACCCTGCTTCAATGTATGTGTTCTGCTTACCCGATATTCATGATAATATGTTTACTACCACTTGCTGGCTTTTGACTGTTCATAAGCTCATCTGTCGAAACATTTATTTTCCTTTGCATCTTAACTGTGGCCTGTAAAGCTTTCAATAAAGCTGTTCCCCTAGTAGAGTGGAAGGGGTTATTTGTTCTCTTTTTCAAAATCATTAATCGATCTTTGCACATTAATTGCCTACTTTACTGGAAGACCCTAAAAATTACACTCTCAGTTTATAAAAGAAATGCGGAAATTTGCATTGTTTTAGCGGTGTTTTTAAAGAAGTTCAAGTAAGCGCATGGACAACATAATATCTTATCTGCGAACTCAATATCTATTCATAGAATTTTAATAGTAGGTAAGATTCATTCTAGTTCACCTCAGAATATGTTTTGTTATGCTTTAACGCTCGTGAGATGGGTCTCTTATGCTACATATTGCAGTAATTGATTATCTGAATGATAAATGTTATATATGGAGTTTCATTTCACAATATGTATTCTAGATTTTACCTGAGTAGAGCTTGTTCTAGCTCTGTGTTTTTGTCTTTTCTTTTTTTTTTCCTGCCATTATTGATCTCCAAACCTCGATTGTGAAACTGTAGGTTAACTGAAACAAGCGGCCCGTCACTAGGATCTGCTCCAGGTGCAAATGAAGAAGTTGGTTTTGGACAATCAACCAAAGATGATGTCAAGACGCTGATTTCCCAGATGCATGATCTTTCCTTCATGCTCGAAACTGATCTTTCGATCCTCCAAAAGAGATTGAAGATGCTGGCTTTTTCAACTCCCAAGCATCTTCATCACTTACTAGTGCATTTTGTATTATACCTGGTATGTTCCTTCTGTTATATGGGACAATTTTATATTGAGTCCCGTCTTTATATACCACCCGTATTTTCGCGAGTTATTGTTCTGTAGAGGCAGTACCAGGTCCCACTACAGAAGGAGTTATGTGTTATCTCGTGTTACAGTTGATCATATTTTGGTACAACTTTGCCAGATTTGTTCTGTATTTTTAGAGAATTGAGGGCACTTCATGATCCATACTCTCCGTCTCTCTCTCTGTGTTTATGTATACGATTGCCTAATCCTAAATCTTCTTCGCTATAAGTCATAGTAGACGTCTAATCTATAAAAAGATGATTCAAAGAGGGAATGAGAGATCAAATGCGTTAGTTGTGTAGATTTTATTTTGAAAGTATACTGTGTGAACTAGTTTCATTGTGATTTTTTTGTTTTTAATTTTTTTTTTTTTTTTGCGTTTTGTGTATATTTTTTTAATAATATTAGTTACTATATTATTAAAAGTTAGTATCAATTTGATAGTATAATTGTAATATAAAAATAATTAATATTATTTTAAGTTGTATAGTGAAAATGGTTTACAGTTCTACTTCGTTTGTTTGTGTTTTTAGCTTTGATTTTTATTTCGGAAGTTGTGTTGCAAAATAGTTTCATCTCGTATATAATGTCCACATTATCATACCCATAGCATAAATTATTAAAATAAAACAAGATATAAGAAATTACGAAACCTTCATTTGTTACATATATATTACTGGTTTTTTTTTTTTTTTAAAATGCGGTCATACAAATTTTTAAATTTCATTACGTCATGCTCATGAAATGATGATCTCGTATAATATATTTTCTTTACAACATTGTATTTACGTTGAATAAAGACAACAGAGAGATTAAGTCGAGTCAAGCCAGGTTTCTTCCTGTCTAAAAAAAAAGCGAGGTTTCTTGTTAAAAATTCACTCTTAAGATTAAATATGACCCAGTAACTAAATTGTTAATAGAATTAAGTCTGAATTTTACAAAACATCAAGATTGCTAAATGTAAAAGTCAAACGTAACGAGGATAGGGTCATGGTGACCAATTCCACATCCCAATTTCAGTATGAGACAAATGAAATGATATTAGCCATAATTAAGGTCATAGAAAGAGTTAAATTATAAAGTCTTCAAATTAAATATTTCAAAGATATTTATAAAGTTTCAGGAAAAAAGAGCTCACAGAATAGCACGATCTTATCCAGCTATATGCCCATTAATAATTCATGAAACAAATATTTTTTCTTTTTTAATACTTAGAGATGTTGACGAGCTCTAAATTACTCACGGGTTCAAATAAATAAAAATGTTGTCAATTTTTCCAATTATTCATTTGAATTTATTTTTAAAAAATAAAAAATTAGTTAAGTTTGCTAATTAATTCATTTGAACTTTATTAATTTTTAGCATGATTCGTTAAGACTGACTCAATTTCGTTAAGATCCGTTTAATACTTTAGTTACCGTGATTATATTATTAATATATATATATATATATATACAACTTAAATTTATGTTTTTAATTTCATGTTCGAATTGTTTTAATTTTAAGTTCTGATTTACAAATTTAATTGACTTGTAATTCGATATTGACCCATTTAGTTCAAAATCAATTAAAATTAGGTTTTAAATATTAGTGACTAATTTACTGGCCAAATTAAAAAAGAATACAACCCGGGCCATCCCCAATTAATTTAATATATTCCTAGGAAAACGATATTAATTCCGATTAAGTTTAAAATAAGTATGAAGTTGAAAGCTATCAACATCCTCTAGAATATGATCGAAACCTCTGTTACATGCATTCATTACAAATAATGTTGTAATAATTGACATAGTAAAATGAATCAAGAGAAGAATACCATTTCAAAAGAAAAAAATATATTCCACTATTTTCAAGATCCCATCAAACTACATTTGGTCCACATTCTGTAGTCATGGCCTCCCAATTTTGGTGCCGAGCAATCTGTAAAACACTTGCCATCTATATATATAACCTTCAGTCATCCTCCTCCTCCATATATAGCCAAGCCAAGTGGACTCCCAGATCACACCCATGGAGCCACCTCCCACTATTCAGTTCCCTATAAACATTGATCATAATCTCAACCATAAATGCATTGATGAAATGGATTTCTTTGCTGAGAAGAAGGAGAGCGGCGGCCCCGACCACTCCACTTCCGACGATTCCGACGCCAACGGAGGCTTACGTATGATGGGGTTGGATGTCAACGTCAATGTAAGTTAATACATACATGCATGTTTTAATTATTTATTTATTTATTTTTTCTATATAATAATAATGATCGGAAATTAATTAATTGTGTGTCGTGAATTAATATATTCAGACGGATTTATTGCTTCTTACGACTGGGAATAACTGTAGTGATCAGTCGTCTTCCAACTCTGGACATTTAGTGAGAAGTGAGGTAAGAGACGTGCCAAAGACTATCAAATTTAGTCCTTAAGTATTACATGTAGTACTGTTATTTAATTCTAATTTGAGTACGTACCCAAAGAAATGAAAATCATGCATGTAATTTTATTGGGTGAATTTTTAATTAATGAGTGAAATTAAACAAAAGTTGAAGGGATGAATGTTAATTATGAGAATGGATGGATGATCAGGTGGGAGTTTTGAAAAGTGAACTTGAAAAAATGAGCTTAGAGAATCAACGTTTGAAGGAGATGTTGAATGAAGCGACGAACAATTACAATGGGCTTCAGATGCATTTTCTGAGAATGATGCAAAATGAAAGTGAAGGGAAAAACATGAGTGGAGGAATGTTGCCTAGAGAATTGGTAGACCTTGAAATGGAGGATCAAAGACCGGAATCCAAAGTTGCTAGGCGTAGTGTTGAAGAGGCCACCATGATGAGAAAGGCTCGAGTCTCCGTTAGGGCACGTTCAGAAGAGCCCATGGTACGTCGTCGTATATGAATATGAATATGAATTTTAATATCAACTCATCAACTCATCAACTCACATAACAGGTTGCGGATGGATGTCAATGGCGCAAATATGGACAAAAGATAGCCAAAGGAAACCCCTTTCCTCGTGCATACTACCGTTGCACCATGGCAGTTGGTTGCACTGTTCGGAAACATGTATGTATGTATGTATGTGTGTACTCCATTAATTAATTATTTTTCATTTCATTTCATTAATATATATACACATAGGTCCAAAGATGTGCAGAGGATAGAAGCATTCTTATAACAACCTACGAAGGTAATCACAATCATCCATTGCCTCCGACGGCCATGGCTATGGCTACAATGACATCATCCGCCGCAAAAATGCTCCTCTCCGGTCCAATGCCAAGCGTTCTTCCGTGCTCCTCAACCATGGCCACCATCTCCACCTCAGCACCATTTCCTACAGTTACATTAGACTTAACACAACCACCCAACCCTAGACCCATATTGCCTCAAATCATAGGCCAAGCATTCTACAACCAATCTAAGTTTTCAGGCCTCCAAACATCTCAACTACCGTTTTTACAAACTCAAACTCACTTCAACGATCCCACCTTCTCATCCGCTCTAGCTGCAGCCATTTCCTCGCTCATTGATTGCTCCTGTACGACCAACAACAATTCAAACACCACCACCACCCCCTTTGAGTTTTAATTACATCATCATCTAATTAATAAAATATCTTTAATTGCATTGCATGTCTTTCTTCTTCAATTAGTAATCTCAATAATGTACCCAAAATTCTTACATTTAATTCAATTGTATAATTCTACTTTCAAATATGTCAATCAATGTATGTTTGTCTTTTTATAAAAATCTAGCAAAACTCTTCTAATTCTTACAAAATTGACGATACGTGCCCTTTAAGCGACAAGTTCTAATAATACAAAAATTAGGATAAATTAATTAAACTATTCATTCCTTAAAGTGCATGCCATTATCTTATTATTTCGTTCATGAATCAATTTTCTAAAAATTAATTAAAAGATATATATCCAGAAAATGATGGATTTTGATACTTTGTCCTAATTGAATTTGTTTTTCTTTTCAAATTTTGGCCCACTAATAGAATATGACTAGGGTGGGTAGTCTAGTACATAGTTCTATAAGAATGAGAATAATAATGTGATAATCATAATAATGAAAATAAATATATATTGAATGGTTCAATATGGATGGTGAAATTATGAGAATAATAATGTGATAATGATACATAATAATGAAAATAAGCATATTTTTTTAAATCATCATGATGATTTTTTTTATTAAATAATTATGAGAAATTCTCTACAACCCTCAACTATTTTCTGTATATTTTCTAAATTTATTTTAAAATGCTTTTACTTTTTCTATTCTAGAGAATTATGCATGATTATAAACAACCAATTCTTTCTTCGAATGTATTATGAAAGAGTAAAGGCAAGTAAAATCATTAAATTTAACACAAATAAAAGTATAATAACTAAAATTATTTATCAAAGTATAACGACTCAAGTTAACCCATTTCATGTGATCACATGAGCAATTGGTCCACTCAATTATGATATATATGTAACAATTGATTGAAAAATCTTATAAATGTATGCCAATTAAATGATTTTTTTTCTGGATGTGAATCGATGGAGTAGGTGATCTCGATAACGTTCGATTTAAAATTCCCTAATTATATTTTTTTCGATTGAGTCCCAAATACAATTACTACCTAATTAATGTGGAATTTAAAAACCTATCATTAGTGGTAGTGGACAGTATGTGCTTTACATGATTTCATGAGAAATTGCTGGAAGGTGGGAAGGGAAGATAATTTATAGGAAGACAAGTCAATGAAAAATGTTATATAAGTAGGAGAATAAAAATTACTTATAATACTAAAAACAGCGCATGGAACTTTTAATTTATATTTTATCATAACATGACTTTCAACAACAATATAATATTACTCATACCCAAATATATATATATATATATATATAACTTAATTAAAGTTTAAAAGTTGAACACAGATGGCAACGTTCGACCAACTATAGTGATACAAAGAAAAACTCAAACTAAATAGCATATAATATAGAACTCAAGAAATTAACTCGATAAAAGGATCGAGTTCATGCAATTTGCAAATCAATGTACCAAAACCACAGCTTATCGTATTACAATAATAACTATTTAGTACAAATTATTATAATTGTTCAGGAAAATCGACTGATATTATTTAAAATTCACTTAGGCTCCATTTGGATGGAGTGATTTGAAATCAAGAGATTTGAGGATATCATACATTCACACAAACTAAAATGGAGAAAACTAAGGTGGCGCTTGGTTGAAAATTCTTCAATGGCAATGAGAATGAGAATTAGTATAAGACATGTGGTTCTTAATAAGAATAAAAGATAGTGAATGTCATCATTTTTCCTCCTAAATAAGGTAATTATTACACATTATGATTAACTTTTTCCCCATCTACAATCATTTATCCTCAATCATTCCCTCCACCACCAATAACAAGCTTCATTTGTCTCATTTTTCAAAAATTGGAGCACAACATCAATGATATAACCAACATTGTAACATTCCTCATAAATCTGGGGCATAGAGGAAAAACCAATTTCATTCTCATTCTCATTGAAGAGCTCTTAACAAGCGCCCTAAATGAATGGATTTGATTAACTCAAATATTAAGCACAAGTGAGAGAAGTGAGATGATTTCAAATTATTGACTAGGTTTTGTTGGGTATTTAAAATCCTCACACTTATAAGTAATATTTGTGTAAAATAAATCCATTAATATAATTTTTCTTTATTTTTAATTTGTAAATGTGTGATGTATTATCCTCACATCCTCGATTTCAAATGACTTCGCGCAAATGGAGTTTAATTTACACGGTGCATTTACATACAGAATGATATATTTTTCAACTTATCAGCAATATCATATATTTGATCCGAGTCTTTAGTTTAATTTAAAAATTAAAATGAAGGAGACAAAAGCTACGAGCTAGTACTATATTTTGCTAGAGTACAATGAAAGGTATTCTGCGAAACTAATAATCCTAAGCGGTCGGTAACTGCCAGTATGAAGAATAAATAGAAGCAGAACTAAGGCAAAAAGACAAAAAAAAAAAAAAAAAAGTATATCTTGGATTAATTTTCACACATATATATATAGAGATATATATTAATATTTAGACTATGTTTGTTTTGGAATTCACCGATGAATTTAAAACTTTCCAATTCATGTCTCATTTGAATTAGAGATCTAAAATTTAGTTTTCGAATTTCATACTCAATCCACACTAAAATAGCTATAAAACTATTAGTATTAGTCTTCTCAATACTTTTTTCCACACATTCATTTTATTTTCTACTTTACTCTTACACAATATAATAAAATAATACATCAATCACTATTAATTATTAAATATTAATTTAACATAAAATAAAATTTTATTATACCAAAATTTAGAAACAAACACATACTATATTATTCATAAAAAATTTACATTCCAAAAATTTAAAATGATGACTTACTGAACACCTAAATCACGGAACAAAAGTAGCCTAGCTTAGCCCTATTATAACACCGAACAAGTTTTTTATGGATTTAACTTCAATGAAAGATATATACGACTACTTTGCATCTTGTTGGGTAAGTACGTATTTTTTATTGAAGGTTGTATGGATCCTATGTCAAATCTGTATATATTGATGCCAGCTAGTATATTTTAGTGTGTTATATATTAATCTTTTATTTATAGTTATCTTAGCTGACAGTAGCATATATATATATATTTATTGCTCTTAATTAGTCACACAGATGAGTTCTAACGTCTAAAGCAACCAATTAACTATAGTTTATATTAATATTTAAATTAATAATATTTTTGTTAGCTGTGTACCTAATTTATATTCCCATTTCCGGCTCTTTTGTCAACTCATTGATGTTATAAAGCAACCAAGAATTACACATAACACAACCACAAAATCAAAGATGGCATCCAATAAATTGTATTTCTTTGTATTTATTGGGATGTTGAGTTTTTAGAGGCGAAAGAGAGCAGCATGACACTGTATTTCCAAGATTATTCCGGTGGGGCCAACGCCACCGTGATCCAGGTAACAGGGCAGGCCGATGGGCTTCTTAGCTTCGGCAGATTTGGAACGATGTTCTGCACGGATGATCCAATAACAGAAGACTTCGACGCAAGCTCGGCCCAAATTGGACGGGCCCAAGGTTTGTACGTGACGTCAGCCTTAGACGGGTCCAATACGCACGTGTTAATATCCATTGTATTCACCTCCGATGAATATAAAGGCAGCACATTGGAAGTACAAGGGAGTAGTGCTCAATTTGAGCGGGTGAGGGAGGTGTCGGTGGTGGGCGGCACCGGAAAATTCCGTTTAGCCCGTGGGTATGCTACTTTCCAGACTCTTTACTATGACCACGAGCGTCACCATGCCGTCATCCAATGCAATCTCACACTGCACCTTCATTATAGTATTAGTAGCCCTACTCTAAATTAAAACAATTAATTATTCGATTTTTATCAATTACCAGTGATATATCATAGATCTGAGTGTCATCACTAGATCTCCAATAATATATATGCATCTTTTATACAATTTTTTTTTTTTGAACTCCGAATTTTTCTATATTTCATAATAATAATATAATACATCTCAAGACATGTAGTAAGAGGGGTAGAGATCGAGCATTTAAGTGCCGTGATCAATGTATCGATCTGCAGTATTAATTGTGAGGTGGACTGAGTCTTATATTTTGAAAATTTTGATATGAATTATCATTGACATATTCCTCCATCTCCCAACTGGATCATTAAAAGTTCATTTAAATTGTTTATGTATAAATCCAATATACTAGGTAAGACTAGCAAAAGTTAAATATATTATCTGTCACACAACCACATATATCATTTATTTTACATTTACATCTTATATATATAATGCATCATTTTTTTCAAATTAATATTTAGATAATTACATAAGGGTAAAATAAGAAATAAAATAAAATTTTAATGCATTAACCATAATAATTTTCATTTCTTAATTTTTGTAAGAATAATTATTGAATTATATTTGTGGAACGGTGAAAGTATTATATTACTCGTGTTCAAGCATCTTTTACTTAGTTCTTTCAAACCACGTTCCGATCGAATATCAAAATGTTAATGGTCTAAATTTGTCAAGCGATGACGCATAGCTAATATTTGAAATTTAGTTAAATAATAAAAGATGAATATGATTGGAATTGAATCTCTATGGGTATATTACAAAATTCCTCTTAAAATTTGAAATATTAATAAATATACCTCATTAACCGATCAAAAAGAGTAAGTCTTGTTTGAGACCAGCCTCACGCATCTCATTTCGTGAGACGGATTAAAAAGTGAATCCACCTCACGAAATGAGATTACTGTCTCACACAAGTTTTTGCCGTTAAAAATATTTTGTGATTTGCATCGGTTAATCAAAGGATTTTTTTAGCGCATAATATTAATACAACGCATACGAGTTTCATTTTATTGTAAATCACGGGATTTTTATTGCTTTAAATCCCCCATATATCCTCAAAGTAACGTGACTTAATATATAGGTTGAGTTAAATTTAAAAGCTAGCAACCACTCAAAACTTAATTAACTTTTCGTAAATTATTTCTACTAACAAGAAAACGAAATATCCAACGCGAGGTGTAGTGTCGGTAGAATTAGGGTGAATAAACACCAGTTTCAAAACCATATCTTGATTGACTTTTGAAGTCCAAATTGCATCATTTAATGCTTTCCGCTACTTCCCCATCTGCTCAAACGCGTCACTTAACCATGCAAACCGCACACATTAATGGCGAGTAGAAATCTAAACCCATTATTGGCAGTTGCATTAACACTATATATTGATCCTTAGAAATGATGAACATGCAGAGTGAAGTGAGAACTAACTTTGAGCAATGAGTTTTTCTCTAAATGGATGTGTGCATTGGTCTTATTGATGATCGTGGTGTTGAATTTGAGTGTGGAGATTCTTGGAGATGACAACGTTTTAAAGCCGGATTGGAGAGATGACGATTGTAGATATAGCGGAGAGGTTGCTACGGTGGCGGCCGATATGGGCGTGGGCCGAGGAGAGGATGGGGTGGACCTGAGGAGGTCGAGGAGGTTATGGTGGAGGTCCCGGTCGAGGAGGAGGGGTTTTGGCGGAGGTGGAGGAATGGGAGGCGGTGGTGGTCTTTGGAGGGGACTTGGCGGTGGTGGAGGATTAGGAGGAGGTGGTGGTCTTTGGAGGGGACTTGGCGGAGGTGGAGGTGTTGGAGGGTGGTGGTTTGGGAGGAGGTGGAGGCGTAGGTGGTGGTTCGAGGCCATGGTGGAGGATTTGGTCTTTGGTGGAGGAGTTGGTGGTGGTCTTTGGAGGAGGTGGCGGATTAGGTGGTGGTGGAGGAGGTGGTGTAGGAGGGGCTCGGAGTAAAGGAGGAGGGTTTGGAGGCTGGAGGTGGAGTAGGAGGTGGCGCGGGTGGAGGTCTTGGAGGCGGTGGAGTAGGTGGGGAGGAGGTAGCGGTGGTGGGGGTGGTATTGGTGGTGGTTCGGCTCTGGAGGTGGAGTTCGGAGCAGGAGGTGGTGTAGGCGGTGGTGTTGGAGGAGGGGCAGGGGGAGGAGGGGAGGAGGTGGTGGCGGTGGAGGAGGTATTGGGGGAGGGTCAGGCCATGGTGGTGGATTTGGCGTTGGTGGGGGAGTTGGGGGTGGAGGCGTTGGTGGAGGTGGTGGTGGTGGAGGTGGAGGCGGAGGAGGTGGTGGAGGTTTAGGCGGTGGGTCGGGACATGGTGGCGGCCTTGGCGGAGGTGTTGGTGGTGGTGCGGGTGGAGGCTTGGGAGGTGGAGGTGGTGGAGGTTTAGGAGGGGGCATGGTATTGGAGGTGGGGGAGGAATTGGAGTTGGCATTGGTATTGGAGTGGGAGTAGGAGTCGGAGGTGGTGCTGGCCGCGGTGTTGGAGTCGGAGGTGGTGGCGGCGGCGGGCGGTGATGATCTTCTTCTTGTTAAAGTTAAAATTATTTTCTACGTTGGTTTAATGTTTTGTTTCTCAAGTCCCAGTTAAAAATCATGTGATTTGTAATGAACAATTTGCTCTTCTAAATTAATGTAGTGTGCATGCCTCTCTAAACGAACAGAAAGAAGGCAATACACGTTATATACTGTATTCATCTTTTCCTCAATCGTATCTTTTCATTTGCAACTTGCCCTGTTTCCGCTCTTACTTGTTTCACTACACTTTATATGAACAATAAAATATGAGATTGAAATACAATAAAAAATAAAACATCAAGTCGACCAAAGGCAGCTTCATCTCCATCAGGACCATTCTATAATTCCAAGTAATTTGCCAAGACAAAAGGCTTGAAATATTTAAGAAAGAAACTGTACTATTGCACACAAGGGCTCATAACGATAGAATCTACATATTTCATTAAATTTGTTGAGCTACCAGTATAAAAACAACAATCAATAATAGACACCGTATACTCATTAGCTTGGAATTTAGATTAAGGGTCCAAACTCGATTAACATATGTTCTTATACGAAACAACAGCTCCAAGAAACCAGTGTATGCTATGTGATCCTCGAAAGATAACACAAGAAACCGAGCAACTTCATATGCCTTGAAGCCCGATTCAAGCTGTGAGCAGACCAAGAATCATAACAAATCTTTGATGAAGTCCAGGTTTAATGTATCACGGACAAGAAGGAATACCCCAAGAATTAAGACAAGCATAATGCCAGACGACATGATACCTTGCTCTATTTCCAACGGTAGCTTTCTCCCGCCTCTAGCAGCCTCTATGAGGATCAATGCCAAAGTACCACCATCTAATGCAGGTAAAGGAAGAAGGTTTATCACAGCAAGATTAAGATTCAAAACAGCAGCAAATTGGAAAAGACCATCAGCATTCGACTTTGCAACTTCTGCACCAACAGCTATAATGGCAACAGGCCCAGAAACCTTACTAGCAGTTTGAGAGAAATTCATAAATGTCTGTTTCAAGCCATCAAGAACATTCGATGATAATCCCCAAAATTCACGGCCAGAAAAAGCGAAAAACTTCCAAGAGATTCTTCGGCCTAACTTTTGAGAACTTCACATTAGGTGATAATTGAACTCCAATTCTACCAGTACCATCTCCATTCTTATCAGGGGTAACATTGATTTCGACATTTTCTTTTCCTCTCCCAATCTTAAGAACTACTTTTCTATTGGGATTATTCCTAATAACACCAACAACTTCAGAAACTAAACTTGGACTAGCTTTGGAAAGCTCAATATCATTAACACCTAAAATAACATCTCCGGGCAATAAACCGTCCCGTGAGGCGGCTGAAAACGGCCTAACATCAGGCACAAGAACCCCAGGAAAGGATTCTTGAACAGGCAATCCAACAAACACCACTTGTGCAAAAACTATAGCATAAGCGAAAACAATATTAGCTATCACACCAGCAGAGATAACAATAACCCTATCAAAGATTGGCCTATTTTTCAATAAATTCACATCATCAGCTGGAATATCACTATCAGGATCATTATCAGGAAATCCCACAAACCCACCAAGAGGAAAAGCTCTAATTGAATACTCAACATTATTCGAATTAAATTTAGCCAAAATCGGACCAAATCCAACGGCAAATTTACTCACATGAATGCCTTGAAGATAAGCTGCGAAAAAATGGCCACTTTCATGAACGACGATGATAGCAGTCAAAACTGAAACTGCTTCAAGAACTGATTGAGCACTCTCGAATCCACCAAAATCAAGCCCACCAATCGCCAGAGTTCGAAAGTTCGTTCTTCTTCCTTGTCTAAATTCCCTATTCCTGAGAAAAAACGGGCTGTTGCTGTAAATTCTTGAAGCTAATAACGGTTTAGAGAAATGGGTTCTGGTTTTTAATGGAAAATCTGTAATGGGTGTCTTGGTATTGATGAATCTGAGAAGAGAGTGAGGAGAAGAGGATGATGAGAGGTTTATAATCATTCTGATATTATCTAATTGATTGAGGTGAGGATTGAAGGCAAGTAAAATGAGTCAAGTTTAATGAAGGTGGCATTGCGTTCTTGCAGAGATTTGAACGGATAATTCCAAGTTTTGATTTGTGGAGGTGAAGTGAATAAGATGTTGCAATCCATTTCCACATTTTCAAATGTTTATTTATTTATTTTTTCCTAACCTCTTTTTTCTCTTTGGGTTACATTGTGTGGTCCAAATAATAAAAGCCCAAACTATCCAAATTAAAAGGGCCCAAAATTAGGAACCGGTTCCATTTGAATGCGTATATCACCTTTTATCGTAATTTATTAAAAAATAATTTTATATATTATATTTTTTAAATCAATAAATACTAAATAGTGATATTTTGTACTAAATAAAAATTTCGTGAATTAATTCACATACTTTTTGTCTTTTTAAACTAAAACTTCAACTATAAGTTTTGAAAATGACAACTTTTTTTTTTTTTTTTTTAAATTTAAGACAGAATATGAACTTCCATTGATATGTGACATTTTGAAGGATATCTATAAGCAAATTCTATGATACTCAACTTAAAGCAAACGATAATATTAATTCTTAACTTGCTCACACATCATTAAAAAAACCCAAAAAGAATAAGAAAAATACAAACTTACCCATCATGTTAGGGGCAATGAAAATTGTCCGTATAATGGGGTAGCAATTTATGCCTCAATTATTAATGTTTTGCAATTTCTCAATTAAGAAGTATAAGTTGTAACTCTTAACAAAAAAATTTTGCTACTCTCTACTTAATTACAATATTTCCTTAAAGAAATAAGTTGGCTAACTTGTAGTGTTTGATGTAAATATGGCTCCATGCTTCAAGAATCAAGAATGTGTAGTTGCGTTATTAAAAAAATAAGATATTTTTAGGTGAGACACTCTTATATATAAAACGAGTTTCACTGTAAATTCATCTTTTGATATTATTGTTCATGATACTTTTATATATATATATATTAACAATGAGAAAACGTGTAAGATGCAAATCATGTCTAGCTATTTTAATTTTTAAGTATCTTCTTATTGGAATAGTTTATGTATCTTGAGTTGAGTTTTTAAATCGTATCGATTTTATATATTGTAATTAAAGATTTAAAGTAATGCATTTCGTATTCTCTTTTATTATTTATTTAAGGTTCATTAATTGTCACGACTTGACATAAAATAACGAAATTATCGTGTTAAATTAAGTGAACGAAAAACCTGTTTTTTTCCCAAGCATCGGAAAAACATGATCTTATTATATTTTCATTCCCCCGGTCTCTCTTTTCTTTTGGTTTTTAAAAATGATTAGGTCCTCTCTGAAAATAAATTCATGAAATTACAGTAGACAAACTATATTCTACACGCTCACACTGTATCAATATTTTTTCCCCTTTTTCTTGATTGGTTCAATTGCACTTAAATATTTTATATGTAAATCGTTAACTTTTCTGAGATTCACATGCTGTGGTCAATCATTGTTGAGGGTCATGTTAAAGAAAGAAGAGTTTGACAACTGCACATTTAAAGCAGCCATTAAAATCAAGTCTCCTAACACAGAGGGCTTCAATCATGCCCCTCTTGATTTACATTCGAAATTGCTACATTTTTTCAGCTGCCAAAGCAAAATGCACCTTTTAATCTTGAACCAATGTTTCTCCTTTTCATGATTGCAAAGGTCTGAGATATTAACGACGGCCCATATGAATTCTTGATTTGTGTTTGCAGTAATTATGGGTCCTACAAGAATGAAGCTTTCTGTTATGGCAGTAACTTTTACATTTATGAAATTGGTGCTTCTTGATACCCCCGTGCAGTGTGAAAAGCCCTCTGCGGTGAAAGTCGGTGCCGTGTTTACTTTTGATTCTGTGATTGGTAGAGGGGCCAAAATTGTCATGGAAATGGCGGTTGAAGATATAAATTCAGACCCCAAAATTCTGAATGGAACTCAATTGGAGGTGATTATGGAGGACACCAGTTGCAGTGTGTTCATGGGTTTAATTAAAGGTCTCTCTCTCTCCCCTGTTTCAATGTATATTTGTAGTTTTTACTGTTCATTTGGTGGCTTAGTGGTGATATCTAAACCAATTAAATTCTGTGAAATAGGAATTGTTATGGAGGGAATTACATGATAAAGGTCTTTATATATCTTTTTTATCAATCATAAATATTCACAAGTTACCTATTGTAGGAGTATTTGTTATCTTGGGAAAATGAAGGGAAGAAATCATCTGAATTCATCTGTTGTTACAGTTAAAGATTCAAGATAATTGCATGCTCATACATTGAATCCGAATGAGATCCTATGATACACTTCTGATATAAAAATGTCAATCGAATCCATCTACACTTATAAAGAATGTGTGCTAATTTTCATAATATACATATACCAAGAAAAGCTTTTAGTTTCATCTACACTTTTACCAGCTTTCCAGGTGATTGAAAAGGAAGTTGTTGCAATAGTTGGTCTGCAGTCATCGGCCATAGCTCGTCTCGTTTCACATATCACCAACGGGCTTCAAATTCCCATGATCTCATACGCCGCCTCTGATCCAACACTATCTTCCATCCAATATCCCTACTTTCTTCGATCATCACCATCAGATTCCAATCAGATGGCTGCCATTTCTGACATAATAGCCTTCTACAGATGGAAAGAGATCATAGCCGTCTTTGAGGATAATGATTATGGAAGAAACGGAGTAACTGCACTAGGCGACGAGCTTGCCAAGAAAATGTCGAGAATTTCTTACAAACTGCCTTTATCTCCTCAGTATACCCTAACTGAGGTCTCAGATATTCTAAACAAGTCAAAAATATATGGTCCTCGTGTTTATGTTGTCCATATTAGTCCTGATCCTAGGCTGAATTTTTTCAAAATAGCGAAGAAACTCGGTATGATGAGTGCAAACTATGTATGGCTTGCATCAGACTGGCTTTCTTCTACATTAGATTCCTTCAATAGTGATATAGATTACTTAAATGTCCTTCAAGGGGTTGTCACGCTTCGTCCTCATTTTCGTGACACCCCCAAGAAAACGACCTTCGTGACTCGGTGGGAAAAAATGCAGCAGAAGAGCTTGACAAATTCAAGATTAACTGCATATGATCTTTATGCTTATGACACAATGTGGCTTATTGCATATTCGGTTGATAGATTTCTTAAAGAGCATATGGACATCACGTTTTCTTCGACACATCTTGGAAATTTTACAGCTTTTGATGGTGGAGAAGTTCTTGCAAAGTTGATATCAACCTCAAATTTCATTGGCTTAACAGGCCAGATTCTGTTTGATGATGATCACAACCTTATGGGAATTGAATATGAAATCATAAATGTTGTCCAAAACGGGACTTATAAAGTCGGTTATTGGACAAATGAAATTGGTCTCATTAGCTCCAACCTTCAAGAGCAAAAGCTTGATTATATAACTTGGCCTGGAGGAATGGTTGCAAGGCCGCGTGGATGGGATTTAGCGACAACAGAGAGACCATTAAGAATCGGATTCCCAAAAAGAGTCAGTTTCAACGAATACGTGTCTGAAAAGAACAACAGCCAGGGTGCAGAAGGTTACTGCATTGATCTGTTTGATGAAGTGCTAAAAAAGTTCCTTACGATGTTCCTTACAGATTCGTGCCTTTTGGGGATGGCCTAAAAACCCAAGTTATGATGAACTTGTTACAATGGTTGCAAATGATGTAAGTAATGAATACACCCTTTTGTCTCTAATATTCAATCTATTTCAAGAATGAGTTTCTCATTGTTTTTAAGTTCACCAGGTTTTCGATGCAGCTGTTGGTGACATAGCCATTGTTACAAGCAGGACAAAAATAGTAGATTTCACACAGCCTTTTGCTGCTACAGGGCTTGTAATTGTAACTCAAATCGGTAACTCAACATCAAGTGGTTGGGTGTTCATCAGGCCGTTTAGTCTAGAGCTGTGGTGCGCCACTGCAGCCTCGTTCTTGGTAATTGGCGTTGTTATTTGGATACTTGAGCATCGTGGTGAACGATGATTTTCGTGGCCCTCCTCGTAAACAGCTACGAACAATGTTTTTGTAAGCAGGATCGATACCTTCATGCACACCAATTGTACGGTATACTGAGTATGAGATATATTGGTTAGAGTAACACTCTTGTACACCAATTGTACGGTACAACTGTACACAACTAGTGCTTTTAAGTGAAAACAACTTATATTAACAAATTAATACTTTTTAGTAAAATAACCAATACCATTAAAAATACACTTGAGTTGCATGGTGCACCTCTGTTGGTTATGTGTGGGAAACATTATGCCAATTTGAAGTGTTACATATCAATACTATAATTAGTCCAATATTTTCATACTTGTTTTGCCCTCCATTTTATTAGTTCAACTCAATAATGAGGTATGTATATGACGGTAAAATTGACAGTTCATAACTCTGGACTAACTTATGATGCAGGTTCAGCTTCTCGACTCTGTTCAAGACGAACCGTAAGTACTGCTAGTCTTGTAACTACTATAACTCTGTACGTACATGCTAATAGTTATTGTCGAAGATTTTGCAATATCGCAGAAGAAAGTACAGAAAGCACATTGGGAAAATTTGTAATGGTGGTATGGCTGTTCCTGTTACTAGTGATCACATCAAGCTACACGGCAAGCTTGTCGACAATCTTGACTGTTCAGCAGCTTTCAACGGGCATTACAGGACTTGAAAGTTTGGTTTCAAGTGGATTGCCTATTGGATATCAAGCGGGATCATTTGCTTATAGCTATATGAGGGATAATCTGAATATACACCCATCAAGGCTTGTTTCTTTAGTCTCCTCTGAAGAATATGAAAGTGCGCTAAAACGAGGGCCTGCAGATGGAGGGGTGGTGGCCATTATAGACGAGACTCCGTATGTAGAGTTGTTTCTGTCAAGGCAGAATGATTATGGCACGGTGGGGAAGCCTTTTATGAAGAGAGGCTGGGGATTTGTAAGTTATTTGTACTCTATTCATTGATGTCATTTTATTACACGTGTCATGCATAACATGAGATGAAACACCAAAGTGGAAAGTTTAATTTTGGCAAAACTCAAGAATAGGCGAAGCCACTTAATTCAAGACGACGTTCTGTGTGACTTAATACATAATGAAATGATAAGATCACATTCTGGAGTAACACTTATGCGAACTTGAACTCCATCCGTCCCATTTTTGACCCACTTACAAAATTGATCTAATAAGAACTTATATATAGGATCCAGTTAGAAATTTTTGGGTAGAGTTCACGAATCTCATATATGTGAATTAGGTTCACACGAGTTATGTACGTCATCCCTTGTCTTTCAGGCTTTCCAGAAGAACTCTCCTCTTGCAGTTGACATATCATCAGCAATCCTGAAGCTTACTGAGAGTGGTGAGCTTCAAAAGATCTATGAGAAATGGTTCTGCAAACAGGGACGTTGTCCAGGAGAGGAACGAGGCGGTCGAGCCTAATGAGCTTCATCTGAACAGCTTCTTGGCTCTCTACTCTACTTGCGGACTAGTTGCACTCTTGGCTCTTTCTCTCTTCCTCATCAGAGCTATTCGGCAATACGTCGTTTATCAGAGAAGGCGGACGACTCCTGCATCCGCAATCTCGTCGAGTGTGCTCTGTTCGCAGGCTGTACAAAACTTTTTCGAGTTCATTGATGAGAAAGAAGAAGCCATCAAGAGGTTTTTTGATCAGCATGACATGCCTTCATCTCAAGTAACCGGATAAATAAGTATTATATATATGTAATAGGTAAGAGTATATATAAATCTAGGACAATGATGTGAAGATTTGTTGTTCGTAGTGCTTGTAAATAGGGAAATTTTTACCTAAATAGATTGGGTTGGTGAAAATCTTGTATTGAAACATGGTGATCAATTAGGTTATATTAAGAGTGTTGTTAGAATAGGTTTGTGGCATTGTCTTAAAAATTGGTTTGGATTGGATCACTCCATTCAACCAGTTGTACTGTACTGTAAATCTAGAATAAATCTCTTATAAATCAGTTTTTTCATACAAATAATTAATATTATTAAAAATACATAATAAAATAAAAATAAATTCATGATGAAATTGATTCATAATATTTTTAATGAGAAAATTAATACAGTAATAAATACAAATAAAGTTCACGGAAGTTATCCACGGTGTATTTTGGTGTGAACCCGACTGGTGAATCATCCGCTTCTACTAAAACCTGGAAAAAGGTCAATTCTATTTTTCCCTTAGTAATTTTGAGATTTTTGGGGAAGTTATAATTTGGTATTGGATACATCGTATATATATGACTGTTTGAATTTAGAATTTAGCGAATATGTTTTTATTCATTATATTTTATATATTATTTTAATTTTAGTTATACATAAAAATAATGAATTTTAAAAAACCGATTAGTCTTATAGTTGGCGCTAATGAGTAGCAAGTTTGATCATTACCATGATTATAAAGTACAATAATTCGTAAATAATTTCGATTTTTAATTAGATTAAAATTATTATCCCAGTTTGTTTTTTCTTGTGAGACACTTTTTTTTTTTCTTAGTATTTCAAATTCTATTTTTAATGTTGAGGGCCTTGAGGCATGATGTTTGATATATATATATATATATATATATATATATATATATATATATATATTCATTTTCCTTTAAAAAAATATCCCTCTATGAGGTCGTCCGACTGAATCCAACTTGGTTTGATTAGGTTAAAATCGAGTAACTCCTAATTTTTTTAATAATAAAAAATATATAAATAAAAATAGCATTGACATTGTTAAAAAAACGCATTTGACAAATCTCATTTGTACTTATTAGATAAATCTTTCCCCATAAAGTTTTTATATACATCAAATCAGATATGTCGTGTAATGTAGATGTATTTTTTAAAAATAATATCAGTTATTTTTAATAAAAAATGTTGTTACTTAAAATAACTGCAAGTTTTTTTTTTTTTTTAAAGTGACTATACTGAATAGCAAGAGACCCATTTATTCTCCTACTAAGTACATAATGGTGTCCAATCATAAAATAATGGTCTAAAACAAGAATAAAAAAAAAAAAAGTGCCTACCAACTATTGGGTCGTGCTAGGGAATGCCAAAGAGACAAGAATCTTTAAATCTAAATATATTATTCTAGATATTATTCAAAATGGGAAATGATAGTAAGAATGGTTGACCTCACGTCCTTGGTATGGAGGGGAAAAATATCAGGATTTTGATTAAAAATTTAAAATAGTTGGGAATATTTTAATTTAGGAATTAGGTGCAGCGATTATCATCTATTTTAAATTAGAAAAATATTATGTGAAATCGACGAAACCCCGTTTAATTAAAGTAATTAAGAAAACAAATTAATTGTGTTGATTTAAGTTTAGAATGAATCAAATATAAAATTTTCTTACAAAATGAAATCCGTAATACAGTTAACACAAGATTATCTCTTTAAATTATGAGTATAAGAGATGAGATGAGTTGCGTCAAATTCAATCATGACTCAGACACAGATTTTAGAATATAACTTGAACCAAACTAATATTAACAAAGTCTACTATTCATTAAGTCTACATGTACAATTTAAATGTATTTTTATCAAGAATGGTTGTTGTCAACGAAAAATATAAGTGAACATAAATACATTTTTTTATTAAAGGCAACTGTATTTTTAATAAAAATATTAAATATTATTAAAAAAATATACTTAAATTATACTTTACACTTATGAAAAAATCATACTCAAAATTATGTTAAGGTTATTATGTACTCTAAATTATGTAAGCATCTACGCAGACGAAATTATTATATAAACAAAAATACAAGACGAATAGACGATCCACGAGAAAATCTGCCCGAATATAATAAGTAGAGACATTGACATGGCAACTAAAATTGATCAACTTGTGCCCATAATGTCACACCTACCGTCTCGTAGACTCGTACTCTATATTTGTCTTCATTTTCAACTTTAATTTAACAAAAATATTTGTATTAACTTTTACGTGGAGTTGATTTTTTTTTTTTTCAGCTAAAAGAAATAAAGTAACACTTATGTGAACCGGGTGCATACGATGGAACTCTATTTTATTATCAATGTATGTACATTCACTATCACTATTATGAACATGTATCTATCATCACATGTATATGCACTATTATAAATAAATATGGCGGTGATAATGTTTGTGCATGACAGTGATAGTGAATGTGCATCGCCAAGAATAATAAAATAGAATTTATCTTATACACTCACTTCACACAATTTTGTCAAAAGAATTAGAAAATTTTAAATTTATATTTTAAAAATGGTTAGCCATTTTTTTCCAAAATAGGTGTTGGTAGAACGGTTTAGTGTTTTTTTTTTTTTTTAATATTTGATAGTGTGGAAATTGATGTGTGCAGTGAAAATGAAATAAATCAAATACTTTTATATATAAATTACAGAAAATGATTTTTTAAGAGAATTATTTTAGTTGATAATCATGTTTTCCACACCAGGCATGTAGGCCAAGTTTAATTATTTGATTTTCCTATCAACGGTCTGGACCACATATTTCTTGATAATGATTAAAATTCTACATTAACTTTTTCTATTTTTTTAATTAGAGTAACACTTATGGACCATCAATTTTATTTTTAATATAATTGTCATTTACAATCAGTGGCTTAGCATTTGACCACCTGGGTTCCCATTTTAGTGGGTGACCGAGTTCGATTCCCATTGAGATCGAATTATGGAGTTATAAAGTGGCTCGGTGAAACCTAGGAGTGTTTAGAAGCTTGGTAAACTAACTACTAATAACTAACATTTACTATAACAAGACATGTGCATAATAGTGGTAATGCATGTCCATGATGATGATAGTAAAGAGTTCATGGTATGCACTCAATTCACACGAGTATTTAGTGGCTATGTGTTTGTGCATATCTATTCCAGGTGATAATAAAGAGATATTTAGTGACAAGGTGTTTGTGCATATCTATTCGCCGGCGTTTTCTCATCTCCTTCGGCGGGCAACATCTTGCTTGGTGGCAAGGTGCTTGCTGGACAATCACGCTAGTCGAGGTTTTGGAACCCCGACTTTTCGTTCTCGCCCCCACGTGTATAGCCTGTGAAGCGGTGAATAATTCTTGCCACAGCGTTAATAAGTATATAATTGCTTTACCAAGAGTTACTAGAATAAATGTATTAATATACATGCATCACAATTAAAAAAATTAGGAATTATTTGGTTCAATTTTTTTAATGAGAATGTGTATGCAATAAATGTGATGGTTAATGGAATAAAATTATTTACTTTCCTCATATTTCGTACTTTTTAAAATTCTCACTACAATTTTTAATGAAAAATTTGAATCAAACACCCCTAATAAAATTTCATAATTTCTTTTATTATAATCATATAGTGAACATAATGATTGAATTACATGTGTAACCTACAATTTTGTATGCAACTAAAAATATTGGTATATCAAAAAAATTTGATTTCAATAAATTTGATAAGCCCGGTACACTAAAATTTACAGTGTTTTCTCCAACCCCACCTCACAAATAAAGTGCTAGATTAAAACAGAAACTGAGATAAAGAATCTCACGTGATAAGCCTGCTGTACTATTTATTTATGCTGATAAATGAGAATACTTACCAAGGAATTATCACTTTAAATTCCATAGAACAATGCCATAAAGCTGTGTAAATAAGATTGAAAACTGTCAAAAGAATCACATTCTTTTCCTAGCTTGCAAGAATCACATTCAATAATTGGCTCTCTTCTCTCTTTTCACAACTATTCCCTATGTTTCAAATTTCTCACTTTAATTCTTTATATCTTAATACAATACTTCATATTACAACTTGATTTTAATCATTATGTCCTAGACACGTGAAATTTAACGGTAATATCAGGATATGAAATTAAATATAACAATAATAATGTGTAAGTTTTTAAACACCAAATGCATTATGCAATTCAAGTACATTTTGAAACAGTTAAACAAGTAAAAATAATTAATAATATTAAAAATATATTTGAGCTTACACTAGTGCGGATGAACACAAGACCTTGATAATAATAATAATTAAATAAAAAGAAAATCCTACTTCAATAGTAAACTACCATTCTCTTCCTACATAAATGTATCCCATAGAAGGAAGAGGAGATGATTCTAAATATTTCCCTATTAAATTTTTGTTCTTTATCTTGATATGTTTTCTATGCATTCCCATCGTATATAGACATGTATATAGTTGAACTTTAAGAGCAAATCAAGCGCCAGCAAATAAATGTAACTACCAACGGTCTCTTTCCATTAGTTTATTTATTTATTTTATCCACGTGAACTAGCAAGAAAAGCAAAAGATTACTCCTTTCTCCATCATCTTGATACTCATCTTAAAAATGAATAATTAATAGTTCTTTATATATATATATATATATATATGGTAGTTTGCCGATTCTCGATGTTTGGATGTTATTACATGGTCATCCTCTACTGTACTCCGAAGTTAGAGATTGATTCTTGTCCTTCCATTTTTTGTTTAACTATTGTTTTTTTTTTTTTTTATGATTATTATGTTTTTTAACTATTGTTTTCTTGATAATCTTATGTTACTTTTCTTTTCCCCATGTGGAAACGAACTATCTGAAGCTGCAAGCTGGTTTTTGTCTATGTTTCTTGAAATATCCAATGTGGGAACTTGCCTGTCTAGTCAAGAACAAACCCACCCCACCCCCAGTAATATACCTTATGCATAAGCGACAATCTATTTTTATGGCTGTGAATGTTCCGAATTAAAAACAAAGACTTTCTGGGTTTCAAGGTGCACAGAAGGTGTTTGATTAATTGACACGATGATTTTTGTTTTGTTTCTTGAAGATTTGAATTGCTGAGTCTTTGAGTTTTCTGGAAAATGGAGGCCCATTTATGGACGAAGGGGGTTTTCTATTCTTGATTTCTTGTAGCATGTGTTTTGCCATGGGAGTCATTGCTCAGAATGGAAATTCAAGTGTGGTGAATATTGGGAGTTTGTTCACTTATAATTCAGTGATTGGAAGATCTATAAGCCCTGCAATTCTTGCTGCGGTTGAAGATGTGAATTCTGATGCTACCATTCTGAAGGACAGAAAGCTCAATCTTATCGTGCAGGACACCAATTGCAGTGGATTCATTGGCACAGTTGAAGGTGATTTCCTTTTATTTTAATTTTACTTCTCTGTTCATCTGATGATTAAACTGGAAAAACTTTCTTCAACCAATGAATTTCATGAGCTTTCTTTAATATTTTCGATAAATATATATGTAGAGGTTGAATCACTACTTATCTTCATATTTGATACTCCGTTTATATTGCTGATACCTGAAGTTGCTGATAGTCTGGTTATTTCATTTTTTTAATAACTTCTCTGTAAACTTAGTCATCAATTTAATTTGTTCTTCCATATGCTTAAAGTGGAAAATCACATGTCTAGAAATTCTTTCGAAATTTTACACATCAATGACATATAGTTAGCCAAAAGAGTGAGGGAAATGGGAAAATTTTGACAGGGCGTCCTTACTCATGTAGCTATGCAGCTTGTTGAGACTGATATCGTAGCTGCACTTGGTCCACTATCATCAGGGATAGCACACGTAATTTCCCATGTTGTGAGCGAGCTTCACATCCCACTTGTATCCTTTGCTACCGACCCTTCCCTCTCGTCTCTGCAGTATCCTTACTTCCTCCGTGCTGTACCCAATGATCATTTCCAAATGTACGCTATTGCTGATCTGATAGAATACTTCGAATGGAGAGAAGTAACAGCCGTATTTGTTGACGATGATAATGGTAGAAACGGAATCTCCATATTAGGCGATGCACTTTCAAAGAAACGAGCCAAGATTGCTTACAAGGCAGCATTCACACCAGGAGCTCCGAGGAGTGACATTGACAGCTTGCTGGTCGAGGTGAACTTGATGGAATCACGGGTTTTTGTCGTACATGTTAATCCCGATACTGGTCTTAATATCTTTTCTGTAGCAAAGAGGCTAGGAATGATGAGCAAGAGTTATGTTTGGATTACTACAGATTGGCTTGCTAGTGTTCTTGATTCCAAAGACGCCATTGATCCTCAAACTGCCGATCTTCTACAAGGCGTCATCTCTCTCCGCCATCACACTACTGATTCTGATCTTAAAACAAGGTTTTCTTCTCGATGGGGAAAGATAAAGAACAAAGAGACCTCAAAATTTAATTCTTTTGCTCTTTATGCTTATGATTCTGTATGGTTAGTGGCTCGTGCACTCGACACTTTCTTTAAAGACAGTGGGAATGTCAGTTTCTCCAATGATCCAAACTTGCACGACATCAACGGAAGTTCCCTTCATCTTAAGTCCCTCCGGATTTTCAACCAAGGCCCGAAGCTGCTCCAGATTCTTACCTCAACGAACTTCACAGGTGTTGCAGGAAAAATTCAGTATGATTCTGACAAGAACTTGATCCATCCAGCTTTCGATATTCTCAACATTGGTGGGACCGGATCTCGTAGGATCGGTTACTGGTCGAATCACTCGGGTCTGTCAATCGTTCCTCCAGAAACTCTATTTTCAAGACCATCAAACTTTTCAAACAGGGACCAGCATCTTTATAGTGTCCTGTGGCCCGGTGAAACTACGGTGAAGCCTCGCGGATGGGTGTTTCCCAACAATGGGAAGCCTTTACGAATTGCAGTACCGAACAGGATTAGTTATCCCGATGTTGTGACAAGAGATAAAGGACCCTTAGGGGCCAGAGGATTCTGCATTGATGTATTTGAAGCTGCTGTTGAGTTGCTGCCTTACCCTGTTCCTCACATATATATCCTGTACGGAGACGGTAAACGAAACCCGTCATTCGGTAATCTTGTGAATGATGTTGCGCAAAATGTGAGTTTTCTTCGCCTCCTTTCATCAGTCAACTAAAAAAGCATAAGCAAGATCTTTGCTAGGATATTTTTGCTCATTTTATATCTTTAAATTTGCAGAAATACGATGCAGCGGTTGGGGATTTGACTATCACTACAAATCGAACGAGAATTGTGGACTTCACACAACCGTTTATGGAATCAGGGCTGGTTGTAGTTGCTCCGGTGAAGGAGGTTAAATCAAAACCATGGTCGTTCCTCATGCCATTTACGTGGCAAATGTGGGCTGTCACTGGCAGTTTCTTTCTTTTCGTGGGAACCGTCGTTTGGATCCTTGAGCATCGCACAAATACTGAGTTCCGAGGTTCACCTAGGCAACAACTTATAACAGTCTTTTGGTTAGTATACTCTCATCCCAATTTTTTTGATGTTGGAACTCATGAGATTTCCTGTTATACAATGGTGTGATATCATCGGTTTACCACTGTAGATGAGTGACCGTCATTCATCTACACTGGTTGTGTAACATGAAATCTAAGTCCTTCTGAGATATGTTTGCTTGCATTCTTACACGAATTGTTTATCAATCTTTCAGGTTTAGCTTCTCAACCATGTTTTTCGCACACAGTACGTAATTTCAGCTTATGAAATTTCTCGGTTTCTTGTTATTAGTTACGGTTGTTATTATTTGATCAGCATCGAATTTATGCAGGAGAAAACACTGTGAGTGCATTGGGACGTCTGGTTCTTATCCTATGGCTTTTCGTCGTGTTGATTATCAATTCAAGCTATACGGCTAGTTTGACATCGATCCTCACAGTGCAGCAACTCTCTTCAAGAATTCAAGGAATAGACACCTTGATTGCAGGTAGCGAACCTATAGGTATCCAGGATGGCTCCTTTGCGTATAACTATCTTGTAAACGAGTTAAACATCGCGGAATCTAGACTCCGGGTGTTGAAAACTCAAGACGATTACGTCAGAGCTCTTCAACAGGGGCCCAGCAATGGCGGTGTTGCTGCAGTTGTTGATGAGCTTCCTTATGTGGAGTTGTTCTTGGCCAGCACAAAGTGCCAATTCAGTATCGTGGGACGAGAGTTCACGAAAAGTGGATGGGGATTCGTAAGTACTCACTCGTTCTTTAGCCTCGATTTTTTCACTCTACAACACCTCTCGTGTCTTCTCGTTTAGGGTTAAAAACTGCAAAACGAACACACTAAGTGTAGCATTCAAAATATGAAACAAATGCAAATCAATATGGACGTAGAAACAGTGTATGCCGATAACTCGTTAGGGTAATTAATTAACTTCTTCTTGGTCCACTTTGTCTTTTGTCGTGTACTTCTGATGACAATGTGGGACGAAAAAGAAGTTGTAATCGGCAGTGAAATCTGAAAATATTCATTTTTCCAATATATCAAGATTTTTGGTATGACATGGTATCCTACTAAATATATTCGATAACACTAACTAATTTCAAAATGTATACCATATCTTATAGAAAATTTGGTATGTTGAAATTTCAGTAAGAGACAGTGCATACCAATACCTAGACCAAAATTTTGGCACGGTGTCCTTAGGTACTCTTCATATAGTGAAATTTTTAATACAATATATAATAAGGAACCGTATTTTCGATAAAACACCACGTATTTCGGATGATAAATTAAGTCTACTTACTCTAAGGCAATGGTGCTAGTTCAACTCGACTAACCAGCCATATCTGCGCAGGCTTTTCAAAGGGACTCGCCTTTGGCCGTAGATCTATCGACTGCGATCCTTCAACTGTCGGAAAATGGAGAGCTTCAAAGAATCCATGATAAATGGTTATCGAGAAACGGATGCTCTGTCCAAACGAACCCCATTGATGACAATCGGCTCTCACTCAAGAGCTTCTGGGGCCTCTTTCTTATTTGTGGAATCGCTTGTTTTCTGGCTTTGGTGGTGTTTTTCTGCAGAGTGTGTTGGCAGTTCAGTCGATATAGCACACATAGCGAGCAACACAACGCCGAGGCACCTGCAGAACCTACGACGCCTAGCAGGCGTACCCTGCGCACGCCCAGCTTCAAGGACTTAATTCTTTTTGTCGACAAAAAAGAAGCTGAAATCAAGGATGCAATTAGGAGGAAGAGTGGAGATCATTCTAAGAGGAACCCTAGTCAAGTTTTGGACAAGCCGGCTACTTGATTGTTTGAATTAATATACGAGATTGAAACATTAATGTATAAAACCAAGGATCTTGCAGGCCATGCAAATCATCCCTCTCCATGTTAATACTGAGTAGTAACAAAACATAAAATGCTGGTTAGTTAATTATATACTACTCCCTTCAGTTAGAGCAGAGGGAGAATTTTATATACGTGTAGGAAAATATTCAAGAGAAAATTTTCAACATAATTTGTGTATTTGATCATTTTTATTATTTTACTCCTCCTAATTGAATTGATTCACCTAAACTGTGACAATGTAGTATTATTCGGATTAACTTTTTTTTATTAATTTACATTACGCATTTTGAAAAAATAATAATTATCAATTACATTGAATATTTCAAATATTTATTTAATTTAATTTTATTCAATTATTATCATTTCTTTTTAGTATTATATGTATATTTGATTGACAAATAAAATATGTACATTAATTATAATGGATTGATATTAATGAACAATTTTCTTATTTAACATTTCAAATAAGATTTTATTAAAATATTAATCTCTTTAATGAGAAGATATATTTTTTAAAATTAAATAAAATGGGAGCACTCACTTGAAATAGATTAAAAAAGTCTTGCTATATAAATACCATAAAAAAACCCCAAATTTATCTTTAGTAATAATTAAGATTAAGATTTCCCACACGGAACCATTGGGTTAATTTTAAAACAAATTATTTTCCATGTTTTAGATTGGAAGGATTTTCTTTTAGATTTTTACTTTATAAATGAAAGTGGAGCGCTCTAAAATTACAATCTTCTCCCTATGTATAATTATTATCACTTCAAACACGCCTATTACGCTAGTTATTAAAAATATTATATTATTAATTTACATTAAATAATTATTTATTTAATTTTATTTATTCACTTTAATCATATATAGTCGTGATTTTTACTTTTTAATATTAGATATATGCAATATCTCCTTTCAAACTAATTTTTAAATAATAAAAAATATTTTTAAAAAAATGAATATGATCCTATGCTCATTAGTGGGCTCATTAATCATCACCGATGTGGTGATGACACGAGAAAAATTTATTATTATTTAATTGATTATTTATGTATACTTATATATCATCGCTACATTATGGGTGGACATATAAGTTGATGCATTATTTTTATATGTATTTTCAATTGTGAATATGAACTAAATCAAATAAGAAAAGATTTGATGAAATAATATTTAAAGTTTAATTGTTTGATCGTAATTGATTCTTGTCTTAAAATAAAATAGAAGAGATTGAACAGTGTCACATAGATTTGGATAAAAATTGGAGTATTGTAATACTGTCATATGGTGGAACTGAAATATTCAGCAAGGGAAGATATAAAAATGTGAAATGAACCAACCATTACATATATATGTTTGTATCATATATGTATAAATTTATATTTGTAATAATAATGTTTATAAAGCCTGTTTGTTTATTGTTCTAATTAATAATCTAAATGTAACGAAGACACATCAATGTATAATATACTTGATTTTTTAAGTGATCGTGTTTCTTAAAAATATCAACAATTATTACATATATAATATAAAAATATATTCGTAGACAACATATATACGCACACGTTATACAGGTTTGGTACGTGAATCGGAGTAATTAGGCATCTATTGACTATTCTTCGATCCGCTTTTTGCGCCGAATATTCATCACGAAACTGCAACCCGACATTCTCTAAAATTTATTAATTATTCTTACCATAGATCTCATGTGTTACATAAATGGTTATCATTATATTAAAAATATATAATCTCAATAAATAAAATTTTAAGAAATCTTTGTTGAAACAAGAATTAATTGGGAAGAAATTAAAATCCCGTAAACTCACTCAATTAATTGATTTTATGTAATATTGTCTTGGTCTTATCATTTGCATAATCTTATTACACATTATATATATAAAAAAAAGGAATTATATATATAAATATATATATAATTTTTAATTACGCAATTTATCTTTAGGAAACTTTCAATTTTACTCTAAATCTTCCATTTCCTCATCGCTTTTTAACTTCAAGATGGTTTTATGTGAACTAGACTACTAATTTAACTGTAAAATTAATTTATAATTAATATTTTAGGATAAAATAACTATTTTTTTAATAAAATAATTAATATATTTCAATTAATATCATTTAATAAAATAATTAATACATTAAAAATAACTAAAATCTTGTAATGAAAAATTAATACAATCACAAGATTTCGCCTTTCATTAATAAAACAAAAAATAAAAAAATGTTACCTATAAAAAAAGGGGAAAAAGATGTCTTATTTTTCCTTTTGAAATCACATGACTATTCTTGTAGGATCCATACATTTAAATTAAATTAAATTAAATTATTATATACTCCTACATGCACTTAAAATTAGAAAACAGATGTCACACAGCTATTAATATATATATACGAGCTTGAGCTTGAGCTTGAGCTTGACATAAGAACCACCCCTTAAACCGGTCAATTATACCCCTAATGACACGCCCACTTATACCTACCCAAATGTGCATCAAAACAGCATAATTCATAAACCCGGCCGGCCAAAAGAAGAGGAAAAAAAAAAAAAAAGTCTCCCATAATCAAGGGAGAAATTAAACCAGAAAGAGAGAGAGGGAGGAGAGGGAGATCTCACTGGAGGAATAATGATGATGCAGCAAAAACAGATTTGCAGAAAAACAATTCAGTTCAATGTGAAGAAACGAATCCTCTGGCGAATCTCTGTACTCCGTCGATACATACGATCGATATGGAGTCGGTTTGTTGCTTGTTGGAGGGCCAAAACGTCCATCAAGCAACGGCATTGGCCGCCCACCGCCGTCGTCTCCTCCTCCTCCTCTTCCTCGTCGTCGCCGCCTGCGAATGCGGTGTCGCTGCCGTGCTGCTGCCTTGATCAGGGCAAGGATTCGTCGGATTTGGTTCCGTTGAAGATTAGTCTCTTTGGTGATTCCAATATTGGGAAAACCAGTTTTCTGGTAAATATATTGTTTAGATTCAACAGTAATTATAATTATATGTGAAATGCATAATTTTTTTTTTTTTAATGTGAATCACTTATATTCACTTTTTTTTAAATTGTTTCATCTACGAATCAGATTTACATATATATATATATATATATATATATATATATATATATATTTTTATATATATTCTAGTTTGGAACATAATAGTATCAAAAATAATTTTGGAAAAAAGGATCTCAATTCTCGATCCTCATGACCTAACAAACATTTATATACAATATTGCACATATTTTTTTGCCTTTCTCATATTTTGCTTCAATTAAATTTTTGTGTATTTTTTATTCATGTATTAGCACATTTTTCAATACTAACTTGTGGTATTATAAGAATAAATATATGTTTTAATACATTGTGTTTGTCCAATTTCTTTAGAAAGTTCGCTTGACCCGTGAAATACCCACAAATTTTTTGTCTCCCTTATAATTTTGTTAATATTATATGCGCAATATGGCAGTGCCTCCCATATTTATATTAAAATTGATTTTCCAATTGCGTGATCTATTTAGTTACTCTATAGAATGATTTGCTACTACATATATTAATTATATATTTGTTCAATTGAAGACAAAATATGCAGGAGAAAAGAATGTAGGGGGAGAAGAATTAGGAATAAACCATGTGGACAAAACATTGTATGTCAAAGGGGCAAGGATTTCTTACAGCATATGGGAAGTGAGAGGTACTATTATTATTGTTCCTTCTTTATTTTTTTCTATTATTATATATTTCCTGATAAAATGAAAATAAAATCAGGAATATAATTAGTATGAATAGTGATATTTATTTGTGCAATAATGCCTTCTTTTGTCTTTTTTAAAAATAAAATTAACCTTTCAATAAAATCAACTTGTATACGCAGGTGGTAATTCTTCACTTGAGCACATTCATATTTCAACTGCAAGCAAAGATTCAGTTGCTATGTTATTCATGTTTGATCTCACAAGTCGATGCACGTTAAATAGGTATGCTTTTGATTATTTCATTAGTTGGAAATTTATTTTTATTTAAAGAAAAATTAATATATTAAATCTTCTCACGGTTAATTTATTCTTTTCAAAAGTGATGTTTAGCTTATGTTGAGGTGTTTGCAATTTGCAGTGTGATCAGATGGTATCAAGAAGCCAGAAAATGCAACCAGGTAAAAATCTTTATACATATTGTAGTACATATATATTTTTAACAACATAGATAAACTCATTAGATTTTATTTATTTTTGCGCGATATAAATATGTATAATTTAGTATTAAACCTATAAGAAATGAACGTGTAAATAACATATAAATCGAAACATTATTTTACATTGCATTCTGTCTACAATTTGTTACTTGCTTATTTGAGAAACCTTAGATCTGTTTGTTCATATTGCAGAACGCAATTCCAGTAATAGTAGGGACAAAATTTGATGAATTTATGCAACTACCAATAGATCTGCAGTGGACAATTGCAAGCCAGGTAATTAATTTTTGTCCTTAATTATTAGTAAAGTGATTCATCTCTTTCACTTTTCGTACTTCATCATACATTTCATTTTTGAACTTTTAACACGTATACAAGTACTAAATATAGGCTGTAATTAATTTTAAATATTACACATATCATACATATAAATAATGTAATACAAAAGTAGAATTCAGAATTTTTTTGCAAGTGATATAACTCTAACTGGAGGGTGCTTTGTCTTTTCATTAAATAGTTAGCACCAAAAAGAAATGCTTCAAAATAAGGCATTGGGTGGATTTTTTAATTATTTTTTTGTACGAAGTCAATTCTTAGGTCTCATTTTTCTCGTCATTTTTAACCCATTTTCACTAACACACGTGATGTTTGAACAAGTCTTTAGTAAATTGTGAAATTCAAAATGATATTAGTTATTTTTATTATATAGTATTAGTATAAAATTAATGAAATAATTAAATACTATTGAAAAATACACACGGAATATAAATAAGTTTTACAATAAAATTGATTCACCGTGTAATTTATCTTAATGTTTGTAGTATGAATGCATGAGGTGATGTTCACTAGTAAGAATGTAACATAAAATCGAAACGTACATTAATTACTCCCTTTGTCCCACATTAGTTTTCACATTTTTTTTTGTTGTTCCACATTAGTTTTCACATGGTAAAAATGAAAACTCCTCCTTAAATTTCACTCTCACAATATTCATATATTTACACAAAATGTCATTATTTTCTACACTCAATTCAATCACCTCCCTTACTTTAATAATAAAAGCTTATAAAATTATTCTTCAATACTCCACTCATTACATATTTTCTTAAAATGTGTGCTCAAATTAGTATGAAAATTAATATGGGACGGAAGGAGTAGAATATATGGTATTATTTGCTAATACATTCTAACCTTTTTCTTATTGTTTTTCCTTCAAAATAAATGCGAAAATACAGGCGAGAGCATATGCAAAAGCACTAAATGCAACATTATTCTTTTCAAGTGCAAAATACAACATAAACGTCAACAAGATCTTCAAGTTCGTCACAGCCAAGCTCTTTAATCTGAATTGGAACTTGGAGCGTAATCTCACCATTGGAGAACCCATTATTGATTTTTAGCTGTTTTCTTTTCTTTCTTTTTTTATTAGACGAATAGAAATTTGCAAGCGCGTGAAAGTCGATCACTATCAACCAGTCACCAGTGATTTTTAGGCCAGGTTGCAAGAATCCGGTGAACTCGTGTTGTTTCAATAGTTCAAAGTAGGAAAAAAAAACATTTCGAATCATGAACGGATTGAGAAGGACGATCTCTCTTAAATTTAGTTTTTTCCCCCACACTTAATATTTACTTCTTCCATCCAATATAAACATCCATTAAAAAAAGTTTACATAGATTGAAATGGAATTTTTACAATAATTGCATTGGACCTCCAACTTATATTTATTTTCTCAAATTTCATCAAACTAAATCTATTTTATGAATAAAATATTATTTTAAATAACAATAATATCCTTATATATCTATTTTATGAATAAATTATTAATATTTTAAAAACACGTGATAAAAGTTTTATATCGGACGGAGTTAGTATTACTTAGTTTTTTGGGCCATTTCATTATCGATTTGGGCTTTTGCATTTTGGGTCATCTATATTTTGTTACGGCCTAGGTTATTGACACCACCATAATTATTAAACACACCATTCAAAAAATTTTACAAAAGAATTACACATAGTAAGACTATGTTGCCCTTTCATTAATTTAAATAAATTACACATAATTAAAATCTAATTTGTATATAATACCATATCCTCTATATACTAATAGGGAGTTAAAAAATGTTGATGTGTCATCTTGAAATTCATTTTGCTTATGTGTCATATTCTTATGAAATTTAGTAAGTTATGATGATGTGTCACAATTATATTGGTTCCATTGATTGATTCATATAATTAAAAAATCAAGTTTAATTAATTAGTATAATTCTAATAATAATTGATAATATAAGCCAATAATAAAAGACTATTAACTATTATTTTATTTTTTAAAGAAAGGTCTAACTTAATGAATTTTAAAATTTTGAATTGTCAATCATTTAATAAAAGTAAATTATTTTTGTGAAACATATAACTTATACAATGAAAAATAAAAAATTAATAGAGTATCATAATATTGATAATTATAAGAATATCAAAGTGTGTTGATTAAATGATTACAATGAAAATAATTAACTAATGGTCCCTTTTATTAAAAAAATGATGAAATTAAATAGTTTGTTTATTTGATATTCATCTTTTATTTTACCATTCATGTTTAACTCAAATCAATATTTGCATCATTAAATAAAATTTTATAATATATATTATACCTTCATATAAATTGTTCATATTATTTTATCAATGACTTATGTGATATAATTAATTTTGAATTATCGGTATTTATGTATACGCATCTTCATATCAACTATATATATTTTATAATTAATTGTCATATTTCAATTTTGCCTCAAAATAATATTTGAATCAATTGAATTTTTACTATGAATTTCTGGTCCCTTTAAATTTTTCATCATCTCGCAAGCCAAAGTAATCGTAAATTATACCAAGTAATACAATTAATCGTGAAATCTCTCTATTTATATATATAATTAATTTTCTATCAAGTATATAAATATTAAAACAAGCATATATAATTGGAAGAGAGAGAGATTCTTTGATAAAATCCAACAATACTATATAATTTATATAATATTTAATCAATTTATATTTTTTTATTTTTTTCAATAATAATAATAATGTACATTCTAAAGATATACAACAATAAATCGCGTAGTACGCGGGCTTAAGCTAGTATTAAACATACCACGAGTCAAAATTTAATTTCGAGATATTTTTAAACACAAATATTTTGAAAATTAAAAAAATCACAATAAATTACAACAAAACCCAAAAATCAAATTAAAAAATCACAAAAATTCAAACAATTCATTAGTTTGGAAAAAAATTCGAATAAACCCCCAAAATCCGAAAAAAAAAAGCGAACAACACCAAAACATTCGGAAAAAAAACGAAAAATCACAAAGTTCAATATTTCAATTTTTTTCGAAAACACAAGAATATTTCGGAAAAAATTTCAAACAAACTCTATAAATTCGAAAAAATAAAAAAATGATAATCGATTTTTTTCCGAAGAACAACACATATTTCAAAAAATCGAAAATTTGATGGATCCAGGTTTTGATTTTTCGAACACAGATTCAAAGAAGTTTTTTTTTACAATACGAAAAAAACGAAACTACGAGAAAAAAATATGATATTTCGCTCCAAGATTCATAATATTTTTTTCAGATCCATATTTTTTTCAAAAAATACTAAAAAAAAAAAAAAGAAAATAAAAACCTCGAAAGAAGTGGAGGGCGGCGAGAACGATGGAGTGGCGACGACAAAACGACAATGAAGGACGGCGAAGCTTGATGAGAGAAGAAAAGGGATGCGGCGGCGCTTGATGAGAGAAGATGAAAGAGGCGCGACGCTTGATGATAGAGGAGAGAGAGGCGGCAACGCTTGATGAGAGAAGACGAGAGAAGCGGCGGCGCTTAAAAAGAGGAGAAAAGAGATGCAGCAACGTTGAGGGAGAAAAGAGACGCGGTGGAGGAGGGAAAAGAGACGCGACGCCGTTTGACGAAGAAGAAAGGAAGATGAAGCGGCATTTTAGGGTTTAGGGAGAGAAGGGTAAATAAGGTAATTTAAGGATGGTGTCTTTAACAATTATTAAAAATAGGGTGGTGTCTTTATTGGGGTGGTGTCTTAAATAAAAATGGTGGTGTAATAACCTGGCCCTTTTGTTACCTAAGTTAGTTAGATACTCATTCCTTGATGGGCTCTGATGTATTTGGATGCGAGCATATCCTTTTACTTATCGAGTCTCAAAGAAAGGTTCTGGTCCCGAATATATATGATCAATCCAGGTTCGGAAAACGGAGACTAATAGACTAAATTTGCCTAGACCAATTGTAATAATGCCCGCCTAATTAATCTGATTTTTACCGGATAAAGCTTAATTTGAATCAATTTTACCGTTAAATTTATTTATATTTTATATATTTTTAATAATTATTATTTTATTAAATATACTCTCTTCTAAATAATTTATTTCCACTTTCCTTTTTATCTATCTAAAATATATATTCTTATTTTATTTTTAATAATAATAATAATATTTCACACAACTTTATCATTAGCCTTTAAACAACTAGACAATGTTTAGTTAGGGATGATGTCATTTGAATTGGGATAACTCATCCCCCATCTCATGATATTAAATATTATTATTAAACTTCTCTCTGCTCAAAAAATTTGTAACTTTTTTAAAACGGTATACTATTAAACTAATATATTTTTACTAAACAATATCAATCAAGCTTTTACGGATGTGGATAGTCCATCCCCATTTCAAAGAAATAATATCAATTATTTTTAATATTTATAACTATCCAATTGTAATCATGGCAAATAATAATAAATATTTGGAAATATATAGCTTAATAGTTAAAAATATTCAATTGTAATTATTCAGTACATATACTTATAATTGTGTAAATATGTATTTAAATTGTACAGTTGAAAGGGACTTATCTATAGATAGGTGCAAGGACGAATCTAGGATGTTGTCACAAGGGGGACGAAATATTTTATAAAGTAAAGGGAAAAAAATTCAAGAGGGTAAAATGATAAAATATTATTAATTTTGAGGTATAAGAAAATTTAAATTAAAATTAAGGGGGCGACTCCTAGATCCATCCCTGATGGGTGGTGAAAAAAATAAAGGTGAATACTAGGGGTATTCCCAAAATTTATAAAATTCATACTAGTATTTTATTTTCCCAACTGATCTTAACTACCTCAACTTCTGTGGGCCCACATGAAGATTCCACATTGTTGTGGGCACCCTTATTTCTCAATATTCACACGTCTGAAGGCCAAACACAATATAAATCCCTTCTTCGTAATCACCCTCCCAGGCCACTTTTCAAATCCACACAGAATTGTTGAATGGAGAATTCTTCGATCAACAACACAATCATCATCGATGAAGAGGAAGAGGAGAGTGGATGGACGGCTTATTTGGAGGACTTTTCCTGCTCTAACCTCACCAATCCTTCTCTCGTCTCTGATGCTGCTTGGAATGGATCAGAAACCATGATCCGACCCTTGAAATTCAATAATTTGAAAAAGAACAATCATCGCAACTATTCCTATGATGATGATTTGGAAGATACAGCCAGCTCCCCTGTTAACAGCCCTAAGGTCATTCATCTCTCTCCCTCTCCCTCTCCCTCTCTCTCTCTTCGGATTAATTGTTCATCATATTTGGTGCCTCTTTTGAAGTTCCAAATATGCCCCCTCTCTCTCTCTTAATTTTTGCAATTGTGGAATATATATTAGGTTAGCAGTATGAAGCAAATGGAGGTCAACTACAATATGAAAAGTACAGATGATATTGCAGCTTCTGGGAATTTTCTGGTAACAAGTAATACTAATTTAATAATATTACTATCAATAATTCCTGATGATCGTGTCTTTTATCTAATTAATCATTAATTATTTTTAGGGAAAACAAGCGATCTCGAATAATTTCTGGAAACAAGATAGAGAAGAGAAGAGTGTTATTGAGGGCAAAAGCATGGATAAGCTTAGGAAAAGGGGACTATGTTTGGTGCCTATGTCAACATTGATGAACTATCTTGGTTGACATAATAGTTTCTGTGTTTATCTTTCACACACCTCACCTACTTCATGGTATATGTGTATATAGACTATATATGTATGTATTAAAAACAATAATATTATTATTTAGATCGATTATTGTTCACCGTATAACTAATTATTAAAAGAATATTAGTTGTTTTTATTATATAGTATTACTATCAAATTAATACATTTTAATGAAACAACTAATATTCACGGTGAAACTGCTTCATAGTATACCTTGGGTTATTTTTATAGTTTTTATGTTTTAAAATTCCTTCCAGTTCCCACTGTAAAGAGAAATTTATTCAACTTCTTTAAGTGCGTGATATTAGTGGTAGCAGTTTATTGTCACCTAGAATCAATGGAATTTTGTGTGATGTAATTACTAATTAGTTAGTGGTTGCACTTATGTATTTGTTGTTTATGTATGTATACATTGTAAACCAATAAATTTTAACACCTAATATATAAAAATGAAGAAAAATAAAAATGGTATAATTTGTGGGTTCCAACTCTCGTTGATCTCTCGATTCCTCTCTCAAAAGACTCATACTTGATTGTACTACCGGGGTCTCGTGAGACTTATTCCGGATTTACTACGATTTGATAGAGTGATTTGACCTACAATTTGGTAGTAGGGAGTTGGTGGAGTCACTTGTAACTTATTCCATCGCACTACTAAAACTCTATTTTGACTCTCTTATTTATAAGAGATGAATGATTTAGAGAGCAAGAATAAAAATATTCCAAAATCTCGTATATATCAATAACTCGAAAAATAAGGAAAAATATATTCTCAAATCTTGGAGATATTTTGATATTCTTATCTTCAAAATTAGAGTTTATCACAAAATAATAAGACTACGAAATTTAAAATTTCGATGTCTACAAATGCCCCTCGAGACTGGTGTAGAGACACAAGGCAGCTGCAACTTGGTCTCAAAATTTTGATGTAGAACTCAAAAGGTGATTTGACATGTCCCCGAAGGTGAATTTGACATGCCCCATGAATTCTATGGATCTTTAGAGAGTGGAGATGGAGAGCGAAAATCGTCCCATGGGCGTGCCAATTTGTAAACCAATAAATTTCAACACTTGCAAATAAATATATAAAAGGCTAAGAAAAATAAAATGGTAAACATATATTTCCATTAATAATTTGTGGGTTCCAACTCTCGCTCATCTCTCAATTTCTCTCTCCAAAGACTCATTTATTACTATTTGATAGAGTGATTTGACCTATAATTTGGTAGTAGCGATTTGATAGAGTGATTTGACCTACAATTTGGTAGTAGGTTGTTGATGGAGTCGTTTGTGACTTATTGCATCGTACTACTAAAACTCTATTTTGAATCTCTTATTTATAAGAGATGAATGACTTAGAGAGTCGAATAAAAGATATTCCACAATCTCGGAGATATCAATGACTCAAAAATAAGAAAAAATATATATTCTCAAATCTTGGAGATATTCTTATATTCTTATCTCCAAAATTAAAGTTTATCACAAAATAGTAAGACTACGAAATTCAAAATTTCAAGTCTACACACATATTGAGAAGGAATTATATGATACTATATATTGTCAAAAAGTATTAAAGACGTCATGGGTACTTAAAAACATCAAGGCAAGTATTATCATTAATTTAGCAAAGTATTATTAATATATAAAATGTAAAATTGGGAGTATATGATCACTTTTTGTGTCGAACTAATTCAAAATTTAAAATGAAAATTTTATTTGAACTTCTTTCGAGAAAATATAAGACATTTAAAAGCGGTAGTGTCTAATATGATTTGACACGACTCACGTTCAAGCTTAATAAATAGAAGAAAAGATACATTATACTCCGTTCATCGCAATATTATATATTCTCCAAAGTGTAACTTTTATTTTTGGTTAATTTAATGAAAATATAATTAATTTTATATAAATACTCCATATATGTGTCTATTCGACCTCAATCGTGTGATCTTAATTTAATTTATAAGAACAAGTTCAATTTTTTTACTTTTTTTAGTATAATAAGTTAAGGCAAAACTTGTATGAGACCGTCTCATGTAGACATGTTCAAACCGGAACCGAACCGCGGTTCGAACCGTTTTTTCGGTTTGAAACTGGGTTCGCAAACCGGCCGTTTCGGTTTATAAACCGGACTGAACCGAGTATTAGATTTGTCCGGGTTTCGGCTTTCGCCATTGCAAAACCGTGAAACTGGGCGGTTTAACCGAACCGGGCGGTTAAACCGAACCGCGTTAACCGAACCAAGCGGTTAAACCGAAAACCGGGCGTTTGGTTAAACCGCCGGTTTCCGGTTTGTTTTTTTTTTTTTTTTTTTTAAAATTTGAAATTTCAAACGGACGGATCGTAGTTAGCTGACCGTTGGAGATCAACGCCCGTGACCATCTCGAACCGCTAGATGGAACCGCGGTTTGAACCGAAACCGCGTGTTCGGGCGGTCAAACCGCCGGTTTTGACTGCTACATTCAAAAAAATTTTTTTTTTTTTTTTTTTAATTAAATTTCTCACCTCTATAAATACCCCACACCTCTTCTCATTTTTACTACACCAATTCTTACTCTCTTACTCTCAATTCTCAATTCATACTCTCTCAATTCTCAAATTCTCTCAATTTCAATTATTATACTTATATTATAGTTATATTAGTTTAGTTTACTTATCTATTTATATACTTATATTATACTCAAATTCTTATATAGTTATATTATTATATACTTATATTATACTCAAATTCTTATATAGTTATATACTTATTACTATATTATATTATATACATTATACACTACATTTATTATATTATATACACTTATTATACATTATACACTACACTTATTATTTTATTATACACTTATACTACAAAATCAACCGAAAATGTTTAGCCGAAAGTCAAAGGGCAAAGGCAAAGCTTCCACCTCCGGTTCTCAATCATCTCTTCCACCTCCTTCCTAGCAATGTAACCAATGCTCCTATTTTTGATCTCGACGATGATCGCGATGATGCTATTCGCGAAACTCTCGTGTTGGTTACGAAGATTATATATTTTCGGATGATGATCAACCCGACGCCGCCACTCAAATGCCTCCACCACAACCACGACGAGGCCGAGCCACCACTCAAGAAGAAAGTGACGATCAAGAAGAAACGCCAACTCCGGATTCAAACCAATCAAGAAAGGTGTTGAAGTCCATGACGCTTTGTTCGCCATTTTAAGAAGAATTACGTGGGGAAGGATTCAAAAGGGAGGGACAAGTTCGAGGCGATTTGCAACTATTGCAACATGAAATATTCGCTTATAAAAGGAAACGGATATGGAACGTTGAATAGTCATACAAAGCCGAAGCATCCGGCGGAGTGGGGGATTGCAACGAGCCAAACGCAACTTTCAAGTCACGGATATACCGAGTCCTTCGTGGTGGAGCTCAAGGCGCTGTAAGTACTTCTAACACTAATATTTGGAAATATGATCAAATTGCTTATAGAAAACTTTTAGCAAAAATGATATGTGTGCAACATCTTCCTTTTAGTACTCCCGATAATTTTATGTGGACCGAAATGGTTCAACTTGGTCTTCAACCTTGTGCAAAGTTTCTCGTAGTACTACTACTCGTGATGTAGCTAAAGTTGTAGGAGAATATAAATATGCTTTGATTAACCGCTTTGCCGATTTTGATGGTAAAGTTTCAATTTGTGCCGATATTTGGAGTGATAATTTTCAAAAGCATTCTTATATTGGAGTTACTTGTCATTGGATTGATGAATCATGGACTTTAAACAAAAGATTAATAGCTTATAAAGATTTTGATACCGATCACTCCGCTGCTAATATTAGAGATAAATTGCATGATATATTGAATATGTATGTTTTAACCCATAAAGTTTTTTCCATTGGTTTTGATAATGCTAGTGCTAATACCGCTAGTATTGAAGATTTAAAGGCGATTTGTCAACCGTGCCTTGGAGGTAAATTCTTTCATATTAGATGTATGTGTCATATTTTGAATTTATGTGTTCAAGATGGTTTGCATGCTTTAAGAGAACAAATTGCTCCTATTAGAGATGCTATTTATTATATGACTCGCCGTTCTAGTTTAATGAAAAAATGGAAAATTTTTTGTAGAAATAACAACGTGCATCCAAAAAAATTTTCTCTTGATGTTTCTACACGTTGGAATTCTACCTATAAATTATTAAATGAGTCTAATGAATATAAAAATCATTTATGTAATTTTTTTGCTAATGAAAATATTGGTTTTCGCTATATCCTCAATATTGGGATCCTTGCGTGAAAATATGTGAAATTTTGGGTATTTTTAATGATGCTACTTATGCGATGTCTAAAATTTATGAGCCTACTAGTCATATTGCGGTTAATTATTGTCTACAAGTTGTTGGTGTTTTACGTGAAAATTTGCATGATACTATGTTGCATTCTAGCGTGCTTTCTATGATGGAAAAATGGACAAAATATTTTCACTAAATTCCCGATTTATTTTTAGTTGCTAAAGTGTTTGATCCTACGTTTAAATTAGATGGTTTAGAAGATTTGTTAAATTTTTATTATGAAACTTTGTATCCATGCGGTGATGTGACTAGGAATTTGATCAATTTAGTGATATACGTCCCTAATGTAAGTGAGATAGTTGCTAGAGTTAGACAAATTATAGTAGATTTACTTAGAGAGTATGCGGGACCACTCTCAAACTCAAACTCGCTACTTCTTCTTCATCATCTTATAGTTCTACTTCAATGTCTACATCATCCCGGTCCTATTCTTAGTAATTAATACTTTTTTGGATAATCGTTACCAAAAAAGGGCACGATCTTCTTCTCTAACACTTGTCAAGATTTAGAAACATATTTGTCACTTAATGTTGAGTATGAAGCGACGAACAAAGTGAGAAAGGTGTCGACGTGCTAAAGTGGTGGGGGAGGAGAGCAAGTATACTTCCGGTGATGTCTAAGGTTGCTAGAGACATTTTTGCATGTCCCGCCTCAACCGCTTGTGAACAAGCTTTTAGCTTGGGGGTTATACGTTGGATGCGACGAGATCAAACATGACGACCGGAAATGTCGAGAACCAATGCTTGCTCGATGATTGGGTAAGAGCTTGAGCATAGAGCTCAAGTAGCTCTTGTAGAAGATGAAGATAGCGAAGAATGGACGACATCCACCGGCGGAAGTGAAGGGTAAAGAATCGAGCATTCAACCGTATCAACCGAAAAGGTAAATTTTGAGGTAAGAGAACTACGTGACTTTGATTCCTAATTGATATTTAGGCACCTTAATTTTAAGTTATAGACTTAGAATTTCTAAGTTAATTTCTTAAAATTAAGCTCAAGTCAAATTTCTTTTATCCCTCCCCTTCCCTTTAATTGTATTTAATTTGTAATTGATCAATATTCTAAAGTTGTAATTTGTAAGTTGTAAATTTGTAATATTTCAATTTCAATATTCTAAATTGTAATATTTTTAATTTTGTTGTAAGTTGTAACATTTCAATTTCCAATATTTTTATAAGTTGTAAATTCATTTACATTTTAAGTTGAATAAATTCATTTACATTTTAAGTTGAATAAATTCATTTATATTTCAATTTCAAATATTTAATTTTAAGTTGCAATTTGCAAACTTGCAATGTAATTGTAAGTTAAATTAAAATCAATTTCAATGTAAATATAAATTAATTTGTACATGTAATGTAAGTTGTAAATTGTAATACTATTTTTGATATTATTTCTAAGTTATAACAATACACGTAACATGATTAAAATTTAAAAGATAAAAATAAAAAAACAAAAAAAAAAAAAAAGAAAACCGCTGAACCGCCGGTTCGACTCGAACCGCCGTTCCGGAACCTAACCCAAACCTTAGAACCGCCGGTTCGGGTTCCAAAATTGAAAACCGAAACCGCCGGTTTGGAACCGGAACCGCGGTTCGGGCGGTTGGGCATGTCTAGTCTCATGTATGAGACCGAATCACTTTTTAATAAATTGTTATTACTTTTTTAAAAAGTGATACAAATTAGTATAAAAGTGATAACAAATTAAAAATGATAATAATTTATGAAAAGTGATAACAATTTATGAAAAAGTGATAACAAATTATGAAAAAGTGATAATAATTTATTAAAAAGTGACTCCGTCTCATGCATGGGACGGTTTCACACAAGAGTGTCCTAAGTTCAATATATATGCATAAATTTGAAAAAGAAATTGAAAGGAATTTGCATATTATATTCATACATGAGTAGGGTTGTATATGAATCAAATACTTTTGTTCGATTCGATATTCGTGTTCGAAATTCGATATTCGTGTTCGAAATTTTATGATTCGAATTCGACATTTAATATTCGATTTGATTTGATTATTAAACAAATACAAATACAAAATTATGATGCTCGATTCGATATTCGTAAATATTCGATTCGATATTTAAATATATATTATTTTTATAGCAAATATATAAATCTACATATTAATATTATATAAATATATTAAGGCTCCAATTATTTGCACCTTATATTTTATAAATACACCACACCACTCAAATAAAAACACCTCCACTTTTAATAAATACACCAATTAAAAATATCATATTAATTGGGCGAATTTTACACAATATTTCTTGCGATTTTTGGTTCATTAATGTAATTTTAGTAGATTCTCAAAAGATTCTAATGACTTATTCATCATCATTCATGACAAAGATTTGGATGTATTGGAACCTTATCGCTCAAGGTTAACTCCTCACATGATAGAAATTTTGATTTGTGGAGTAGATCAAGTTGGTGACTTCATGGGATCAATAAACCCATTATACCCATTATAACATAAGTTCTTTTAATTTTTTAATTCATTTGAAATATATGATGTTTTTTTATGAATAAATTGATTTTAATTATTTTTATTTTTTATTTAGGAGCAAGAAGAATTTATTCATGTCATGTTGCAAACAACTTGAATTTGTTTGCAAAATTGATGGAAGATTGATTCTCGTTATGTAATTTGATAATTAATTTTTATTTTGTTTTGTATTTGATTATGTAACTTTTGAATTTGTGACTTGTATTGTGAATTGAAACAACGAAATTAATTTTGAATTGAATACTCAAAGAATATTCTTTAAAATATATTTGAGAAAAAATCGATTCGAATATTCGATTCGAGTATTCGAATAGTTCCGAAAATTCGATATCAATTTCAAATCGAATATAAATCACATTTACTATTCAAAATATTCGAATTCGATATTCAAAAAATTTAACGAATACAAATTCAAAATAAAGGTATTCGATTCGATTTTTACAACACTATACATGAGTTTGACTCGACTTAGTTCACTTATATTAATTAATGCTCCAATATATATTACTCTATAATAAATAATTTCGTGTGAAGGATATCCATTGATGATAAATCTAATATAATTAATTGAAATATGATGATAATCTGAGAAGGTCATATAGAGAAAGACTTAGTTAAGCAATAAATTAAATCTATTACCCTATAAAGCTAAACATTTAAAAGTGGCAAATCCAGATTTTTCTATTTCAAAATCTCTTTCATCTCATTCATTTTAAACATTTGAATTTTTTTCAAGTAATCTTCAAGGAATAATTTCATCACATACCGTCAAAAATGGACAAGGAACACTATAAAATTTCGAAAATCAAACTACTTCAACAGATATTTATTCACATATTAGTTAATTTTGAATTTTTATGATTAAAATAAATATTATTTATCTACATATTACAATAATTTTTTTATCATTATAAACTCTAATCTCTTTTTTCGTAATTTTATTTTTTTAATTGCAGATTACGTAATGATTTTTCATTGATTTGCACATTATGCCGTTGATAGAGATCAACATCTCCTTCAAAGCCATCAAATTTGTTTATTTTTATCCGATTTAGAAGTTGTTTCAATTTGTTAGAAGAATTAATATATTTTATTAGTTTTATTTTAGGAATTAATGTATTGATTGTATTTATTTTTCCATTGATTGTAAATTTGTAAATTTTATATTGTATTTCATTCAAAATTTCATACAAGTATTGGAAAATTTTGATTTATTTATTCATATCTACGTTTGAAATTTTAAATCATCTTAAAATTTGTGTTCAAATATTCAATTCATACATAGATCTAATCTTTCATACTAAATTAGATATTCAATTCAATAATTAGTTTTAATTTATAAGCTAACAATTAAGGTATTTACAATATTGGCAATAGAATTCAAACATTATATTTATTAATTTAGCTCATTATACGAAATCTAAATTTTAAATTTTAAATTTTAAATCATCCTAAATTTGTAATCAAATACACAAAGAAATATTCCCTTTCAAAAAAAAAAAAAAAAAAATACACAAAAATATCACAGATCTAATTTTTCATACTAAATTAGATTTGCTATAATAACTATTTTTAATCTTTTTTTTTTTTTTGTATATCTATTAAATATGATTCTTTTTCATTATCAAACTTATATATTTTCACCAATCACACAATCTATTTCAGTTATTAAAATATTAATTTTATTTAGTATATTAAATTAAAACTAATTTTATATATTTACATCATATTATTTAATTCTAATGTATAGAATATATGTAAATATTCATATATTAATTATAATTTATAGGATATGTATATATGTATTTAAGCATCGAGTCAACCATCATAAATAAATAATATAATTTTTAATTAACACTGAATACCATATCTAATTTTTGTACTAGCTAAATTAAATTTGGTATAAATTACTAATGAATTTGATTTACTATGAATTAACAAAAATAAAAATTTAATTAACAAAAGAGAAATTTGATTAAAATTAATTAATCGAGTCAAATTAATATAATTATGGTAAACGGTATATATTTTGCTATAATAAATTTAATTTAATTATTCATTATTTCAAATTGTATAATAAGATTTGTCAAAAATTTGAATCCATCATATACAAATATACAAATTCATTAAGTGAACATACAAAATCTACATTTGAAATTTTAAAATTTTAAATTAAGTTGTACAATTTGTATTCAAATATTTTGAAAGTGTATATTTAATTTATTTGATGATATATACAAATTATATAAAACGTATGTAGAAAGCAAACATATATTTAATTTTGAATTTTTAAAAATTTTAAATTAATTTTTTTAAAAATAAAAGATTTTTATAAGAGTTTAAATTGAGAGGACAAATTTGTTCTTTTTGATGGGTTAGGTATAGAAATATAAAATTATAACCTCAATTTTTTAATTTTGATCAATATAAATTGTAATGACAGAAATATATATTATATATAAAATTTATTTAAAATTTTACATTTTAATGATGCTAGATGCATGTTATTTTCCATTTAAAGTCAATTTATGTTGATCATACAAAACTAAACCAAATTAAATAATTATATAATTACATTATTTTTAAAATATTAATGCATTTTAAATAATTAAATAACTTTTTAAATATTATATTTTTAAAATATATAAAATTCTCTTAAACCCAACGTACACGCGGATTTTGTGCCAGTCAGTGGATAAAGTGAAGAGAAAGCATGAGAAACATGAAATATAGGTATATTTTTGTAGATGTCTAAATGAAAAAATAAACATAATTTTATTGGACGAGGTAGTAATAATTTTCAAAATGAATAATTTTATTTGAATAATACAAAAGTTGCGGAATTGTTGCAGGCGGTTTAATAAAGTAGAGCTAGGCGGCGGCATGTGGATTTGTGATAAAAGCCAAGCCAAGCCCAAGCCGAGCTGAATTTGAAATTCGGTAGTAGATATGGCTGGCTGACACTCCTCAGCCTCAGGTTCTTCCATTTTCTACTGACTTGTAACTTGTAAGCCATACCAGCTGTAACTAATTATATCAACACATGATATCATCGCTTCAATTTTGGTGTTTCCTTGTGTGCTCTATAATGTTAAAAAAATATTTACTAAATTATTATAATTTTAAGTTTATGGGTTAAATATTTTGAAGTATATATTAAAATATAACACAGAAAAATAGAAATTCATCAAATGAAGCGCTTATGATTTAAAAAATAAAAAATTATGTACCAAGTTCAGTACTATTAATACCTTAATTATTTAATTAACAAATGGAATAGTTCAAGTGCTTTTGACACCATTCTTTATGTCGTGATGTTAGAAATTCCAAGTTCAATAATATTAATACTTTAATTACTTAATTAATAAGTTAAATAACTCAAGTGTTATTAGGCGCCATTATATATTTATGTCGTGAAGTCAATAAAAATTATGTACCAAGTTCAGTAATATTAATTACTTAATTAATCAAGTTATCATTTGATCTTTAAAATAAATGAGTAAATAAATTGTGTACTTTTAAATAATATTACTTGTTATTAATACTAGTTTTTGCCCGTAACCATGCTTCGCACAGTGGTTAATATTGTTTACCGAGTGTTAATCAATATAATCTTTTTTTTTTAATTTTCATGGAAACACATATAATATAATATGTGAATAATGCGTACTAAATAATTGATATAAATAAGATCGATAGCATTAATAAGAGTGATGGATAATAAGGGATTACTTGTGTATTAATATTATGATAGCATTCATTTAATTGATAGCATTAATAAGAGTGACGGTTATTAAATGATGATAGCATTATACTATAATAAGATTGATAACATTTAATTAATTGTATTACTACAATTATATTTATAAAAAAAAAGAACTTCCTAAATTAAAATGTAGAGTCAAGATCAAATCAACACATTACGATCAACGGTCATAAATGTTTCCTCCAATTCTCAATATGGAAATAAATTGGTGTATTATATATTTATAGATATTAGTATTAGCTAGACTAATATAACAGTACAGTTCAATATTTTACCACCAAACTAATAATAATAAAATAATATATATATATATATATATATATATATATATATATATATATATATATATATATATATATATACCCAACGACCTAATTAATAATGCGTTTTAAGCAAATATTAAATTAACATCATAAATTTCTATTGACTTTATGGTAGATAACCGATTACTTATATATATTATTATTGTTTTATAATTAGTAGGAAATATCTAAAGGTGCAAACTCCTCAGTGTACTTTCCATCGATTACTTATATTCTTGATTCACACTGCATTAGTTAATGCTACTATCTATTACGTGTAATAATATTCTGCGTAAATTAAACGAGAGATGATATTAATCAAGTTTTGATCTTACGATGGAGTACTCACCCATTCGAGAAGGCATAAACATAAAATTCAACATGTGACATTCGATCAAAACTCCATCACGACTAGTATCATGATGTTCGGCTATTAATTCCCAGTTTAATTGATATATCCAACAGAATCAAGCCATTAGCCATGCATGCAAAAGTTTGATCAATTAGGATTTTGCCTTTTTTTTCCCATATAATTGAATTTCAGTTTTGTTCATATATATATATATATATAAAAGATAAACTAGCATGTCATTCATATAAAACAACTTTTGTACACATATTACTATGAAATAATTCTCACACAAAACTGTTAAAAATCAATTATGAAGATAGTTACGGAACGGAGGGAGTAATTTATTTTTCATATTTCACCGTTTGAATCATTAATACTATCGTATGGTATATAATCTTTTGATTATTTTTTTACTGTGAATATAATATCTCAGGGTGGAATATAAATTGGCATATCGAAAACGAGACATCATGTGATATCAATCATATAAAAAGTGGATATAAGCTAATACATAATATGCAAAATAAATTATTTTAAGTCGTGATTTTTTAATGCATACATTCATTCAGACATAGTACTATATGTAACACAAACATCTCCAAAGAGGCGTCATTTTCTAGCTTGGTCTTGTACAACTTTGATAAAGTATACATATGATTAGGTTTTGAGATCACCTTCATAAGACAAAATATAATTTGATGGTGGAGTTTTGACATTTTGAAAAAAAAATTAGTTTTAATTTGTACTTAATTTGCGAACCGTTTAACACAAATTTTTATTTAAAAACTTTGCAACGATAAGATTATACTCCTAATATTAATCTTCAAGTTAAAGTTCAAGGCAAGTCGAACTTATGTATATTATGTTGGAGAAATGATGGAAATAATTAAAGAGAATTATTTGGGTTTCATGAGGTGCAATATTTATCCATGTTTGACCAATTTTTTGAAGGGGTTATAGTTAATTTCATGAAAATTAAATGGTGTAGCGTCGTTCTACTCCGTGAGTAGATGATCGTAGTGTATCTAAACCCATAAAACCGAATTGTAGTGAGTGAGATATTGATACACAAAGTTGAGACTTTGAGGAGGTGTTTGGTTAACACCTTTAAAGCTAAGGAATGACAATGAAAGAAGAGTATGTTTGGTTGAGGGAATCAAATTTTTATATATTAAAAGTGAGTAATGAAAGTCATAGATTCATTCTTCCCAGTTTTGGGAGGAATGAAAGTTATTGCTTTTTAAAATTTTATATATAATTTTTTAAAAATTTATTTTGCCTTCTAAATTATTTATTAATATTAATAAATAATATTTTAAGTATAATTATTATATAATATATTTTTAATATTAAAAAGAGTTAATAACAATTTTAATTATCAATAATTTTTATCAATACCAAACACTTTCTATGGTAATAATAGTCATACCTACATATAAACTAAACAACTCAATAATTACTAACATGTCAATTACTATTCCTCACTACTTTCAAATCCATTACCATTTCAATTCCTTTCAACAAACCAAACACCCCGAATCAAGTTTGGTTGATTGAAGTGGGAAGTCAAAGAGGCACTAAAAGTGCTCTTGTCCCACATAGGAAAATTATAAGGATTTGAAACATCATATAAGTATGGATTGGAACTAGTTGGACTAAAGTGTGCTAGTGTGTATGCACCCATTATGCCACACCACCACACACGCGCGCCGCCCGAACCGGACCTTGGCCTTTGGTTCTTGGTGATCCTATCTTTTTGGAGATCCAAAACTCGAGAGACCCACAATTTTAATTTTGAATTAATTTTGCAGATTAATTTCGAAATTAAGATATCCAGATCCTTACGTAATATCTCCTCAACGTCTCTACGTGAGATTGATGTCTATATTTAGGCTGCATCATATTTTCAAAATCATACTTAGAAATTCTTAGTCCCGCATACGCACCGCATAAAATATTTTTCCATTCTAAGACTACTTTCGACTTAGTTTACTTTTCCGTTTATTTTCGTTTTCAGAATTTCGTTTACTTTCCGTTTTTCCATATTTTCTATATTCAGTAGACAGACACTAACATATTAATCTTGCTTACTATAAATAAAGACACAATCATTCGCATATTTCTTTGATAAAGTGCATTTAATTGGGTGTAAACCACTTACATAAAAATTGACCAAATCATTATCTTATCCTACTTACAAGTTGGTCGATCGTTGTCATTTCGTCTTCAGAACGTCAGAATGATTGCTCCTATGGTTTCAAATTGAAACTTAATATATAATTAAAAACTAGTATATGCTCCTCTATCAACTGTCAACGTGTAAAAATCATAATTATCGCGATTTGGAATTAATTAATTTACTAAATTAATGATATATTAAGTTGAACTATGGATAAGTAAGCAGGCGATCAGTAGACATGCATATTACTCTTTATGCTCGATTAAAGAAAACTGAAATAACACTACAATTTCACAGTATTTAGAAAATTATTTTTTCAAAAGGAACATTATTTTTTTCTGTTCAAAAGAAAATTGTTTTTTCACGAAATATATCATATCATGTTTTCCTATCACTACATCCCATTTAAAACTAGCTAGCTAGTCTTACTTTTAATATATAGGTTAAGGACATATGTCTCCTGATATATATTTATTATCAAATTAATATATATATATATATATATAAAAACTTTGTGTAGTTATTATTGTTGTTGTTTTGGAATGGAGTTGTTTATAAATTATTGGGTTTAGTTAATTTAAGTTAATTAAGCACGCCTTGTCACTCGATATTATTAAGATGGCGACTTAATGATGTGATTATTGACAATATATCTTTCATGATTTAAGTTCAACATGATTTGCATAATTTACTGAGAATTTATTCTATAATTAATTACTTTTTTTTACTGAGATTATATAAATAATTAGTTGATATATATGGTTTTGCTCGTCTCCATTAATAATAATCACACAATTCCATATTATTTAGATGCATGCATGCATGCTCCGCCAAATAAGTCATAAATCCGAATTTGAAGTTATATAATTCACGTACTATTAATATTAATATAATACAAATTCTTATATGAAATATTTCATGGATCTAGGATCCGTGAAATTACCCATACAATAAAATTCGCGGATCACAGGCGGGTTGGGTCGGGCTAGGTTGTGTTTGGTAGATATTTCTAAAAAAACTCGCGTAGGGACAAAAAAAAACCGCCCCACGTGTGCCCAGAGGTGTTACTATTAGATTAAGCATGTGTTACTCTAACGATAAATATATGTTGCGATCGTCATATTTTAGCAACAAGTATTTTAGACCAAACAAATATCGAACCCAAGGACTAAGTCTGATGGAGCCTCAAACATACGTTTCCATAGAATTATATGGCTAGTCACGATTTCAAAATTAAAGCAACAAAATGACAACACAAATTCAACAAGAAATTAAGTGAGCAAAGATTACCAAGGACGAGATAGTAGTGCTCGGGTGCAAATCACCAAAGACTCCTAGTCATGTTTATTCGTTGAAGTCTGGGGTTCCCACTCATTTTGATCGTGTGTATTTTAGTGGATAAGTATTTTGCGACCAAACAAATATCGAACCCAAGGGACTAGGAGTCTGATGGAGCCTCGAAACATACGTTTCCATAGAATTATAGTGGCTAGTCAAGATTGCAAAAGAAAAACAACAAAATAACAACACAAAACCAACAAGAAATTAAACCAAGCAATCAACAAAGGAATAACAAGGATGAGATAGTAAGGCTCGGTGCAAATCACCGAAGACTCGTCAAATTCGGATCATCAACAATCAAGTGTTCATTCAACGAGGGATCATAGGGATAACCAACAAATAGTTCAAATAAAACCGTACTTGATAAGCCTAGGTTCTAAATGTTCGATAAAGCACGTAGGAATGTAAAGAGACGGCACTCTCCCCTCACTAATCACATGCAACAACAAATAATCAATGTGCCTTAATGAGGTTCTAATTAATTAACCAAGTATCCTTGTGTTAACCAAATATCCACTTCAATCACTTTAGCAAACCTAACACCTATGCATCAATTCAATCAACCAAGTATCCTTGCATCAATTAAATCAATAAACACAAGATCAAAGCTCACCTTAGCAATTAAATCATGCAAATCATCATTAAGACAAGTAATCACCTCAACAAATGAACACCCAATCATAAAATCACCAAAATCAACTCATCTAAGGATCATTACACCCAAGCACATATGAAATTTAGCAGATCATGATCAAAATAACAAAGCCCTAAAAATTAAGAAAATAAAAGGAGAAGGAAGCATGCTAATTAAGAAATAAACCATAAAAATTAAGAGAATAAGGATGGGTATCACCTTAAATGTGTTGCTACACTTGATTGAATGAAAATCTATCACTAATTTGCAAGAAATTAAAAGGAAATTAGAAGAACACCTACAACTATGTGAAACTATGTGTATTTAATCCTATCTAATTCCCTATCTAATTGTGTGTTGTGTGGAATCCCCCTCTCATCAGCTGAATTGGGAGGTATTTATAGTAGGAGCAAAGTTACAAACTCCAATTTGCAATTAAGGGCCTCGAAAATGACGAAATTCTACTCAAAATCGCGCGCCAAGTGGTCCACTCGGCCACCACTTAGTGGCCGAGCTGTAATCGGTCGAGTGACATTCTTTCCTGAATTGGCCAACTCGGGCAAAATTACCTCACTCGGCCGAGTGAGCTTGGTTTGGCCGAGTGGGTATCTTTCCGGGATGATACGACTCAGGCAGTGCAAACTCCACTCGGCCCGAGTCACGTGTGCTATGGCCGAGTGAGCTTCCTCATCTGGAGTAACCTCCGCTTGATCGCTCATCTTCTTATACGAACTCCGATTCGCCCGATTCTTGTTGCTACGCGACCCTCTTTCAGCCCTCTTTCTAATGGTATAATTCTTCACTTGATCCAACAATATATGAAGGTCTGAAATTTCTCCACAAGTTGATGATTCCCGCACATATAAACCAAAATAATACCACACTCTCTACCAAATGCAATTGATCAAATATGAGTGAAATAAACATGATATTCATATCAAAATGAGAAGATTAAACATTCAATAATCATGCAATTTTTCACACTAATCAAATTCCCCCAAACTAAAAGATTTGCTTGTCCTCAAGCAAAGAAGTAAAAAAAGAACAAGGGGAAAATTGCATGAAGCTCACTCAATAGATGGACTTATCATCACAATCATGTAATCAAGCAATCTTCCTCAAATGAATCATCAAGTCAAAAAGAAACTAATCACCTTCACATGAGTTGTGCTTCAATGATAGCAAATTCAACCAATTGTCTACCAATTCTCACAAGACATGTGTTTCACACTCATCACTCCAAAAGTGTATAGAGGCAAATATACTCTCAATCAATCAAATCAAACAGTGCACTACCATAGGCTTGCCACAAGTCTACATTTTCAACCACACAAAAGTGACCAATCAAGGAATCAACAAGGTCTTTATATTTTGGTTGTAATGTAGGCTCTTTGAGTAAAGGGTAGGTGAATTTTAGGACAAGTAACTCATTAATTAGTAGAGCAAGATGAAAGTTGACTAAACAATTCAATACCAACTACACCACAATTTCAATCAATCATCACTCTTTCTTTCCTTTTTCTTCCATTCAAATACAATTCACCACCAAATTCTTTTGACACTTTCTTGCATTTTCAAGCTCAAAATTGAATTTTTCTTTCTTCTCATTCTCGCTTTTTTACTTTCACATCACAATTCAATTTTTTTTTTTTTCTTTTCATTTCACAACTCAAATTTTTCCCACGATCTTCTTTCAAAGCACAAATTAACCTCTTTAAAAGCATTACGCTCCACTAGTTATTAGGAACAATTGGGCTCATAAAAGATAAAAGGCTAAATTCGTAGGTTTTCCAAAGAAATAAGTCTAAATAAGCTCAAAGTGGCTAACTACGAAATAATATCATTTGGTAGGATAAATTTGGCCAAGTGACTAAATCAATTCAAAGATGGCCTTGTATCACATTCCAAGACTTCACACCTAAGTAGCTTCTAATTAAGGCAGTGGCAAGTTCTAGAGCACACAAGCATGATTGATACACACATCAAGGAAACAAGACTCAAAATTATGCAAGTCAAGGCTCAAATCTCACAAGGTTATCAAGGTAGACAAAATGCTCTCCTAAGCAAAGTTTATACACAAACACACATTACAATGACTAAATCACCCTCTAACTCAACTCATCATCCAATTCCAATCACAAGATCACCAATTAATCACACAACAAGTCCACAATCAAGATCACCTTACTCAATTTCCATCACAAAATACCCATAAAAGATATAAACTCAAAGATATGCAATAAATCCACAAATAAGCTCCAAATTCACAAAAATTTTCTCATGCTAATGAGAGAGGCAAGTTGGTGCAATGAAAATCGTTAAACTAACACACACCCCAAACTTTTTTCATTGCATAGCAATTAAAAGTTTGGCAAGATAGTTAGCTAATTGAGTTGCACACAACTACCCTACTACGAAATAAAAGCTCAACATCAAAATTCATATACACGTAATATCAACAAATAAAGCTCAACGAAATTTCACTCAAAATATGGTCGTGCGCGGTGCAATATCTACACTAACCCCCAAACTTAGACATTGCAAGCAAGTCTAAGTTCGAGCCCGGGTGATACCTTTCAAAACGGCACCTTAGCACTTGACTCTTTGAACTTCAAGCTTAGGCCTCCACACTAACACGATCACCTACACAAAAGAAACACACTTATTGAAAGCAAAAACAAACACGAAAACAAAGAAAGCAAGAAAAGGATGGGGTTGCCTCCCATCAAGCTATTTTTAATGTCCTATGCCGGGGACGTTATTCATTGAGTTCAAACTTCTTTCATCGGAATGGCCAAGGATATCGGTCCTCCTTGCCATTGTATCTCATCCTTTGAGCTTCAAAATCATGGAGGCAAATATGTAGGAGAGACCCATCATCCACATCCTCTTGCACTTTATTGATGGTTGTCCTCCTTTCTTTCTCACCAATAACCCTCTCCATTTCTTTTCTCCAAGGATGCCCAAGCACTTCTTCAATTCTTTCCTATAATCAAAGTTCACAAGAGGTAAAATAAAATCAATAGAAGCATCAATCTCAATTAAAGTACAAATTGAAGAGTTAAGAGGTTTAGAAATGCTCATTTCGTTCTTCAATTCCTCATTTAATGCTTCTAGATTTTCTTGTTCATTATTTGCCCATGTCCATCAAAGGACATTCCTCTTCCTCACTTTCGACATGGAAATTTTCTCCTTCATCCTCCATGCTTGAGACCTCTTCTTTATCATCTTTCCATTCTTCTTCAATTTTATTTTCTTCTTCCCTTTTTCTTGATGGTTCTCCATGATGGTTATGCTCTCGACTTTGCATAGAGAAGCTTTGAGTTGACTTACTAGAACATTGAGTTGAGCTTTTGGTGATCTCCATGTTCCCATCTATCATTGCATCAACCATTGTCTTTGTCTCATAGACATGCCTCATACAAGTGGGAACATTTCTTCAAATCTTGAGTTATCTTCTCAAATCTCTTTAACAACATCCCAAGCATCTCCTTTCAAGATAGCTCTCACATCATGGATTCCCCTTTCTTGATAATGAGAGAACTCGTGGAATTTGATAGTTATACTCATAGCTTCTCCCATTATCGTAGCCATAACCTTCATAGTGTGGAGGATAAACCATACTATTTTGGTAATAGTATTGATTCCACGAGTATTGGTTATATCCATCCATCTTTGCAATTAAGCTCTTCACAACCCTTGCCTTCTTTCGGTGGCTAAGTTCGAGGTTCGATTTCAATTAAAAATTTAACCCCCTAAGAACAAGTGAGTGTCCACCTACAAAAGAAGGCAAGTATCAAATCACACACAAACAAAATAAAATAAAACAAGAAAAATGCCACTAGTAAAACTACTCAACAAGAATTCAAGTTCCACCTAAGTGTCCTCAACTAGTCCCGACAAGCGCCGCCATTTTGATCGTGTGTATTTTAGTGGATAAGTATTTTGCGACCAAACAAATATCGAACCCAAGGGACTAGGAGTACAATGGAGCCTCGAAAACATACGTTTCCATAGAATTATAGTGGCTAGTCAAGATTGCAAAAGAAAAACAACAAAATAACAACACAAAACCAACAAGAAATTAAACCAAGCAATCAACAAAGGAATAACAAGGATGAGATAGTAGTGCTCGGTGCGAATCACCGAAGACTCGTCAAATTCGGATCATCAACAATCAAGTGTTCATTCAACGAGGATCATAGGGATAACCAACAAATAGTTCAAATAAAACCGTACTTGATAAGCCTAGGTTCTAAATGTTCGATAAAGCACGTAGGAATGTAAGAGGCGGCACTCTCACCCCTCACTAATCATACGCAACAACAAATAATCAATGTGCCTTAATGAGGTTCTAATTAATTAACCAAGTATCCTTGTGTTAACCAAATATCCACTTCAATCACTTTAGCAAACCTAACACCTATGCATCAATTCAATCAACCAAGTATCCTTGCATCAATTAAATCAATAAACACAAGATCAAAGCTCACCTTAGCAATTAAATCATGCAAATCATCATTAAGACAAGTAATCACCTCAACAAATGAACACCCAATCATAAAATCACCAAAATCAACTCATCTAAGGATCATTACACCCAAGCACATATGAAATTTAGCCAATCATGATCAAAATAACAAAGCCCCGAAAATTAAGAAAATAAAAGGAGAAGGAAGCATCTTAATTAAGAAATAAACCATAAAAATTAAGAGAATAAGGATGGGTATCACCTTAAATGTGTTGCTACACTTGATTGAATGAAAATCTATCACTAATTTGCAAGAAATTAAAAGAAATTGAAGAACACCTACAACTATGTGAAACTATGTGTATTTAATCCTATCTAATTCCCTATCTAATCTGTGTGTGTTGTGTGGAATCCTCTCATCAGCGAATTGGGAGGTATTTATAGTAAGGGGCAAAGTTACAAACTCCAATTTGCAATTAAGGCCTCAAAATGACGAAATTCTACTCAAAATCGCGCGGCCAGTGGTCCCACTCGGCCACCACTCGGCCAGTGGCCTTGGCAGCTGTCGAAAGTGACATTCTGCGAATTGGCCACTCGGGCAAAATTACCTCACTCGGCCGAGTGAGCTTGGTTTTGGCCGAGTGGGTATCTTTTAAGGATGATACGACTGGCAGGCAAACTCCACTCGGCCGAGTCACACGTGTGCTATGGCCGAGTGACTCTCATCTGGAGTAACCTCCGCCTTGATCGCTCATATCTTACTCGCATACGAACTCCGATTTGCCCGATTCTTGTTGCTACGCGACCCTCTTTCAGCCCTCTTTCTAATGGTATAATTCTTCACTTGATCCAACAATATATGAAGGTCTGAAATTTCTCCACAAGTTGATGATTCTGCGGCATATAAACCAAAATAATACCACACTCTCTACCAAATGCAATTGATCAAATATGAGTGAAATAAACATGATATTCATATCAAAATGAGAAGATTAAACATTCAATAATCATGCAATTTTCACACTAATCATGTTTATTAGATTGAAGACATTACGTAACAAATGAACACCCAATCATAAAATCACCAAAATCAACTCATCAAAAGATCATTACACCCAAGCACATATGGAATTTAGCCAATCATAGCTAATTGAAAGAAACCCATGAACAATAAGTAATTAGGAATCATGATTAAGCTAGAATTAGATAACAAAGCTGAAATAAATGGTAGAAGTCACCTTGATGGAGTCTAATACAAATCGAATGATCAAATTTATCATTTATAACTCTTGGGTAATTCAAATCCTTCAAAAACTAAGAACACCTATCACTATGTGTAAGCGTGTGAATGAGTGCAGAGAATTTCTAATCTAAATCCCTATCCCATGTTCTAAGTGTGGAAAAGCTCCCTTCATCACCGAATTAGAGTATTTATAGTGAAATGGCAAAGTTACAAATTTCGTTTTGCACTTAAGGACCTCGAAAATGATGAAATTCTACTCAAAATCGCGCCAAGTGGTCCCTCGGCCACCACTTACTGGCCGAGTGACTTGGATGGTCGAGTAGCTTCGCCTGCACTAGATGACCTGGCGCAAAAGTATCTCACTCGCCGAGAGTTGCCTTGCTCATGGCCGAGTGACTTTCTCTCGATGTGGCGACTCGGCCAACACTTCTCACTCGGCCGAGTCGCCGGCTCTTGGTGAGTCATAATCTTCTGCCACAATGTGACCGGCACACCCGATGTCTCCCACTCGGCCGAGTCATAAAGCGTCTTGGCCGAGTGGAATTTAAACGGAATGGGATGACTCGGCCAAATATACCCCACTCGGCCGAGTGGGATTGCCTGATCCGAAAGTGACATTCCTTTCGCCTACGAACTCCGATTTGCCCGATTCTTGTTGCTCACGCGACCCTCTTTCGACCCTCTTCTAATGGTATAATTCTTCACTTGATCCAACAATATACTGAAGGTCCAAATTTCTCCACAAGTTGATGATTCCCGCACATATAAACCAAAATAATACCACACTCTCTACCAAATGCAATTGATCAAATATGAGTGAAATAAACATGATATTCATATCAAAATGAGAAGATTAAACATTCAATAATCATGCAATTTTCACACTAATCGATTCTTTGCAAAATAAATAATACGTATTTGTCTAAAAATAATTGTCCAAATGCAAAAATAAAAAATGAAAAAATGGTCAAATAGATCTCTAATCTTATTTGTGTGGATCAAATAAGTCTATAATCTTCAACAACTTTATTTTCATTAATAGAGTGTGATTTTATTAAGATAAGGACTTATTTGATCTCAATATTAAAGAGGAATGACTTAAAACTTTAAATGTGTTAAGAAAAGTTCATGGGTCTATTTGATCCCACGTATAAGATTTGAGGTAAATATGTGTTCTTGTAAGGGCAAATATGTGTACTAAACTCGCGCAAAGATAAAAATAAAATTTTACTCTCGGGTTGTGTATGAAGAAAAATGTGTTACTATATTTTATATTTTTAATGACTAGTAACACGTTCTTGCTCTTATAGTAACACTTGGGAGCAAAATTTTATTATTGTTTTTGATCGAGGTTTTTTTTTAATATGTTACTATATGAACATAATCGTGTTCTTGTATAGGGAAAAATGTGTTACTATATGAACAAACCGAAACAATGTAACGATTGCGATATTAATTCCAGTTTAAACGAGAAGCGAAATTTATCATTAGAAGTTCGCATAAACTTTGTATTCATCACTGTTTAAATTTTCTCCACTCTTGTTTTCATCAATCGAATCATCCAACACACGATCATCTGGAAATTTAAAAAAAAAAATCATCCATAGCTTCTCCTCTTTTTACGTATTTGTGCGTGTTTCTCTTCAATTTGATTTCATAGTTGAATTCCGCTATTGTTTTCGCGGATTTATTTGTTAAATCTCCTCCCGATCACCGAGCGTCTCTGCATTTTTAATTATATGTCGCGATTTGTGACCTAATTCGAAGCGATATCCTTGTTTGACGCGGTTAAATGTTTGACCCACAAATTTTTCTCAATTTACATTTTTAACGCATATTTCACGAGAAAATTTTTTCGCATATAAACTTAAACCCTTGCAAAAATAAAAATATAAACTTAAACTAAAGTTGGTATTATGGGAACAAATTTTACAGATAAATTAATTTACAAGTAATATTTTTAATGAAACAATTTATATAATTTAAAAGTGATACTTTATAGTAAAATAATTAATACCTTTTAGGGTAAAACTAATATTCTCATAACAAGTTTCACGGTAAAACTTGTTCACACAATACTTTGCCCTTAAACTAATTTTCGCTCAATTAAATATAAATTTAATTATAATTTTATTTTTACATTTTTTTAATTTTACCTTTATTCAAAATATATACTGGCCAAGGCCAAGCTTAACAAGTCCACTAATTTTTATATTGTCTTTTAGGTAAACAAATCTTGTAAATAAAGTTGCGTACGTAAAAAAATATCATGTACAATCGATCATCAATCTTCATCAATTAAGAGAGGGTCGATATCCAACATCATCTACATAGTTCAATCATCACGTAGATTAATTTTACGTGTTGAATAAAAAAATGTTTGAGACCGTATCTTAAATCTTATTTTATGAGATTATTTCATATTTGAATTTCGTTTCATGAACTCATTCCATACCATGATCGAATCAGTATTTGTAAAAAAAAAAAAAAAAAAAAAAAAAAACAATTAGATAAAAGCTCTCAAAATAAAATAAAATAAAAATATGCATTTAAAAGATGGACAAATGGGGGAAAACTACTTTGATGATGACTAGGTTAATTTCCTGGAATCATCATGGTATTAACCTCGTTAATTGCCGACAAATTAAGCACTTAAGCAAAGCATGTGCCTTCTTTATCCGACTACTTAATCTTGATTATGACAGCAATTAGATGATGAGTCACACGATTTATGGACACGTTTTATTGATTTAACATGGAACATGGTTTGCTTAATCATCTAACCATCCTCCACTAATTATGAGTAATTATTATTATAAGACACTTAATTGGTGTGATCGCTTAATTATGTAAGCCCTTCCTACCAGTATAAGTTATCAATTTTTCATTTTGATATGTTTTATTATAAGTTATCTATTCTATTTTTAGAACCTACTTTCCAAATTTGTATTCCCACACTTTTTTATTATTTACACATATGACACACATTCATCCTTACTTTTATTTAAATCTCTTAATTTTTTTTCGATCACATCATTTGTATTATATTTATACTATATTACCTTACCTTAAGTTTTACCGGAGCAGGAGAGTATTTGTTTTATAATCTTCAACTGATTTATTAATGTCGTATCAACTTTTTACATGTAATTGGTTTTAATAATATTAGTTATGTATATATGTTTTAAAAATATATAAAAAAATTAAGCCATGTCGTAATTATCAAACACGCATTATTTATTTATTTATTTATTTATTTATTTATTTATTATATGAGTATAAAGGAATGGAATGACCAATATGTTCTTGGAGAAATACAAAAAATCGCATGATCGTAAATACTAGCGATTGATATGACTAACAGAGTCTTATGACGATTACACGTAACGATTGATTAATTTGCCGTAGAGTATCCGATCACATAGGTCGAAAACTTTAAAAAAATCGATTAGTTGGGCCCAAATTTTTACATACAGCGAGTGTATGTTTATTTACTAAGTGTAGTCTTGATATTTTATATTAGGATAAATTTGTACAAAAATTAAGTATATTTATAAAAAAATGTGAATGCAAATTTGCAAAAAATGTAGGTATATAAAAAGGTTTGAACTTCTAAACTTCATCGTTGTGGTGCTAATCTATCCATCATTATAAATAACTATGGTATGTATAATTTGAGTTTACAAAAATCAAGTTTGGAATTTTAAACTTTGAAAGTTAATAGTTTACCTCTTTAATTTATTAAAATACTTGTATCCTCTGTAACAACGATCATTTATAACCAGAACTAATAAACTTTTAATATTTGAATTATTTTTAATATTTGAAAATATTTAACACTAAATATAAAACAGAATGTGGTCTTGCAATATTGATAAACAAGTGGTGTTGGTGTCCCATTAAAATTAATTAAAAATGTATATTTATATTAGTGAGCTTGACTCGACTCAACTCGTTAAGGCCCAATTCGATTTGTAGTATTAAACAAGTCGAGTTTAAACTTGTGAAATACTCGTTTACTTGACAAGGCGCTCGAGCTCGACTCGTTAGACTCGATAGTTAAAAAAATTCTTGTAATTCCATTAGGTTCGTTAGGCTCGACTCAATTCGTAAAACACGTTTCATTTATGAATCGAGTCGAACTCTATTTGTAGATCGTTAATGTTATCGAATCGAGCTCGAACTTTCAATATTTGGCTCGGCTCGACTTAAATAACAACTCTATGACACACTTATATAATATATATATATATATATATATATATATATATCCATTTTTATATATTTATTAATCTATGTGTTTCACGATAAATACTAAATTTGATGTAAAAGCCAGACAAATAACTAATGTTACGAATTGTATAATCTACATCCGTGACAAAGTGCATGGAATATTTATTAAGGAAGTCTACATATACATGTATATGGATATATTAATATACAGAATCTTGTGTTGAAAATTATCGGAATTTATATTTTTTTGTCCTGTAGTGACTGAAAGTTTTAATAATAATAATTAAATCCATCAAACTAGATTTTGAAAAATAAAAGGGAATAAAATCTTTGGACCTTGTCTCCTATCTTTGGTTTTTACATATTTTAATCGGCGGATGAAGGAATAAGAAATCGTCAATTATTTAATTATTCGGCGGCCGGCAAAAAGCATATTTATATAGCAGAAATATTAAAAATATCATATAGACTATTAGATTGACATGGAATTGGTTAGTCAATTTTTACTTGGTCATAATTAATTTATGATAATCCGTGAATTGCATTATTTGATTTGTTGATAAATACGTCGTAACCAAAAAAAAGTAGAAGAAGTTAAAGAGGAATTAATATAAATGAATTAATTTTATAAATTTTAATTTTTAGGTAAAATATTTTTTTAATGGCATTAGAGTTAAAAGGTATGAGATTAAATTTGTTGAAAATAACTCCACGCCTATCTAATGTAGACGTTTTTAGAGTGGTATAATACAGCATTTAGTTTTTCCATTTTCTCTTAAATTACGTATCAACAACCAAAATAGCAATATAAAATTTCCAACAGTTCCACAAAAAATATTTGGTAATCGGTCTCTCTATCAAAATAAGGCGTTGGTTGTTATAAAGTTTGTTGCAAGATATTATGACCATGAAATCAATTAATTAAATATTCAGGTTGAGATGTATGATTATGATATTGATATATACTTTTCTTTTCCCCAAAAAAATTAGTAAATCATTTGAGAGATATGGGCCAGTTTGTGTTTGGAAGGATGGGTCCATTCATAAGGTTATAGTGATTTTGGGCCGTTGGGTGTGTGTAATTTTGTAGAAACAAACATGAAGTAAGGTCAGTATTTTTGGCGAGGTAGAGGAATTAGTGGGTTATGTGAATTCTGAAAGCTGGATAGGATCATAATTTTGGTGTTGGATAGAATGCGTGAATGAACGAGTGAGTACACATGCAGGTTGCCAACACCAAACATCCGTTGTTTTCGTGATATACCACCCAACTTTTGCTGTGTATACATCACAAACCATTGTTTTTCCTTCTATAGTTTTGTGTGCAATGGGGATTTTTCTTTTTCTTTTGCCTAATTTTCAATGTGACTAAAAATATTTGCTTAAGGACTCACTCTTGGGGTAATAGTTGAGGTGCCTAAATGTATGGATTCCTTTTTATATAAACTATTCTCACCCTTCAAAACAATTATTCCCCGTTTATTTTTTTGTTTACAGATTTTAATGAATATTTAGTTTATTTATAAAGTAAAAATATATGATGAATATATAATGTTTAGAGGTAATGTAATAACGTATGCAATTATTAGAAAATAAATTTTTTGGACACATAAAAAAGAAAGTGATATTTTTTTATTTTTTATAAAGGGAAGATTACTAATGGACCAAGAGAATTTGATCCAGTTTCTATTTTAAAGAGCCATGGCCATGATTTGGGCTTCATTGATATTGTTTAATTTGGGCCGTATAACCTTGTTATGCTAGTTCATGTCTTAAGGTTAATTGGCGTCGTCTGTTTCACAAAAAACTTACATATTTTTTTCCAAAAATTTCTATAAAAACGGAACCAAGCCGTAACTATATATAGAAAATAGAAAAAACAAAAGAAACATACATCCGTAAAAAACACATGTTAAATTTAAATGTGTAAGTAATCATAATAATTGGTCAAAAAAATCTTAGTAACTTATTAATTATATTTGCGTAAAATTATCTATTGTCATCGAAGCATGATACATATCGTCACCCTTAAATAAAAGATTTTAGTGAAATCATCAATAACAACATCTTTAATATCTGGAATATAAAAAAAAATATGCATCAATTCTAATAGTGGCACAGTTGTAATTATCGATTCTCGTTATGAAACCGTTAACCATGCACGATCCCATTGTCGTTGGCACAATTTTTACTTAAAATTTTCAAAACCTATTCAACACTTTAAATTTTTGAGTGAGACATTATTTAAATATTTAGGTCGCACTCTTCTCTGAAAACATAGTTGAGTTGAGTGAGTTGTAGTGTATAAATTTATAGATTCTAAAAGTAAATGTATTTGTATAAATTTTTATCATATATATTCTTAATTTTATCTTGTATTAAGAAACTGACTAAAATCCATTTCCATTTGAGTGACTAAACAAGTAAACATTCATTCTATTACATTGTTGTTATTTCAAGCACATCATCATTGGACCGACCTTCTTTTCTTTTGTTGATCCCATTCCCATATTCCAAATTTGTCTCTACTCTACAAAATAATGCTTAAATGTTGAACGTAACGCCGAGGCTTTATGAATGAATTATTAGTATTGTGATGATTGTGCAACAAGAATCGAACAAACCTGCGAAATTCCCCTTTCGTTTTTCTCGTCTCCGCCGGCTCAACTCTTCCCACAATAAATTCCAAACTTCGCCTCCACTTTTGCAGATAATTTCTGTATTTTTCCTCGTTCAAGATGAACGATCTTCTCACGGTTAGTATACTCACGTTTTCGCAAGATTCTTGTTTATAGAGCGTTTTGATTGGTATGTGGGGTTTGCTTTATAAAGTGATAGGATTGTGTTGACTTTTTTAGCTTAATTAATTGGTATGTGTTTTGAATTTTCAACTCGTTTGTTGTTTGTATGCTTTAATTTAGCTTGCCCTCTGCTTCTTTACTTATAATCTAGTACAAGATGCTGTAAAAGAGGTTGTTTTTGGTGATCATATTGTTATAATCTTATGTGGGTATAAATTTCTTCTTTGTCTATGTATTTCTACGCCTATTACACATGTTAAAACCATGTTCTAGAGTAGAGACCTCGACGATCAAAGTTTTTTTTTTTTTTTTTCAAAACGTTGTATTCTCACAAAATGAGAATTATTCATCTTGGAACTAGGATCTTGTTACCAAATGAAATTGGAAATTACCATAAACTTAGTATTGCAGTGATATTAGATAACATTTTCACATGGGAACTATATCTCACAATTTCAAGATTTTTCAAAGTTTTGTTGTGATATTAGTGTGTTCAAGTGTATTTTCAGGATTCCTTCGTTGGTGATGCCAAAGGTAACACTTCCAGAGCACCTGACATTGAGATGGGCTCTCGATTTACTAGGAGTAGCTCGGAGTTGGGTATGGAATCCTTCAATAAGCAGGTCTGTCTATATATATATATCAACTGTAGCTCTTTTACATTAGCCTCTTTCTATTTGCAAAATCACTTTTTCTTATCTCGTAAGCTAGATTCATCGTTATTCGTTTTTAGATACAAGAGGTCGAAAAGCAAGTGGATAAACTCTCTAGTTTACTTGTGAAGCTTAAGGTATGAATGCATACAGCTTTGACTTTTATTTATTCTACTAAAGCCTATGGTATTATCAAGGCTTAAACTACATTCGTTGTTCTTTCTTTGAAAACTGTTTTCCTTTCTTATCAGGAAGCCAATGAGGAGTCAAAATCGATTACCAAAGCATCTTCGATGAAGGGTTTTCCTTTATAATGCCTTTGACTACTTCTTTCTCTTGTTTTTCACAAAGAGAGAGCTATTATACTAACCTATCGTACTTGTTTCCAGCAATCAGGAAACGGATGGAGAAAGATGTCGATGAAGTGGGAAAGATAGCACGAAATGTTAAGGCGAAAATTGAAGCAATAAATAAAGATGTATTACTCACTCCGTTTCTTGCTCATTTTCTTCATATTTAGTATAACTGATATCATTTAATGCTTTTTAGAACTTAGCTAATCGAGAAAAGCCCGGTTGTGGAAAAGGAACTGCTGTCGATAGGTCAAGGATGACCATGACAAAGTGAGTATATATATAAATGTAACATATCTTATTATTTCTTTGTTATTATGTTTAACCATACTTCTTTCACTGCAGTTCCTTGACAAAAAAATTTAAAGAACTAATGACCGAATTTCAGGTCTTAGTTTACTACATCCATTGGTGATTATTTCTTTGCCTGTCTTGGTTATTAGTAATTAATCATTTGATATATTTCTCTTATTTTATCAGACGTTGAGGCAGAGGATAGAGGGCGAGTATCGCGAGGTTGTCGAGAGAAGGGTAATAACAGGTCGGAACAGTGTCACATTTCACCCCTGCTCCCATTCTTTTTCTGTTTCTAGTCATTTATTATTGTTTAATTTATTTATTTTATGTATCAGTGACTGGAAGTAGACCAGATGAAGAGGTAAGCCTCGTCCTCGTGTGATATTCGGCAATGCATGAAGAAAAAGATATTAAATTTTGAACTCAATGACTCACAGACTATCAACCATCTGATTGAAACTGGAAATAGTGAACAAATATTCCAGAAGGCTATGCAAGAAGCAGGACAGGGCCAGGTATATATACATGGGAAAGTCTTATGTAAACCAGTTTTACCATTTGACTTTGTGTGTATTTTTAATAGTATTAGTAGTTTAGTTAAAAGAATTAGTTATGTTACTTATAGACAATATCCAGCCTCTTATTAAGGTATGTGATATCTCTGGTTTTGTTTGATTCAATCAAATGATTCGATGTTCAAGTACAAGCATGGTTTATAATATACCTTAATCCTAATACGAGCCTGCTTTCTTGTCTAGGTACTCAATACTTTAGAGGAAATTCAAGAGCGACATGATGCTGTAAGAGAAATCGAGAAAAACTCCTGGACCTACATCAGGTATTTCACAATCTTGAATCACATCCAAGAGTTTTGCTTATTTTGGTGATTCTTTACTCGTCGTTCAGATATATCTCGACATGGCTGTTTTAGTCGAAGCTCAAGGAGACATCCTAGACAACATCGAAAGTCAGGTCTGTATCTGCACCCTAACTATTTTTATCCGTAAATCGGGAGTGTTAACGAGGCAATCTCGTTCAGGTTTCGAGTGCAGTCGACCATGTCCAATCAGGGACAACTGCACTTCAGAAAGCAAAGAAACTTCAGAAGAATTCAAGAAAATGCATGTGCATTGCTATTATTATTCTCTTAATAATCATTGCTATTACAGTCGTAGGAGTTTTACGACCTTGGAAAAATGGATAGGGCGATTAGGTTTATGTCCGTGTTATTATCGCGTCGACACGAGTATAGCCTAGCTGGTTCGGGGTTATCTGCAGTTAGGGCACTGCATTGTAGTCCAATGTGTGGTCATTTATAATTGTGTGGTTTTTGTGTCTGAAAAAGAGTGTTGTGTATAGTGAAAGATTTGAAATATAGTCTGCATAAGGGAGTAGGAATAAATTTGTTATATCAGATGTTTGTCTCTATCATCGATATACACGATATATGCAAAATGAACGTTGTACAGAACATAATTAAGGGGTGCTTGGTTTGTTGAAAAGAATTGAAATGGTAATTGGTTTGAAAGTAGTGAGAAATGGTTTTGGATATGTTAATTATTGTTAAGTTGTTTGGTTTATATGTAGGTATGACTATCATTACCATAGAAAGTTTTTGGCTTTAATAGAAATTATTGATAATTCAAATTGTTATTAACTCTTTTTAATATCAAAAAATATAGTATATAATAATCATACTTAAAATATTATTTATTAATATTAATAAATAATTTAGAAGGCAAAATAAATTTTTAAAAAATTATACATGAAATTTTAAAAAGGAATGACTGTCATTCCTCCCAATCAAACATCACATCCTCCTTTCATTGTTATTCCTTATATTTAAAGGTGTTAACCAAACGCATTCTAAATAAAATTGTTCTTTATACTGAATGGGGCAACTTGTGGAATTGCATCCGTGTTTTTTTTTTTCTAATAATAATTTTAAAGTTAACGTTTAACAAAGGTGCACATTACTTGAAATGTTTATGATTTAAACCAAAATTATTATCTTTTTAGCAAATGTTTTGCAAAATGAGAAAATTATACACTTCCAGGATACTAAAGTAAATCTGATTTGAGACAAGGCATATAAACATGGTCCAATGTCAATTTGATATTACAAAATTATATTGTCTTGTTATTCTACTAATTTTCAGAATTTCATTCGTTATTATTTCTAAACTTTAGTGTAAGGATACTACGTATATGTACATGGTTCAAAGGACTTACTAGAGTGTGATTTCGTTATCTACGTCAATAAATGAGATAAGTAAGTGTAAATAAATGACTTAAAATTAATTTTATCATGTCATATTTATCATCCTCAAAATTTGTCATGTACTTGGTTTCAAAAAAAAAAAAACTTGTCATGTACTTTTAAAATTTGTCATGGTATATTTAGGATGTGCCTTAGTGGGGAATATTTATGTGATATTTATATTTGGGCTCAAGGCCCAATTAGTATTTCATTCTTGTTAGTTTCTCTGGATCGGCCTTAGGGAAGATATTTTTGTAAAATTTGTGGCCCAAATTTAATTATTAATTTTTATTTGGGCACGTAGACCATGTATAATTTTATCACTTATTGAGTAGGATTTTGCATGACACAGTCTCAAGGTGAAACGAGACATAATTCAGAAATGATATTTTAACACTTTAAAGAAGGTGAGTGTTTTTTTAGTGCATAAAAGAGGTGAGTGTTAATTTGTGCTAGTTTAGGATATGTTTGAGGCAAGAATTTGCCTTTAAGAAAAAAATTATTAAGAAATTTGCGGGCCCATATGGATTATGGATTTTTAATTTGGGCTCATGGCTTGCTAGTTTCTCTGGTTGGGCCTTATAGAATATTTGGGCCCATAATTTCTGTTTCTGTCCTTTATAGAACCTTTCTTTTTCTAGGCACGTTATAAAACAAGATTATAATCCTATATCATAATAATTTCTTTGTTTTATATGGATAAATTACAGGTAAAAAATGCTGTGGATCATGTGCACATGGGTACGGATGCTCTTCAAACAGCCAAAGACTTGCAGAAAAGATCAAGAAAATGCATGATGATTGGCATAATTTTGATCATGTTTATTGCAATTATTATAGTGCTATCGATTCTCAAACCATGGAAAAAGTAGCAGTGTCTCCACATTCTTGTTAAAAGAAAAGTTGCTTCTCATTTTTCTCTCAGTCTTATTTATTTATTTTGAGTATAAGGGTATAATTGGAATTAGAAGAAATTATTGTAAACTGATGTTTATAAAAATCAATGATTAATAATTATTTGACTGATATTTTACTTCTGTTTTCTTATTGTTGGTGGATATGAGTTGCTTAGTGGCCGTCACAAATAAGTCATAGTATTTATTTTGACGAAAACTTGTATTTACTTATTTTATTATTATTTTCTCTTGATTTCAGTTGTTATGTGGTTCTTTACAGATAAAATTCTGAAATTTGGCAGCTAGAATGAATGATATCTGGAAAAGAAGACGAATTTGAAGCATTTCATGAATCTGGATTATAGTGTAGAAATTATTTGTTACCATGTGAAACTCAAAATAGCTTATTCTGCTTTAGTATTTCTTGGTTTGGACATTGTGAAATAATAATTTCACATTTGTTCGAAATGTATTAAGTTGGACATAAGGGTTTTGTAGAATACTTAAATATAAATTTGATTGTTTCATACTGATGATTTTAGGTCCGACTAACACTACCCTTAAAAACATACAAAAAATCACCATTCTCAACACCATGCCAACGAAGGCTAAACTCATCACGCATGATCCTCTGCTTATGTATAAATATATACTCATCAATCGGCAAACTTCTCCTCTCCATCAGAATCTGCTTCACCTCAACAACACTACTCGTATCCTTCATCTCCAGCGGAAACCTAGCTCCGTTCATCAAGCTTCTCGACGTCTGCACCACCACTGCCACCCTCCTTGATGGCGGCTCCTCCACCACCCGACTCATGCTCTTCAAAAACACCACAATTTCCGAACCATCCTCCATCCCGTACTCATCCAAACTGCGAAAATCGTCTTCCATTTCTGTCCCATTCAAGAACAAACTCATTCTTCGCATCGGAGCTCCATCCACAATGTGGATCTTCTCTTTCAAGCTTCGAACCGTGTCCATTTTATCCACCTAATTAATTTTCATTACAAGTAGGGTTCCAGTTATTCGATACTTAATTGATGCATGTGACTTAATTGTTCTATAAAGTACTATTTATGTTGACTTCATAATCGACAAAGTTGGTGAAACAAGATGAAAAATATTATTGATAAAATGTTTTGCGACATTTTTCAAATTTTCATTTACAGAAACACATAGAGAAAATGACCTCGATTTCGAGTTTTCTGGCGGAGAATTTGACAGTGATCTTCATCATGGCGGTAAGAGAGGAAACGGGCGGGTCAATGGTGGTGGAGAGGTGGATGTTGGTGCCATCGGTGATGAGCGGATAATCGTCTAAATCGAGACCGTCGATTAACTCCCAATCGCAAACGGTGAGGGTCTGTGAATCGGAGGGGATGCCAAGACAGCATTGTATTCTTTTCTTGATTTGGAGGATGGGTTCATGAGTGGCAACATCCATGGAGAATTTACAGCATTTCATTACGATAGTGATCTTCATCATTGTTGTAGAGAGAGAGAGGGAGAGAGAGTGATGGTATTTGATACGGAGAGTCATGTTGAAGAAATGAAGGTTAACAGCTGTTGGTCGTAGTCATTTGGAATTGTTGTTTTCATGCAAATAGGGATGAGAACGCTCCCGAGGTCTCAACAAATTCTACCTTAAAATTAAATAATTTTTAAGTACAATGTTTGTATATATGAAGCAGCAAAAAGCTTGCCAAAGAATTATTTTTGGACTTGCTTGATATACACGCATTACTAAAAAAATCATTAATTCTTGGAGTACTTCTGCTTCCAAAAATAGTATTACTACCTTTTTTTTTAACAATTAAAAGAACACTCTTTTCAAAAATAAAATAAAACACCACCACCACTTATTATTGCTTAATTTGGAGGTATTTCGAAGTAAAAATTCGAGAATTATTCAATAAGAAGCATTTCTAATGGGTCTATTTTCTTTTTGAAATGACAAAATTAGAGCGTTTTTCTAAAAAATTATACTAAGTATGTTTATATATCTTCTAATATATACTTGTGAAGTTTTAGACTGATCTCTTTATGTCAACATTACCTATTTATAACTGGTTCTATTTTCTACATGCTTCATCATTCTTAAATAAACACCAACCAATTTCATCAAGTTCTGATGCAGAGAGAGTATGAACCATCACAAGAAATCTACAAAGATCAATAGGCCACAAAGAATCCTTATTACACCAAAGGACCATATCTTACCTGATAATTTGTTAAATTGTAAGGAGAAAAAAATCTTTAAATAAAAAAACGCAGAAAAACAGACTGATCAGAAGGCGTTATGCTGTTTGTATAAAAGAACAAAAAAATGTCCTAAATTCGTAAACAATCACCAGCTATCTCTTTGTTTATCGTTTCCTTTTAAGAGGCGCAACAGAAAAGCATACTTATTTCTTGACGGAGAGGTAAAGGCCAGATATAATGGCAACCCCTGCAACTGTTACTCCAATGGTACTGAGTATCCTGCCCACTGAAATTGTATTTTTTCATATGGCACGCCAAGAAGTTGCTTCATCTGTAAAGAGGAAAACATTCAAATACGCACATAGTAGCATAATTTATGAATGTTACGTTAGTTCAATTATAACCAACATGGCCATGGAGTAGACAATTTAACACAACCTAGCATGGTCACATCACGAGGAATGACGTAAAATTCTCACCTCTACAGGTTGCCTCCAGTTCTTATGGATTCCTGGTAAGTGGCCCTTTCCCACGACTGCCACAACTGAGTTGTGCTCACATGCAACTTTTAATAACGTGGCAGACATATATCTACATAAAATTATATCAAGAGTATAAGAATTCAAGAATAGCAAGAGTATGGTTTGAGAAAGAGAAAAAGCACTAACTGGTCGCGCTCATGCACAAGGGTTTCCATGAGGGTTGGAAACTGCTTGCTCATCTCTTGAATTACTAGAGTTAGCATGTCAACATCATCCATTTCCTTCAGCTGCAAATTATTTGTGCAACATCATAACCCCAGACTCCCAAGATATAAAGCAGATAACATCTATTAGCCTTACAAGGTTAGGAAGTGTACCGTTTTGTTGAGATCTTCGGGACTTGGCAAGAAAACTGCTTGAAACATTAAGGAATACAACAATTTTGTCTTGTGCCAAAGAGGCATCTTTGCCCAAGTTCTCCTCAATGTGATCTGTCAAAAGACGATATCAAATTAGAAAAGCAAGTCAGCAAAATTGTTGTAGCAGACATACAAAGGAGTAGGTAGATATAAGAAACATCTTCCAGAGAACTAATGAGAAATCTTCCCAAGCTTCAATAATCCTGAGGGTAATGGATGATGCAACTTCCATTTCATATCAAGTGCTACAAAAAACTATGAATGCTCAATAAAGCTCATTGTATCACAAAGAGGGGCAGGGGCAATCCAAGATGAAAGGCATAATAAATATGAGCTACAAGATGCTCACAAGCATTTGAAAACTTAAAGCATAGAAAAACCAACAAAAGGCTAGCTTCCATTAGATATCCCAAGTAACACTGTTTTCATTTTTACTCATAGTAGCATGAACACTAGAGAAGTAGCTTACTTGGACTGGTCGATCGCCAAGTATAACCTTGGCTCCATATTTCATGGCTTCCTCATATGCCACACGAAACTCCGCCCCAGGCAGAACTTCAAGTTTACTAGCAACCTATCAAAAGATAGATAACCAGTGAAACAATCAAGTAGTAAAATTTATCCGAAATATTTATTGAAGAAGCCCAAAGATAGTGTGAGATAGCATAGGTGGAAGATAGAATCATGCCTTAGCAAGAAACCAACTGTAAAGTATCCCAAAAAGATTTTGTTTTTTCTTCCACATCTCCACCATTTCTCCAAAAGTTGGAACCTGCAGCACCAAGCTTATTATGTCAATTTTCAGTTCTCCATCAAGAACATATCAAGATCACAATATTAGGATTTAATATAAACTCTAAAAATGTCAGGAGTCTAGTGATTGAAAAAATGTGACCTGGTGTTCAATTAGTTCTCAGTAAATAACCTGGCACCAAGTAATGCAGTTCATTCAAGGTTCAGGGTTTATGAGAAAGAACCACTATAGCTCAAAGCTAGAGGGATCAGGTAGTCCACAACATAAAACTATGGTTCAAAGTGCGAAATTGAAAGGGATTGTTTTAATACCTTAGTTGATCTTCTTGATTGATTGATATTGGATTGCATAAAGTATTCCAATACCAAAACAATTTTAAAAAATTACTTACGTCTCCACACCTAGATATCAAATCATGTCCTTCTATCACAACCACCCCACTTTGGTTTAGCTAAAGAGTAATGGGATAGAAAGGAGCATAAGTGATGCTCAAAATATAGCAACCGAGTTATAGATGTTCTTGTAAATTCAATTATAGAGTAGCAACTTAACTTAGAAGTAGAACCTAGAGTTCACATGAAGAAATTTCGCTAATGGTCTTATCAACTTGAATCTAGCCTGAGGAAGTCTAAAACAAATTTAACTTGCAAAAATCAAACTTAGAACCTATAATTCACACAACAGATTTCTGCTAATGTTATTATCAACATGATATCCACCCTAATGAAGTCTATAACAAATTTAATTAGCAAATACAAATATTTGGTCATGCAAGTATTTCAATCGCCACACTGAGTATGTTCAACACTCTCATATGCAGGTGCATCCTAAAGGAACAAATGAAGATGGAGCATATATAAGAAGCTCTACGGCTACAATCTTTAGCATCGGTTCTCACTAATTGCTACCAATAACTTCATAAATAAGTCTACAGCAATAGAAAATAGCGTATATATACAGGCAAACCTTTAAATCTTGAGGTGCAAGAATAGCAACACGACTGGGGCACAACTCCAAGAATACAACCTGCAATTAGCACCACAAAAGATACCCTAAAATGAAGTTATCACGTTATACTTCAAAATTTGATCTATCAAAGGGTTCCAAATTTCTAAAGAGAAGTACCTGGGGTTTCAGGAAATCTATGACTGCTTGCACTTCTCGGCAAGATTCCTACAAATGAAAATTTAATTAATCCGAAAGGACAACATTGAAAATTTTATAGCATTAATCCGAAGAAAGTATCGAGATAGAAATTGAGTTTACGAATTCGAAATTGCTTGAAGTTTGTATATTCGCCAATAACTGGACAAACTTAAGAAATTCAAAAAAAAAAAAAAAAAAAAAAAAGGTAGTTGTGAATTACCGATGAAACGTGAGCGGTTCCGACCAGATAAACATCACAGAGGCCGCCATCTGCCGCCGACGGGCACGTGAGCGTCACCGCACTTCTAGAAAGCTCCGTAGGTAGAACTTTCCTCACATAAGTGTTGTTACTGTCACTAATTGCAGTCTCATTTTCAGGTGGAGCAACAGAATCTTCGCCGGTGTCTCCCACATTCACAAAATCGTCGATTCCAGAGGTTGCCGCGAGAGGCGGAGAGTCCATCACACGGCGGCGAGAGAAGTGTACGAAGGCAAGAGATCTGGCCGTCAGATTGGGCCGTAATAACCTTTTGGGATAGGTGGCAGCGGTGGCGGTTGTGGCGGCGGCAGTGGCGGTGGTGAAGAGAGGAAAGAGGCGCTCGACCGCGTTAAGACGGTCTAATCGATGCATACGTTGCGAATACCGATTTTAGGACGAGATTACCATTAAGACTATCATTAATAATGAAGTGAAACACGCACATAATATAATGGTCACATTTTTGGATCATAAATTGTTTTCCAAAAAAAAGTACAGCAAAATTAATTATAGAAATAAGGGGTAAGAAGGTGAAATGGAAGGAGATATAGTGAAATGTCTTGGTTAGTCTCACTCACTACTAAAAGAGAGTGAATTAATATTTTTTTTTTTAATTTATACCAATAATTTCAAATTTTCATAAATTTTAATTTTAAATCTAATTTTACCACATTATATATCAACTTAATTCTCTTTTAATAAATTTAATTTTAACATAAGTATTGCACATATAAAAATAAATTTAGATCTAAAATATTTATTTAATTATTTTTATTTTAGATTTAATTATATAAGTTGAATTTAAATAATTTTATTTAAGATTTAATTATATAAGTTGAATTTAAATAATTTAATTTTAGATTATATAATTTTTGTTGAATTTTAATATTTGTAATGAGATTAGTAACTATTAAAAATTATAGAATTAATTAAATAGTTGTAATATATTTATGGGTAAACAAAATAATTTATATATTAATAAAAATAATAGTAAAAATTTTAATAAATTAAATTTATATTTTAATTACATATTTAAAATTTATAATATTCAATCCGCATCGCAGGATAAATTACTAGTATACCGTAATTACTGTGGAATATACATTAATTATTTTATATTTTTATTTACTTAATTTTATTTACCAAATCACATTTATTTTGAACAGCCAAAATAATTTACTTTGATAGATATTAAATCTTTTTAAATACACTTTATCATGAAAAATTCCATCTTTATATATTAACGAGAGACCTATCACTGGAAGCGTGATTTTTCACTCATATCACTGGAAGATTTCTACAAAATGAACAAAAAATATTGTGTTCCATCTTAAAAAAAAATTACATCGAAACATTTTACAAGCTTTTTCAACTAATTAAAATGAAAGCTAAAATAAGAAACTTATGCATGATTATTATGAACCATTTTCATATAAAACATACTCTTGTTTTGCCGGGTTGACGCGGTGGAAGAATCGGTACATGATTGAAACTGAAACTTGCTCATGCAATATATGCTCCCAAACTACTCAAAACAGTGGTGTTTCCCCTATTTTTTTTTTTTTTTAAAAAAATCTTCGTCCTCTTTAGCTATTTTTTTGTTTTAATTTGACTTTTTCTTTAATTGATATATTCACTAATTTAATTTTCATTCCGTCAAAGGCGATAAAATAATTTTGTTGAGATCTCTTTGCATTTTTCAAACACCCAATTATTAACTACACTATTTAACAAAATAAATTTACTGCTGTCTACTTTTACAAAATTATCCCTCAAATTCAACAAAATCTCAACTTCAATACATATATACATCATTATTCATTACTAGTGTAAAATAGAGAATGATTAAAAATTGGATTACTTTTATTTTAAATTTCATGTATATTTTTCGCCCTGCTTGGGGTGTCTCCCAAATCCTGTTGGCATACAGACGCACAGAGCGCAAATTCTTGGCTTGCTCCCAAAATCAGTCCTCTATTCATTGGTATGATCTCTCTACCAACACGCAATTCGTGTTCGTTTTCATGTGTGTGTTTTGCTCTCTTTCAATTCTTGGTTTCTTTATTTATCGATTTTGTATGTTGCCCTATTTGGTTGTAATTATTTACCTTTTGATTATGGTGAGTGGGGTGTTTTTATGCCCCAAACTGGGTACTGTGATTTCCTGATGCCCATTTTTTCTTTTTTAAATACAGAGAGAGGTTCATGCTAGAAATATATGTAGTATTATTTGCAATCGTGTAGATATTGAAAGTCCAAACCCTATTTTTATCTCTTAAAGGTTTTTTTTGAAGTTGTATCTGAAACATTTACATTCGGTGGCTTGAAATTACTGGTTATGTGGCCGGTGGGTTGAATTTAGGAATGCTGAATAAATCTTATTCTTCTCTTCTCTAACTTGAATAAAGCTCCATCTAAATGAGGCAAATAGTTCATCAACCTGAACTTGATGGTTCTTAGAATTATGTGCGAAGCACTTACGAATTCTGATAGTCGTCATTCATCTCAGTCGAAGGATTTGGAGTTTAACTTGGTTTCCAATAGCCTCTCATCCATCATTGTGTATTACATCTTATCAAGTGAGCTTCTAGCTAGGCTGTGACAGCATTTTAAGAGATAAATTCTTCCCAATCCAAATGAAGCAACTTTCTTCATGTTTATGACTCCCAATCCCTTCACAGTACGTTAAAGATTTGACATTTCTATCTCAAATGAATTCAAATTTTCTGTTTTACTTTATGGAGTCGAAAAGAATATACACTTTTGGCACTTGGACTATGGGCGGCTGTCATTTTTAAGTATGCTGGGGCACTATGAACTTGCATTAAAATGGAAAACCACTCTGTATTAGATACTTTTCTATCTCTATTTCTTTACCTTGGGGATTTTCGTTTTTCAGTGTTTTTGATTTGATATACCTAAAGTCTGCTAAAATTATCTAGATAAATTCATTTATAAATAAGATTAACATGATTTGCAATCCTTTACTCCATGTACTGTGTGATAATCTGCTGCAGTTGTTTTGGAACTAAGGAGGCTTAAGTAAGATTTAAGGAGTTATTCTATTCTATAAGTAGATAATGCTAGTTTTTTCTTGTGAATTAGGAGTTGTGTACATCCTTTACTTGAAGAAAGTAGCTAATTTATTGAGCGACTCCATACAGTATGCAAAGTCTACTTTCACCGGGTAATGTTGTTATGTAGTATGTTTTTATCTTTCTACAGCTTTGAAAATGGAGTTTCAAGAAATCGTGAAAATTACACATGAAGGAAATTCCAGTATGAGTGACATGTGCATGTTTCAAGTAGTTAGCTCAAGAGAAGGAATATTAACGATGATACTATGTTATCATCTCTGCAAATTTCACAGGCACCATGGATAGCTCGGGTTCTGGGAGCATAAAGAAAAGAAGCACAACACAAGTGGATGAAAACCATGAGAGGAGGAAGGATATCGACAAATGCCAAAATCTTACCCATCCCTTCTTGATGCCCCTGCTGCCCATTCCAAAGTTGGATGCATGGTGCTTGGATACGTCTATTGTCTTGACGGGAACAGCTTCTAGAGGATTAACTGGACCGCCCATAGGAGTTGTTGACATTGGTGTTGCCAAATCAGCCTACTATTTCTGCATTGCCGTTCCTGGAGTCAAGAGAAATCCCGGTAACTTCACTCTTCACTTCCATTAATGCACATTATTCAGCTTTTTACATACTCTGAATGACTAGTCAATCACGTAAACTTAGAATCAGCTAGAGATTATGATACGGGATGGGTTTTTCAGCTTGATGTGCATTTTAGGCTAGCTATATGGATCATATTTCACCATCATACTTTTACCAGGTGAATTTAGCTGTGAAATTCAACCCGACGGAAAGGTATGCGTTCAAGGCATGACAACGACTGGTGGGGACACTGTCACAAAATTCTCTCGAGTTTTCACAATGGAAGTGCAGCAGCTATGCCCACCTGGACCCTTCAGGCTTTTCTTCAGTCTACCAGGGCCCGTTGATCCGAGGTTGTTTTCTGCGACTTTCAGACTGGATGGCATATTTGAAGGTGTTGTTGCAAAATACGAGCAATAGGTGTGCTAACGAAACTAGTCAATGGTGGTTCGAATTGCTTATTGCATCATAGATCAATTAAGAGCTACGTGTAGTTGTGGTGCTCGAAGAATGTAAATAAGCTTGTGATCATTTTGTTCGATCTCAGATAGCTGATCGTAGTTTCAATCGTTTGGTTATGGAAGTCGATTTCATAGCTAGAGTGAAATCATGAGGATAGCAAGTAAAAGTAGTCGTGTAGAATAACTCTTTCTATGAAAATTGGAGTCTTCATCTTGCGCACCAACTCGATCATTTATCGATAGATGTAGTAAAAGTAAAAGTCTCATTTTCAGTATCTCCCAAAAAGGCATTCTGGCAAGCTTCTCTTTAAATCTCTTATTTCTTATCTGCCAAGGTAACTCACTCTTTTATTTTCCCAACACCAAACACTAAGGAGGATTACATGCTTTAAAACTAAACATCCATTTTTCCAACTAATTAAATGTCAAGTTCCCTAATTTTAAAAATAAAATATTGTAATAAATTTTTATTTCACAAAATCATGCCAACATAAAAATAAAAACACAAAAGTAATAAAGACAAATTTCATATTTTTCTAAAGCATAAATTCTTTCATGAAACACAGTTGTTAATTTATAAAAAAATGTCAAATTTGATGGTATATAAATAAGAAAATGTTTTGTTATTTTTAGATTAGTTAAAGTGCATTTTATTTAATTTTAAAAAAATTTATTTGTACAAATAAAATATTTTGTGGCATATTTGTCCAAATTAAACAAGATAAAGGATTTATTTGAACCTGGAATGATAGTTGAGGGACATGGATGTACCATATTTCAAACATAAACTCTCATGTGAAACTTATTCGCAATATCAATGATGTTATATTCATTCATTAATATCATATCATTCATTTTAGTAATACAATTATATTTATAAACTAATATCACGGTGTAAAATATTTTGATACTAATTTATAAAATAATATATTATTAAATAAATATGGTAAACGAGTGCACTACAGACCTACTCTATTATTGAGTAACTCTCAATAATCAGTTTAATCATGCAATATTAGTATAAAATTAAGCATTTTTTAATAAAACAATTAATTATGTTAAAAATACACATAAAATACAACAAATTTCACGGCAGCAATTTGATTTGGGTAGTAATCATGGACCAGAGTTTGTTTTTTTGAAGAAAATTATACTAATAAAGTACATCCTGTAACAAAATTTTATGTAATTCGATGAGTAGATGTATTTCACAAATATAAAAAGAGTAGATCCTGAAACAGGCCAAAAACCCGTATGGTTTGCATCCCTCAACACAACAGACACTTCAACTTAAGACAGTAAACTTAATGATCAGTTCATGCAAAGACAGGGAACAAAACGACCCAAAAAAACATAGATCAGGTTTACCGGTGACGTAATGCGATCAAGTGTTTCCAGAATCAACAATCAGAGAGAGTCCATAAACATGTATCAACGAACAGATTCTGGGAAAAGGTACGGACTATGCAAGGACCATGTTAATTCTAAACAATAATACACCATTTAAAAGTACACGGATGTGACATTTTTATGATTTTCAAACTTCAGAGGATAAAATAAATCAATCTAGCTGAAGTTCTATACTTGTATCACAAGACTTTTTGGTTCTATGACCGAAGTAAATGTTGATTGTCCGAAAATCAGCCATCTGCAGGGGATCAAAGAACCACAAATCATTGCTTTGAAAAAAATTAATAAAGATTCTGATACTATGGCACATACATTAGGCACATCCAAAGAATTGTTCCAAGGATGGCGATGTGAAAACATTGGAGGCAGGTCGTTCGAGTTTGACTGGCGAGATGTGAAGCTGATATTTGATGAATCTCTGAAAACAGATTAAAGACAATCAATTCAAAGGATACAAAAATGTTTAAGATCGTGTTTTAGAGTGGTGTAAGAACCGGAGTATGTTAAATAAAAGATGAAACCACAATGGTGAAGGTAATATGACATTGAACACATCTACTCAGTAAAAACAGAACATTGTTGAAGAAAAAAATACTCCAAATTGGGGCACTTCCAAATACAAATACAGTAAAAGGCAGCCTCGGAAAATCATGCTTAAACAAGCAGTTAATTAAGAGCCTGTTTGGAAGAGCTTATAAGTTCTCTTAAAGTGTTTGTGTTTGATAAAATAAGATGTTTAACAGCTTATAAAATCCTAAAATAAACTCCTTACAGCTTTTGAGCTCCAAAATGTAAGTTGGAATAACCCAATTTATTTTACTAAAATCTTTTAAGCTATACTTATTAAAACAAACATCACTCACTCACTCACTCCACCCACCACCCCACCCCTACCTCAATAAAAAAATATTGATATTAAAATTAAAAAATGTTTTCTTCAAATTATCAAAGAATTTGTAAGTTTTATTAGTCAAACACTTTAACTTATAAACTACTTAAAAATTACATCTTATAAACTTGTAAGTTTTATCCCTCCCTCTCTCTCTCTTTTTGTTTTTAACAATTAGCACCAGTTGAGGGTGATAGTTTTAATAAAATACAAGAGGGTAACTGTATTTCAGAACAAAATAAGTCCTTTTCTTTCGGTAAATAGGTTAAATCTTAAGGGTAGTTTTTTGTAATTTACCAAACAGATAATTATATTTTCTTGAATAGAACAGAACAAGAATTGAGTAAAAGTGTTGGTACATACGGCTAACTGGGTAGTAATTTCAGGATTGGAGTCAATATGCCAATCAGGTTCCAATTGTCTGACAAAAGATGTTCGTCCAACCTCCGTGCTGCAGAAAAGAACCTGCAAGTTCATGTCAGTTAAAGCAATTAATAAAGAAGTTGGAAATGCCAGGTAAACAATTGATACATAAAATTAATAAATTTTCATCCACAGAAAAATTGATGCAGTATTAGTATTTAGTTCAACGGTATGAAATTATTAGTATTCCAATAAATAACTAATAAATGAACTACTATACTCAATGCATTCGTAGTGGTGGACATTACGGAATAGCAGATAGAAGCAATTATCTACAACCGAGATACTTATAGTCAACATTACCTTATCTTTGACTAAGCCACCCGATGTAAAAACCCCAGCATCTTCCAAAGCACTGAGAACTTTCTTCTGCAGAAATTCATCTAGCAAATGAGTGATCTTGAAGCAAATTGCATGTATATAAAAAGTGCTACATATAACAGAAATCCACATAACATAACAAGAATGGCATACACCAAAATTAAGTCGTAAAGAATGTATTTCCCATTTATATAGATATTATTTTGAGAGTGCTTTAATTAAAAGATATCTGCTAATATGGTTAGATTCATAGTTTTGTCAAAATTATTAAACAATGACCAACATCCAAAATCATCTGATTAGGGGCAGGATAAAGCATTAAAACTATAATAACCTATAAATCCAACAATTGTGGGTAGCTTTCTCGTTATGCCCAAATTCTTATACAAAATAGATGATCATGAGATGGCCCTTCATGATCATTTTTGTGGTCATGTGCATATAACCACAAAACAGCTTTACCTACCACTATTACAAAGGCAACCTTAATCTCATTATTAGTGGGCATCAACCACCTTGATTCAATGTATAAAATGAAACATGTTAGTCATATATTTGGAAATTTTAACTCAAACATGGGAATAAGTCGGTACTTACACGTGTACGTATAACCTGTTCCTTTTGTCCCAAATTTATTACTCTTATCTACTTTTGGGGACATCCTTTAACAGAAAACTATTTAATATAGGAGCAGATATGTTAAATGCATGCTAGCATTTAAGATTATACTCGACCTCTAGATTGAGTTGAACGGAAGGAAAAAAACTGCATGGTGACTTATAACCATTAATTAGTAAAACTAACTTCTTACGATATGTTTCTAAATACTGAAAACCTAGAAATACTCAATATTCATATCATCTATTATAGAGAAGAAATGCGAAACTATTGGCAGTTTAATTCTTACAGGATATAGAGTAGGGGAAAACTAAATAGACCCAGATCACAAAATATTTCCCCTGAACCACCCCGAAATCTAAGTTTTAAGAAGATTGAAGAAGAACTGGAAGTAACATATTCGCTTAGCACAACTCAAAGTTTTTCGGAAACATGTACAAGGAAGGACAAAACAAAATCCACCATATAAAAGGTAAATGAACAGCAAACTAGGAAAATAAATAGTCGGTGTTTTACTTCAGTCTCATCATCGAGCACCCTTTCCATCAGATAAAGATCACAAAACTTTGTGATCTCAAGCAGCACCTCTAGCACAGACGACCTTACAGTTACTTGCTTCTGAGAGAAATCATTAACCACAAGAATCAGTGATTTTCTGATGATGATTTCACATTATAAAGACAGGAAATGTAGGTACAACCTGCAGTTCCTCTGGAGTGGTTTCCTCAAGAATAACACCAAGCAACCGACATGTTACCTGCTCCATGTAAGTTTTAGAAAGAAAAATTGAATGTGATTCCCATGGTAGTAAATATTTCATAAATCACAAATAAGATTATACTTCTGCATTATCATGTACTTCAAAATAAAAAATTTAGGTTTTACAGATTAAGAATAGGTCATCTAGCGTTAGAAAGATTACCTTCCTTCCTTCACTCAACCTTTGCCTAACATATTGGCTGAGGGTTGGCTGCACTTGGATAATAGAAAGTCGTTATTAGTCTATTTGAACACCGTGCATCACAGAAGAAAGCAAGGAAAGGATCTACCTTCACGGGCAAAAAGAACTCATCAATCACATTCTGGGTTCTGGAATCGTCTGAAGAATTGCTAACCCCTGGCATTGACGGGTTAACACTTTCATGACTACTAACACCAGAACTACTAGCTGAAGGAGCTTGTCTTTTAGGTTGCCTTCTATGAGTCCCACTAGGTGTTCTCAGTATTCTCCAAGTAAACACAATCGCGAATGCTAGCCCTGCTATTGCCCCGACAGATCGTGAATCCTGCGGTGCATATGAATTCAATTAATTTGATACATCATTGGGTGAAATATTCTCACACCTTAAGGGAAATAAATGACACGACTATATTGGATACAGCTAATTTGCAGAAGCAAAACTAAATTGCAGCTCCCAGTTGTGAATTTCCTCAAGAAATTAATCCCTTTACCCTTCTAATTTTTTTGTTTTCACATAAAAAGATTCACTGACACTCACTTCAAGTGCAATCAAAATTCCCATGGAACACCATAAATTCATAGCACAAATCAGAAAATTCAAACCCCAGCTATCACTGAAGCTTTCCAAGAATTACGAGAAATCCTCAGTTCTTCCCACATCAAATATAAAACCCCAAAACATTAATAAAAAGGGTAAAATCACAAAACCAAACAGAACATGCACAACGATTAGCAAAAGACAAGGAAAAACAAATCAAAAATCAAAGCAAACAACAAAAAGGAAAAAAGGGAGAAAATCCAAACGAACCAGGTCGCGGAAGAGATTGGACAACTTGAGAGTGAGAAAAGATCCAACACGCTTGATCAACTGCAGGAAATCGTCCTTGGAATTATCAGCCATCAGGAGTTTATGGAAATTTATGTTTTATGCCTACAAAACGAACTGAAACCGATTTACGCCCTCTTTATTATAAACTAAAATTCAAGTTCAGGGCCTTTAACATTCGCAGCAGAAGCAGTTTTATGACGGACTGATACAAAGATTAGCAGATCGAGGGGGAGAGAGAGAGAGAGAGAGAGAGAGAGAGAAGAGGGGGAGGTGGGCCGGGTGAGATGACTTGAGAATTGCAAATTTCCAATGTTCTTTTACCATTTGTTTATGTATGCGTTGCCGAGTGTAAAATAGGGTTAAACAGTGAAATTATACTCCGTCCAATAAATATAATCATTACTCTCAAGTTTTACCCTCGTACAAAATTTCATACAATTTATTCCACACAAGTTTTTCTATCAAAATGAAAATATTATTTACCATCTTCATTCTCACAATAAATTTATATATATTTTTCGTATCAATACTTTTCACAATAAACTTATATTTACTTTGTTATCACTACTTTTAAAACTCGTATATATACTTAATTTATTTATTTTATACATAAAAATTTATAAAATTATCTTTTAATTTCACTCATTATATCTTTTTCTTGAACATTATGCTCAAATTTCACCATAATTTTTTATGGAACAGAAGGAGTATTTTATTTTTTATTTTTCTAAAATTATAGTTATTTTTAAAATAAAAATATATAAAATATTTAAAATATTTTTATGTAATACCCCTATTTATTTTATAATTATTATTATTTTTGTATTCTATAAATAAAGATATACACCCTCCTATATATGAAATATGTGCACAGGTAAAAAGACCCTTTCTTTTAATTTCGTTTAAGAAAATGTAGGAATGAGTAAAAAATTAACGGTAATTTTGTAAATTTAAAAATATAAAGAAAAACAAAGAATTAGATTGTATGTATGTGTTCAAAAGAATGATATTTTGCATAAAATTAAAGATATTGTGAGAGTGAAGTTTATAAAAAAATATTTTAGGAGTATGAAATGTATTGTATAGACAAAAAGAAAGTGAGAAAGATGTTTTTAACGGAGAGAATACTAATTTTTTAGAAGGTACAAGTGAAATTTGAAGAGTACAAAAAGAATGAAAGAGATAATGCAGAAGACAAAATAAATTACAAATTAGAAGGGAAAGAATACGTAGGATGAGTCTCCCAAGACTATTTGATAGTGAGCTCTCGACCATTTTCAAGAAGGGATGGATCCAAGAATTTTCATGGCGGAAAAATATATATATATATATATATATATATATATATATATATATATATATACTATAAATTTATTACAATTGAAACATACAAATTTTCTTAAATTTTCTTAAGTTCGTTTGGATGGAGTGGATTTGAAATCAAGGATTTGGGGATAATATATCTTGCATTCACACAAACTAAAATGGAGAAAAACTAAATAAATGGATTTGATTCACTCAAATATTCAAGACAAATGGGAGAAGTGAGGGGATTTCAAATGACTAAGTTTTGTTGGGTATTTGAAATCTTCTCACTTATAAGTAATATTTGTGTAAACCAAATCCATTTATTTAATTTTTCTCCATTTTAATTTGTAAATGTATGATGTATTATCCTCAAATCCATTAATTTCAAATGACTCCATCCAAATAGAGCCTTGTGTAACATTTGCCTGATTAATAAAAAAAAAAACTCATTATCATTATTATAGAAACTTCTATCTCAATACATATAAACAACTATCATTCATCAATTTATCTCTCGTCCAATTGTATAGACAATTATTTATTGTAATATTCATTGCAGAAAATATACTTTCAACTAAAACAATGATAATTGTTTAATTTAAGAATATAAGTAAAATACTCGCATTTTATAATTTAATTTTAAAAAGTTTAATAGTGTCATTTTTTAAAAATAATATAAATAGAATTAAGGTCACGTTTGTTTTGAGTTTTCAATGGAAATTGGAAAAATAAAATTTCTCAAACCCGCTTTTAGTTATATAGAATGAATGATTGTATATATGATGGTTATTGTATAAGAGAATGATTGATGGGTGATTATAAGAAGGCAGAGAGTGGCATAGTCAACCAATTTTTATTTTTATTAATCACTATAATTATTTCATATTTATTTTCATTGTAATTGAAAAAATTCCAAATCAAACGCTACTAAAAATTATTGCACAAAAGTGTGTCTTATAATGTTGGAATGGATTCTAAAATGTCTTTATTGATTTTTTTTTACTTCCCAATTAGTTAAACAAAATATGTAAAAGGAAAATATTTAGTACAGATACATAAATTAAGCTAAAATAATGGATTGTAAGTTTTGTGAACATTAAAAAAGAAAAATGAGTTGATGAAATGTTACACTTTTTATTGATATTGGTTTATATATATTTTTGGGGTTCTTATAAAAATGTAATTTAAATAATATATATTGTATAATAAATATTTTTTTATCGAAATTTTTCTCAAATAGATGTGGATTTTTGTACAAGTATCCTTTGAAGGGTGGAGAGTTGGGCTTTACACTTTTTTTTTTCGATAAAAAAATGGAATATATATATGTATTGGCTGGGTTTTTGTTTTATTGGCTATTGGCAAGCACATTAATATCAGTGATGCGCTCATGTTCAGTCATCTTTTCAACTCAATAGAGTTTATCGTAGCATATAATTAAATACCTTTTATTCAATAAATTCATAGACCATAACATCAAATTCAACAATTAAAATTTTCTATTCCATTTTATAATTTTATTTTAATACATGACACATGATAATTTATAATGTTATTTATTACACATAACATGTATTAAAAATAATTAAATAGAACATAAAAAAACACGGTAATAATTAAACTGTGCAAAAACTTTAATAGTAAAAACATACTTACATTGGATTATGAACAAACTAGAAAAATTGAGACTAATATTGAAAGTAACAAATTGAGAGACATCGCATCGCAGGCGATGACTATATATATAATATTTGAAGGTAGAATTGATGAGATGTAAACGAATTGTATGTGAAGTGAAGTTATTATAGGTTGGGTGATGAAGAAGTTTGAGTATCATCGACAGAAATTTCAGTGACATCATCGACGGATATGGTAGTGGCCCGTGGCCTTTCTACGACGCCGTTGCAGAGCATCTCTTTCTCCAAGTGTTGGCAGTAGCTTTCGAAAACTCGAGGGCTTACACAAACTCCAAAATCTAATAGAAAAAGAAGCTCTATTTCAAGCTTATTTAGTTCTGCATTACTTACTCCTCCCACACGAGCATAAAATGCATTGTTATAGTGCCTGAATAACATTTTTATTTTTTTACAAGTAAGTATAAGTACAAGAGTATTGCATTTGCATGTCCATGGATAATAAAATCAACTTAAATATATGAAAATATATCAACTATTTAAACTTTTTCAAGCCTCATTTATTTGAAATTAATTATCCAAACACAACTTTTGCTAATCGGTCAATTTTTAACTTATATATGGCTGGGGCTGGTCCAAATTTAAATGGGCTAAGAAAAATAGCATTAGCCCTTGTTTTTATCAATCTAAACCGGCTAGCTCTACGAATCGTGACCTTTTTTTTTTAACATTTTTAGCTCGTGGAGTGCGAGAATAGAAAAAGACTGTATTATTTATAATAGTAGTATATAAATAAAATACCTTATCGGCTATTCTAGTACGGAAAAGAGGTCAAAATATTTACTTTGACACATATATTGAGATTTCTTATTTTCTCATTAGGAAATTTTATTCTGAAGTCTAACTTGGGGAGAACATCTCTGACGTACTTTTTTGCATGTTCATTCAATGAGGAAGCATTCTAGGTGACACATCTCTCCAGAAATGACTAGAGCTGTCGAAACGGACCGACTGAGCTGACTAAAACCTGCAAAAATCTATTTTTTGGTGGGGCGAGACAAAAATCTAATGGACTGTAAAACACCTAACCCAACCAGTTATTAGCGGACTGTGGGTTCAGACGGACAGCTTATTTTTATTTTTATATTTATATATATATATATATATATATATATATATATATATATATATTTAATTTTAAAAATATAATTTAAATAATTTAATACATTAAATTTATCAAAATCAAATATAACCAAACAATTTATCTTGGTGACTCTATTTTAAATAAATTAAAATAATATATATCTCATAAATAAAATTCATCATTCATTAATTATAAAAATAAATTTTTAAAAATTAAGTTCATAATTCATTAACCATAATAACTAAAACAATATCTCCTATAAATTATAATCATTATCTATATAAAAATAAATTTACAAAATATTCCTAAAAGTGATATTATAATTCATAATATTGTGTAAAAAATATAAAAATAAATTTATTAAGCTTGACCCAACCTCATTTTAAGTATATGACAGTGCGGCATGACTCAACGAGTTCGAACCGTTTTGACATCTTTAAAAGTGACACTATACTGCTAGTTTAGTGTTGATTATTTCTTGCGAGTATTGTCATTTCAATACTCAAATACAATATCATAGTTTTTCTTAATAAATGTATAATTATACAAAAACCTCCTAATTCCTAAATAATTATTCTTTGCAGCCTAGAATATCAAAATAGTTCAATAAAAACTTATTTTAACACGTATTTTTTTACAATTCACCCAATTTTTTAATTCGAAAAAATGATATAAATTTCTTTTCTATCATCATAAATAAATAGAAGAAAACGCATAAAAATAAACATATCATATATATCAACATTTAATAAACCAACTAGCTCCTATAAGATTTAAAAATAAATAATATATGTAAAAACAAAATAACTTACGTATCATCAAGGATTTTGGAAGCAACCATGACACTTGTAACCAGGAGTCGATGAACATTGAGCGACACCACCAGTGAATCCGGATATTTATGCACCAACCGATCTATATACACGAACGCCACCACGAAACACGACGGGCTACAGCTCGTGTATTTATACATTCTCTCCACGTACTTCTCCAGGCTAATCGCCGGCGCCCGAACGCCGTCAAACATGCGCAAACTCTTCCCGTATCCACCACCGTCGTTGCTCAACCGGTCATTCCGAGCAACCAGCTTTTCCAGCACGTACGATACGATGCTGAGGACTCGCGGCGCTGTTGACGGCTCGGAGTGGCTCGGCTCCGTCAGCCGCGGCTGGAGGAGCTGCGCTTCGCCGCCGGTTAACATCTACAGAAGCATTCTGTGACGGCGGTCGCATTTTCTGCCTTTAGAGATGTTAATATGAGAGGAGGGCTACGATTTCTCTATCTTATCTACGATCGAAGAATCAGGGGTTGACACGTGGCGGTTGATTATGCCTTTCCTTTCCAACAGAACAAAATAAGTCCTTTTCTTTTCGAAAGAACCTGGCAATTAAAAAAAAAAAGGCTAGAAATGCCAGGTAAATGTTTGATGGGCTTTTCTATTGTTTTTTACTGTATTGTGTTTAGGCATGTCAATTTTTCTTTTGAAAATTGTAATTTTTGCAACCCTCACCGTATATACCACTCTAATTGTATTGGTTGTTCCAATTTTTTTCCATCTTCATTGTTAAATTCATTAATCATAACTCCTTAATTTTTTTCAAATAATATTGTTACTGTTCAAAATTTTCATTTGTATTAAAACTGTAGGTGGAGAAATGATGTCTTGAAGGAGTAAAGAGGATAAGAGCAAGGAAGAAAAAGGAGATCAATTCATTCAATTGTAGTTTATTTTATGCACTTATCATGAGTTACAGAGAATTTTAGGAAGGCGGGAATGGGGTTGGGGGAGGGGGTTAGGTAGGTACGGGTTTAATATTTCTTATAATTAATTTTAGTTTTTTTATATAAATTATTGAATTTATTTTAGATTTTTATGAAGTAGTATTAAATTTATTTATTAGAGTATGCATTTTTTTAATGATTTCATTTTTATAAATAATATTAATTTAATTACTGAAATTTATATATATTTTTAAAAGTTTTAAAAAGATTTTATATATTTTTTCAAAAAAATTAATTATTTTATATCATTGCAAAGTTAGATGTCTAAGACAAAGTAAAATGACGTGTCAAATTATTATCGGATACATGACTACGGAAGGCAACCAAATATAAAACCCCAAAATATTAAAAAAAAAAAAGTTGGTAGACATCGAAATTTTATCAAATTTAATAGTATTATTTTTGTGATATGTTTTAACACTTTTTTTTGACAGGGATATGTTTTAACTTTGAAGATAAGAATTCTAGCAAATTTCAAACTTTATGTTTATGATCAAGTCACATTGAATTTAATCTTCGTCGAGTCAGCTTACACGTGTAGATGTGCTAATTTTTTAATTGAATATATTTTACAGTTTTAGGCATCAATATCAGTTATGACAATATTATTTTGAGCAAAGTATACATTATTAGAGTGAATAATCTTATCACCAGTGATTTTTCGATGATCGTTGTATGGATTGTTTATACAAAGTTACAAGATGTTCGTGTTAAAGGGATATACATACATCAATCTAGTAATCTAAAAGATATATAAATTTTATTTATTCCCTGTATACATACATACAGTAATACCTTGTCATTATTTTGTATTGATAATATATTTATATTTATTTATTTTTGCAGGCTGCGATCTCACGAAACGCTCTCCCGCATTCCACTCACGTCTCAACAAACCCGAAATTTCGCGCGAGACCAGTGCATTGGTTGTTTAGCAGCACAAGGTTTTTCAAAATAAATAAAAGAAAACTCTATCTATATAAGCTCCCGAGTAATTACTAGTTGTACGTTGGTTGATGATGATTTTTAGTTTAGTTCAAATTCAGTAATAACAATTCCAAGTGAAGTGGAAAATCGCTGTTGTTGAATTTGAGTTTCATGCATGGTCATGGAAGATAGTTTGTGTTTGTTTTCAGCTGATAAGTTGTTAATTTTGTCGATAATCGATTGGGAGAGAGAGCGATAATGGCTTCGCAGGTGTGCGAGTGTTGCGGGGCGGTGGGGGCGGTGGTCTACTGCAAATGCGACGAAGCGCGGCTGTGTTTGACGTGCGACGAGAATGTGCACTCCGCCAACGTCATAGCTTGCCGCCACTTCCGCTCTCTTATATGCGACAGATGCGCCTCTCAGGCGGCGGTGGTCCGCTGCCTCGACGAGGACCTCTGCTTCTGCGAACGCTGCGATGACGGCTGCTACTTGACACCCCACCGCCGTCTCATCTTGAAATTCTACCATGGTTGCCCTTCTCTTGCTGACTTTACAAAACTGTGGCCCTTTCTTCTAGAAGGTCCTAATTCTTCTCACGATTTGGCGGTGAATGAGCCTTCGAAATTAGAGCAATGGAGTGCTCCGTTCCCGTCTAAATGTAACGCGTTGACGCCATCATTTAGCAAAGATTTCACGCCATTCCTACCTCAGGAATCCACCCTGCAAAAGGTGATCATACTGCGTTATAATCTATGCCCGCCAATTGTTTGATTATATGCCTCTGTGATGATTTCATTTCCATCCATCCTGCAAAGGTGATCATACTGCGTTATAATCTATGCCCGCCAATTGTTTGATTATATGCCTCTGTGATGATTTCATTTCCATGGCAGGGTTGTTACGAAAATGCAGAGCGTAATACTGGTTTTCAAGAAACTGACAACTTATGTAGTACTGCTGACAACTTATGTAGTACTGCTGACATTGATGCCATTCCACTAAGCTTCACAAGTGGCATTGAAATGTTTGGGAATGTGCAAAATCAGTCGAGATATCACAGCAACGATAGAACAATCGACGGAATATTCAATTCAACGGTGACAGAATCGAACATCACTCACATTGAAACTACATTAGAGGTACATTCTCCGACCACTATATCCTCTATTTTATTACACTTCCATTACACAGTTTTAAAAACTATGTTTAGGTTGCACCATCACTGGTACAACAAGATTGCATAGGTTCACAAGCATCTGCGTTAGTGGGGACGAGTAATTTGATGCAGGCCGGTGGTAACTGCGTGCTTATAAACACGAATCTTGGGCTTGGATTTGGGAGTGGACAAGTCCCTACAAGCATGCCTTTGACAATGAGTAACATTAATGGAGAAAGTTGTGCTACTGAGTATCAAGATTGTGGTTTGCTTCTCCCAAATGATACAAGGTGGGACTCCAATTTTGAAGCTACAAGCTGTCCACTGGCCAGAGATAAAGCTAAGATGAGGTACAATGAAAAGAAGAAGACAAGAACGTATGTCATCTATCTTTTGTAGATCAAGATTAATTATTTACATTTGAGTCTCACTTTTCTGGTATCAAGTCTTGTGTAATATTCCAGTCTTTTTATATTAAAATCCAGATAGCTAGTAAAATATATGATCGACATGTAAAAATGGAACAGAAGTGTCGAACTAATTTGCAATTAGGTCATGAATTTTGTGAATGTAGGTTTGGTAAGCAAATACGATATGCATCACGTAAAGCCCGAGCGGATACAAGAAAGCGTGTTAAAGGTAGATTTGTCAAGTCGGGTGACCAGTTTGAGCTGGATCCTAGTGGAGGAACGGGTTCCTAAGCCTAATAAATGAGTTTACTTGTTCGTGTTATGTCTTTAACACATGCACGTGCAATAAATTTTGTATATGGTTACCATTGCAGTGATTTCTGAAATACTTCACCCGATCAGATGGTCGGCTCGGTCAGGCCATTGAAGACCACTGTCTGGACCTGTGAAAGGTTAGTTTCGAGCTTCATATCCTAGTACATAACTTCTAGAATGTCCCGGTTAGGATGTCCTCACAATCGTGATTATTGGTAAACAATCGTGATCTATTCGAAATTTGTTTCAAGGAAACATTGTTAGTACCTGCCTCCCGGTTAGGATGTCCTCACAATCGTGATATCTATCCGAACGAAATTTTTTTCTAGAATTTTGGTAAAACATAGGTAAATATCTAAAAATATCGTTATTGATTTCGTATTAGTGAGTTGTAGTTCAAAATACCTCAAATTTCGAGATATTTCGTGAAAATACGGTAAAAATCGGTGATTATTGATTTTTTTTTTAATATTTCTCTTTTTTAAAACAATTTTTTAAATTTGTGCATGATTTTTTTTTAGATTTTAAGATGAATTAGCCAATGCCACCATATATTTAAAATATGTGGCAAAAAGAAGAACCTTAAGTTCTAAAAAAGGTGTTCTATCATATTAAATTAATATGAATTTTATCTTAAACATTCAAATTTAGGCAAAAGTTGTGTGAATCATATGAATACGATAAACTCTATTTTTAGTATGCATTCGGTTCACACAAGTGTTACTTTTAAATTTATGCATTAAAATTCATGTTAGATTTTTGTTATTTAATAAAATTTCGTCAATTTTCTAACTTTTACCAATTTCTTATTAGGTTGAAAAATAATCATTCTTATAAAATTTCTTCCAATTTCTGTCAAAGTGAAAAATCAAGGAATTTGGGGTGTTGGGTGGGAGAGAAGAAAGAGATACGTAAATAATATCTTTAAATATTTTAAATAATTATGTTTAAGGTAAATATTTTATAAAAATAATTCTTTTTCTCTTAATATGTTATTAATTTAACGGTGCAATAGGAGATATTACATTGTTATCTCTTTTATTTCTTACACTATCTAAGATAATAATCTTCTGATTTTTTTATCGGTATATTTTTGCAGGAATGAGTTTGACGATGAAGATATCTGCAGGAAATCTTGAAGGCCCTTGTTTCTTGGAGGACATGTCCTATTTTTTCCAATAATTTCTTCGTTTTTTTATGAGTCTGAGAAACAATACAAATTTTGTCCTTTTTACACACAGGGATGAAGGAGAAAATAAATAAAGGCATACCAAATTTTCATTTTCTGAAAGCCTTAAAAATATTACTCCTTCCTAATGTACGTTATTTGGCAGGTCAAATTTATTTTGAAAGTATGAGTTATTTCATTAAAAAGTATTAATTATTTTACTGTGACGGTGGTATTGCATATACATGATAGTGATAGTAAAAATAAAATTTATCTATTCACTCGAATTCACTCAAGTGTTACTCAAAAAATTAATATAGAAAGACTTGTGTTATATTACAAACGTTAGGTATCATTTTAAAAGTTTAATATAAAAAGACTTATGTCATATATATAATATTGGTAAAATAAAATATGAGATATATAATATAATAGTTAAATATATATATATATATATATATATATATATATACACTTAATATTTTGAATATAATTAATATCGTACTATAAAATTCATTTAGAAGACAAAATTTAATGATTGGTAGGACGAAGGTGACCCATTGGATCCCCTTCCCCATAATATTATATTTCATTGTCAAAAGGTGGCATCAATATGTCCTTAAGTTAAACTTAGGTAAGCATGGAATAAAATAATAATGTAAAGCGGTTACTTTGTATTCTTAGTTAAACTTACTTAGGTAAGCATGGTAATAAAAGATTATGGAAAGTGGTACGTAAGTAATTAATTTGCATTTTAAATTAATTTTTTAATAATATTAATTATTTTATTAAAACGTATTAATTGCAAATTAGGTGTACTGTAAAATTGTTTACATAAAATCCACTTAAAGGGTTAATATCATTTTGTCAGTGATATAATATCACTTTTATAAAACTGGGAACCTGTATATATATATTTTTTCTCTGATTGCATTCTCTACTATTTGGATTGATCAGATGCAAACTGTATTTTGATTTAGTGACTTTCTTTCGGTTAAAAGTTGAACATGTAATTTGCCCATCTATTATTTTCGTTTTATATCATTTAAGGAATCATTATCTTGTCTGATTCGCAAATCTATTTCGTAATATTCTTCCTTCGAAATCGTTTGCTAGACTAAACCAACAACATACTCTGGATTCATCATCGTTATCTCAGCCGATTCACTAACTAATTTCACAATTATTACTCAGTATATGCCCTGAGAAACAGACATGCAAGTCACGTGTTCGACTTTTGATGGAAAAATTACTAAAATAAAACATAAACTCGTTTGTGAAATTTGTTTATTGTATAAAATTTATTCAATAGTATCATATCATTCATTTAAGTAATGTTATTGTACTTATAAACTATTATCACATTGTAAAATATTAGGTATTAATATAAAAGTAAGTATTACCGAATGAATAATAGTGATATCACTTTAATATGGTGAATCACCAGAAATCAAGTTGAATTGGCCAAAATCCCAAATAGTGCATTACGAATTAATTTGTGAGGTTCGTTTGGTAATTTAAAAAATTTATGAGAATAATTGTAATGTGAAAGCTTTTGAGTAATTGTAATTACCCAAATGACGAGGTTTGTTTGTCATTTGAATAAACCTCCAGAGCCAGGGGTGACCGGTGACTATAATTTTGAATAAAACTTCAGGTCCTTCACATAAGATTAGATCTAGTAATCGGCTTAGCTACAGTAATATAAATAAATGAAGATACAAATAAGTGTAAAAAGTTTAACCTGATAATTTAGCTAGAGTATTTCATTTCCAGATTTAGCAAACCGAATTTGTAATTCTACATGTGGTCCTCACACTTTAAATTAGTATTCCATCCGCAACGTTACGAAAGTTCCCATTTTTTTATATAAAGATTAAATTAAAGCCCATTTGGATTGAGTCGTTTGTGGATAATACACCACACTTTTTTTATCAAGAATGTTAGTTGTTAGTGGTTAGAAATTAGTTCACCAAGTCTCCTTACAATTCCAAATTCTCCAAACCTCCTTATACCTCTCATTCCAATTCGTTTCCAAAGGGAATCGACCTGCATCTCCCACTTAAGTGGGAGTCCGGTGGCCAAGTGGGCTAAGCCCCCTTGGTTTAATACACCACACATTTACAAATTAAAATAGAGAAAAACTAAATGAATGGATTTTGTTCACACAAATATTACTTATAAGTGAGAGGATTTCAAATACCTAACAAAATCTAGTCATTTCAAATCCTCTCACTTCTCCCACTTATGCTTAATATTTGAGTGAATCAAATCCATTCATTTTGTTTTTCTCCATTTTAGTTTATGTGAATGCATTGATATATTATCCTCAAATTCCTCGATTTCAAATCTACTCCATCCAAATGGAGCCTAAAGTAATATAAAATAATGATGTGATAGAGAAAAAAATTATATGTAAATAAGAGTAAATAAGTGATTATATAAATAATAAAAAGTTTAAGAATATAAATTTAATAAATAATTATAAAAATAAAACGAATAATTTATAGCGAACGTACGGAAAAAAATTGGTAACTCGTAAAAAATGGAGGGAATATCACTTTTTATCACCTTCGTGCCCATGCAAGACTACTAATTTGAGTTATACCGTCAATATAAACTCTATATAAATTAATCATTTCATAAAAGTATTCCGACTTAATTTAAAATTTTAAACTGTAAAGAGGTGTGAAATTAATTTTTATATTATAAAATATTTCGCATCATCTAAAAAATGTTCACCTGCAAAAACATTTCACCACTAAGAGTTCTACCTTGAGAGACATACAATTAAAAACTACCTCCGTCCTAATAAGCTTATGCACATTTTTCTTTTTTGTTTATCTAATAAATTATGCACATTCCTAAAATAAAAATATCATACAATATTAATACCCTTACAATATCATTTAAATCACAAAAATGTCATTGTTATTCTACTCTATTTTATTCTCTCTCCTACTTTATCTAATTAAACCACCAAAATACCCTTACACTTTATTCACTCTATTACACTTTATTCTTATAAAAGTCAACAAAATTATTTTTTTCTTGGTTTGTATCCCAAAGTGTGTGCATAACTTCTTGGGTTGGAGGTAATATCTGATATGAGAGAATTCCGCCTTTCTCAACTTTTTAAGAGAGTGTAAAACTAATTCATTAATTTCCCTGACAACTCATTTACAACTCTAATCAGTTCAGCAAAAATTGTGAAGCAAATATCCAGAATAGAATTCATAGATAAATCAAATTTATGATCTAATTATGTACAGAAAAGGCAAAAGCATTATAAAATCATTCCAAAATTTTGATGAGTAAAAAACCGAAAATTTTAATAATACTGTACAAATCAATCAAACGAAGATCTATAAAAAGAACCCAAATGTCAGATTAATAAATAATAAATGAATAAAGGCAAAATTAAGAATTATTCGCTGGACCTGACGGTACCGGTACTGGATTAGGAGCAGTAAGCGCCGGCGGCGGAGCCTCCGATGGCACAACTGGAGGCGGTGGGTACGAGGCTATCAGCGGCGGTGGCGGTGATAAATCAGGAACACTAGGACTGGGATTATCGATCGGCGGCGGCGGCGGAGAAGACAATGTCGGAGGCGGCGGAGAAGAATCCGGAACAGTTGAGCCTGAAGTGTCGCTGGGCGGAGGCGGAGGAGCGGCAGCTGCGGCGGAGGATTCAAATTAGTAGCAGTAGGATTGGGAGTGTAGGTAGAGCTTGGATTAGGGTTTGGGGAAGGGAAAACAATGGGTGCTGTCTCCGGGCATGAATCGGGGGAACATTTTTGCGATTTTCCAGAAATTCCATGGTGTTTGAGCAGCGCAAAACCCAGGCCAATCCCAGTAACAACGAGAACAGTGAGTATGAAGATGAAGATCTTGGTTGCTTTTCCGACGTAGCACATTTCGGTTTATCCTCCTGTTTCTTTCACTCTGCAACAGAATTCTGCTCACTTTTTGTAGCTATGGAAAAGCATTTTGTAATTTGTGGGTGTAATTATGAGTTGGGTGTAATTTGTATTTTTCCGTAGATTAGGTTTCTTTACCATTTCCCTGTTTGGGTATTACAACTGTCTGTAGAGCGAGGGAGACGATTGAGGGTAAGGTGGGGAGAAGTGAGAACTGCATCACGTGAACCCCATTCAAGGAAAATGTTTTGCTGTGATTTTGGATATTTTATATTTCGATCCGTTTCTTTGTTTTAACAAAAAAATTAAGGTAAGATAATATAATATGAGTAGTTCTTGTGTGCATATTGTGCACAAAGTTTGATTTTAGTGTAATATTATTTCGACTTGTATAGTATTAGTTTGATTACATCAGAATATTATTTTTGCATCGTATAGTATTAGTTTGGTTATAATGTAGTATTATTTCGTATATTGTAGACTCCATCCGTCCCAAATTAGTTTTCATACCACTCTGGGCACACATTTTATGAAAAAGTGTAATGAGTGGAGAATTGAAGGGTAATTTTGTAAACTTTTATTATTAAAGTAAGGGAGGTGGTTGGATTGAGTGTAAAAAGTAATGACATTTTGTGTAAATATATGAATATTGTGAGGGTGAAGTTTAAGGAGTGATTTTCTTTTTTTTGGAATGTGAAAACTAATGTGGAACAAACCAAAAAGGAAAGTGTAGCGATGTGGGGCCAGCGTGCATGCGATTAATCGTTCTTTGGATCGTCCCGTTGACCCCTTTCTTTACTTTTTTTCTTTTGTTTTTGTTTTTTTGGCTTTTTTGGATTCTCGTTTTTGATTTTTGTTGTTTCTTTTTAGTTTCTTTATTTTCTCGGGTTTTTTTCTCTCTTTTGGAGTTTTCCTCTCTTTGTGCCCTCTTCCCTCGTGGTGGTTTTCTTCACCTTAGTGTGTTATTTTACCTCTTGTGGGTTCTATCTCCTTGTATGGAGTTCGTTTGTGGGTCCCCCGACTTAGGGATTAGGCTTTTGGCGACTTTTCGCTTTTATTTTGTCTTCGATCTTTTGAAATGAGATTGTCTCGAGGTGTAGGGATTTTCTCTTTTCGAGGACGAAGACCGGGTTTCTTGGCAGACATGATTGCACCAGTCCCTCCTCTCCTCATGATTGGACTCGAGCTCGAGCCTAGAAAATAGTTGATATATTTTTGTAATTGTTATTTTATAGAAGTTATTTCTTCCATTGACCCAAAAAAAAAAAAAAAGATTAAAGTCTCTTGAATATCGATAAAAGTTTTAGTTGTTTTCATTACACAATATTATTATTAAATTAATTTTTTAATAGACGAATTAATATAATAAAAAATATAAATAACTTTTAATTTTTGTTATCTCAAGTTAAACGATGACTTGAAATTAATAACCTTTAAACATAGATAATGGAACTCAAATTCAAATTAATTGAGCTATACCATTTCGTAATTCAAATTTTTTATTTTTATTTTTAAGGGGGTTCTTTAGTTTTGTAACATTTCGCTTGTTCACTACCTCGTTGTATATGTTTCCAATGATACACCGATTTAACACACACAATTATTGACATTACTGAGACGTACACACACCATTATATGAGAAATGACATTACGAATGTATAGTATACATAACGTGTATATCGAAACGTATTCGAGAAGTAAGTAAGAGTTCCTGTCAAAAAAAAAAAAAAAAAAAAGAAGAGTTCCATTTACGATCATCAAAGTGTGGATAGACAGATACCTTGATCAGGACATCCATACCATATAAACCCCACATCTATTAACCTATATTATCCGATCCCATGTCTGAAAATCCTCAACCTTAAGGACCCCATAAGCTGCCCCGATCCAAATTCTTTGACGGCCATGATTGAAGAATCAAGACATATAAACAACAGTTTTTCCTTGTCAAACGAAAATGGAGGAACACGTATCGAACATATAAATGAAAATGACACTCTTTTATTTCCATTCTCCCAGGACTCAAGATAACGATTATAGTTCCGTCTTAAAGACAGGTTTCTGAAGAGCCAAGAATGACACAACCAAAGAAGCAATATATGAATGCATATATTGATGAACCTTTGATCTCAGTAAATGAGTTTGGTATTTGTAAGAAGGATCAGAATCAGATAGATCATATGCAATTCAAGGACGAAATACTTACTGATTCCTCCTCCATGAGCAGATAAAGCTTGGGACGATGATTAATGGTCAAATATATTCTATATTCTTCAACTTCAATACTCTCAAGCTTTACTGAACTAGACAAATCTTGCAGGTGTAGGTCATCAATGACGTGCAGCAATTAATATAATAGCTACGCGCCACCAAGTCAGTGAAGCAACTGTAATCATTTTCTGTACTGATTACAAGTTAAGCTATCCAATGGAAAATGATACATTTAAACTTTAGAAGCATTGACTTAAATAACAATTACAATTTCATCTAAATAGAAAGGCGTCTGCAATAGACTAAATAAATTTAACAAAGTCAAAAGTCAAGAAGGGAACTAAATCCACCTTACTTGACCGGATTGAAATGTATCCATAGCTAAACTCCCAAGAACAGCTTCTCAAAGTGGGCAAGCAATCCACAAGCAGTAATGGTAACGGAACTCTTATACAGACAAAATAGAAGTCAAGAGGTTACCATTGCGTGCCAAATTTCTGGAACCAATCAAACTGTTTTCAACATCATGAGTAAACTCTCCGTATAGCAAAGATTCTTAGCTTCAGCCTTCTTAATTGAACAAACAAAACAGTATTCACATATCAAGTCCCAAGTGGAGTGAAAAATGCTTCTAGAAGTCAAGAGCTGATATATGTTTTAACATTTCAATCCAATTTTTATGAACCAATCAACATGTTTATGTATTGAGTCTCGAGCTAAAGTTCTAGTCTTCTAGAATAGAGAATCAATAATGATCAGATTGATATTAGTCAGCTAAAGAACTGCGCCTACAAAGCATTTATATATACTATACACTAATGCATTTCAAGAATCAAGTTCACATTACGAAACTTGTAAAAATCTGTGTTACTCTCTGAAAGAAACTAGCATAGAACCAACCATTAATGCAGAAGACAAACCCAACATTATTGATACAATTTAGATGTAATTCACATAAATAGCATTAGAAGGGGGAACATTACAAATTTCAGTTTTTTTTTAACAAAGAATAACTCATCTAAAATGAAAACAACAGTAATTTACACCACTACACAATGCAACTTCATCCTATATGATTGAGTAATCATAGTAAAAATCAAGAAACATCAACTAAAAAGGCAGTAAAAATTTAGACGTTAACTCTCGACTTTCATAACAATCCTTGTCCTTCTTTCCCCAGCTAAAATCATATTCTTGGAATCAACGTACCTTGATTTCTTGAACAATTTCACGATCTCCCCCACCTCATCCATCCCGCACTCCTCCACAGTCACCACACAAACACCACCACTTCTCACAGTCCTCTCAATCTGCCCTACATATCGCCTCGGAAACAAAGCCCGATCCAAATACACACCAAACCCTAGATCGAAACTCCCATCAAAAAAGGGCAAATTATGGGGATCCGCTCGGCTCACCAACGGCGGAGACTCCACAAGCTCCACCGCAGTAATGTCCTCCACACCCAATTCCTTCAGAGCCTGCACGGCCTGGCCCGGCCCGGCTGAAACAACTAAGACGTGGGACTGATTGGCAACGTAATCTCGGGCCTGGAGGCTTTTGAATAGGGAAGTGTAGGAGGAGACAGCAGTGGTCCAGGCTTTCGTGGACCAGATGCGGCGGTTGCGCTTGTCGTGGGAGGTGTAGGCGCGGTGGGTGAAGTCGCATGTAGATTTGGGGAAACGGGTGTGTGGTTTCGGGTTCGGATCAGACGGGTCGAAGCAAGTTTCAGGTGTTTGGAGGTAGAGGAGAAGAAGGATTAGAGTGGCTATGGATATGGCGGCGAAAGATATCCTGTTGAGGAAGATTCGGACGTGCTTCTCCATTGATGGATCTTCTGGAACCATGGAGTTGCATTGAGGAATTGGAAGGGGATGTCGTTTGTTAGTTTTTTTTTTTTTTCTTTTTAGAATATATCGAATTGAAAATGCTTTTGATTTTGATTTTATTGTTTTTAAAATTTCGAAAATGCTTTAATTTAAAAAAAAAAAAAAAAACATATCACTCTTTGAAGGGAGAGTCCCGTTGCGAGCTAACGTTTTTCTGTTGTTGGGCATGGTGACGTGAATTTATATTTTCACAGATCACAAGTGGTAATAAGGCTCTAAGAATAAGAATTGTATTTTTAATATAATTAGATATATTGAAAGAAAGAACGTCAACATTTATCTCGATCGAGCTCATGAAATAAAATTTAAATATATAAAAGATTTTTAAAATAAAAAATAATTAAACACCTGTAAAAACAAAATAAAAGTTAGGGATCACTTGATTGAAAGTATTATAATTAGTTAATGAGAATGGTAGTGATTTATTATCATTGATGAATTTTAGAAAGAAAGTTAAGTACGAAAATATTTAAGCGAGAAAAAAGTTGAGCGGAAGAAAAATGAATGATTGTAAGAGAGAGATTATGTAATCAAAATAAATTAGTGATTATTTTATTTTTAAATAAATTCTAAATTATAAATATTATCAAGCGTTATTAATGTAAAAACGATACTCATTACCCACTTCTACGAATTCTATCCAAGTTTTAACCTTAATAGTTTAATAATCTGTTGATGAGTCATCATGTCACCTTTACTTATTAAAGAAACAAGTGGATCCCGATAAAAAAAAAAGAAAAAAAAAGGAACAAGTGGACCATTATGTAGACATTAATGTAACACGGTATGTATGCGTTATATATAATGTCACACGAATTATATAATAACATTGTTATTGTAAACACATTAATTTTTGCCCAATTAAACGGCGACACGTGGAAATTAAGTATTAATATCAAATAAATTTAATTATTTATATTATGGGAATTTAATTAAATTAATTCTCAAATTAAATAATTTATCGATATTAAATATACACGTAAAAGCCGAATTAAATCCTACGAATTTTAAATATTCGAATTTGGTGGCAAGAAAGTAATTAACTTACCATATAACGTATAAAATCTCGTTAAATGGAAAGTTAAATCAAATCGCCCCACATAAACAAATCAAATTAAGTAATCAAATCGTATCAAATCAAATCAGTCGACGCTTCTAAGCTCACCCATTAAATCAGTCCCCACCCCACAACTATAAATAGGGTCTTCATTCATTCATTCCACACACAATTTGAGGCAACTCCGGACTCCACCTTCCGAGCTCGCAGCAGTACTTCCCGACGCTCTTCTAATTCAAAGGCTGCTTCTTCAAGCAAATCAATCGAACATCGGCCCGATCCGATCAAGGTGTTCAACCCTCCGATCGAACGCTTCTCCTTGAAGATTCAAAGGCGCTCATCGCGCCTCTTGAAGATTCAAGAACGCTCATCCAAAAGTCTCCGTAAATAGCGCTTAATCCAAAATAAGGCTCTTAAGCCCTTGGATTAACGTTATAAGTCCACCAAATCCACCAAATCCGCCGAATCATCTAAGTCAACACCAATTTTGAAGAGAAGAATCGTAGGATTAAATTTCTAGAGCTAGGGTCCGCTAAAATTTAATTCTGCTCGATCCGATTAAAATCAAATCAGAACCTTTTCGTGTTTTTATAAATTAAATTCACGAAATTTGTTGCTACAAATTCGCACGCCACTGGGGACCGCTCTACCTCTCATCTCTTCTCTCTTCCTTCAACAAATTTGAAGATCATCAACGGGTCCCTCGTAAGCTCTACCTGATTGAGCGCTCATCAAAAACGCTTTCGATGTCAACGCTATCACTCGAAGCATGTCAAGAAGGTCGCAAACTCGAGACCTCTTGAGCAAATCTTTCGATCAACACTCCCGCAAACAAGTCATCCTACATCACAAGACAAGGAAGACGATTCCCCATGCTCTACTCGACTCCCTCGTCGACTCTTCATCAACCTCGAGCATAGCTCGGTCATGATGGCGACGAATGCCTCAAGTTGAGGAACAACTCACACTTGACTAGAGCCATAGAGGGGCTCACACGTCATGTTCAAGAACGGGACTCCCGCATTTCCTCGGCGAATAAGGTGGAAAACGATGAGGCAAGCATAGCTAAGGAAGCGAGTTGAGGGGTACAATGACGGCGAAACCTCGACTCAAGCATCATCCAACCGACCAGCCGATCGCAGGAGTTGCGATTACCACGGAGGAATCCATGTGGAGCAACTCAAAGAGCTTATACGGAAACGATGAAGGATAAGTTCGATGACGGTTCTAAGTCATCCTTCACCTACGCCAAGCCATACACAAAGAGAATTGATGGTTTGAAGATGCCAACCGGTTACCAACCTCCAAAATTCCAACAATTTGATGGCGGAAACTGGCAACACGTGGCCCATTTCGTTGAAACGCAACAATGCTTTGGAACATATGGAGACCACTGCCAAGCAGCTGGCCCGCTCTCTTGAAAGGAAACGCTTTCGGGTACATAGATATGGAAGCTAATTCCATTGATAGTTGGGACTAGATGGAGCAAGAATTTCGACCGCTTCACAAGACAAGGAGAAACAACAAAGCATGATTGAGTTGACTAACACTCGCTGGAAAGAGGAACCTCGTGATCGATTACATTAATCGATGGAGAAATCTCCAAGCCTCACCGCAAAGGAGCATCACGAAACTTCGCACCGAGATGTGTATCCAAGGGATGCAATGGGGTCTCCGATATATCCTCCAAGGAATTCGACCAAGGACCTTCAAGAATCAATAAGAGCTCATGACACGGAGCTAAGCATGATCGGGAAGAGGAGTCGAAGGACCACCAATTTTAGAATATCACGACAAAGAGTTATGTTAAGTCTTTAAAATAAAGAATACATAATGGCATACGCTCACGATAGGCAAAGGGTTGACTAGGACATGCGATAAAAACAATATCCATTCCTCACTCGATGTCTCGGGATATTTGATGAGTTGCTTCGATGCAAGGCCTGATTGAGTTGCCCAGGATGAAACGGTAAGCCGGAGGCGTTACCGAGGATCCAAAGTACTCGCAAGTACCATCGACATGGGTCACTCAATTCGAGAATGCTTTATCTTCAAGGAAAAGATAATGCAATTGGTTCAAGAAGGGGATATAGTGTAAGAGACTACCTAAAGTCCATCAAATCAATGCTCCTTGACAAGAGAATAAACTGCGAAATGCTCATCGACAAGAGAATAAATCTCGAAATGCTCATTGACAAGAGAATAAACCGTCTCGAAATGCTCCTTGACAAGAGAATAAACTGTCAAATGCCTTGACAAGAGAATAAATCATTCAAATGCTCCTTTGACAAGAGAATAAACTGCTCGAAATGCTCCTTGATACAGTGAAAACTATCTAAAGTTCCTCAAATCTCCTCGACACGAGACAAAATCAAGTCTATGACTCTAAAATTGGAGTCTTCAAATCAAATCTCCTCGACACGAGACGAAACCGTCTATGACTCTAAAATTGAGTCTTTCAATCAAATCTCCTTGACACGAGACGAAAGTGTCTATGACTCTCAAATTCGAGTCATGTTGCCCTTGAACTACGTTATGGCTTGATCCTCTTTAAAGAGGTACGTAGCAACTTAGAAATTCTCTAAGTACAGTCATGATTTAATTATTTCATTTAAGTTCTTACACTTAATAATGAGATATTTAAAAAAATAAAGATTTTCGTGCTTTATTCACTTCAAGTCACAAATGACCGTGAACAAAGCACGAGGGGGCATTTGTAAACACATTAATTTTGTGCCCAATTAAATGGCGACACGTGAAATTAAGTATTAATATCAAATAAATTTAATTATTTATATTATGGGAATTTAATTAAATTAATTCTCAAATTAAATAATTTATTGATATTAAATATACACGTAAAAGCGAGAAATTAAATCCTACGAATTTTAAATATTCGTAGAACTTGGTGGCAAAGTAATTAACTTACCATATAACGTATAAAATCTCGTTAAATGGAAAGTTAAATCAAATCACTTCACATGAAACAAATCAAATTAAGTCAAATCAAATCGAGATCAAATCAATCAAGTCTCGATGGGCTTCTAAGCTCAAATCCCATTAAATCGGCCTCACCCCACAATTATAAATAGGGGTCTTCATTCATTCATTCCACACACAATTTCGTAGGCAACTCCGCACTCAATTCCAGTAGCTCGAGCGCACTTGACGTTCATGGAATTCAAAGCGTCTTCAAGCAAATCAACCTGAACATCGTCCGATCCGGATCAAGGTGTTCAACCCTCCGATCAGACGCTTCTCCTTGAAGATTCAAAGGCGTCATCGCGCCTCTTGAAGATTCAAGAACGCTCATCCAAAAGTCTCCGTAAATAGCGTTTAATCCAAAATAAGGCTCTTAAGCCCTTGGATTAACGCGATAAGTCCACCAAATCCACCAAATCCGCCGAATCATCTAAGTCAACACCAATTTTGGAAGAGAAGAATCGAGGATTAAATTTAGAGCTAGGTCCGCTAAAATTTAATCTGGCTCGATCCGATTAAAATCAAATTAAACCTTTTCGTGTTTTTATAAATTAAATTCACGAAATTTGTTGTTACAATTATGATTACTTTTTTTTTTAAATGTAATTTCTAACGAGGATATTCGACACTTATATCATTACTTGCATGGTAAGAAAAAATAAAATGAAAAATTGATAAGATCTAATTCAGATTACATTGACAAGATAGAAATTATACAAGAAGGAATGATACCTAAAGAATATTACGAAAGAAGATCCGTACGATTGTTGAATGATTTCCACTTTCTTTAATGGATGAAACTAATGGGGAGAACAAGTGGAGAGATTTCCAGCGATTAACTAGAAAGAATTCAATCTCAAACCATGTTAATAAAGACGATAAAGATATATCCAAGCGAAGTCGCTTTCTATCGCATTAATCGGATGGCAAATTGACAAGAATAGTACCTAAAACACATCCTTCAAGTCTCTTAAAAATTTATCTTAAACTGCGTAGTCCCTAATCATAAGAAAAGGATAAGATGATCGTTCTTGCTTGCTTGCTTCCTGTTTTTCTATCTAGCCTCCCCTTCTCATTTGAAAAAGAAACTATATATACCCTCCTATTCGAGGGGTAGATTAGTCTTTAAGGTTGGGAATATGTCCACAAACCCTAGACACGTCGGCCCGTACTATCCTCGACAATTGCCAGGATTTTCCAAAAATTTTTCCGGTGTAACAAACGTTGTCCTGCAAAAACGGCAATGGTTATACTAGGTACGAGAGATTTGGAAAGAGACCTCTTAGCATCGAGACAAGATCCTTCGAACTCCTCAAATCGTAACTTAAAACTCGATTTGGATATCTCCTTTCGTGATGAGAAAGAATGTGAGATCTCGAGTCCATCTAAGGTCGAGATCTCGAGATTAAACAACCAGATCTCTTTAAGAAGAAGTCTTCCACTTCGATCGTTTATCCACCTTCTTATCGGTTTCTCAAGACGTGGATGGTGCTCCTCGACATATTAAGGATAAATCAATCCTTTGTATTATCGCTTTTCGATCTGCTCCATATCAATATTAAAAAAACATATTGTCGTTATTGTTTTGGATAAAAATTATATATATTTGCTTCATTAGAAGAAAATTGATACTTGGTCATAATTTACTAGCATAAAAAAATTCAACTTTTGTACAATTGCGAACTACAAAAGATCTAAACAAAAAAAAAAAAATTAAATTAGTAACTATTATTATTTAATTAATTATAATTCACAAAAATATTAAAAATATTTTTCCAATAAATTTCATTTTCTTTCTAGAAAGGGAAAATAAATTGCTTGAAAATGATGTCTAAAAAGCCCTCCAAGAGCATCCACCGTTTTATACTAAGAGATTATATAATTTATTAATATTTACAAATTAACTGTCGAGATAGAATATGCAATTAATAAAAAATCATCATTTTTGCAACATTTATTCTCTGGGTTGGTTCACATTAATTGAAATATCTGTTCATTTTTTCGTCCATGACTTTATAAGAATCGTTTCATTCTTCAATTTTATTTTCATCCCTCACTCTTTCTCCCTCTTACCTCATCATCATCATCTCCATCCTCACCCTTCTCTTCTAAACTCTCTTTGCTTTCGTCATGGGACGAAAAAAGCTCGCGATGCGAAAAATTGAAAACCCCACATCTCGTCAAATTACTTACACAAAGCGTAAGGAAGGCATTATTAAAAAAGCAAATGAGCTCTCAGTTTTGTGTGATACGGATGTCGCCCTCATCATGTTTTCTCCATCCGGCCGCCTCACTTTGCTTTACTTAAGCAATGGAAGGTTTGTGTGTTCTTCCTCGAAGTTATGGAGAAGTTTAATTTTTATTTTATTTTATTTATAATAAGGTGTAAAGATTCAAATATAAAATCGTATTTGTATGAAATTTTGTTAGGTGGTGGTTGAAGGTGGTTTTTTTCCACACCCTGGTTTTAGGTTACGTAACAAGATTGATTGTTTCTTGTTATTTTCAAATAATGAAATGTAGATCCTACCATTTTAAGATTTTACACACATATATTTGTGATACCTACATTGTTTTTAAGAATATATAATCATTTTGTCTTTAGATTGTTCTCCGTTTTGTTGATAGACCTTTTAAAATATATATATATATATATATATATTTGTTGTATTTTGACGAGGGTTGAGGATATTTTTCTCCGTTTTGTTGATAGACCGGATGAGCTAAGAGGAGGGTACGCATATTAAATTTGGTGTGACTTAAAATTGTTTACGTATATTATTCAAATTCACACGTCTTTATATATATATATATATATATATATATATATAGTATTATGATTTTCATGGCATACACTTTTAACTCATATATATTTTAAAGGTCGTTAAATGTTTTCAAATTATTGCATGAAACATGAAAGTTTATGATCACTACATTTATTTATTTTTATTTTTCACGTGCAGGCCTTTGAATAATGAAGAGGTATGCAAATATAAAACCCTTTCCTATTTATCATGACATCATAATTCTTTAAATCGTGCTTTCAAGAATTTAAATCAATTATTCTAAGTGAAATGAAAGTAACTCTTTTAAAAAACTTGTGTTGTGATATATCTACATTTGCAGTTTTTGTCTCAAAAATTGAAACAGATCAAGCATGAGGGAGAAATGCTGGAAAAAATAACAATGTAATTTCTTGTTCTATTTACATCTGTTAAAATTTTATATTCTTATTTGGTGTATCTCGTTTTATATTATATTATTTTTAATACATATCATATGTTAATTGGTGATAATTGATGATCCATATCATTGATTAAATGCCTATGATGTGTATTAGAGATAATAAATATATACAATGAATCACCAAATTAAAATATAATCTAATCTATTCATTTTATCGTGAGAGCTAGCTATAAACTCAATATCATTAATTGTTAATGTCACATTTTCTTTGTTTGCCGTGGCTATATCAATCGTCCGTTGATCATTTTGTTGGGTGACAATTTCAGTATCGAGGTAATATTATGTTAAAATTTTATTTCACATTTATTATATTTTAAATATACTATTCATCATCTTTTATATATACAACTTGTGTACCGTAAAAAAAAAAAAAAAAAAAAAAACTTGTGTACTTGCAATCCACGTGTTGAGTATATATGCGTAAATATTATGTTTTTGTATTGTCAAAACATAAAGTATGTATAATCAAATGGTGCATGGCAAACTCACGTTTGGAGATTTGATATATATTTAGTCTAATATATATGAAGTATAAATATTTTGCTTGAATTTGACGAGGTACAGGAACTTGAAGAAAAACTAGATAAATTAAATAGGCGACAACGCGAGTCGCAGGAGAAAATGAGGTTAGAAATTTGACGAAGTCTGTATTGTATAATTTTTTTATCGGGTAAAGGGTGGATCGAGGTAGTGGAACTCTAGTTATATCACTTCAATCCGTATTGAATAATTAATGTGCATGTATTTTAAATACTATTAATTATTTCACTAAAATTATTAATTTGTTATAATTAGTTATTTCGCCAATTTTTTTTTCTACAAAAGTGATTATTGTGCACAATTACTGCATGTTAGACGAACTAATATTTTTTCATTATCTTTAATTTTATGTTTATGATTTGTTATAATCAAATACTTATATTCATATTTGAGTAAATTAAATGACAGGTGTTATGAACCGAATGTTGAGAAAATCAACTCGATTCTTGAAGCTGGTGTTTATCAGCAATTCCTGTCAAGTGCTATTCAACGAATACAACTATCAAAGGTGCATGTGTGTAACTCAATTAAAAATTGTTTAATTTTGATTATGTTCAATTATACTAAATTTATTTAAAGTTTAAACGTACGTATATAATGGTGTAAACAAATCAAATAGTGAAACACATTTTCATATAAATTTTTTTGCACATTTTGTGCACTTAATTTTTAATAGTTTAATCATTTTGCATTTGTTTTATTTTTCTCACCGAGCTTCCTCTCAAATTAATTTTAAAATATTTAAACTAAATTTTATGTAATACTATTATCTTTTATATATATTGAATCAAACTCAAATAAGCTTGTAGTCAATATAATTGGAGAACAAATTATTTTAATTAATTAATAATCACATTACATCTGTATACGTGTTTTTGACATCAGTCTTTCCTTAAAAAATTTAGGCCAAAATGCTAGGAAACCAAGTTGTTTCTGAATCAGTTGAAAATGTTAAGGTAATATAAATATTTAACTTCATAATTTTTTGTTCTCATATCTATGTAAAATGTTATGTGTCGGTATCTAATACATTCTTTGCGTGTGTACAACTCACTTTTTAATATATAAAATAATTAATATATTTTTCTAAATACACATCTACCATACAATACAACTGTTTTGTATAACTAAACTTTTGCAGAACATAATGTACATATAAAATGAATTAAGATGGTTTTTTTAAAAATTAAATAAATAGTAACACTTTTTGAAACCAAAAATAGTAGTATTATTTTGTCTTGTGATCTCATGATTATTTTTAGCAATACATACACACACATAATATGTGAATGGTACAATATGTTTATATATACACATTTTCATTTGTAGGGTATTGAAACAAAAGTCCAGATGGAGGATTCAACCTCGGTGACCGACCACTCCAATATGGGTATTTTTTTCTTAATTATATATTCCTAATAAATAATAGATTCTCTCTCTCTATATATATAATTGAATAAAATTATATGTCCATAAATAATTTATGAGTTGGTCTTTTGTGCACCAATTGCACGGTGTAATTTGTGCATAACTATGAAATTAAGTGAAACAATTAATATGTTTAACAAAAATAAATATTTATTTTAAATAACTAATATTATTTTAAACAAATACACATCATTTATACAGCATAATTGGTGTATATATTTTTTTAACCGTAGTTATGTATTCTCCAAATTTGAATAAGATGAAAAGTATCAAAATAAAATTGATTTGATTTTCGATTTTATTGGTAATCTTTTAAAACACACAATTAAGATCCACTGAAAGATGAGGCATTACTTTTTTTTTTTTTTTTTTTGAAAACATTACTTTTAAAATTTTGTTTCTTTTTCTATTAATTTTTTTCTAAAATTTTAATTTATATATTAATTTTTTAGGATCAATTCAGTGATGAAAGAAGATTGAGGTGGTTCAGACGTGGGAATGGAAGCTCATCCGCTCGTGTTATAATTGAATTATTTTATTTAATATATCGAAACTTCCTATAATAAAAATGAATTATTATATATATAATTTTTTTGGTAACGATTGAACAAATTATTGTCTTGCTTTGTTTTATATTTATTGATGTCCATTTTTTTATCGGAAAAATATATTCATTAAAGAATATGTGGCATAAGAAGTACCAAAATAACAGTGAGTATACCTATAAATTCTCTAAGATAGTTCTCGGATCACTCAATCAATCATTAAGAGCATAATTACAAAGATTCGGATAAATATTCATCACCCAACTCCACAACCTAATTTTAATATCCGCAAAAATTTCCTCCCATCTAAAAGTCTTATTGTCAAACACAAGCTCGTTTCTACCCCCACCAAATCCTCCAAATAACACACACCCATAACCCGATGGCAAAACGTTTTCCTTTTTCCCATTAAAAAGACCACGCATAAAAGCCAAGTGATCACCTAGATTATTTGGAATAACAGCAAGGCATTCCATCCAGTTGAAGATAGCCACTGCCCACTGTATCATTTCATTCCATGAACAAATATTGAGCAGACTCTTGCATTGACTTGCAAATTGGACAAGTACTCAGGTTGTCGGAATCTGTGATAACGCTCCGCCTCCTCAGATTAACTCGTGTTGGCTGCCTATTGATGTCCATTTAGTTTGAATTTCATAGATGTTATCTATACCTATATAATAACAAAATGTTATGCCAATTATAGTAACTTTTTCTATAACCAAAATCTAATTACTAAATTTGTAAAGAACTGTTATAATCTTTTCATTTAATTTAGTAATTAAATCTATCAAGTAATCAACTTCCTCCACCACCGAAAAATTGATATACATTATAATTACATTAAATACACCACTACCCAATTGATATCTAATAAAAAAACCAACTTTGAGACACTTCATCTTCCTGACGATGCGCATAAATTTTGAAATGAAATTCATTCCAACCATTTCACCAATGAAACTCATTCTAGACATTTCACCATTTCAGTTGAGAGCCTAGAATGTTATGGTATCTAACTTTTGTAACATCACAACAAAACCTTAAAGTTATGTCCGAACACATAATTTTCGATTGTATGTAAATCAAATGATTTATCTATTCTTCTAAGCTTCATTAACACAAATGTCACTTTTAAAAAAATGATAGATACATCATCTTCATTAAATTATATCGTCAAAAGCGAGGCTTCATGTCGGAAAAACATTTACACAAACAAGTTGAAGTTCACAACTATCACCTTTGGCACACCAAGTAGCCAAAATATTCTTCAATTAGATAAAATAAAGAGTTGTGTTACATTTTTCTTTTTTGGTTCAAGATATATACACAATTTTTCAAATCTTCATCTTAACCAAGATCAGCAAGTACCACGCATCCACTTCAATAGTGAACAAAACATGGAAAAACAAACCCTGTTTTGAACAAAAATTAAAAAAATTGCAAAAATAAGATGGAAATAATTTTGAAAAAATCAGTTTTGAAAAATGCAATATAATCGAACATTCAATTTAAATCAAATAATACACTAATTTTTGGATTTAAATTTCTTTGAAAAATAGAATATTTAAAAAAGAATGACTACTTATAGGTAGTGGGGAGGGTGGTGGCGGCACCAAGAGTGAGGCGGTAGTCGGTGGCGGCGTAAATAGCGATAGCGGTGTCAAGTGAGCGGTGACAGAAGTGGCGGTGGTCGCTAAACGGCGATCACAAAGGCACGGTAATCGCGAAACGGTGGTCGCAAAGGGGTGGTGGTCACAAAGGAGCGGTTGCAAAGAGGTCGTGGTCGCGAAAATAAAGGTTAGCAGTGGTGAGCTACACATAATGAGAGAGGTGAGAGGAGGAGAGTGGGCGGCGCCACCGCGCGTGGAGGAGGCACCGTATCGCCGAGAGAGAGAGAGAGAGAGAGAGAGAGAGAGAGAGAGAGAGAGAGAGAGAGAGAATGGCAGGTTGTGAAAATGAAATGGATAGGTGAGTTGACAAATAATAGGTTTATTAATGTTGGTGTATTAATAAAATGATGAGACTATGTTTTTGTTAGCACACCTTATATACACCCACATTTTTGTTAGCACACCCTATTTAATTTACAGCTCAATATGTTGGGCTAATTTATTTTTTTATAGGCTCGTAGCATATGCACCGCATATAGATGAGTACGCCCACATTAGATCTATTTTCGACATAAAGTTTTAGATCCAACTTAACTAGATAAAGATCAATATTGTTCGACAAACACGCTGTAAACAATGAATCAAACAATATGAGGAAGACAACTTGTATAAAACCGTCTCATACATGAGATCTAGTCACTTTTTAATAAATTGTTATTACTTTTTAAAAAAAGTGATACAAATTAGTATAAAAGTGATAACAAATTGAAAGGTGATAACAATTTATAAAAAATTGATAACAATATATTAAAAAGGGACATCGTCTCATGTTCATCTCAAGCATGAGACGGTCTCACACAAGAGTGCCCCTATGAGGAAATATTCAAAATAATTTGAAGAATCGAGATAATTCAATTTTCACTAAACATTTTATAGTGACACTTCTCTAGGTATTTCAACTTCTTAAAAAATATAAAATAAAGTTGTTTTTCAAGAAAGTATATGAACTAAATTGCATCCATCTTTATTATAAATTCTTAAAATTCAATTTCCAAAAATTATAAATGTATATGAACTAAGTTGCTTTTATAATACACCAATTTATTAATTTATAATATATAAATAGTAAAAAAATTTAAAATATAAATTATTATAATTTACATCCGTGCATCGCACGGGTGAAATACTAGTATATACTAATTGAAATATGTTTTATCTATCCCACAAAAATAAGTATATTTTTCTTTTTAGTTTGTTTAAAATTACAACCATTTTTTTAGGAGAGTGTAAATTTTTTTAAATATCCCTCCCTCTTAAATGTACGTTGAGATTAATTATGTTTGTCATTTAAGGGCATACCAGAAATTTGTTAGTAATATCCAATTTTTCAAACAGTGTTTATGATATTTATTATCTGTGTTAAACTCATACTATTTTATTGAACAAATAAAATACCAAATATTAATTATATTTATAAGTTAATCCCACAAATGATACAAGTCTAACTAATTTTTGTATAAAAATAAAAACATAAAATACTACAAGACCACTGATCGGTTTAGAGACCGTAACTCATTAAAAATCTTGTTATATAAGGAAAACTCTACATTAGAGAAATACCCTTTATTAAGAAAAAGGAAAAATTTCTCTTTAAAAAATCAACAAATACATAAAAATTCAGTAAATATGTCCTTAACAAAGCTAAGAATAAATTTGGAAATTTTATTCTACACAAAAAATAGTTCTCACCGGCAAAGAACGACCGCAAGTTATCCATGAAATATCGAGTTATAAACCTTGTTAAAATTACATCATAATACGATATAAGTGTGTGTATATATATAGTGTGAGTGTTCTCCTTTGCATGTTTAAAAATTACTCATACTTTATAATGAAATAATTAATACTCTATCTGTCCCACTATAATTTTTTTCACTTTTCTTTTAGACGTCTCACAATAAGTTTCTCATTACATAAACACAAAAACATATTCCACTACACTTAATCTTTACGTTCTCTATTCAAACAATATTACTAAGGGGGTGCATGGTAAAATTATAAGAAATGAAATGGATATAGGAATGAAAAAAGTATGGAATCAAAGTCATTCCACTCAATAGGTGAATTATGGATGACTCATTTGTTTTTGGGAATCAAAGTCATAAGAAAGTCATTCCAAATACACACTATGACTTTTATTTTCATTATTCACCTCCTAAAGTATTTAACCAACCATCCCCCTAAAAATGTCACTCATTAATTAAAAAAAAGCAACACACTTTTTCCCCCACTTTAATTTCCAAAATTATTCCCCACTTTTTAACAAAAGTCAACCAATAATCCACGATATATTAATAAAAAAATATTTTTTTAAAATAGAATGCAAATAAAGAAAGGGGAAAGATATAGAGGGAAGGAGGGAGTACATTTTATTAAAAATAAAAAATAAATTATAATGAAACAATTAATGTGTTTAGATTTTTACCCCATTCTAAATAAAGGTAATGTTTTTCCAAATTTGATCAAGACACACAAGTATTGAATAAATTGATTTGATTTTCAATTTAAATGAGATAATGAATTTTGAAAATTGGAGATGAAAACCCAAATAAAGACGACGCGACGAATATGCATCCATATAACTTTTAAAATCATTTTAGGATATGGCAACTTAATAATTGATTTGATTTTAATGGCATTTTTCTTTTGTGAGAATCTCAGGAGAAAATTATTTAATTAATTTAATTTAATTTCCTGATCTCTCTCTCTCTCTCTCTCTGCCCTGCAGGTTGTTCTACGCACGTTTGTTTCCCTCGTCATTTTGCTGTCCCTCTCTTCTCACCTCCGAATAACATGCACCATTTCAACGAACAAAACTCCCAACAGAAAATTCAATTTCTAACCCGAAACGCCATCTTTTTTCCCCAATACCTCTTCAAGAAAAGCATTCAAGAACCCTATTTGTTTCCCAAATTCTTGGGAGTAAGGGCACCTTTTTTAAGAAAATTCTGGGTTCCATTGTAGAAGCAGAAAATATACGAAGAGGTATAACCATATACGTGTATATAAATGTATATAGCGCGGGGCGTTGAAGCACTGTTGGGAATTTTGTGACGTTGGACCCGAAAACGAATTCTATTAATTTTGGGAGTTTTTCAGATAAATAGCTGAAAGATTTCTAATACCTTTTCTTCCTTCAATTTGGGGAAATTTTATCTAGGGCTCAGAACGAAGGAGGTTTCTTGTTATATGCATGCATAGCTATAGCTATAGATATAGCTATGTGTGTCGCTGTTTGAGTTCAATTCAATTGAGAAGGGCAACACCGTGGCAAAAGGATTGATGATTGTTTGAGAAATAATGGAAGCCAGATTTATGGCATTTTTATTGTTTTAATATGTGTTTTCGCACCAAATAATTCAGAGGGAAGGAAGAAATTAGAGGGAAACATTTTTGACAATGGAGTTCAGGATATTCATAAGCATACGGTACGTAATTTTGATCGAAAAATTACGAGCTCTTCTCTGTATTTGGTGCTTAATTTGCCATGTTATTATTATATACAACTTAAACTTTTGTCATAAGGAAGTGTTTTGTTTTGGTGAAAGAAATTGTTTCTTTATTATCATTTTCAAGAATGAAGATGCATCTCTAGTATTGTTCCTTTGGTTGTATTTCATATTTACTTTGCATATCTTAAAGTGATCTTACCTAAATATGAACTTGGAAATGATTTATACGAGTTATTTCATAACCATTGGCTTTTATCAGTTTGCTTTAGGACAAGCTACACAATTTTTATATTAATCATAGCAGTTCAAGATTCTGTTTGATATCTAATTGTCATACCAGCGTTTCCTTACGATCAATGTTTTCATTCTCATTCGAGTGTGTTTAAAGTCTCATTTAGTATTTCAAAATTCTGCCTTACGTCAACATAATATGAAGGATTGCAACAGAATCTATCACTCGTTTTTCTGATTTTTTCCAGTTCTTATATACTTGGTTAATAATCTAGAAAGTTTCTGATTTTTTCCAGTTCTTATATACTTGGTTAATAATCTAGAAAGAGTGATCAAGCTATAAAATTGGTCGTGTCTGAAAAGTTGACAAAATCACTATCAAGATCCACATGTAATGAGAAAATCTTCCATTATCCGAACATATCATTCTTCTTCTGAATATTTCCTTACAGGCTGAGCAAACATGGGATTTCTGCAAAAAGAGCTAAAGGATAGTACAGGATCTGTTGAGGACTTAGACTCTGCTCTATCTCATTCAAGAACTGTTGTTAAAAATGGTGTTGAATTTGGTTCGCCTTGTTCGACTAAAAGATTTGTACAGAAAGCTATAGATGATATTCCTCCCAAGGAAAAAGAAACTATCTTAAACTGTTTGGGAGAGAAAAACTTTCCACTCCAAGTGTTAGAAGATCAGAAAGGAACTTTTTCCAATCAGTGTCAGAATCTGGTTACTGATTGGGCTAGTATTCCAAGGAGGTACCTGGGGACGAGACGAGCTTTAGGTACTCCTGCATCACCTGCTGATTCTTCCTCAGCACCATCTCCTGAAGCATTAGATACCGATTATCCTCCATTATCAGACGCCAAGTTTCCTGCATCAAAAACCGAAAAAGTTTCACCTGATACATTGCAAGGCAGCAACAATAATGTAAAGTACCTCGTAGGTGCTGTGATTGCAGGTATATTGGCAGGACTTGGTCTTGTAGCTATAGTCATATATCTCTGTGTGAGGAGAGATCCAAGGCTTGTTGATTCCAAAAGACGGGCTTAGAGACGAGAAGCCTCTTCTCAACTTTAGCCCCAGTAATATGTCTGCAGGTATGTTATAATCAAGTTTATTGCAATACTAATCCCACTAGAAATTTCTCATTGCACTTTTGGCATCTATGCTCGATGGTCTTTTTGTGTGTAGTTTAATTACAAACCTGATCCCACAAAATTCTTTTTTGCACGTCTGGGTGTATTATTGGTAAAAATCATTTTTGCAATGACTTTATTCTCGTGGGACCACTTTTGCAATAATACTAATCATGGTTGAATTTTTGTGATAGAGATCCTTTTGGTTATGTATCATTCTTCATTGTCGTAATGCGGATATCCATTCAGGTTCATCGGAAAAGTCTCACATTATGGCTACTGCGATCAGTGAAAATTGCACGGCTTCGTTAACCACTAGTGGCAGTTCACTGGATGCTCATTGTGCTTCTTCTCAAGCTGGAATTCAGTCAATAGAAGCTCATGCTGAAACAGTTGGAAAAAATTTATTACCACTTCCTCCGGGAAGGGTGGCAGCAGCAGTGGCAGTGGCAGAAGCAATGTCATCAGGTGCAGCAGCAGCAGCGGCGGTGGCACCACCCCCACCTCCAGCACCGGTAGCACCACCTCCTCCACCATCCCTCCCTACTCCTGCACCTCCACCACCTCCTAGAGGTGGCCGTAAATCCCTCCTCCTCCTAATCCACCAGGTCCGTCTAGACCATCCCCTCTTGGACCCCACCATCGACGTACTTCAACAGGAGATTCAAGTGTGGGTTCTGATGAATCTGAAGCTCCCAAAACCAAGTTAAAGCCATTCTTTTGGGATAAGGTTCTTGCGAGCCCTGATCAGTCGATGGTCTGGCACGAGATTAAAGCTGGGTCCTTTCAGTAAGTTTTTACTTTGATTTCGAATGATACTTTCATGTATCCATTTGTCATGTGAATCTCTTAACTGTTTTCTGATTTTGCAGATTTAATGAGGAGATGATGGAAGCTCTGTTTGGATATGCAGCTGCGGATAAGAAAAAAATGAGAACAGGAAAGGTTCACCATCTGATTCTGCTCCACAGTTTATTCAGATTATTGATCCAAAAAAGCACAGAACTTAGCGATTCTTTTAAAAGCATTGAACGTGACGACAGAAGAAGTCTGTGAGGCCCTCAAAGAAGGTACTTTTTACCTTTGGTGTTTCTTTCACAAGCATTGAATTCATGAGCATATAGAGTGACTTCTTGGTGGATTGTCTACATATAATCTTGTCCAGGTAATGAGCTCCCAGCAGAATTCATCCAAACTCTATTGAAAATGGCCCCAACAGCCGATGAAGAACTAAAACTTAGGTTGTATGGTGGAGAACTTTCTCAACTTGGCCCAGCCGAGAGGTTCCTGAAGGGCGTGGTAGACATTCCGTTTGCATTTAAGCGTATGGAATCATTGTTGTTCATGAGCACATTCCAGGAGGAACTTTCTTCAATCAAAGTCTCCTTTGCAACTTTAGAGGTTTGTATGCAGATAAAATTTGAGGGGACATTTGGTTTAAATTCTTCAATGGGAATGGTAATGAGAAGCATCAAGATGGGGTAGTGATTAACTTATTTTGAGTCTTATCACCCGTAGAAAATATGATGAAGGTGAACTGATCATATTTTATTCTCATTAACTGTCACAATTACCTTATATTCATTCCCCATACCACTTCCATTGAGGAATCTTTAACCAAATGACCCCAAGATTTTTCGTTGAAAATGTGTATGTGGATTTTATTATTGTATTATGATTACCCCTGAATTCAGGTAGCATGTACGGAACTGAGAAGTAGCCGACTCTTCCTGAAACTCTTGGAAGCTGTTCTCAAAACTGGGAACCGCATGAATGATGGCACTTATCGAGGTGGTGCACAGGCATTCAAGCTCGAAACGCTCTTGAAACTATCAGACGTAAAAGGAACAGATGGAAAGACGACACTTTTGCATTTCGTCGTCCATGAAATAATCCGTGGTGAAGGAGTAAGAGCTGCTCGTAAACTAAGAGAGAGCTCAAGCATGTCCAGTGTCAGGACAGAAGATCTTTACGAGGATTCTTCCCACGAAACAGAAGAGTACCACCGAAACCTCGGCCTTCAGGTCGTCTCCGGGCTTAGCAATGAGCTCCAGAACGTCAAAAAGGCAGCCCTAATCGACAATGATATGTTAAGTGACTCAGTGTCGAAACTGGAGTCAGGCACGTGTGAGAACGAAAATGTTTCTTGAAAAAGAGATGAAAGATTTGGGGGAAGAGAGTGAGTTTCTTGATACTCTTACTAGCTTTGTGGATGAATGTGAATCAGACGTCACATGGCTGGTTGAAGAAGAGAAGAGGATAATGGATTTGGTGAAGAGCACAGGGGATTACTTCCATGGTAAGGGAGGCGGGACGAAGGGGTGCATTTGTTTGTGATTGTTCGTGATTTCTTAGTAATGGTGGATAAGACTTGCTTAAATATGAAGAACTCGATAAAGTTGCCAACAAAGGCGCAAAAGAAAAATGCTGTAGCATCGTTATCTCCTTCGCCGTCTCATGAGTCGTCTTCTGAATCTGCAGGACATCCAGCAACGGCTATTTCCAGCATTGAGGGCACGCCAAATGGATGATGATGAATTCAGTTCAGACGATGAAACCTGATCTTTCCCTCTTCAAGGTAACCCGATTTTTCGTAGATTCGGAATTGAATTTATCTCACACAGAGGTGGGATTCAGCTCTGAAGATCCTCACAATCTTTTAATCTGGGAGGTTAACAGTTGGAAGATATAGAGCCATTTAAAAAAAACACTAACATGTGTGAAGAGTTACTTTGGTGTCTTTTTTGTACAAATATGAAGGAATTGATGAAAAAGTTGAAATGATTTTCCTCTTAGATATGAAGTGTGAACTAGTTGTATGTATGTATATACACCTGTTCTTATGATTGATATGAGGTTCATTAAACCTTGTTTTTGTTCCTCTCTGAAAATCTGAATTGTTCATAGGATGTATAGCAATGTCCAAAATATATTCACACCCGATTTTTTCTCAATACACCCATATACATACAACATTTTTAGTGCCATATACAATTATGAAATGGGTCCGAATGTGAATAGCCCGACTCATAAAGACAAAATAAATTGCGTCATCGATAATAAAGAAACCCTCAAATCCTCTCTTTCACGTAATGTAAAAATTCTACGACTTCTGGGCAATGAAATATATTTTAAAGAGCCAAATAAGATTCACTAGATTCACCTGCAACATATATATATATATATATATATATAGATCCCACATGATGTATGCGTAGAAAATAACAACACTATTGAAGCATGTGAGAAGGTATTTTCGATTAGAAGAGAGCTACTGCTTTTGTGACAAAAATAACAAGAGAGCTATTGAAGACTTTTGGACCCCTAAAAATATCACAAGTCGAACAACTACTCAAATTGGAAGACAAATTTATAAAGCATTCCAAAGCATGGTGGCAAACAAGTGGACACCTCAGTGATGAAAATTGTAATTCAAGATACGACCTTGTATTGTACTTGAATGATGGTGGTTCGACAGTCAATAATTAAATTAAATATATAATAATAATAATAATAATAATCGATCTTTGCAGTAAAACACGTGAATTTAAATAAATTACTAGATTTTTCGGGGAAATTCTAGCGGATTTGAAGCTAAACAAATCATAATGAAAGACGATTGATTTCAAGCCAATTTTGTTTGGCTAATATTTAAACCGGAGCGGCCCACTTGTTTTGCTAACTACCAAAGGGCGTCGTCTCGTCTGTCTATAAAATCTCGAAAACCCTACACTCCATCACCGCAATTCAAATCACAGAGCAGCAAAGACACGGCAATGGCTTCCAAAAAGCAAGCGCTGTCTCGTCAACCATCCAAAGAGGAACAAGAGAGAGAAGAATCTTCCGACGAAGAAGAGAATTCAGAATCAGAGTCCGGTGAAACAGAGGAGGAGGGCTCATCTGATGAGGAAGAGGAAACTCCGGTAAGCACAAAACCATATAAACCCCAAACCCTAGTTAAAAAATCTGAATCGAAATCGAAATCAACCTCCCTAGTTAACGGGTCCGATTCTGACGCTGAATCGGAAGGCTCCCCTCCTCCCGATTACAAGGTGCAACCAATCCGCAAGCCTTCTCCGTCTCCTGCTAAACGCACGCATCAGGAACGCGAAGAGAGTCGGGATGTTTCTAGAGGCAGTAAAAAGTTGAAAACTGGAGAAAAAGAAGAGAAGAAAAGTTCCGCTTCTATCCCTGGTGGGTTAATTGGAAGGCTGTGGAGTGACGAGGATGAGATTGCTGTTCTGAATGGGATGATTGATTTCAGGAAGGTAAAAGGGAATGATAACAATTTTGAGGAAATTTACAATTTCATTAAGGGAAACTGCAGGGAGATTTCAATAAGGAGCAGTTGAGGACCAAGATTAGCAGGATGAAGAAGAGGTTTTTGAATGCTTTGAAGAAGAGTTCGGATCCTGTTTTTCCAAGCCACATGATGATATGGCGTTTGAGCTTTCCAAGAAGATCTGGGGTGATGTTGCTGCTAATGGCTCTGTTGCTGTCAAGAACGCCAAGAAAGAAGCAGTGAAGGCTGAAGTGGAAGAGATGGAGAAAAATGATGCTGAAGAGAGAGACTTTTGGTCAAAGTATCCGTATTTGAGCTCATCGTTTCTTAACATGAGAGCGGACCTCCCCTCTCTTTCGATTTCAGAGGTCTCAATGGATCTTTTGAAGGAAAATGTGAGTTTGATTGGGGATTCAAAGGCAAAGGAATTGAATCAGAAGTGGAGGCAATTGTTTCTGGAAGAGGCTGAGGTTAAACATAAGATGCTGACTTTGATGGCAGAACAGACTAAATTGGGTTTGAATCAGATGAGTGATAGTTAATTTGCAACTGCACCTTCACATTTTGCTGGATTAACACCTGCAGGTGATCCGTTCTTATTATCGGGATAATGGAGATATTTTTGTTTTCTGCTATTTTTAACATGTTCATTGTTAAGTTATATCGTTTTGTGACATATTCAGTTATAAATATGCTTACTATGGATGCTCTGCTTCTTGTTCCATCCATTTTTATTTTACTGCTGATTAATTAGTTTTTGTGATGAAATTACTGAATAATGACATTACTGTAAAAACCTCACTAAAAACTCACAATGTTGATGGATAAATATTGAATCTTGACGAGTTCTTGATTGCTAGATTTCTTGAAAATGTCTCCATGGAAAAAAAAAAAAAAACGATCACTGTGTAATTACAACAGACTAGAGAGGTAGAAAGCATGATTTTGTTGAATGGCTTTATGTATTCTTGCTTTTGTATCAAGAAGTCATAAACTTGCTGAACTTTTTTCTTTTCATCAAGGATTACTGTTATATTGATTTTGACTGTCTTCTTAATTTACGTTTCTAATCGTATTAAATGACATCGTTAATCAACTAGTGGAACACAATATGAAATAATTATTGATTTATATTATGACAGTGACATAATCTATAAGTTCAATAGTTCCTTACAGCTATCAAAAAGAACTTGCAACAGCATGAGTAAACTGAGAAGCTACAAAATATCACTACAATTTAATAATTATAATATATAAATAAATTAGCCCTGGTAATTCTAGATGCACCTATTTTTTAATGCTCTGTTTCTTGTTCCGTCCATTTTAATTAATTGAATTTTTAGGATAGAAATACTGATTAATGTCAAATCCCCGAAAAGCTCACAATTTACATGGATAAATGTAGAATTTTGATGAGTTCTTGATAGTAATGCTTCTTCAAAATGCAAGACTCCATGGAAAAATTTCACCCTGGTGTCTTTGTTAAATGGCTCTATACATTCTTGTTTTTGTATCAAGAAGTTTTAAATTTGTTAGATTTTGACTGTAATTAGGATTCTGGATCTTATTTTCAATTTTGCTGGCTTTATACCGGTTAAATGGATAATGTGATCTTTTGATGTTCTTATTTTCAATTCGCATTTCGTCTTTGGATGATTCTTGGTAAAAGCTTCTTTTGTCAATGGAGGGGTGACTTTATTTTGCTTTTATTCCAAATTTTTTACCTTTTTTTTTTATTTAATTGATCTTTTAATTCTTGGCATAGAGGAAGAAGAAAAGTAGGGTATAAACCAACTAAGTAGTAGCGTGGCTACTGCAAGTTAGGCATCTTATGTAACATGGTATAGGAATTATGTCTAGCGCATGAGGTTTTATCAAGATTCTTTAACAAATTAATATATTAGAAGCAAATTGATTTACACAAGAAAATTAATTTGGAGAATTTTCATTATAACAATCCTTAGTTTTGTGGATTTTTTCTTCTAAAATCTGCAAGTAATTTTATTATTTAGTCATGGTGCAGACTGTTAGATCCAACATTAATTTCGTCTATTAAACAAAGTAGTGGAGTCGGAGCCATAAATTTAAGTTATATTTAACTTGACGGTGGTCAAGTCACTTAATTTGGAAAAAAAAATCCCACAATATTTGTATCAATAAACGAAAGTGAATGGCAATGTCAATAAATGTTTTTGATTCTAATTTTCTTTAATATATTTTACTTTCCCCTAAAAAAGTAGTTAAGAGCCTATCTTAACCCCAATTTTGTTCTAATCTAATCTTATTAGATCTGATGTTATGCTTATGAAAAAAATCAAGTAACGTAAATTAAATCAAAACATCTGGTTAATGGATCGAGAGGTATTGGTTCAGTCAGAATTCATAAACAGATCTGGTAATGTTTTATGGATAAGTCAGCATTAGAATCTGAATCATAGTTAATTTGCAACTGCAAGTTAACGTATTTGCTGAAATTAATTACAAAAATGGAGTTTTTTTTTTTTTATGTTTTCTGCAATTTTTTAATATTTTCATTTTTAAGTTATGATACTTTTTGTGACAAATCCAGTTATAAATATAGCTCTGTTTCTTGTTCCATCCATATATTTTTATTTGGCTACTGCTGATCAATTAGTTTTTAGGATAGAAATGCTGATTAATGTCAAAACCCCAGAAAGCTGACAATGTACGTATGTGGATAAATATGGCATCTTGATAGCCAGACCCCATAAATGTAATCAAAACAAGAGAATACACCACACCATAAATACGTATTGAAATATGGTAAACATACAAATGAATGATAGGCTTGCGATTGCGACAACATGAGGAAACTAAGAAACAAGTAACATTAACTGAGGCAGGCAATTCAGTCAAAAATCGATCAAAGATTAATTAAATTGGGAGAAAAATTAATGCGGAAGAATGAAGAAAATGATATTGTAGTACGATGCTAATGAAGCACAGCAGTTGAGGTGACATAATAAGCAACTGCAAAGAGGGAATGGACCATGCAGAGAATGCCTCCAGTGGATAAGAGATGGTGGTGTGTGAAGCCACATGATGCTCTTGATTTGTGGTTTGATTTTGTCCCTATTACCAGCATTGACATGGCCACACCTAGGATGATCCTGAACATGATGTTTTTAATATTCACATGCAACATTAGTCGGCTTGAGCTCAATAAGTAATCAAAAGTGTCAGAATTATACCATGTGAAAACTAGGCAGGCCATAGACAACTTCTTGCTGGGAGCTGCTTTCTGCAATTCGTCTCGACTAAAATTGCAGCAACCTCCGACCAAATTGACAAGAACGTGAGCTGCACCAAGAAGAATTGCTGCGAATAAACCGAGCACAAATGCGTGGTGGCTCGGGTCTTTGCACTCGAATAGCCACACCCTCACATGCTTCTCCTGATCAAAAAGACAACGCTTAGAAAACACCACACGACCAAAGACAACGCTTTCGACTTCTGTACTGATATCAAGTACGCAATAATTACCTGGTTTTGTGCTGCTTCAGCTTTGATCCCAAGAATTCCAGCTGTGACATCCAATGCCACAATCAAGAAACATGCAAAAATGCCAATCATTTTTTCATTTTTTCTTAGTTATTTTGTGTTAACAGAAGAGAACTAGCCCCTTTCTTTTATTGAGAAAATATGTAGATTAGATCATTTTGAATATATATATATATATATATAGAAGCATGGAAGTAATTATTTATTGTATATATTGTTGGATGATTCTTGGTAAAAGCTTCTTTTGTCAATGAAGGGGTGACTTTATTTTGCTTTTATGCCAACTTTTTTTACCTTATTTTCTTTTAATTAATTGGTCTTTTGATTCTTGGCATAGGGGAAGAAGAAAAGTAGGGTATAAACCTAACTCAGTAGTAGTGTGGCTACTGCAAGTTAGGCATCTTATGTAACATGGTATAGGAATTGGGTCTAATAAATTTGATTAAATTAATTTATAGAAGAAGCAAATTGCGTTACACCAGAAAAGTAAATTTGGAGAATTTTCATTATAACATTCACTAGTTTTGTGGATTTTTTTCTATAATTTGCAATTTATTTCATTAATTGCAAACCATTCATTCTTGTTTAATAGGTAGGATTCTAAATTAACCCTGATTCCTTCCTAATCTCTAATTTAAATATTTTGAGAAAGTAAATATTTTCTAATCCCATAAAAGCTTTTACACTTTCTTTTTTTTCGTCCGTCCCAATATAAGTTTCACACCCTTAAAATTGAAAACCTTTTATAAACTCAACCTTCACAATTTTCACTAATTTATACAAATGTCATTACTTTTACTCTCACATACACATATCCCAATAAAGTTTTTTTACTTTATACATAAAAGTTTATAAATTTATCCCTCAAAACTTCAATCATTACTCTTTTTCTTAAAGTGTGTGCTCACCTACATATGAAATCTTTTCCGGACGGAAAGAGTTGTTAGAATGATAAAGATTTTTCAGAATTAATAGATTATTATTTTTATATTTATGTTTTTTACGCACACATATTATATATATATATATATATATATATATATATATATATATATATATGAAATTTATTTTAGTTTTTAGAATGTTGTTGTAATGTCTTGTTAAAAACTCTACGAATATAAAAATATAATTAAACTGATTTATATTTTAAATTACATCAATATATATTATACAATTCATTGGAATTAAGCTTATTAGCTCATCTTTTATATAAATTTATACTAAATAAAATAAAAATATTTTAAATCTACAACTAGATATTATTATTATAATGGAAATATATAATTTTATTTAATATATATATATATATATATATATATATATGTGTGTGTGTGCTCCAATTCAAATCACATAATTTGTCAGTCTTGCACCGACTAATACTATTTAAATCGTAAAATTACCTATTGTTATAATATAAATATTTTTTAATATATATATGCGCTCAACCAAGAAAACAACTAAATTACTTATGTGTGAAATTAAGAAAATGAAATATGTGTATGACAATTTAATTATTTTTTTATCGGTAAACATGACAATTTAATTAATTAAAAATAGAAAGATTAAAAGTTTGTAAACTAAAAAAGTCTGGCAAATTTGCATTATTTAACAATAAAGATGTTTTCTATTTTTTGATATAAACATTTCTCAACAATAAAACAAAAAACTTACAAATATCAACAAATTATGCAAAGTCAACAAACACACAAACTTTCCCGTAAAAAAACAAACACAAACTTTTACGGACATACCCAACAAAGATACTTAATTCAAATGAACAAATCGTGCAACTAAATTACTTAGGTGTGAAATTAAGAAAATATGTGTATCTATTTATACATGACAATTTAATTAATTAAAATAATAAAAGATTAAAAGATTTAAATTTTCAAATGAAAAGTCTTTAAAATATTTCTCATTTATTTTCCTAATGTATATATTAATTAATTAATAGGTAATTTATTAAATATGGTGTCAAAATTTTCTTTCTATATTTAATATAAGTTTTTGTTATTATATACACTCAATCCAACCACCTCTTTTATTTTAATAATAAAAGTTTACAAAATTATCTTTCAATACTCCACTCATTACATTTTTTTAAGACAAATTCTTATATGAAATATTTCACGGATCCTAGATCCGTGAAATAATCCATATCTAGATCCAAATTAAGAAATTCGCGGATCCTCGCGGGCGGAGCGGGTTTAATGGATATTTCCAAAAAAACTCGCGCAAGGGTAAAAAAAAAAAAAAATTCGCCCGCGTACTCAGGTGTGTTACTATTAGGTTAAACATGTGTTACTTTAACAATAATTATGTGTCACTATAAAACAAAAACTGCATATTTATCTAAAAATAATCTCCTGAATGCAAAAATAAAAATGAAAATGGTCAAATAAATCTCTAATCTAGATATATGTGTGAATCAAATAAGTCTTTAATGTTCGACAACTTTATTCTTATTAAAAGAGTGTGATTTTATTAAAATGATGACTTATTTGATCTCAAATATTAAAGAGAAATGATTTTAATGTTTTAAGAAAAAAATCATGGGTCTATTTGATTCTCAAGTATAAGATTTGAGGTAAATATGTGTTATCAGAAGACAAATATGTGTATTAAACTCGTGCAAAGTTAAAAATAAATTTTTACTCTCAGATTATGTTATTATTAGGTCAAACACGTGTTACTTTATGATGAAAAATGTGTTATTAATGAACAAAACCAATACAACACATGGATAAATATTTTATTCTTTTAAGGACTAGTAACACGTACTTACCCTTTACATAAAGAACACATATTTGTTCTTGTTACAGAACACATATTTTTGAAAAAAATATGTTACTATATGAATACAAACGTGTTATCAGATAGTGAAAGATGTGTTACTATGTGGGAAAAAAAAGTGTTACTATATGAACACAAACGTGTTACCCTATAGAGAAATATGTGTTACTATATGAATAAATCGAATGTAGTAACAATAGCTATGTAAATTAATTCCAGCTTTTTTAGAAAAACAATGTAATCGGTAACAAAGACAATCTAAACAACAACACACTTCAATTTGATATTCGTTGATAAACTTTGTTATTATTTTGATCAGATTCGTAGCAATTATTTGACATTTTTCAAAAAATTCCTCCATATCTTCTCTTTTTTCTTTTATATCTCTCGTGTGTTTCTTTTCAATTTATTGTCTTCAAGTTGATTTCACGTTGTTTTCGTCGAATTCTCTCGTTAAATCATCTCCTAATCAACAGCTTTCAGATTCTTTTTGATTTTCTCATGCGAATTCTAAGCGTACCGCCATTGAGAACTCCAAGCAGAGAGAGAGAGAGAAAAATCTGCGTGTTTTTGATTTTGGATCCGATTTTACAAGATGACCCGCAAGTTTTAGATTTTTCCTTTTTTAAATAATATTTCACGGTGAAATATTTTACAAGAGAGTTCCTCTTTTTTAAATGTGTGCTGGATTTATGAAAACTAATATGGGACGGAGGAGTATGTATGTATAGATTATGATTGATAAAAAAAAAAGTCAATTCAAGTGAAATCATTAAATCATCTGGTTAATGGATTCGAATTAAAAAACACGATCCCAATTTGGGAAATTAAATGTGTAGGATATATTTTCCTTTTGATAAGATTTATAGATCGGCTCAATTTCATTTACTCTACTGGAAATGGAAATATTAACGTGCACCAAATAAAAAAATGGGTCCGGCTAAATACATATTCATTTTTAATAGATACACATACCCAATAGATTAACTCCGCATATTATTCTAATTTTATTGATACACTTTCCTTGCATTACCTATAATACCCTTGCTATAAAAAAACACTCAAAATTACCACAGTACATACACACACGTAATACATCGCAGAATGCGTGAAAAAGGCAAAGCGGCGCCGGAGAAGAAGGGTTGTGGCCGGCGAACTCAACGGCATCATCATGGATAAACATCACAAACCCACCGAAAACGATTAGTTTCGGGCGTGTATTTTAGGGTTCTTTGATTAATATCAATTGTATTTTAGATTTTTGAATCGATAAATAGGTATTTGGGTTATTTTTTTGAGTTTGATATGTTCTATACGAATGTTTAGGGTTCTTTGTTTAATATCAATTGTATTTTAGGGTTCTTTGTTGGAAATAGATTTTAGATTTTTTGAATTTGATAATAGATATTTGGGTTGTTATTTTGTAGTTTAATGTATTCTATACTCTAAATATTTATTTTATTTCGATCATTATTGATATATCTTGTCTTGGGTATTTGTTGTTTAGCGCGAAAACGTTTCGAATTAATAATTTGAAACAATTGAGCTCGAACACTCGGTTTGCGTTTATGTCATTCAATTTCGGTAAATTGTTGCGAAGTTGAAGCAATAATTCGAAACATGTTGCCAAAAGTGAAACAATATTTCAAAATATGTTGCCAAAAGTGAAGAAATATTTCGGTAACTTGTTGTGAAATATTTGCAATATTTCAACAGACCAGTTCGAAAGTAAAATGTCGTGAAAATTTGAAAAAATACGCGAAAGACTTATACTACCATACACATCCTATTTTTAGGTCTAAACTATCGTATCTAATATCCAATATATCAAAAATACACATATTAAAAGAAGTACAAAAATGATGATCTTAAAAATGGTGTTGAAGGTTTTTACCCTAAGTAAAAACGGACGGTATGGTGGAGGAAATAATATGTGTATCTAAAATAAATTTTCTTATTTTTTAGTCAGTAAGGGTAATTTGGGTATTTAATAATTACATAAAAATTATAAAATATTTAGATATGTGTATCCATGAAAAATAGATGTGTATTTAACTGAACCCTAAAAAATTTATTAAAAATTATTCATAATTGAAGAGGGCTGAATGAAGCCCAATCAAATTGGGCCCCTACAAATTGAAACTAGGCCCAAGTTACTTCCATCACCATAATTAGTAAAAATAAACATAATTCAGTTTCAGTTTCTTTCCTCTCCCACTCTTCATCGCGCCGCCTCCTACGCCGCGCCGCCTCCTCCTACACCGCGCCACCTCCTCCTCTTCTTCTCCTTCTCCGCGCCGCGCCCTCCTCCTCTAAGTCGCCGTCTTCTCCCCCAAGCACTGTGTCGTCTCTGCCGCTCCTCCTCCGCGCTGCGTTTTCTTCGCCATAGCTGCGCCATCCTTCGCTACCAATCTGTCGTCCTTCGCCGCCCTCTTTCGTTGTTCAGGTTCTATTTTTCTTATATTTATTGAAAAAATATAGATCTGAATACTCGAATTTTTTTATTTTTTTCCCGAAAAAATGTGTTCGGAAAAAAACCGATTATCATTTTTTGATTTTTTCCCCGAATTTATGGGGTTTGTTCGAATTTTTTTCCGAAATATTACTGTTTTTTCGAAAAAAAAATCGAAATATTGAACTTTGTGATTTTTTTTTAAAATTTTTTTGGTGTTGTTCGTTTATATTTTTCGGATTCTTGGGGTTTATTCGAATTTTTTTCCCGAACCTAATGAACTGATTCGAATTTTTGTGATTTTTAAAATTTTTTAATTTGATTTTTGTGTTTTGTTGTAATTTTTTGTGATTTTTTGTTGTAATTTAATTTTTTAATTTGATTTTGTGCTTTGTTGTAATTTTTTGTGATTTTTTTAATTCTCAGAATATTTTTGGGTAAAAATATCTGAAATTAACTCAGTGGTGACTCATCATTAACTCGGTGGCCACTCAGTGGTGTGTTCAGTATATGGTGTTGTATTATAAATTCCTACCTTCGTCCCGTAACTATGTTTTTATATGTGAAAAGTTTTCTTATTAACAAAACTTAAATTAGTGCAGTAGAGAGAATAAAGTGTACGAGTATTTTGGGTCTTATATGAGATAAAGTGTAGGAGGGAGAATAAGTTAGAATAAAGTAAAATTGATATTTTTAAATTTAAATGTTATTGTGAGGGTGCAGGTTACGAGGCTATTTCAATTTTGGGGGTGTGAAGATAGTTGTGGAAGAGATCGAAATAGAAAGTGTGAAAGATAGTTCGGGACGAGGGAGTAGGTTTTAATTGAGTTTAATTTATTTAAATTAATAAAAGAGCAATATAGTTCTTCTATGTGTAATTTTTGGATGGTGTGTTTATTATATTTGGTAGTGTGAGTAACCCGAGCCTTGGAACTACTTCAGATTTTATTTGGGTCTATCAATTCCAGGTCCAGATATTTCGGGTCAAGTGTCTAGTCGACCCAGTTGAACTGGCTAAGGGTAAGGGGGCCAAGGGCTTTTCCCGATTTCGTTCTTCATTTGATTTCTCTATAATCCCGACTCACACTGAAGTCTATTGCAATCCACATGATACGCATTCTGGCAGCGGCCGCATATCTTGCATAGGTTCGAGGTTAGCTTTCTATGTATTCTGATTTTTGAGATTTTTTTAACAGGATATATGCATCTTTAATGTGTTGCTCGGCTACATACTACTGTGAATAACTTTTTCGCGTATCTGTTTCTTTAGTTTAAAAATGTCTTCCTATTTAAGTTAGAAGAAATTCAATTTTTTGATTTATTACGATAGGCCTGCTTGAATTAGTTTTATTCCACTGATCTGGTTTCACATACTCCATTGATGTTGATTGCTAAATTGACAACCCCTGTTGGAAGATATGAATCTGAGTGATGAATAAGGGATGTTAGAAATACGGTGATTCGATCTAAGCAACACTTTTCGTGTAAATGCAAAGACTAGAAATGTAATCCATTATGAACTGAAAGTTTGAGTGAATTACAGGGGAGAGAGAGGGTGTATGTGGAGGGTTCTTTCTCAAAGATGGTGTCATTCAGTAAGAATTAATAATTGAATTGGTACACATCATACTGTATTGTCTGGTAGCACAATTGAGAATTGGAATGATCTGTAGCACAATGTTATGTGATTCCCTGCTATAGTGCTCTCTCTATTGCTGGAATGAAATTACTTAGGTACCCCTAGGTTCTGTTATTTGCTTGGGTAATCAATGACTAGTCGAAACGATATATGTTGGACTTGGACCTTATGTAAATACACAAATGATTCATCATTCTTGTTTATTCAATACTCAAGTGGGAGAGTGGGGCAAGAGTATTATGTGTTCCCATTAAATTGTATCCCTTACCTTGGTATGTCTTAGATTTGATTGTTTCTTTTGTTGCATGATTGATCTGCAACAGAATCCTGTCTAATAGGCTGATGGACTCGGATAAGAAAGTTCCATTGAAGTCAATGGAATGGAAATTTTTTGAAGAGCCGATAAAAAATAGTGGTTCTGGACTTTATGTTGGCGAAGTTGTTGCAAAGAAAAGAGTTCGCAAAAGGATTAAGGCAAATTCCAGAATGTTATTTCCTTCCTCGTAGATCCCTCCTATCTTCGCTTCTCATCAGCGGAGAATGTATAGCTGGTGGAATTGGTGTTGGAATGCTCGTAGAAGTTTGGATCAAAAAAAAAAGTCGAAGGTATTCCTTTGGCTCAATATCCTATGTTTGATTCATTGTGTCCTCCTGTTACAGATGTTGTTTGACTTCAATCCAAATCACAATCTTGAATTATAGTTATTATTCAAATGGAAGTTAGGGTATGTTCCTTTTGGTATTTAGGTGTGCGGAGTGAGAGATTTGAAATTCTGGATGAATAGTAAAAGTGTGTGTTTCTTTTGGGATTTGAGTAGAGTGAATTTTACTTTAAATCAAATCAATGTGTAAGAGTAGTTGATATTGTATTATTATATTGTATTTGTGTAAGTGTGATTGATATTTTATTATTGTATCGAGGAGAGGTGTAAAAAGTAGTTTGTATTGGAAGAAGTAATAATAGGTGTATAGGTGTGGATTGAGTGTGAAATTTAAAGTTGGGTTTTCAAATCCCTAACTTACATGGGACGGGAAGTCCTAAGTTCATCCGTGCGAATCCCCAAAAGAACATACCTTTAATGATTCTTGGACATTCCTATTCATTCCTATTGTTCTTACAGAGGATGGAGGTATTATTTGGGATTTTGACAAAAACTCTCGTGGCAAATGAAGGGATCCCCAGTAGCATCGCAATAACTTTAACGTGATGGACGTTGTCATTTCTGGTCTGGTCTCCTGATCAGTTTAAATATATGAGCCTCGGTGCTGCAAAGTTTGTGGAAAAGTCTGCCCAGAACGTTAACATTTTGGAGGATGGAAGTCCTTAATAATCACGAAATTTGTGCTGATTTCTTCCTTAATCAGTTTCCTTTTTCCAATTTTTGCTTTCTTTTGTTAGTTTTATTATAATTTATACTCCTTCCGTCCCGCATCACCTGACGGCACTTGACGAGAAAATAAGAAAATTATTATTTGTGCTTTAATCAAATAATAAAGTAAGGGTATTTGAGTCCTTTTAATTTTTTCTAATAAAAGATTTACTTAAAAAAATGTACGTACAATTATTAAAACTGTATTAGAACGGTTTTAGTAATCAAACCAAAGTTGTCACTACAATCTTCACAAATTTATCTGCAACATGAAATACTGTAAAAAAAAATTGTCACAAAAATGTTGTAAAAAAAAAAATCATCAAAAATATTGTGATAACCCCTTCAATTCTAATGCATTCATTCTCCACACCCTAACTTTGGATTCGTCTTTTCGCATTAACTCAGCAAAAACAATACATTTCTCTGCTTTTTTTTTTTTAAAAAAAAAAACCCATCAATTTAAAAAAAAAAAAACACACACACACACAACAATTTCTAATTTTAACAATCCTCACAAACAGAGCAGGAAGAGGAGGCCTGGAGATAGCCCCAATTTCATGATGTATTCATGAATACATGAGATATTCTCTTCTCGCCGGTGTTAAACAACGAAAATCTGCGTAGAGAAAATTCCACAAACCACAAGATCTACAACAATGACGTCGTTGTCATAGTTGGAGATGTGCTTCTAGCTTTCAACTTTGCTGATCGTGTTTTTCTTCTTCGATTAATTCTTCAAGAACTAGGGTTTACAAAGGGTTGAATGTATTTTGTATGGTTAAATGTATTTTGTATGTGCCGAATTTTAGAGTTTTCAGAGAGATCATCGATCGGAGAGATAAAAAGTGGGCGGTGATCGGAGAAGTTTCGAGAGAAGAGGGAGAGATGGAGGCGGTGAGAGAGAGAGAGAGAGAGAGAGAGAGAGAGAGAGAGAGATAGTGGTTTGGTTTGGTTTGGTTTTGGTCTGGGTGTATTTTGATAGATTTAAGTATATTAGTATTAGTTGAGTGTATTAATTATGCTGAATTTATTTTATACAAATTGAGTGTATTTTATATGGGCTGAGTTATTTAATTAGGTGTAATTGAATTGATTTTGGTTGATTGAATAATTAATTAGTGTGATATGAGTTAATTGTGTAAGAAAAAGTAATGACATTGAGGTAAATAAGTAAAACTTCGAGGGTAAGAATTATGAAAAACTTTTCTCTTTCGAGTGTGAAAACTAATATGGAAGTGACGAAAAAGAAAGTATGAAAACCGATCTTGAACAGAGGGAGTAGTGGAAATTTTTAGGGTAACATTTATGAAAAAAATTTCTCTTTTGGGTGTGAAAATTAATATGGAATGGATAAAAAAGAAAGTGTAAAAATGATTAGCAAACATATGGTGGAGAATATAGTAGTAATTAAGGAGTACTTCATATCATTATCACATGTCGTATACATGGTTGAAAAGATGACATTTGTAAACATCTTGTTCTCCAATTAGGATTTCTAGTATTACATAATTATTACACTATTTTTATCCGACGGAGATAATATACATCATATGTCATTATTAATTAATTATACACGTGATGTAAGGTAATATAAAATGTAAACATGCTTGATAATTTGTAATAATATATACTTGGAATCACCAGAAAACCAAAATGCTCATCACATTTCCCTCTTACTATGGATATTTCCATTTTTTCAAAATTTACCTCATCATTGATCATATCCTAACACATTGTCATCTAATTACTTTTTTGTAAAATATACTATTTCTAGATCCTCTCATCATATATCTGTATCATATCCCTGTAAAAGATTAATACCCAAAAGCGAAGATGAAATTCATTACCAATATCACCATTTCATGGGAGGAAGGAATTAGGGTTTGAAGAACCTAGCATCATATGATGACGTACAGCCTCCATCTCAGCATTCTTCTTCAGCAGAAGCAACTGTTCCACAGAGTAAACGCAGCAACCTTTCGAATAAAACTGTGTTTGAGCGGCCGGAGAATTCATCACCACCTGCAACAGCTGTTGCCTATTCAGCCTCCCCAAATCTCCGCCACCAACACTCGGTGTACCGCCATAATTGGCGGCGGCGCTCTCACGAGGCATCGACTGCAGCACGCTAATCTGCGCTTGAAGGAACTTGATGTACTTGTGCGCCTCCTCGAGCACCGTCGCCATGTCCATTTTCTTACCCGACGGAAGCAATTTCTCCAAACATCGTGTCTTGTCACTCAGCTTACTTGCCTGCCGCCTCCGCAGCTGCTTCCCGTTCGACGCCGTTCCAGATCTAGGGTTTATCACCGGATACTCGACGGCGACGGTGTTATGAGGCGGCTCGTAGGAGAGGAGATTAGGGAGCTGGAGGTGGAGAGATGAAGACGTCGCTTCGGAGAAGAAGTTGTATGGAGGTTCCACGGAGGGGACGCCGTCGTCGATGGCGAAAAGCGGTTCAGTTTTGGGCATTTTGAGGAGATTTTGAGGAATTTCTTCGAAAGAACCGCTGGTGAGCAAAGAGCGGAAACTGAGACCGGCACGGACGCCGCTGTAGTAAGCCTCATCAACGGTGGCGGACGGAGCTCCACCGCCGACAAGTAGCGACAATGGTTGAAACTGAAATTGTTCCTCCATTGCTGTTATGCTCAGAGAATGAAATTGGATAAAGCTGTCATATACGCTATGCATACACGCACAAACGCTGGTTATTGGGACACGTGGCGCAAGGGGAGCGGTTGGACGTACATGCAGGATGCAGCAGGTGCACGTTTCTGAATTCTGATGACTTTGTCTGTACGGTACACTGTGTAGCGAACGGAACGACGTCGTGCGGGCGCTTCATCTCCTCTGAAATTGATGAGACGTGTGTCTAGCCGTTGGATGAGATTCATCGGATGGTAGGGAATGGAGATGGGATCACTGACGAACCGATATTGTCGGGGGTAAATTCTGTAAATTAAAGCATTACTATTTTAAAGAAAATTAATACGACTAATCTATGTTGGGCGAGTCTCTTGTGAAATATTTCACATGAAATATAAGTTAAAAAAGGAGAAAAAACTTGCGGGTCAAACCATTAAGAACGCAGATTAGCGCACAACGACGACGACAATCTACACAGCAGATACGGCGCGATCATGAGATAATAAAAACAATGAAATCCGACGAAAACAACAACGAAATTCAACTACGAGATCAAATTGAGGAGAAGAGAGCAAAAAAGGAGAAGACATGGATGATTTTTTTAAAAATTTCCAGATAATTAGGTGTTGGATGATCCGATTGATGAAAAACAAGAGTGGATAAAATTTAAACAGTGATTAATACAAAGCTTATGCGAACTTCGATGATAAATTTTTATTTCGTTTAAACCGGAATGAATATCGCAACTCCTAATGCTCCGATTTATTCATATAGTAACACACATTTTTCCATAAAGTAACATATTTTTGTTCATGTAGTAACACATTTTTTTCCATATAGTAACACATATTTCTCTATACAAGAACACATTTGTGTTCATATAGTAACATATTTTTTCAAAAGTATGTGTTACAGTAAGAACAATTATGTGTTACTTGTAAGGGTAAGTACGTGTTACTAGTCCTTTAAAAGAATAAAATATTAGTTTTGTTCATTAATAACACATTTTTCTTCATACAATAACATGTGTTTGACCTAATAATAACACAACCCGAGAGTAAAAATTTATTTTTACCTTCGCACAAGTTTAATACACACATTTGCCCTTACAATAACACATATTTACCCAAAAAATCTTATACTTGGGGATCAAATAAACCCATGGTTTTTTTCTTAACACATTAAAGTCATTTCTCTTTAATATTGAGATCAAATAAGTCATCATCTTAATAAAATCACACTCTTTTAATAAGAATAAAGTTGTCGAAGATTAAATACTTATTTGATTCACACATATAATTATATTAGATATTTATTTGACCATTTTTTCATTTTTATTTTTGCATTTTGGCGATTATTTTTAGACAAATACATATTATTTGTTTGATAGTAACACATATTTATCGTTTAAGTAACATATGCGTAACCTAATAGTAACACCCCTGGGAGCAATTGGAAGCGAAAATTGTATTTTTGTCCTTGTGCGAGTTTTTTTAGCCAAACACGACCTAACCCGACCCAACCCGCCTGTGATCCGCGAATTTTGTTATATGGGTAATTTCACGGATCTTAGATCCATGAAATATTGTATATAAGAATTTGTCATCTATGTTAATTAACATCGTAATTAACGGGAGCTTATAATAAGTCTTTTGTGCACTAGATTACGGTGTAATTCAAGTGTATTTTTATACAATATTAGTTACCTTTACTTAATAGTTGAGATTGTTTTTACTAAATAATAACAACAACTGCAATCTGTTAAATACAAACAATTGTGATTTAAAATCATATTTGAAAATGCAAACAAAATTTTGACAATAGCAATATATTAAAGATGATAATAATAAATTAGATCAAAACAAATACCATAAAACTGATTTACTACTTATATTAAACAAGTTTCATCGTGAAATTAATTTACTACTAATATTTTTTTAGTGAAACAACTAATATCATTTAATAAAATAATTAATATCATTCAAATTTAATATCTTATAATAAAATAACTAATATTTTTAATAAAATAACTAATAAACTTATTCAAATAATACTTTTCCTTACGGGTGAATGTATTTCGAAGTATGAGCTGGAAAGAGAGTTATCTTTTAATCAGTTTTGTTTTAAATCACGTTGATACAGTGTTTCCCATTACTATTTTGAAAAATAATCATTTGAAGATACATGGTAGTGAAACTTTCTCATTTCAATTATCTCAATTTGTCAAGAAATTGGAAATTCTTTTTACATTTATCTTTTAAAAAGAAATCCAACGATACATAATACAGTAATATTTGTGAAATAATTTATGTTGAACGAGACTCAAAATGAAATAGCCTATATAATTTTGAATCAATCTCCTGTAAAATTTACTCGCCGCAATATTATTACATTTATTTAATAATATTATTACTTTTAAATTAATATTATATATTGCGATATTATTTTGTAAGTATAATAGTATTACGAAATAAATATTATGGTATTAATGAATAAGTGTAATGATATCAATTTTTACAATAACAAAAAAATCAAATATTATATTCAAGAATAAATAGTAAATAATTTATATATGTTCGTGAGATAATTTATAAATTATTCAGAAAAATTAAATGGACTAAGTTTTCTATTGATTTTGGGTGGAACGTGACTTTAATTGGTTCTTTGAACCAAAAGATATTGAGAATGAAAAAGGCAAAAAGCTATGCAATATGGGCCAGGCCCATGAGGGTGTTGTACCTGGCAAAGGATGTATAGTGGCCATATTCATTGGATTGAATATGTAGTAGTGTTTTAAATTATAATTTAAATTATTACGGTGAAATTTTCTTATCAAAAATTAATTTTTAAAACGATATTTTATAATTATTACATGAGTTAGGAATTGAGGATAAATCTCATCAAAATAATAATTTCATGTGAGCATTAATTACTAATTAGAAGTTTATTTTCTTCTCTTCCCTTTTCTTTTTCATTATTTATTTTTGTGACAAATATTATTAATAATGATTTGTGATATTAATTATTTCATTTATTATGTTCGTCTTGTACTCGTAGTGACATTTACTGTTTGACACAAATTTTAATGTAAGAGTTATTTAATAATATAAGTTACTTTTTGACGGATAGGGCAATCTTTTCAACTTTAATAAGAAAGTTGTTTAATAATATTAAATTTTGTTAGTGCGAGAAAAAGTAGTGACATATGATGTAATATTATAGTGTTTGAAGGGGATAGATAAAAGTAAAAAAATATTTTATTATCATTTAAGGAAATGATGCAACGAGTATATGACATACTTTTTTGATAAATATCACAATGAGTATAGGACGGATGTAATATTAAATTGTGAATGTTCCTGTGAAATGCACATGGTTTCAGCCCCCTTAATATTGTTTTCAGTTTTTTTGTTTTTAGAAAATCTCAATTATTTGCCTCGATCATTGACTTTTATATATATATATATATATATATATATATATATATATATATATATATTTCAATTTGAATTAAAATTGATTTGCCGATTTGTCAATAATGGAGCTTAATACTGAGTTAGTTTAATATATATTTTGTACTTAACACAAAATAAATATTTTTTGTCATAATCGAGTTCAATAAAAAAACTCAACATTTTTTTGAAACCATTAAAAACTCAACATTTGACGCTATAAAAAGGGTTTTCCATTAAAAACTCATTTCAACAAAGCAATAAATAACCATAATAATTACTTCTCCAGAAATATTTTGTTCAATAGATCATGAAATGATTACAACAAAATCCAAATTACATAAAAATTCTGCCCTACGAATATACAATTGCTTTTTAATTTTTGAGCTGATCATGATAGAAGAATGCCCCTGCTAGAACATAAACGACGTCGGAGAGAACGTCGGAATAGTCATTGCCTGGGACGATTTCCTGAAATCACAAAATAAAATCTACAATTTAGCAAAGCTCTGCCATGATTTCAGGGTAATACCTTCAAATTTCTTAAAAGAAAGGGGGGAAATGATCAAAATTACTCACCAGTAGTTGTAGTCCTCTGCACGACCAAGCGCTGGCGCTGCCTTCGCCGGAGATTTACGTTTGACTTTCACCGTCTTTTTGGTAGCAATTCCGGTCGGCCGTACACTACCGCCACCGCTGTTCACTTCCGTCAGAGGACTATTCTCAGAGATGGCGTTAAGCTTCGGCTTCCAATAAGTTGCCGCGCCGCGGCTGGACCTCACTTTTACTAGCTTTCTGTTCCGGACTACATGCTCCTCCGTCTGGGGCTCCGCCGCTGGACTAATAACTGCTCCGCCCCAACAGGATCCGAATTCGGGGAAAAGCTTCATATGTGGAGAAATGGAATTCCGTGCGTGAGCGGTGAGAGAAATCATGGAGCCATATATAGCAGGGCGGGGGATTTTTGGAGGTAGTTGTCGTTATCTGTGGGCCCATTCAGGATCGCTGGCCAGCTTTTCTCCAAATTAATCTATTTAGTCAAAATCTTTTTAAATGCTAGCTGCTGCACCTAATTTCATATTAAACTCCATAACTTTAATTTGTACTATATACTACTTATCAAATAGAAGTGTAGAACTGATGTCAGGATTTTGGACAAGTGTTTTATAAATCAGTTTTATTATGTATATAATATTATTATTAAATTAAGTGATATTTATATTTTAATAAAATAATTACCCACACAAAGATGTAAAGAAACTTAATGGTGAAAACAAACATAAAAAGTCCATTTGAATTTATTTATATTTTATCGAATTGAACTAAAAACTTATTAATAATCTTACGAGCACTAGAGTGTACATTTTCATCTTCTTTTTCGATATTCTTAAATTAGATGGGAAAAGTGACCCATTAAGTACATTTATATAAAGAAAAGTTTTACCTTTCTTAAAAAGATAGATGTAAAAGTTATATACTTGAAAATAATTGAATAAAAAATATATTTTAAAAGCAAATCGTAGGTCGGTATATGGATGAATTTGTCACAATGAGAGATATATGGGTGGATGGGTTTCCATTTGCTTATTTATTCGTTTTCTAGTAAGTGTCTGCTTTGATCATCGAATTTGATATCTTCACTTAATAGGTGAGCATTTCATTTCTTTAATAAATAGGATAACTTAATTTTTGTCCTAGTGGTCATCAACAAATATAATGAAATCTTTCTATTGTTTTAATTGCATCAAATGGATTAATCAGACGAATAAGATATTCTCGTAGTGTATTCAATGATCACTTTCGGATATTTCCTTTATTATAATCTAGTGTTTTAACATATAGAATTTTTGCCAATTAAAATGCAGCTTAGTTGATAATAACTGTAATATGTTTATTAATCATCAGTTTTATAATATTTATCGCTTTTAAACTTGTACTATTTTTTTTTTTAAATGCATGTCGTTTTAGCATATATATTCATATTTCTCTCTATTTACTAGTCTTGTATGCATTTCTAAAATATTTTTTTAATTTTGCACTCATTTCTCTCTCTCATGAAATATATCAAAAGTAATTGGTATTTCATAGTTGCCAACTGAAAAGGGTAAATTTGTAAAAAAATAAAAATTATGCTTCTTAATTTTATACGCCACAAAATATCAAAAGTAACAAACATTATGAATTTATTCTTCTTGTGGTTTTTTAATAATTCAGAATGTATAAATAAAAAGGTTAAAAACAATATTCAAATATAAGAATAATAATAGTATATATGGAGCAGGATGTAAACGTAAATGACTTGCAATTTATTACAAAATTTTAAGCAATTTGTGATAAAATTTACTTTCTAAAAATCCAATATCATATTTTATATTAAAATTAATAATCTATGTACATGCGTTTATTTAGAGACAATAATCTATATAGGATATTTTGGATGATTTAATTAGATAAAGTAGGAGAGAAAATAAAGTAGAAAATAGAATAATAGTGGCATTTTTGTGATTTAAATGATCTTGTGACGGTATTAATATTATGTGATGTTTTCATTTTAGAGTGTACATAACTTGTTGGAATGCAGACGAAAAAGGAAAGTGTGCATAACTTCATGGGGATGGAGGGAGTAATATAAAATATGCTTTTCGAAAAAAACTATAATATAAAATATCAATTATTGACCCGCTAAGTGTGGAGTAGTGTAGTGTGGTCGTTGACTTGTTTGTTTTGTCAGCCGTTGGATTAGTCGTTAATTGTAGATGTTAAAATGTGTATTTAGACGACCATTATTAAAATAATAATTGCGCTTTGGTGAGTCATAGACGTTGGAAATCAACTTAATTAATTATTAGCCACATGATTGTTTTTTAATGAAAAACAATAAATGAATATGGATGATGATCTATAATTATATTTATATATATAATTATATGGAGTATTATAGAGGAGTATGTACTTATGACTTACGATGTTATTTTGGCTCACTAAGTTTTAATAATAGTTAGACTCGATTCGACCGAAAGCACTAAAACTACACAGGTCCATATTAATTTTTTTTTTTTTAAAACATAGCATTAAACTATGCAATATTCTACTTTAACATCGTTCTTAAAGAAGTACTCCTCCGTCCATGAGTCTGTGATTGACTTTTTCTAGGTTTTTGTATGAGAATTATTTCATAGTAATATATATACAAAAGTTGTTTTATATAAATTGTATGCTAGTTAATAAGATCAATTAGCATATCATTCATATAAAACAACTTTTGTAAACGCTTTACTATGAACTAACTCTCACACAAAACCGCTAAAATCAATCACAGACTGTGACAGAGGAGTAATATTTATAATAAAAAACAAAATAAATGAACAGAAAAATACAAACCTATCATCCTAATGGCAGGGCCCTAAATACAACAATAAAACTCAGAATGTCACCTCACTTTCTAATTTACTACATTTAATGCTAGGAAAAAAGTTTTAGAGTTTAAGCATGTAAGAAAAATCTAGATACATTAATAACAACTACTCATTCATGAGAATTTAGAAAGAAAGAAGTGTTTCAAATTTGTGCCACATTACGCACGGAAACGTCAGTTCATCTCCACCACAAAATACTCTTCTCTACCATGATGTGTTAATTTCAGGCTTTCATCTCAAAGAGGCCCCACATCTTCAGAATTCTCTTTCGTAGGAAATAATTCAGGGTAGTCTATAGTAGATTCTATCTTAAGTTTCATTTTTTATGTCTACTTTATTGTACTAATGTATTATTATTTTATTATTATTATTATTATTATTTAGATGTATGGTGAGTGTGTAAATCGAAAATATTTAACTATATGTGTATGAGAATACACGTATATGTGTTGAAATCGATATTGTGAAATATTAATTGAATCGAGTCAACTTGAATTACATAGTGTTTGAGATAGACCCATTGTGTTTTAGTCCATCTCGAGCCTTTTCGAACTTAATTAAATATAAATGAACTTAATAATATCAATTATAAATTTAATTTAATTCATCAGTATAATAAAAATAAAAGTATATATTTTAAAAATCACATATATCTATTAAAATCTGTAATTAAATAGATTTGATTATATATTTTTATATTTATCTTAAATATTAAGTGGGAAATTAGGTTTATAAAATGAGCTGAAACAAATATTTTTCATATTAAGACTCGAATAATTTGCAAACGGCTTAATCTGATTAAATCCGTGTATAAGATCAATAGAAAAATGAAAGAATAGTTATGATTATGAATTGATGATAATGACAATGTGCCAATAGGGTCCACCAAATAATAAACTAGCTCCGTCAATTTAATGGATCGAACCCATTTGAAGATCACACTTTACAAGTAGATGCCAATTGAAGGACATGAAAATTGGGTCTAACTTGGAGATAATTTAGGGGGATGTTCAGAGTTCGATTCGATTGACTCTCGTTAACTCAGATAAATACTTGAAGTACTTTTTCATGTCTTTCAGAACTATTAATATACTTCAGTCATTTCGTTTAGAACTACTTTCGATTAAACTCGTTAGTCTGAGTGTTACTAAATTCATGTTCGGGACCAGCTCAAATAACTCATGTTCAAGTGAATTTTGATCTTTATTGAGTCCAATGATAATTCGCTATATAGGTGATTGAAAATGAATATGCCCATAAATATCTTTATGACAAAAAAAAGGCATTGGATTTTTATCTTATGGGCCAGGCGTGTCAACTTTGGGTCGGGCTTATTCTTTGAAGAAGATATTGGGGAAAAAAGGAAGTCTTTTACAATACTATATTTGGAACAAGAAATTGGACCACAAAAGTCTTTCAGAACACCATACTTGGATGAAGAAATTGGACAACAAAAAAGTGTTTCACAACACTATATTTTGAAAAAATTTTAGACAAAAAGTATTTCACAACAGTCCCTTAATATTCTATAATTTTCTGTATAAGAGTCCTCATTAACCCATGATCATGTAATGTATGAAAAACATAGTGAATAACTCTATGCTGCATCAATTTCAATGCTTTAAAGATCAAGAAAGAGTACCACTGCTCGATGAATCCATGGTACAAGTGTGTAGTGAGAGTATATTTGTTTGCAGAGCTCGGATCTTTACCCATCTTCCCAGTCATTCTCATCCTCTTCTTCTTCGTCGTCATCAGGGGCTTCTGCTTCTACGTTCAAGTCATGAACTTTGAAATGTTCAGATGTGTTACCTGAGAGAGCATAATTCAGTCATTGTTGAATATGAAATGATACTCTTTCGAAATAGACATATACTTGTATAAGAAGTTACAATTAAAAGAAGAAAGGTTAGATATTGATGTTTTGTACCTGTAGAAGGGCCCTCTTCCCATTCATCATAAATCGTCATCATCATCATTACGTTTCGACTTCATGCCAACCTGGCGCTCAGATGGCATGTTGAGGACCTCATTGGGGCCTGCAGTATTAATCGTCTCCGGTTCCTGTTTTACTGTTTCTTCCTGTTGATTATAGCACTTAAGCACTGCAGCATAATAAGCTTTAACATATTCATCCTACAAAACACCAAAACAAAGTTAGACGACGTACAAGTTGACACAATATAATAAAATGGAAAAACTTGAGTGTAAGATAAGCTGTAGGTAGAACCTGTATACTCTCTTTGTTTTCAATTACAGTTGACTTTTTGTCATCAGTAAGCTCTGAAGCTATTGAACTATTAGCCATCTTTGCTTGCTCACTAGACTCTCCGCGTTGCTCTCTTGTAAGATTCATTCCCTCTCTGATCATCCATGGAGGCAAAACTTTCTGAGGTGTCTTTGTGTCGATTGATTTAACATCTTTTCATCAGTACCGGAAATTGAAACTTCAACCTGCCAATTCAAACTTTAGGTTTCACACATGCAGAAGTTCCTTTAATAAGAAAAATGCCTTGCTTAACAACCATAAGGGTTAAAAAAGCACTTTCATTGACCAACTTCCAGCAGTGTGTAATCAGATTCATTAAAAGCAAATTCGAGCCATTCTTATTCTAAATGAGTTTCAAGTAACATATTTTGGTTTATAACACATGTCGTTATAAAAATACGTACAGAGTACTAAATTTTGCAATCTAAAAAATTAAATTCTTGCATTCTCAGCTGATGCCTCTAATAATTCAGATATCCAACAAATCATTTAGGTTAAAATCCAACAACTTCCAGGATGAAACCAAATTATTAGAAATTATGACATGTATTTTGCACATCTATGCATGCCTAGAATGATTCAGGGTGCATATAGATCCTAATGGAAGAGTATATTATTCATGGAATAGGACAGGAGAGGCATAAGAAATACTGATGGACCCACTTCTTCCTTTCTTTGCCAGAGTAAAAAAATCATTAACTTAGAAGTAAATTAGAGAAAGGCTTAAAGAAAGTGACCTTGGTCTCCCCAAGATAAGGCATAGGAGTTCCACCAAAACCATTCAAAGATCTAGAAGGATCACCATTAAGATCTCCATTTGCACCTCTGCCAGCAGCACCTGCTAGAACTTCCCAAGCTTGAAGACTTCCATAATCAGGTGGAGGCAAATCCTTGACTCTTCCAAGTTGATCAAGCAATGGTTTTAGCTGTTCCTGCACCCCAGCAAACCCACACAATTCATTAAAGAGGGAGCACACTGGGGTGGGGGTTGCACATATATAGAACTTCACTCACTTAGAGTTTCTGTTTTGTGATGTGTCTAAATTATATGGAGTATATTATAGAGAGATAGCAAAGTAAATAACAAAAATCACAGGAAACTACAGTCGAAGAGGATGAGAGGGTTGAGTCAGAGCCCTTTTGGCTGAGCTTATAAGCTCCTTAAAACAACTTATAAGTTGCTAGGAGCTTATAAGATCCCCAAGTGTTTGGTAAAAACGATATTTAATAAACATATAAGATCTTAAAATAAGTTCATTACATCTTATAAGCTCCAAGAAAAATAAGCTTAGCCAAACAGTCTCTAAAGACCAACTGATTTAAAATTAGAATAACAAGAGAACAAACCTCCATCTTTGTTAGCATATTTTTTAATTTGTCATTGCGACATCTGCTAGCATTATCATCTCCATCTCCCAATTCTTGAGCAGCTAAGTTGTCACTCTCTGCCACAAGGACACCATTGCAGCTTTCACAGTGGAAGTACTCATCATATGGGGAGATCAACCGAAGAGCATCAAGAGCAGTATATCTGCAAGTCAAGCCAAAAGAGATCTCAAATTTTTCAGGATTCAAGGGGATAAACCACGAGATAAAATTTAAGTAACTGTAAGAATAATATACCTTTTATTGCAATTTGGGCATATATACTCCTGAACTGTGTTTTTGCTATCCAGTTCATCCTTCAGCTTTTTCTTCATGCGATGTATCCTGTACCTCACCACATCATATATCTGAGAGCAAATTATTTTAAACAGTTAATTGAGAAGGCAGTCCACATACATCTACAGTACCCAATAATCTATCACCGAGCAAATTCATGCTAAAAATAACATTATGAAATGAATGACGCAACGAGAAAATAATCAAAGAGCAACACTAGCAGCCAGTTGAGTTAAGTTAATACACATGATACTTATTATAACCATATAATTCAATCATATAAAAAACTCATGGATTCTCAAAAGAATAGAGGAAAAATTTGTAATTATAGAGTTGAGATATTAATTACTACTAAAGCATGTTGGAATCTTCTAAAACTTGAAAACCAATTCTTAGTTGATTTGAAAAGGATTCATGTTCACTACCATAGATATCTCATATATGATTTTGTTACGTTGGGTTTAGTTCTTTGTTTGAAATAAGGATAAATTGATAACACTGGATCGTGTTTAACTCCATAAATTATACTATATTGCACAACATGCTCAAGCCAAAAACATGTTTCAGAAGTGTCTCACAAATTCTGTCAGGAATTTCTCCAAAATACTTTCTATCAGGAACTCGACCTGAATACATAAACAATGAGTTTTTTTTTTTTTTTTTTTAATTTTTTTCCCGCTTAAATTAATGCTTGGTCATTTTAAAAGATGATGATCATCCACCAGCATTCCTACTTTTTTCGGACTTCTGAGACAATTAGCAGACAGCCTCAATTCTTTTCTCTCTCCCTAATCCACTTAGTCTAAATTCCTTGAAGCAAACTCTTGTTTCTCTAATTAGAAATATCAGGAACAAGACTTATACAATTCAGTGTCATCACGAATATGAGAAAACCATTACACCCTCCCTAGTTGGCTGTGTTACCAGGGCATGTAGTGCTCTTATATTAGCATGTGCTATTACATACACTGTCTAATTAGCTTAGTTAATCCATGCTTTTAGCAAATATTATCAGTCTACAACAATATATTTTCTATGTACGAAGATTTGGGAAGTTATGAACCTGTGAATAATCTAGACAACAGTAGGACTGAGTATGCATTTTAGCTTTTTCGTCGCCTTCTCTTCCATATTTTTGAGCATCACCTCTGGAAGCCACTGCAGCATTGTGCACTTTTGCACCTTTGGAGGTCTGCAGATGATAAACAATATCATTGAGGTAATAAACCTAATACTTACCACTGAGTATGTCAGGTTAAAGTGGTGTAACAAAGTAAAAGAAAACATGAATTCCAGAAAATATATGACATTTAGAAGGCAAACGAATTTTACAAAATAAAAATTATGCTGCAAACAAGAAAATGTAAGTTCTGTACAAGGAAATGGCATGTCAATTCCGTAGTCTATGTCTACATTCTAACTCATGAGATATGCTCATCCATAGAATGCGTTAGAGCCATTTTCATTTCAATTATGGTGATAATTACTCCAACTAGTGGGAACATAAACTAAAGATGTGCCCCCTTCTTTGAGCCCAAATTGCACCTTAATTACATTCAAGTCAAGGGTCCTCTTTGAAATTGATAAACTGGTTTCGATGAACAATATAAGAGGAAATAACATCTCTGTAGATCTAAAAATAAGTTTCAAGCAAGGAAAGGGGTAATCAGGTCCTTGTGGTTCCAGCAGATAGAAACAGGTAGATTACCAAAACAAAAGTCAAGTTTTTGCATAAGACCCTACATGGCAATATTTAAACAGCAGTTTCTTAAGTCAGTTTTAAAACACCATTCTAAGCAAGTTAAAACACAATGCTGCGCTTTCATGCATGTATGAGCTTGTCCAAATGTAATGGTTTCAGTATAAACACACAGATAATTATGCATATAGAGTTTTCTACATTATGTGCATGATATGCATGCGAGACCTGCATACATATATTCACGTGAAATAGTCCTATTAGGAATTACCATTACATTAATCATAAATAGTACTCACTGTGACTTGGCAATCACAAAAGAATAAACAAATGGCTAGAAAATAATGGTTAAGAAAGTAGACAAGGATATAGGCCACAATGCTGAAACAGCAGAATGAACCTCCTTGCGGTGGTCACGAGTGACTAGTTTTCTTCTTCAAAGAATCTCAGAGTCCGACGAAGTTGCTTTGTGTGAATTTTCAAGTCCTTTGCCAAATCTTCTTCCCTAATCCACTGACGTCTAGAAAACCAAATATAAAGTGATAACACATATGTTCAGTCCAAACTATTGAACAAATTGTTCAGAAGGGGAAGACTTAAAAAACCCAACAACTTGGCACTTAATCACACAAAACGATCAAAGTGGAAGAACAATTAATTGAACAATATAAACATAAAATAGAGCTCAAATACTTCCAGACAACAAAGTAAGCAGCAATTTCTTTTCTAGATTGAGATAAAGCATAGTACTCAAGATAAGTGTATACATGTCATGAACGTAATTAAACATACTCCCTCCGTTCCTTCGAATGCTTCCCATTTTGCCATTTTGGTCGGCCACACAAAGCTTCTCGTTTCCTTAAATGGCAAAAAAGTGTCCCCACATCGCCCTCCTTTTACCTTTATTTCTCTCTATCTTTTTCCTTTCTCATCACATCTCAACACCCACTACATTTAAAATACTACTTTTTCTCAAATAGAGTGCAATTCTCATCAGAGAAGCTTTCGAATGGAAGGAGGGAGTAATTTACTGACTCTGTCCATTTTTTCTCAATTAATAGCACACCATGCGCGTTTAAAGAGTAATTTTTTAAAATTTCACGTAACAAACAATGACCTCAAATAATTCATCAAATATGAACTAGCATGAAGTTCTATATATTAATCAATAATTTGTGGAGGAAAGATAGAAAGAAAGTAAACACCTAGTGAGTGCATCAAGAATAACCACAGCAATCCCTCTGTTGTCACTTCTCCCAGGCTTTGACTGGTTTTCACCTTTGGTTGATATATCATCATAGAATGCCCTCGCCGCAAGTTTCACCAATCTATTCATATATGTTATGCAAAAGATAAAACGAATGCCAGTGAACAACATTAAATAAACGAATGCAAGTTATTGTATTACCGCTTGAATGGATCGTTGGTAGCCATTTGCTAAGCTTTTACAGAAGAGTTGAGAATAATTTAAAATTCACTTAACCACCAGCAGTCTGAGGGCCACAACTTTCTGATATGCCGCCGAGGATCACCTACACCACACAAATTCAAATGCACTAAGAGAAAGTCAGGCATGAAGTCTTCCAATCAACATCTCCAGACAACGGCAAAGCAGCGTTTTAAATTGATCTCTTTGCCCTCGAGATGGAGATTTGCGCATAAAGTTACATCAATCGAGAAATGGAAAAGATTGAATATTCCATTATTCCATCAAATTTGTAAATAAAAGTTTTTAATTAAGTCCAAACATTTAACCTACAGGGACAAAGATGAATCCTGAATAGGAGAGGCAGTCGATTTCCCCTTTTCTTTCCCAAAAGGAAGGTTTGTTTCGTCTTCACGGTTATGACAATCAGAGCACCGATGGCGAAGAGGTTTGGTCCAGATCAATGGCGGGGATTTGGGGTTTGCGGAATCACAGACTCAATGCTCCTAGATCCGCGGTGAATATATGAGAATTGTGGTGAGGGTGGAAATGAAATTAGGGTATATTTCAGTCGAAGTCTTATGATCACACTATATTAATAGAAGGAGAAGGGAGAAGAATTGATTGGGAAAGAAAGAGGAGATTTTCTCACGTTGTAGATAGAGAGAGCCGAGAATAGAGAGTCTGGAAAGGTTTAGCTTCATTCCATGTTTTTGGCAATATTAAAAATAAAGCAAATGGGCTTCCATGTAAGAAGCCCATAAACTAATTAAATTAAATTAAATGGGTCAAGCTCTTAATAATAAAAGGCCCAGGTTATGTGCACATCCATTTTGTTTACAACACCCACGTTGTGAAAATAAAAAAATGAAATAAATGTGAAATGATAAATTTTAAATAAATTTTTTTAACTTCCGATAATGTTATCATATTTCACGAGGCCATGCACAATTCGTATGCTTGAGTTGTGTTCTTTACTAGAGTCCAAATGTTTAAATATAGTGTTTATTGTTATTATGTCCTAGATGAATAAATAAATAAATAAGTTAATTGATCTCTATGTCGGATAATAGCTATACACTACTCATCTTACGATTGCAAATATCAACATGTACCCTCAAGTTAATACATATAATTAGGGGTGGGAATATGCCTACGGCCTCGGCCTATTAAAGTGCCTCATTTCACTCGCTTAATAAATAGGACAAGTTCACGCCTTTTAAGAAGCCTATTTAATTAAATAGGCCGAGGCTTGAAATTTTCTTGTAGGCCTTTGCCTAACAGCCGACCTATTTAACTAAATATGTAATAATATAATATATTATATTTTTATATATAATATATATATTTTAATAATTGTGAGATACTCATATATTTTATCTCATAAATTTACATATTAGTAAAAAGTATTAATAAAAATATTAATAATAAACAAGATAACTTACGTCACGTTAATTTACATAAGATTTTGTTATTGCTTTTGCTAATTGATAATTCTTGGTATATTAATTTTATTCGTATTTTGAATTGTATAGTATTTACGGTGTAATATAAAAAATGTGATTTTTTTAAAATTTAATGAAGAATAAAAAGTTGCAAAAGAATAGACCCTTAAAAGGCTTTCGCCGGCCTATTTATTAAAGAGGTCGTGCCGAGCCTCAAAAAACCTATCATAGATAATAGCGCTGACTGTACTAAAAATTATCTAATAGGCTTAGGCTTTCTTATGCAAAGTCCGGTGTGGCACAGCCTATTCTCACCCCTACATATAATGAATTTCATTTGAAGGACATATATTTTTTTATTTGATATATTCTTATTATTGACAAAGTATTTTATGTGGCAAATTTCATCATGGTGCCCCTTTTCCTACCTTTTCATTTTATCTAATGTTTGATTATGTAATGCATTTTTTTTTATGTTTGCAACTGTCTTTATTTCCTTCCATTTTATTTTCATTAATGAATATTATTGTTCTCTAGATCTAAAAGCGATCATAATTTATTATTAATTTAATATCCTTTTATTATGTTTGTAACGGTATAGTGTATGTGTGATACTGTTTTTTTTTTTTTTTAAGGATTGTTCATATAATTTTTCAAAATATGGCATAATAAATAAAATACATAAAATTATACTATTGAATTTGTCATGTTATTAAGTCGTCCAAATAATCTTGCAAAATTTATATAAATAAAAAATAGCACATTTTATTCAAATCAAACTTATATTCAAATAGCACACAATACTTGACTCAATTATTATGAAATCATAATTACTTTTCAATTAAAATATATTACTTTTAATATAAAATGTATTATTTTTTAAATTTTTATCTTAATTAAAATAATACATTTTACATATATTTTTTTAAAGTGATATTATCTCTGTCTCATAATATATGCATCATCTGTAAAAAAAAAAAAAAAAAAAAAAAAAAAGTGTGTCTCATACTAAATACATTATTTCCTTAAACAACAACAAACAATTTTAGTGTTTTTATCTATCTCCCTCAAATGCCTCAATATTACACCACATGTTATTATTTTTTCCACACTAACTCTCTTATTATTCGTCATAATTTTAATATAAGAGTTGTTTAACAATATTTCTACTCCCTCCGTTACAATTTAAAATGCTCAAAAAAAAAAGAAATAGACGTTACAATTTTATTTTTCCATACCTAAAATAACAAAAAAACTAAATTATTACAAATATCTCTTATTTATACCTTATGTCACATAATTTTCCACTATAATTAAATATTTCCACTCAATTACTCACTCCAATAAAATTGAAAGGACTCATTTACCCTTCATTTTACACTTTTTAATACTATTCCATAAATAATACTTTTATTAAAATCTGTGTCATAAAATCTTGGGAAAAACATGAAAATTTGAACATAAAATCTTGGGAAAAACATGAAAATTTGAACATAAATTAAAAAGGCACCTGGTTAGAAATTCTCCTATGAGAATGAAGTTGGAAATCCTTAAAAAAAGAATGAGTAGAGGCATAGGTTAATAAGAAAAAAATTATCCATTACACTATATTCTCACTTAAATAAATAATCATTACCATTTCATTTTTTCTTTTTTACGATTATTTCTTTCTTAGTCATTTTGCTCTAGGACATCAATAATTTTCTTTTAAGTCATTTTTTAAAATTAAAATATAATACTAATGATACAATTACTAAGACGAAGTAGAAAGAAAACATTGCCGCTGCTTGAGGTTTAGGAAGAATAAAGAAGATGCTCTTTTATTTTTAGATTAATAAGAGCATTTTAGTCATTGATGGTATTTTCTGTTGCTCAAGGGGTATTATCTCTGGGTTCTTCAATCTCGAAGAATATCTTGTTTTTCACTTCAGTAGCGTAAAAGTCTAATATCCGTGTTCAATAATTGAGGCATTGCATTTCAATTGAAGTAGGGTCATCTGGTTTTGTTCTTGTTTGGATTTTTATTCTAAGTCACTTTACACCAATGGTCTTGATTTCTACTAGTGTCTTTTATAATAAACGACGACTGTACTAAGGAACATTGATGGTTAATGTTTTATTTTGTTTTCATTTAATGTAAAGTGATGATTGTAAACAAGTTAGGTGTGGTATAGCTCACAGGAACAAGGAAATGAAGGTAACTTAATTGATATGGAGTATCTACCGCGTTTTATGTGAACTTGATCGTGACGATTATTATATATATAGTTAATGCGAAGTTGGCTAATAACCTTTGGCATGCATACTCACTAGTAAAACTCATGATAAGTTGATGAATTTGGAGCATTTGGTATATGGACCGGACCATGTAATTTGATAGGCAGTAGAGTTGAAAGTTGTTGCATAAAAGTTGATTAATCTACTCAAAAAGAAACTTATGGTCGTATGCATCCTCCCTCCTCGTAAAAGAAAAAAGAAAAATGCATCTTCCCTCAATCTTCTTGTTCATGATATTAACGATTTGTTATGTTTGTAAATGTGAGTCATCAGTGCGAGAAATTCATTACGTGATCAGCTGGAAAAAGATTTGAACTTGGTTTTTTTACTCCTGAAGGTAATAAGAATAGCAACAGATATGTGGGTATCTGGTACTATAATAAGTTGGTTCCAAGAACAACTGTTTGGGTTGCCAATAGAGACAAGCCACTTTTGGATTCCTGTGGAGGTTTTGGAATTGCAAAGGATGGAAACGTAAAGCTGCAGGGGCATGGAGTCACGAAATATTCTGACAGAACACTGAAGTTGTTGGATTCTGGGAACTTGATACTTATCGATGGTCGATCAGGGTCAATCCTGTGGCAAAGTTTTGATGATCCGACTGATACCTGGTATGCAATTGAAGGATGATGTGATGTTGACTTCCTGGTGATCCCGGCAAGGGAAATTATACGTTCCGGAAAGATCAAAACGGGTCAACCGTTTACTGGAAAAATGAGTATCACTAAAGATACGTTACCTTCATTTGTAAGCCAATTGTTATTGGATTCGGCAACAGGAGTTGATCAGAAAGGTCAAGTGTTGGTTAAAGGGAATAAATCTATATCATATTCTAATTATACTACAAACACTACTAATGTCGACTCAAGGCTTGTGATGAATTCTACAAGAAACATACAATTTTATAAATTGGTTGATGAGAATTGGTCCTTATCGTGGGAAAAACCTAACCTAAATATCCTTCTGCTGTTTGTAATATGAAAAGTGAGCCAATGTGCCAGTGTCCAAAAGGGTTCCAGCCTGTTTCTTCAGAGGATTGGAAGACTGGACAATATTCAGATGGCTGTGAAAGGGAGCCAAAAACATGCAATGATAAAGACTCATTCTTGAAATTATATCTGATGGATGTTCCCAGTGAGGCCATACCATTTGATCAAGCTCAAACTGAGGAAGCATGCAAAGAGGAGTGTTTAAGGAAGTGCAAATGTAAGGCATACTCGTTTACAGAAAACGGTGACGTCACTGACAGAGAAACTGGTAGATCTGCTCCAAAGTGCTGGACTTGGGCGAATGAAATCGTAACTCTTCATCAGGACTACAATGACTCTAGACTTAATTTTTCCTTGCGTGTACCTTCTCCAAATTTAGGTAATTTACTTCGTTATCACACATGATCACTCCTTCTCAAACTACCATAAAAAGTAAATTGTCATTGTTTACCAATATTGTGTCGTGTCTTTGGAGTTATACTAGTTGCTTTCTTGAGCTATATCTTATGTCAAATGAGGAGGGCCAAACAATCCGGTAAATATATAGGAAGAATTTCATATTAGGGCTCTATTTTTAGGTTTTGAATTTTGAAGTGTCTCAAATTAGAATCTAATTTTTAGTTTTTTCTCAATTTAAGATCCATTTTTTCTCTTTTGTCTCAATTCAAGACCCGATTAATTTATCTTTATTTCAATTATTTTTATAAAATATTTAAAGTATAATAATTTTTCTAATCAATTTTTAAAAAATAATATATTAAATTTAAAAATTAAAAAACAATTTTTTTATTTTTCATGTTTTTTATTTTTAATCAAGGTGATGAACGTGAATATTTAGAATAAATGCAGGGGCAACAATATAAAAAAATTCAAAATATATACAATATATTCTAAAATGTAGATAATAAAAATTATACATAATAAAAATAATTCTTTATACATGTATTAGTTGTGTATGATTAGAAATGAAAAAATAAAAATTAATTTTGGACCTTGAATTGAAACATAAGGAATAAAATTGGCTCTTAAATTGAGAAAAACAAAAATTAGACCACACTTCAAAATTCAAGACCTAAATTATGATTCAACTTAAAAATTGAGCCATAATATGAAATTATGACAGAGAAGCAGAGCTCTAATATTTGCACTAGACGCCTGATTTTAGTTCCAGTCCAGTTAAATGTTTTAGATATTTCCAGGAAATCAAGAGGGTCCAGCGCTTTTCTCTAAGGAAAGTAATAGGCAAGTGAATAAATTGATGAATGAAAATGAGATGCAGATTGACGTTCCTTTTTACAATGTGGACGCCATTTTATCTGCTACGGATAACTTCTCAGATGCAAATAAGCTCGGGCAAGGTGGATTTGGGCCGGTCTATAAGGTCACTACATCACTTTTTTTTCCTGCAGTTTGTAGCTTTATGCAAGTCTTGCAGGGAAAGTTTCCGGGAGGACAAGAATTTGCAGTGAAGAGGTTGTCTAGTTGCTCTGGTCAAGGAATCGAGGAATTTCTCAATGAAGTCGTCTTGATTGCCAAGCTTCAACATCGAAACCTTGTTAGGCTCTGCATCAAGGAAAACGAGAAAATCTTATTGTATGAATACATGCCTAATAGAAGCTTAGACAGCTTCATATTTGGTGTATATTTTAGCATTTCTTCACTTCATCTTGATTAGCCCAGCCTTAAAAAGAATTTTGTCCGTGACATTTTTTGGTAGATCAAAATAAACGGTTGCTACTAGATTGGAGACATCATCTTGGGGATAGCTGTATCTTCACCAAGACTCAAGGTTGAGGATTATTCATCGTGATCTTAAAACGAGCAACATTTTGCTAGATGAGGATATCCGACTTTGGCTTGGCAAGGATAGTTGAAGGAAAAGGTACAGAGGCAAGTCTCGTCGTTCGATTTGGCCGGATATTAAACCACTTTATGTTTGAATTAATGTTAACATTGTGTTGATATTGGATCCAGTGGGCATATGTCTCCGGAATATGCTTTGGACGGTATAATCTGATGATGTGTTCAGTTTTGGAGTTGTCATTCTCGAAATAATAAGTGGAAAGAAGACCACAGGATTCTATAAAGTTCTCAATCTCTTAGGTTATGTAAGTTTCTGATTTTTCTTTCTAATATTTAAGTAGGTAGTAGTCTGAGTCTCCTAATGTTTTTGGCCGGCAGACATGGAGATTGTGGAGTGAAGACAAGGCTCTGGACTTGGTAGTGAAAGTAGTCCTCTTCCTTTGCCATCTCAACCGGCCTTTGTATTGAGGCGACCTCTGTTCACTCCTCCACCAAACCGGAGATGACCATTTCTATCGCACAAGGGCGAATTTCTTGTATAATTGCCTTTTCTTTTTGCAGTATGAATGAATGAATAGGTTTAGTTTTGGTTTTGGTTTTGGTTTGCCAGGAACTATTATTTATGGCAATTGCCAAATGACGAGATTTATTAAGCTTTTTCCTGCCTTATCGCTTTTCGGCCCATTTTTATTACTATATTATTTGTTCTATATTTATTTTTTTATGAATTTCTGTTGCGCACATCAGTAACAAAATTCCGCTTCAAAAATTAAAGTGGAAGACACAATTTGACCAGACAAAAGAATTCGTTTTCATTCATTTACACTCTACCCTAGTACAAACTTTTACAACACTACTATTTTTGACTCCACTATTTTATTTTATTTATATTAATTCTCATTATTTTCACACTTCATTTTTTTTTTTTTCAATCACATCAATTGTATTACATTTTAAATTTTGTAAAATATTCTCAAGAGAAACTTTACATCACTTGGGATAAAAAAACTTTACATCACATTTTATGTTAATAATTCTTAAACTCTAGTGAAATTTTGTAATAAGAAGCTTGGGACGAAATAAGTACACACGAAGACTAGTAAATGACAGTTCACCACAAACAAAATAACGGACATTACAGCTCACTTCATTAATGAGTTGATCAATTAACGTGTGAAAATGAGTTCTTCCACTTAGGCCACTCTTGTTCACATTACATGGTCTTTGACCGTATAAGCAACCTTTCATTGCTGCCCAAAATCATGTTATCTTTGGATGAAGGGTTCACATGTTTTGGTCTTAAAATTAGGACTTATTTGATTGGATTAAAAATAATAGAATTTGAATGAAAAAAGTATTAAGATAGAGAACTTATTTGAATATTAGAGATAAGATAAAGGACTAATACCACATACTTGTTAATAAATGATAATTATATAAAGGTAATATAGATATTTAATATAGGGGGTATTTTTGTTAAAAATTGGGCAATGTATAATAAATTCAAGATTTATTTAACCGCAATTTAAAAAATATATATATGGAAGTTATTATGAAAAGGGCAAAATTTTGATTCAGATCATTGACACACTATACATTAAAACTGCATCGATTAATTATTGAGTCGATAATATTTTAATAAAATTTGAATACACTCCAAATACAATTGCAATCTGGGCAAAAACTTGTATGAGACCTAATACTTTTAATAAATTGTTATCACATTTTAAAAAAGTGATACAAATTTAAATAAAAGTGATAACAAATTGAAAAGTGATAACAATTTATGGAAAAGTGATAATAATTTATGGAAAAGTGACTGTATGTCTCAAATACGTGAGATGCCCTACCATGAAGGCCCCTTGCAATCTGGTACATTATTTAAAAATGCTACAGTCAAAATTTATTATGCAATATTTATTTTACATTATTTGAATCATATCCCCTGTATAAAATTGAGGAACTGTAATCGCTCTCTAGTGAAGGCGACGAATTTCCTCGCCTCACACCGCCGACGTCGTCTGGTATTCCGCTGTTAATTCTGGTTCCTTTATCTATTTAAACGCATGTTCATTTTACTTATTAGCTGCTGCAAATTTGGATTTTTCGTTATATTGGGGGTGAATCGCGTTCTGGGCTTTATGAATTCGCATTTAACCATGGCTTTAACTGCACTTTTTGTTCTTCAACGTCAGTTTCTTGTTTACGGCTGTGCGTTTTCTTTGTTGTGAATTGTGGAGAAATTGGTGATCTAGGTTATGGATTTTAAATGCAATTTGATTATTTTCTCGACTCAAATGATTGCCTCAGTCCTAGAATTCACAAGAATCGATTAGCACTTCAATTTCTTGCCATGTTTCATTATATCAGTAGGATTATTTGATTAATGGTATTGGGTGCTTAGTTGCAGCTAATTTGGGAAATCAATTCAAACAAATGAATAATAGGCAGAGAACCCTCGGGCCTGGGGTTCAATATCTGCTCGAGTATCTGAAACGAATGCAAGCTGAAAATCCCGGTTTCTTTTATGCAACTGAGGGTGATAATGAGCAATATGGAAATGTTTTCTGGGCAGATGCAACTTCCCGAGCTAATTATAGCTATTTCGGGGACACTGTTAGAGTTGATACGTCTTATAGGACCAACCGTTCTAAGATACCATTTGTCACTTTCACCGGTATAAATCACCATGCTCAACCTATCCTCTTTGGTTGTGCATTGCTTCTAAATGAATCAGACAGCACTTTCATTTGGTTGCTCCAAACATGGCTTCGAGCAATGTCTGGACGAAGCCCTGTCTCAATCACCAGCGACCCTGATCGACTCATTCAGATGTTCTGTGGCCCAAGTGCTTCCGAAAGCACGTAATCGTTTCTGTAGATGGAGCATATTCAGACAGACACATGAGAAGTTGCCTAATGTATATCAGACAAATCCTACTTTTGATTTTGAGTTCAAGAAGTGTGTCAATGAATCAGACACAGTAGAGGAGTTTGAGTCTTGTTGGGCTACGGTTTTAGGTAGATATTATCTGCTAAATAATGAATGGCTTCAGTCTCTGTATAATATTCGTGATCAGTGGGTCCCCGTTTATCAGAGAGATGTTTTTTCGGGAAATATCCACAGTGGACTGTAATGACGCCTTAAGTTTGTTCTTTGACGGGTTTTCAAGTACCTCCCCCACCTTACAATTGTTGATTAAACAGTATGAGAAGGTTGTCTCGAGTTGGCAAGAAAAGGAATTAAAGGACGATTCTGATACTTCCAGTACTACCCCTGTTCTGAAGACACCATCCCCTATGGAGAAACAAGCTGCTAATCTGTACACTTGGAGGGTATTCTTGAAATTTCAAGGGGAATTAGTCGAGACTCTTGCAAATCCCGCAACTTTAATAGACGACTCTGGTACGGTAACAACGTATAAAGTGGCCAAATTTGGTGAAGATGTCAAGGCTCACACGGTCAAGTTTAACGCATTTGAGATGAAAGCTACATGCAGCTGTCGAGTGTTTGAATTTTCAGGTATAATATGTAGGCATGTATTGTCTGTATTCAGAGCAAAAACGTCCTTATGCTGCCATCTGAGTATGTTCTGAAACGCTGGACAAGAAATGCGAAGACAGGTGGTGAGTGCATTACTGAATCTGTCCTTGGATTGCCTAACAATTATCAAGAGTCTCAAATCATTAAATGCGTGATAATTTACGTCAAGAGGCTATCAAGTATGTGGAAGAAGGTGCAAAATCTATACATTCTTACAATGTGGCAATAAACGCTCTGCAAGAGGCTTCAAAACGAGTTGCAGCTGCAAAGAGCAAGAGCTCACAGGGGTCGAGTGAATCAAATGAAGGGAATCAGGAGACAGGGAGTCAATCTTCGTCATGCTTATCCAGGGTTAGATTCTTTAAATCTTTGCTCATTAAAATAATCACATTTACTCATCTTCAAAATAATAGATACTTTCTGACTTGCTTCTTTCTTGATTTATGTTTGGGTGGTGCCAAATGTACTGTAGCTATAGAATTACATTTCTCAACAATTAGGTGTTAAGAAGTTGTGGAAATCGTCAAATTGTTGCACTCACTAAATTCAAGAATCCTATTTCCATCAACTTGTACTTTGGTACAATGAGATTGCCTACTACAACATATTAAAAGAGAAAATTAGAGAGAGCTTTCTGGGTGTTATATTAATACAAATATTTTGTGGTAGAAATTATGCATAACTCAAGCAAGACGTGGAGTAACTCTCAATATAAGATGAGGACAAAAACTTCTATGAACTTGGGTCGCGGAAGTTTTATGTTGAACTCGGTAATATTGTTTAGCATAACACATAAAATCAAGCATTGTTTAAAACATGACAGTTGTAGTTAATCACAGACGCAGTGGTTGGAGTCCTAATAGTTGTGGTTTTGCAGGAAGAGAAAGAGAAAAAGATTCAGGAACTGAGTAGTGAACTGGAACGAACGAATCAAAGATGTGAAGTATACCGTGCTATCCTACTTGCACTTTTCAGAGACATGGAGGACCAGAAGTTGAAGCTCTCAGTCAAGGTCCAAAACGCTCGCCTTTCATTGAAAGAGTAAATATTGCTTTTTTGTTCCTTGCATAAATTTCTAACTATGTTGATTGCGTATGGTGGTAGTACAGAGTGAAATGACGGTTTTATCCCTTGTAAGTTCTAACGGAATGAATTACACTCCTACTTGAGATGCAAAATTATACGTATATCTAGTATCAATTATGAATTATGTAATCTTTAAGTGATCAAATACTTGATGTATGCTTACTGTGGACATTTGATCAAATAATTGACACCTATACATATAAAAAAATCTCATGTGCACCTGCACGGTGCAATTTGGGACGTAATATTAAATTTAACTGAAAAATGAAAATATGTGATACTAACTTTGATTGAATAGTGACTAGTTTTAATTCAAATGTGGCGAGTGGACATTTGGTGCATATATGACTTGTAAACAAAAGTTACTCTTCTAAGGTCTGTTCAGAGTACTGATTAGGTAAACCTTGATTACTTATACTTGCCATTCGGTAATTTGGGCAAAGTTAGAAGAACAATTATAACTTATCAAGTTTTTTGATTTGGGTTGATAATGAATAAGGGTAGGGTTATTTCTACCCACCAAATTACTAACACATTTATGCAAAAATTTTATCCTAACAAATATTATTTGTGCAAAATTTTTAGTTGCATATTTTGAGTACACACTTGTGCAAACCGTAAAGTAGATATTTGTACGAAAAATTCTACCGCTGTATACTTAAAAATATTTAGAAGCTTGCATATTTAGTAATTTGGTGTCTGATAATAAGCTGCCCAGTGTTTAGAAAAAGGCAGATGGGGTTACAGTAACCAAAGATATTTTATGGAGGCCCAACCCAAAGAAGATCGGCCCAACACCGCGTGTCTCCACGATCTTGATTGGACCCAGAAATATCCACGTCAGAGGATTAGAATCTATTGGGACACGTCATCATCAGCCAATCAAAATATCTTCAGGCGTGGGTCCCACCTTGAGTTTTCGGTCCTCAATTTTGTGGACATTTGGCATCCTCTCTCACCGTTTAGACAAGCTCTCTCGGTTTACCGCCACACATCCCTTCAACAAACCCATGTCGAGGGACAAGGAATATCTCTCCCGCCGCCTTTAATTCCCACTTTACCCCCACCTCCTCATATCAATATTATTATTATTATTATTGTATTCTCCTAAACTTTTATTTTTTAAAATATATTTTTAGTTTTTACTAAGCTTCCATTAAAATAATCCCCCAGAACATTTTAAGACAAGAGTTTCATGCGTATGACAGTAGCCACTAGCCACTCATTAAAATACCTACTTTACAAAGACGCGTTATCCAACTCTATATTAATTTTTTTGAAGGATCGATTAATTCGGAAAATTGTCCAATTTTATATTAATACTAAATAAATAATGTGAGATATTTTTAAATTGGTAATTCATTTATAATTACTCATAAGATGATGATTTAATTTATAGTTAAGCTAAAATTGAAATACTGAAAATTATAGTTTAATGGTATAAAAGTATATATATTTGTACTTTTTTTCTTGTAACTACATAGTATTTCTAAAAGAATATTAAGTTTTATATGAAAATGATTTCTTATGAATTTTTTTATTTTAAAATATTAAATATTTGATTAAAAGTATTAATAATTTTATTAAAAGTATTAAGGAGTATCAACAATAAATAATTTTTTATTATTTTAAATTATTCATATTTAATTAAAAAATATTATTATAATATTTAAGTTTAAAAATATATTTAAAACATGTAATATTTGATTGAACCAAATCAAAAATTAAATAGTTGTACATGTTATTTAATTAGTTCATGAACAAATTTATACAAAACCTAAAAGAAAAATCTCGTGCCTCGCATATACTCACTTTAGTCATTTCTTATTATGAACATTGCGTTTAGTGATTGGTAAACACGATATTCACTGGTTTTAAAACGAAAATCAATAAATAAGCATACCTTATCGTTTATTTTTCTTTTCAATTTAAAAACAAGAGTGTGTCTATTGTGAACCAAGTTTCACGATGAAACTTAATCCATATTGAAAAAATATATCAATTTATTTTTCAGTAATCCCAATTAATATCTTTTAGTAATATGGGTAATACTTTCTTATTATCACGTACCGATACTCTTTAATAATATAGATAATAATCTTTAGTTATCACGACCGATACTCTTTAATAATATATGACATATTTTTCACTTATCACATTTGAAATCTTTTAGTAGTATTAGATAATACCGTTACGTTATTACAATTAATAGGCTTGATTAAATGATCAAAGTTTTAAACATTACACTGCGCCTAAAAACAAAATGAAAATGTCATGAGTGTGTACTGTGTAATGTATACACGTCAAGCATACCTATTCTTTTTACAGGTGGGCCCGTAGGATTAGGGGTGAGTGAGTATGACCTAGTGGGGGTAATCTTGTCATTCACAAGGGTGTTTACGGTTGTTGACTGCAATTTCAACTTACTTCATATATTCTCCTCCTCTTCTTCTAACACCATTCTTTCTTTTTCTCTCTCTTATCAGTTACCTCTTTCTCTCTCATCTTTTCCTCGCCGAAGCAGAAAAGGCGTCTCTCTCTCTTCTTCTTAAGTTTTAGGGATCGTTCTCCTCCCTGTGTGATTTCTCTAGTCGGATACAGAATTTTGTGTTGCAGAAATTGCAGGGTGAAACCGAGTTTTTGTTAGATCAGAGATGAAGAAGTGTGAGTTATGCAAAGCGAAGGCGCGGATGTACTGCGAATCGGACCAGGCGAGCTTATGCTGGGACTGCGACGCCAAGGTCCACTCCGCCAACTTTCTGGTCGCGCGGCATTCCAGAAACCTCCTCTGCCACGTTTGCCAATCGCCGACGCCGTGGTCCGCTTCCGGTGGTAAGCTGGGACCTACCGTCTCCATCTGTGAACAATGCGTGGATCGAGGAATATGTGATGATAGCGGTGAAGAAGATTCGGAGGAGGAGGAAATAGTGGAGGTGGTGGAGGAGAATCAGGTGGTTCCTTGGTCACCGCCACCTCCGGCGGAGAGTAGCTCGAGTGTAGAAGAGTCGGTGAGCGATGAAGACGTCGTCGTTTCGAGGAAGCGATCTAGGATCGACAGTGAGTCTGAGGTATGCTCTTTCTCTTCTAAAAATTCAGATGCGAATAAAAATCTTCAGATAACTAAACGTTGAGGCTTGGTTGTGATAATGGCAGGAAGATCAATGCTATACATCAACTTATCGGAATATCCGTAATCCTCCGCCGTCTAATTCGGTAACGGAAGCGGTGGAAACTTCTCCTAGAAAGAAATTTCGTAGTATTGAGTCGGGTCGGGTTGACGTGTGTGAATCAGGGATTCTGGATACGCTGAGGAGATTTCACCCGGAAGAAACGGGTCCGGGCGAAAAAATGACAGAACTCAGCGCTTTTCCGGGACCGTCGATCCAATTCTCTGCTCATTCTTAGCCGTTAGATTTGAGTATTGATTAATTACTGACAAACTAGTTGTTGAGATGTAAATTGGTTTATGTCAAAAAAAAAAAAACTGGGATTGCATTGGTTTGGAATGGAAATGGATTTGGGTTTGGGTTTGGGTTTGGATTAGAATTAGGATTAATAGGGTATTATACAAAATTCGGATATTTGTATTCACCGGATGAGATAGTTCACGATGTTTGTTATATGAGTTCTTTTCTTCTTCTTTTTTTTTTCAATTTTCAGTGATCTTGAATTTTTATTTCAAAAGTTTTTTATTTGCTGCAAAATTAATGAAAAAAACATATTATGTACGAGATAAATCACGTTAGATTACCTTCTACGGCATGCAAAAAAAAAAAAAAAAATAGGTGCAATATATATAAACACAAATACTTACGTGTATGTGTATTAATTATTTTAACAAGTAACTGTTGTTTTTTTGGGACTTAAAAACAAATTTCATTGTATATCTTCCTCGAAAGTATAGGTTAGCCCTACACGACGTGTATGTTAACCTTGCACTCGCATTGATTGTGTATGTTATATTGCTAATTCAAAATAAAATAGATAATGACTATGCTATGCTTGCTGCTTCATTTATTTGTTGTTGTCAACATAAGTTTGCAAATAAATTGTTTTTCGGCAAGTGTATTAACTGAACAATATATCAAGTGTTGATCGTGAATCATGTGCGTATTTTATTGTATCATAAAAGTGGAATATTTGATAAAAAAATTTAAAAAATTGAAAGGGAATATTTGATAATTATTAAAGTTCAATACTTCACATTTTATATAATAAATCAGTTTTTTTTTTTAATTATTGCTATAATTTGTTATAAATAAAAAATTTATCATAGTCGATACATTTTCCTTAACATATATGTTGAGATTTGATATCGACGATGCTAATATTGGTTCTGATTAAATGCTCTAATATTCATGTTGATATATTAATGTGTACGTCGGAAGCGATCATTCTCATTGAGCTTGAACTTTTCTATATGAAAAATTGAAAATGGACATGCCTACTAAATTACTCTCTTCGTCCACTAAAAGTATGTTCATTTGGTTTTGTCGGGTTTTAAGAAAATGTAGATAAAATAAGGGTATTTTGGGGTATTGTGTGGTCCATTTTTAAGTTAATGGTTTTTATCGAGTATAAAGTCGACAATGTGATGAAAAATTAAATGATGGTTACATGGTAGAGCAAAACAAATTGTTGAAAAAAAAGCAGTGTGGCATACTTTTTGGTGATCGGGAGTAATATCAAAGCTATTCATTTTCTTGTTCAAAAGTTCATTTATTTTCAAAGAACATTCATAATTTTAAATGAGATTATTATTTTTTAGAAGGTTAGATCTTCGATGAACAAGATTCACTTGAACTCTCATTTTAAATATCACTCTTTAACATATAAAACGTCACTGTTTAATATATAAAAAAAAAAACATTACTAAAGAATGACATTTCGAATGCTAAATGTTGATACTTTAAAAACGAGGAGTCAGCCTCTTATACATCCAATTGCATCGCATAACCGAGCAAATGAGTGAAATGTGATATCAATTTTATTTGAAATGCGATACTAGCTTTAATCAAGTGTGTGCATCAAATATAACATTAGATTTGATCGAAAACGTAAAATAAAATGTGAAACTAATTTTTGATTGAAACAGTACGTGACTTTGCTAAAATGGAGAATTTATGTGAATGTGACTATCTGAGTGTATAGAAGTATTTAAGGACAAATTACAAAACAAGACTAATATTTTTCACTAACTGCACTTTGAGGGCCGAACTTTCATCTTTTGCAAAGAAAATACCAAACTTTCATATTGTTACAAGAAAAGGACTTCGAGCAAATATTTGGGCAAAACACCCCCATCATATCAATATGAATTGATAAAAATACCCCTGTTTAGCCAAAAAGTACGATTTTAGCAGGTGATAACGTGATATTATGTAAAGAAAGACATTTCGTAAAATTAATTAACCATCGTTATTGAATGCCATGTGAACAAAATAAGATCATTTGTATAACTGTAAATCGAAACATTTATTATGATGTAATATTAATTATTAATGTTATTTTTTATTGTAAATAATATATTAGTATTCTTTATTCTAGTACTATTAATATTGCACACTTGTGTGGCGTTTATAGATAATATCACTCCACGCATGTAATTTGTCTTTGCGGTTTTGGGGTGAGATAAGATTCAAGAGTTTAATAATTCTCTACCCAATAATATCAATTTGTCAACTGATAAATTGAATTAAACAAAAGTTAATTAATTAATAAACAAACCAAAATATCTTTTACGAAATGGTGTGGCTAATATGGCATTTCATGGCTTAAAAATTAGAGCGTGTATTTTTTAATGCATAAACTTTTGGTATAAAATAAAAAAATAGTTCAACAAAGACTGCACCACCATCCATTCCCTGCGAATGAAGATCACACATTCTATATGTGACAACCTCAAACGTGTGATCCTTATTTGCCGTAAATCGAATACAAATGAGTTTTTATATTGTAAAATTCGAGGAAGATATTTTTATTTCTTTAATAGTTTATTCAAAATATCCTGGAATTGAGGTTAGGTTTGCTTGACTAATTAACAAATTTTTAATCAAGAATCGAGAATAATAATTTAATAGAAACATATGGCCGGCAATCGATTATAGTGGGCTTAAACCTGTGCTGCTACTATTTAAGATTCGACTTTTGATATATTAATCTTTAATCTGACTTGTCTTTTTCAAAAGTCGGGTTGTAGCTTTTTTTTTTAGCTGTGTATGGTACGATTTAATTGTGGCCATTAATCAATTAAAGCTATAATTTTAATTATAGGTTATTGTGATGTTGCATATAAATTTCTAAGGTGGATCAAGATAATATCACGTTTCATATAAAATAAACACCACATTTATTTTTATGTTACCAGATAAATCTAATACCATATTTTAGTTATATTAGCATGCACATTTTAGTTAAAATTGATGTCATATTTCATTCAAAGTTGATATTATGTTTCATTCCTATGCCTAATTGAACAATATAATTGATGCACATGAAACTGGCGTATCTGCTAAAATATGAGACGATTTTATATATTTTTGTGTATATACATACATTGAGTATGTTATTGAGTCAAATTAATAATATGTATATTTAAAATATATAATGTGTGTTCTTTACAAAGAGCCTATGAATTACTCGTAACACACATAATCAAACGAAATGCTATTTTGGCATCTTAATTTTTTATTAATTAATTTTTTAAAACTCTAGATTGTAATTGGTATTTCCAGATAAACATAAGCATATGAATCAACGTTACGAAAATTTGAAATAGTAACCTTTTGATGATCTAATGCTGAAGTGTGTGACATATAATGATGTTGCTATAATATAAAATAAAATGAAATAATATTAATACATCGAGCCAAGAAAAATATTGTGGTTGAGGGATTTATTATTACGCCCACATGCTATCATATTAATAAATATAAACCGCAAACAGTACATTTTTGGTACTTCTCTCTCTTTTTAATATAATAATTAATAATCTTGGTTGAGTGTAATTAAAGGGACTGGTCTTAAAATAAATGAAAGAAATTAAAGGCAAAGAATCAAATTGGGCCCACACATCTTGTGGTGGAAATTTGTTGAGTGATTTGATGGTATTTTTTGGTGGTGGTTAGTTTTGTGTGGCCTAAATTTACATATTCACAGTTCACTCAACAACTCTCAAGATATTATGGGGATCAATTTGAATTTATTTTATTTTGGATTAATAATATTCAGTTCATTCTTATAAAGCTTGAATTCAGCATTATTGTACTTTGTTATAACGTACAAGTAATTTTTACTATAATATAGATTAATGACTTTTTTTTTAAACTTAATTACAACATCACCGTGAAACTAATTTATAATATTAATTATTCATTAAAAATATCAATATTATTAACTGATTTTTAATAACTAAAATAACAATGGTATAAATAAGAAATATGGTATAAGACATAACAAAAAAAAAAAAACAGTAAATTGGTACAAAAACTTAGCCCCAGAGAACAATTATAGAATTCACTAATCAATTTTTAAGGAAAACTTACATAAAAAAAAAAAAAAAAATCATTCAAGTAAACCAACACCATAACCTACTCTTACGCTAGTGCTAGTTTTGAAAATAACTGATACACCAGTTAAAAATATACTTGAATTTTATAGAATTAGAGACATAATGGGTGTTTGCTAAAAAGTAAGGAATATAAAGAAAAAGAGAATAGAAAGAAATTAAAGTCATACCTTCCTACTGTAGAATTGTGAATTTTTACTATTTATAAATCAAAATCATACTCCCTCCGTCCCAAAAATTACGCACACTTTCTTTTTTCGTCTATCCCAATAAGTTATGCACACTCCTAAAATGGAAACATCACATAATATTAACATCCTCCCAATATCATTTAAATCACAAAAATGTCACTTTTATTCTATTCTCTACTTTATTCTCTCTCCTACTTTATCCCATTAAATCACCCAAAATAATCTTACACTTTATTCTCATAAAAGTCAACAAAATTAATTTTTCTTAGTTTTATTAAGAAGTGTGCACAACTTCTTGGGACGGAGTAATAGTATAGTTTAAATATATGTATACACTATAAATTTAATTCTTACCTTCAAACCCTAACCAGACATCCCTTTACACTATTAAAAAGTCTTTATTTTTTTCGTAAGGAAAAAGTCTTTATTTTTATAATACACGTTATAAATACTTATCACATATTAGTAAAATTTTGAAAAAATAATATGCGAAATATAAAAATCATTGTCTAGGTTGCCATCGCATTAATACCATCAAATTCTTTGCGACATCAACAAGAATCGATGTTGAAGTTTCGTTAAATATCTTGAATTGTTTTCGAGTTTAATGTATTTTATCGTACATGAGAGACAAGACACAAAAATTTATGTTCTGCCCTATAATAGCCAAAATGTATCTCAAGAAAAATTTACTAGAATTATAAAAACAGAGTCATATTTCTTCGAAAAAAGTGTTCAAATTGTAATACTTCTTTTAATAATTTTAAATAAAGACAAAACTTTTTAATCAATTGAAACATGTATTACTCTTTTAATATTTACACGAGCTCTCAGTTATTACTTAAAAGGTAAAGACTTTAGAAAAATATATATGTAAAGAAAACATTATTGGCCTAATATTTTTATATACAAGAACCTGAAATATTTCCAACACACGTAAAGAAAAAATACGAGAAAATGAAGACATTATTTCAATTTTCAAGTAGCAACGCCTACAGAAGAAGTACAATCTTTCCCAAGAACTCTACAACTGGTTCGATTTTACGATGAGCTTCTAATTATGCATATCATCACAATTTTCGAACATTTATCGAGGAGTATAACGTTTACCATTTTTTTCGTAATAGAACAGAGCCCAGATATAAATGGATCGCTATAATATAAGCAGAAACGGGGCAAAAGGAAGACGGTCTATGGGATTTTGGGACGAAGAAGTTACAGGCACGCAAAGATGTCGTTTTTGATAAAGTTAAGAAAGGCTAATCGGTTTCTCACATAGCTTTTCCAGCTCAGTTTCCAAAACCTTAATCAGATTTTGTTTTGTTCGTCTATATATCCAAGCTTGAGCATTCTGATCCCAGTCGAATCGAGATGGGCCACTGCAAAAACAACAACGAGGCTTCAATAACCAATCAAAAGAACTCGAGAAATGTTCATGCAGTTATATATGGAACGAGAATCTGGGAAATCATTGCAACCGAAACATGACTTTTTGTATACGCAAAAGCAGATATTATTAAAGTACTACTCCTAGTTAATGACATTATTAGATTCCATTATAACTTAGAAAGGAACATGCTCACAATTCAACTTGTTTGCAATATAATATTGATTTTGCAGTATAAATCAAGATTTTCCATGAAACAGGATCCCAAAGAGAATGGCAGACATTACGCTTTGAATTGATGAAAAGTGTAAAGCTAATTCAAATGATCCAATGTGACCGCCATTATTCGATTAAAATAATCTTAACAATATAATAAGAGTGATCTGAGCTTTGACTCGACCATTTCTACACCAATCCAGATTGTGTATCTAAGCAACCCAGGTCGGAGATCAATGTGGGTGCTAAGGGTGTGTTTGCAAAATCAATTAACTTTTAGAATAACTTATGTTCAAAAGCTATGAGGAGTAGCTTTAGAAAATAAGTGATTCTCTACCGTTTATAGAATTCGCGAACACCACCTAAATTAGATTATAATAGTTTGAGATGTGGCTAACAGCTTCTCACACAAAGCATTTACATTCGAGTAACTATGAACTAGTTTATAAATAGGGATAGCAAATGAATATGATTTCTTTATATGCCCGTCCCCATTTTAACTAAAAACAGAAAGAGAAAATATGAGACAGACCAATTGTAGAATCTGATTCAGTTTGAGAAATCAATACCTCACTGGAGACGACATCCAAATCTGTCGATTTGGTGTTTGCTTGTTTATCACATAAGTTCCCAAATTTCCAAGCTTCAATGTTAACACCTCATTCTGAAAAGCGATCACAAATACATAGTCAACATAATAGTAAAAATACTTCGTCCGAACAAGCTCAAATTCGTGGGACTAATCGCTAATTTATCCATATACCAGAATATTGTTTCTTTGAATTATCAATTACAGTAAAAAAGGCAAAACAACGTTGAAGAAGTAAATAATTGGTCTTGTAACAGACATCATTACCTAGTATTAGCACTAAATGGGGCTTGCATGACCACGACATAGATAAAAAGGAGCTACAATTAAAGAAAATATACAGTGAATTTGTTTCTTACCCCGTAGTCGACGTCATAACCATCAATCTCCACAGAGTCACCATACTCCTACAAGACAACAAAACCATCCAAACACTCAGTAGACCCTTATCAAGATCAATCAAAAGAAAGGATGATCATGATGCGAAGGCACGCAACAAATAACAGATTCTGCAGTTCTGAAAAGTCTCTTAATTGATCCCCCAATCTTCATACATAATATAAAATATAACACTGACATTCTAGGCTGTTGTTAAGATGAATATAACAACATTTACAGAAGGTGGCAACGATCCTTTCCCCTTTGATTCTACTAAGCTATATTTAATCTGAAATACGTCGAAACATATGTACCTCAAGTTTATCAAGAAGATCATGGATTGTGGAATTCGCCAACTTGTTATATTCATCTTCCTGCAGCACAGAGCTGTCCACAAGTAACAATGCATAAGCCAAAATCACTCATCAAAACTTATTCAGTGATTTCTCAACAAAATTAAGATTCTCATCCTTGAATCACTCTTGGAAAGATGGAACATATTTCTCAACGAAACATGCGATCACTACCATTTTTACCTCTCTTACACCAAGAGATGAAAATTTGTTCACTTAAGTGAAAAATAACAAACGGGATGACACCAAAAGACAACTAAGGGCGTAACGGGAATGACTCCTTAATCATCTCCCTTTTATAATCAATCATTCATTTTTTCTCCCCCTCAAATTTTTCGTGGTCAACCTACTTTCCAAAATTCATCAATCTAAAAACTTATCCATGGGAATGAATTAGTAGTCATTCTCATTACCTAATTCTAATACCTCCAACCAAGCTAAATCATTTAACTGTATGCTATTGAGAAAAAAACCATTGGGAAAATCTTCTGCAACTCCAAAATTTTCTCTAATCAAAAAAATTCACAAAAATCGAGGGTCACCTGTAATCAATTGCGGCGGGTCCATGAGACTCCTCAGTCAGGGAAGAGAGACGGCGGCAATAGATGCTATTGCAGGAGAAATATGGGCGTGAGGAAGGAGATAAGCTAGCAGAAGTTAAAGGCTCTGCGCAGTGATTGTAGAGAGAAAACAGCAAAGATTTATGGGTTTCTGGAAGTGAAGACGTCGATGCTTGAGACCTCTTCAAAGCTCCAAACACCGCTTTTCTCAATGAACGAATCGCCATTTTCCTTGATTTCTCACTTGCCCGCAGAAAAGAAAAAGAAAAAAAAATAGGGGAGGAATCTTCAGCCTCTTTTTGTCTAGCGTTTTTTTTTTTTTTGGGGCTTTTCTGTTTTGGGCTTATTTATAATATGGGCCGAATGGATTTCACACTTATATTTTATAAAAGGGTTTTGAAACTTATTATATACTCCTAAAGTTGATTTAACATTAAATTTTTACAAAAATATGTACTTAAGCTCATTTTCATCTCCTAAAAAAGTGTTTCATTTATGTAAATGATAAATAAACTTTGTGAGAATTTATGATTTGGTTTACAATTGATATTTATGAATAAACTCAAGTTTGTTTGAAAATTAATAACATCTAGCTAGGAAAGTGATGCAATATTCTATGAAATTTTATGGAAATTTAACTAATTTAAAGAAAAATAAATGTAGTTCATGAAATATCTAGTATGTGTTACTCATCAAATTAAGATGATTAGGTGTCAATTGAAACTAACTAGTTATTATATTAGTTATAAGGTAAAAACTTTTATAAATCCAAATTTATGTGAATCTTTTTACGAAAGAAATTTTTGCATGAATTTGAGTTTACACACCTACTCTAAAATTTTGATTTTTATATACTGCTTGATTTGATCATCTTAATTTAAAATATAAAAAGTTCGTTACCCAACCAAAAGACCTATGAAACCTCCCTTTATTAAAATAAAATGGTAAACCTATTCTAACAACTACAAATTGAATAGCAAAATTCACCACTAATCAGTTGACTGGTCTAGAGCATGAGTCACACCCTACATTTTGGTCAAGGCTAGAGCCGTTTCCACTAATTTCTACGTGCATTATTATTATTATTATTATTATTATTATTATTATTATTATTATTATTATTATTTGATAAAATTTCAACGTGCATTATTAAAATAGGCATGTGTGTCCGAATTTTCGAATCAAGTACTTTATTTAAACATATTATCTTTAAAATTAGTTTGATTATCTTTTATATTCCTTTCCTCTGTTTGTACAAATAACTGAACATGAAAATTAAAAAATATACTTTTTTGGTGTATTTATTAATTTAAATAAGGGGTAGTATAGATAAAAATATGTATGTAAAATAAGAGATTAATTAATTGAGTTGAAAAAATAATGACATTGGTGTAAATAAATGTATACTGTGAGAGTGTTAAAAATAAAAGGTGTTTCTATTTATAGGTATACAAATAACTATGAGATGAACGGATAAGACAAAGGTTCAAATAACTTAGACACGATTTTGTAGGAGAATTAACTCTCTATCTTGTAATTTTGATTGTAAAACTTTGAAATAAATTAACTCTTTAAAATTTTAAGATAATTAATAATCTTATATTTTATGTTTTGCTAAAAATAATAGTAGTGATATTTTTCAACATATTTTTATGTAATATAGTTCTGGATATTTGAAAATGGATCTCATAAAAGTTTCATAAATTTAAATATCTAATTTGAGAAAAATGAATATATAAATTGACAAGTAAGTAAGATAAATAAATTAATTAGTTTCATAAACCTCTCACGCAGTGCCGGCATGAAACTTGTCCTCTAATATCATTTAAAATCAAAATCGATTTGAGTTCTCCACCTCTACTTTTTATCTTGCGAAAAAGATGCTTTCTTGATTCCAGAGGGAGTTTTTGTGTGCCACGAACAAAGTCTTCACAATATTATATAAGTATATACCTTTCACCCAATATAATTTTTATGTTGAGGATTGGATTTGGACCTTATTTTATTTATTCTATTTTGTTTTGCCTCAATTCAATTTATTTATTTTAAATTGGATTTTTTTAACTCATTTTTCATTTCATTAGGAATTGATGAATTGATTAAAGGAGGATTTGGAACCGGTGCTCGGCGAAGTTTCCTATTTTTTGCTCTTTTACTTTTGGTGCTTGGCTAGTTGATCCTTATTCTATTTTGAAGCAATGCCTCCCGATTTAGTTTTTTGTACTGAAAACTCTTACATTAGGTACTTTTGATACCTTTTTTCTTGAATGCAATTTACCTTTTTCCCGTCGCCGCAAGCCTAAGCTACATCCTTACTAGCAATAAGTCTGCTCTCATTTATGTGATTGTATGGTTGTGAAACGTCTATTAATGTGGTTGTACTTGATGCTTTGAGTTTCGATCCTATTTAATTCCTCCAATTGGGGTGACCGGATGCTCTCTTAAGAATATGTAGACAAGATTGGAGGCGAGGACGGACTTTGCTTGAGCGAACTTCCATTGGGGCGAGCACAAAGAGACGAGCAAGATATCTCTTGTAATACGTGTTTACTAGTGTTGTAACCGGTAATTGTTGGTTGGATGATGTGGCTAACGAGGTTACCGGTCAACAATAATTAGATCGTACATATGTTGATCGTTATTCTTGAGTTATGAGTGAGTGAGTGCCATTAATATGAATGATTGGATGAATAAATGCATATGCAAAGATAATAGTAAAGAAGACGGCGATTCTGGGTTTTTTAGGCCAAGGCAAAGTGTGGATTGTGTAATCCTTTTATTGTGCTCGTGAGGCGATTTATAGGACTCAAATGTTGCCCTAGAATCCCCGAAATTAGGGGCCATGCATTAAATGCATGGATCCTTAATTAATGCCGATGTACGGCCATGTACAAAGATAGCGACGGCCCGTACATGATATTGGGCTGCTCGATAGGCCATCCGATAGCCGAAGGTACACTATTACTATTCTAAAGAATGTCCGCATTTAATGCGATCACCGTTGGGAGATTTATTCCTATTGTAGGGCGACTCTCTGACAACCGAGGCGCGCGGCCTCCGTTCTCATCTCGGGCTGCGTTCTTCGGATGGTCGTGGCCGGGTCCGAGGTTCCTCCGGTCGGTCCCACTTGTGTGCCGCAGGCTTCTTCATATCCGGCTCCTCCGAACAACCTTGCTTGGTCTACGCTACTCTGCTCGGCGGCCGACCGGGTCGGTTACCTCCCGAGACTAACCCGCCTGTGGGGAGTGGGCCTGCCCATGGGCTCAGCCGGTTCTTAGTTGGGCCGAAGCCCATAATCACTCTCACAACAACTAGTATGACTACTTTTGCTCTTTGTTTAACCAAGATCGAAGCCGATTTAAGGAAATCTATTTGTCTTTTGGCCTAGTAGACCCCCAAACGGTTCGTAACGATCACTCCGACGTGATGAATGAAATTATAGTCCTGATTGGCTTACTACGGAGACAACCATCAACAATTTTTAATCCTTTTAATAAATTAAAATACAAAAATAAATATAATATATAAGAAAGGATCCAAATTAGACTTTGAAATTAATGAATGAAGTTGTGAAATAACCATTCACACATAAGCTAAATTGAGTAAGTCTTGTATGAAAGTGAGATGTAATATTTTTATAAATTTTATATATAAGACGGTCTCATACAAATATATACTCTACAAGCATTTAAATTTTAATTATATATTAATATTATTATATATATATATAAACAATTTTATATTAAAAAGATGCTGTGAGAAAAAAATCATATTCGAATACTTTACCCTATTCAAACTGAAAAAAATAATATTGATTCAAATTTTAAGCAAATAGAAAGATAATTTTTCTTTAAAATACCACATACAAAACAGATATGTTAGAAATATGGTTTAATTCGGTGCTTTTGTAACCATACTAAAATCAAATGATATCACACGTGCTAAAAATTGTGTTTCACTTTATACTACATAATGCATGTGGATGAATGACACGTGGAATATTAAAAACATTCAACGAACCACAATAATTCTCGAGTTCATGTGTTAAAAATTTTAAAAATGAAATAAATAGTGAAAAATAAAAACTGATACCAAGAAATTGAACTGTGATTAAATATATGATCTCCTAATGTAACTCACTCAAGCCGTAACGTGAGAATCTCTACTATACATTTATTTATTAGAGATAATATTGAAATCTGTTATATCGTCAATATTAACATGTGTCGATTTTTAAACTTTTTGGTATTTATATGCGTATATATGTCAATATTGATATCTATCTTAAAATTTTAATTTGCAAATATTTAAATATTATGAAAAATAATATATTTGATTAATACAAACTCATTGTATTTTTAAAGAATATTACTATCTCCGTTTCACATTATTTATCGCTTTTGGGCATATATTTTGTTTTAAAATATTTGTCATTTTAATTCTTTTTCCCTACGTTTCTCCCAATTTTATCCCCATATGCATTCAAAAATTATTTCTTTAATTTCCCTAATTTTTTTGTTAATTTTGTATACCTCTTTCCTCTCTCTCTAATGAAACATAACAAAAAATAATTGGTATCTCATATACTTATAAGTTTGCCACATGAAAAGCGTAAATTCGTAAAAAAATTTATGTTCATTAATTATACAAAATGTCAAAAGCAGCAAACATTATAAATTTATAAGAGAGAGTATTAAATAACATAATAAATTTGAAATTGGAATGCATGTGAATTTATTTGGATTATATCAATTTTCCATAATATATTTGAGAATACAATTTGTTATTAGGTACAATCAATTATACAAAATGTTCGTATATACATATATACATAAATTATTTAATTCAATCATATTATTTATCTTCCATTTAAAATTTCATACATAATGGTAATGATTTTTGCTATAATTTATCTATTGATTTTATAAAATAGTGCACACGAGTTTTTTTTTTTTTTTGATAAGGAAAAATTGTATAATGTGTATATTACTATATTACTTAAATGACGGTTGCGATTACTTATTAAATAAAATGTTCAAAATAGGTAATTTAGGTCCATATATATTCAAACAAATAAATACACAGATTAAATATTTTTTTCGTTAAATCTGAATTTGACTAGTACAGTTCATTGCACAAAATCCATCTTAATCAAGACAACTAAACTATGCGTCATCGTAATCTATAGTATTAATTAACCAATCATAGTAATTGAACATTTGACTTGGCCGGTTCATTTAATTCTGTTTTCTACAAAGACATGCATTTAATTTTATTTATTAAAAAAAACAAAAGCTAATATAAGGATCATAATAACATCCCAATCCATTATGGAGGTTAATTATGTCTTCGAACAAATTGGAAAAAACTGTTTCAAAAATATATTTTCTTCTACATCTAAATTTGATTCACCCAATTTTGACAAAAAAATTTTACTTGCTTTTTGCATTCTTTAAAATAAATTCTCATTAGGATAAGGGAAAAATAATAATTACTGTTACATATAATTATTCTCATTATTAATAAAAGTGTTTTTTTATTTTTTTACAAACACTCACTTTTTCAATTTAATTTAAAATTATTTTTTCAAAAACTCTCTACTTTTAATTTTACTACAAACATAAATTAATATTAAAGTGAATAACGTTTCAAAACACACATGTGCGATTATTTGAATTCAATTTGATATTAATATAAAATAAGTTTGAACAAAAAATAAAACATTATCAAATAGCAAACTACTCAAATGACTAAATCAATTAACTTTCTTTTAAACTTAACTTCATTAATTTTTTTAAAAATACTTTTTATTATATTTTTAAATAAATTTGAACAATTAATATTCAACTTAACTCAATTACTATTCGCATTATTTGATCCTATATCGGAATAGATTACAATTCAAAGATATTTTATTTATTTAAATAACAAATATATATATATATATATATATATATTTTTTTTGACAGGGTATTTAAATAACAAATATTTGGTTGCCTTAAAAATAGGTTAAAACCCAACCATATTCAAAGCCTTGAAATTAGCTGTCTTCTTTTCCTTTTCCGTGGCTACAAAGTTGCGTTTCAGCCTTTTCTATTTCTCTCCCCCTCACTTTTATCCTATCAATTTTCGGTCGAATTAATTTCCCCAAATCCGTAGTTATTTCAATAATAATTGTTTTCCGAATCTACGATATTTTCATCGTTGATTTCCAGTATAAATCTAACCCTACCGCCTCGTTTATTTTTTCACAATCACAGCTATACTAATATTTGTTCTTGTTTTTATCGTCATCTTTTATTTTCTGTGCTGATTTTGAATCAGCAGGTGCTTCACTCTCCCGGAAATCTGGCTCACAAGAGGTGAGATCATAACTGGTTTTTATTTTTTAAGAACATCGTTGTTGAGGCGTCGTTTACCTTTTTCCTTCTATTGTCAGTTTACGTCGTCCGTCAGGAGTTTATGATGATGTTTCAGGTTTTCGTGTTTCGTTATTCTGATTTAATTAATGTTTTTTTTTTTGTGTGTTAATGGGGTTTGGATCTTTTGATCTGACGTATGTAATGGAATTGAGGAGATTTGGTTCTGATTTAATGAAAATCATGTAAATTATATTATGTCATAGGAGTAATTGCTTTTCTAAACGCGTCATATCTTTTCTTGATGAAGTATGATTTTGGCATTTAACGATAGATTTCCTTGAGCTTTAGGGCGACTGTTAGAGTGACGTTTGTTTCTTAGTTGTCTCATGTGCTCTTAATTGTACATCTGTTTAATTTTCATTCAGTAATTCTTCCCACATGGCACTGATACTTGTCTCTTTTACAAATGCTATCTAGCAACTAGTAGTTATTGGGGATTAAGGAAGCATGAAGTGGTGTATAAGTGTAAAGTCTTATCCTGTAGTTATGCCTAAAACTTAATTTTCCAGAGTTGTTTTTGTTTATGGTTCTGTATAAATTTATGGTTAAACTATTTTTGAAGTGAGTTTGGAACTCTTAAATCTTTTACACGACGGTGGTTAATATGTTCTCAATGAAAGCTATTGAATCTTTGTTCATTGATAGTGAAGATTTACTTTACTTTCTACTGATGCACTTTTTTCTTCCCTCTTGTTATCCCCAATCAGGCACCTGTCTCTTATATGCGTAATTGGGTTTGCACTCTTGCAGTTGACGAAGAGTTTATTTCAGTCTGGCAGATATTACATCATCTAAGGTTTCTCGCACCTCTGAGCAGGTGTGGGGTGATAACGAGAGTGTGATTTTTGTCTGCGTTTTGAGGAGATCAAGATCATCCCATGTTTGGAGACTGTGTCGCATTTCAGACGGCTTGCCCGTAGATTATGGCTAAGGTTTCCCTCTGTTGAGTCCAAGAAAGTATTGTCCATAGTTAAGTGAACGTATTTAGGAGAATAACAACACTTTATTACCAATTTTCTTCAGTTGTACTTAGAGTAGGTCCAATGTGAACCACTTGGCAGTTTTGGAAAGATGGTAAGATTTTCATGCTTCTTAGCTCACGTACATTCCCACAAACATAAGGTTAGTGTGTTCTTTCTTTATAAGTTATCTTGCCATAATTTATATTTCTTTTAATACATATCATAATCTACCTTTTTCCCTGAGCAGAAACCTGTTCAGCAATCGAGTGAAGCAATGCAGAAGACACTGGAAGATTCGTCTCAAGAGAAGGCTTTAAGCAATTCTTCGTATTTGACTACAGAAAATAAGACATCCTTGAAAGAAGAAGGACATGTGCACAACAATGTTGCTGATTATGTAACCGATTATTCTCCGACTGAGCATGACTACAGGTCTGAGGAAATTGATGACAAATACAGCCCTGATTGTGATATTGTGGCTCATAAGAACTCACAAATCAGAAAGAGTCAATCTATGGGATTTGGATTAAATTGGGATGAACGAACCTCTGGTGTTGGTGGCTCAGAAGAAGAGATGGAGCAGAGATATTCTGATGATCGGAGTGTTGCTCGCGACAGCAATAATAACAATGGACACAGTCTCTCAGATCCATTTCAAGAACAGTTGCCATCTGACTCTGTTCAAGTGAACTCTGATTTTACGAAGAATTTTTCCATATTTTCAATTGGGGATCCAGAACAAACAGAAAGAGAAGTTGCTGATAAAGATGATATTTATGCATCAGGGAGGTTAATTCTGGTGAAGTTACACCTACTACTCCACATCTTATTGTGAAATCGAGTTCTTTACCTCGTTTGGGTTCCCCTACCCGATACCCGGCGTCCTTTTACCAAACTCTAGATCTGCTGAGGATATGAGTGCTCTAGATTCTAGGAAGAAAGAGACGATGCGTGATGTAGAAAGGCAAGTAGAGTATCAAGAAAGAGACGGCAAGAATACTGGTGAAAACCCTGCTGATGAAACTGATGAGCATTACAACTATGTTGATTCAGCAAAAGACTGGATTGTTCCTGCTTCAGATGGGGCAAACATGGGGAAAGCTATTGAAGGAGAAACATCTTTTCACCATTGGGATGAAGTACCAGCTAAGGATTTCCGGTTAAAACGGATTGAGCAATGGGTTTTCAACCTTCAGGAATGTGGTCCATTAGAAGAATCTAATGAATCTGCTCCATGCGATGATCAGGAGTTACCAAAAGGCAATGCCTTAGCGGGACCCACTGTTCCGAAGGTGGATGTCAAGGTCAACCCTGGAATGGAAGCAGCAAAAAGATACATATCTTCTCTGAATTCTTCTGCTACAGCAGCTCAGCTGACCAATCTTGGATTGGTTGTGATTCCGTTTCTCAGTGTTTTCGTTAGCCTGAAAGCCCTTAATTTGTCTGGAAACTCTATAGGTCTGTTTCTCATTTGTTCCTAATGCTGTGCTTATGTTTGATTCTTAATGTTTTGGTTTTTTTATACCTTCACAGCGAGGATTGCTGCTGGTGCTCTCCCTAGAGGACTCCACGTTTTGAATCTCTCGAAAAACAATATCTCCACAATTGAAGGATTGCGTGATCTTACGCGACTTCGTGTGCTTGACCTAAGCTATAATCGGATCTTAAGAATTGGACATGGTATGACTTCTCTGTATAAGATTCCATGAAAGTATCTGAGTTTGATGTTACGTGTAGTCTTATTATACTATCTGTTTAATTTCCTTAAAACTTCCAATCATCTTAGATAAAAAATGCAAAATCATCCATGTCAAGAAATGCTTGAACTTCTCTGAGCGTGAAAAGCAAATGACACTGCCTGACATCTTTTATGAGTAACACTTGTGTGAACTTTGTTTTTGTTAATTCCATCTCATTTTTGATCATATATAAAATGGGTCTAACAAAACCTTATATATACATATTTATCCATTTAGGGTTTGTTGGGCAGGATCAATGAACCAAGTTAGTACAGGTATTCGTCATCTGAAATTTAACGACTTCCATTTGTTTAAAAGGCCTTGCAGGATGTTCCTCCATCAAGGAGCTATACTTAGCCGGAAACAAGATCAGTGAAGTCGAGGGTCTTCACCGCCTCCTGAAACTGAACGCGTTCTTGATTTGCGTTTCAACAAAATCTCGACAACCAAATGTCTTGGACAACTTGCTGCTAACTATAATTGTCTGCATGCCCTCAGCTTGGAAGGCAACCCGGCTCAAAAGAATGTAGGCGATGAACAGCTCAAGAAATACGTGCTAAGCCTTCTTCCCCATCTCACTTACTACAACAGACAATCCATCAAAGTTGGAACGGTGAAGGACGGCTCAGATCGCTCAGCTCGATTGAGCATTGGCTCTCATCAATCCAAGACCATAAGGAAGGCAACCCATGGATCTCAGAAGGTCACATCTTCAAGCCATGTCCGGAAAAGTCAAGCTCTAGCCTCGCCAAAGCAAACAAGGAGCCGGCATGGGCGGCTGCCGCCCACCGGAATGAGGACGACCACTCATCAGTTCCCCGAATTTAACAACAGGCTTGTGGCGTTGAGGAGCGATTTCTCTTTCCCTCGAAGCAGAAGTGAGGGGAATCTTGGAGCCTTTTAAATTTGGATACAAATATTTCATGTTTGAATAATGTGTTGAACACATCCAGTGCGTGCTCTTCTGTGTTTTTTCTTGTTTTGACTTGGGTTCTTGATTTTTGCCTTGGAACTTTGTTGGAGACTCTTTGATTAAGCTTGATTCTTGCTGTGTCGTGTGGACGAAAACTCTTTTGGTTTTATCCCATTTGAAATCTCAAGTTTTGGATTCCTTGTTGTTGTGTATTAATTTGTTGGGACAGGGCCCAGTTAACACCCAAACCAATATAACCCATTTATTTTCTTAAATAATATTGGTTAACTCCCATTTATTTTGATTAATGGGATCTCACACAACCATTTATTTTCTTAAATAATATTGGTTAACTCCCATTTATTTTGATTAATGGGATCTCACACAATCATTCTGTGTGAAATGATCTCATATAAATTTTTATTATAAAAGTCATTATGAATTATATTGTGAAATGATCTCATATAAATTTTTATTATAAAAGTCATTATGATATAAATTTTTATTATAAAAGTCATTATGAATTATGAGTCATGGTTTTATAGGTGCTTAGTATGCATTAATAGAGAAGAATATTTTCAGTGCTTGATGAAATACTTGTTTTGATTATACATTATACACAATTACAGAGATGATTTTCGATTCTCTATTTCAATTATAATGCCTCAATAGCTCAGAGAACAGCAATGGTATTTGCTAAAAAACGAATGAACTCACCAAAAAAAAAAAAAAAAAAGAAAGAGGAATGATATTTATTTTTGACACCAAAAAAAAATTGTTGCTCATGTCATGCATAATCAAATGAAGTTGCAATGTATTGTATTGTATATAATATAAGTAGATATATACATTTTCACTTGTGCTGAAAATCATCGGCGTCATGAAATTCTTGCATTTCTTCTTCCTCCTCCTCCTCCTCTTCCGCCGTCCTCTCCTCCTGATTATACCTCACCACCACGACTGGACACACACAGTGCTGCACACAGTAATCGCTCACACTCCCAAGCTTCCCTTTCCCACTTATCCTCGAACCCCCAATTCCTCTACTCCCTATAATCACCGCGTTCAATCCAAGCCTCTCGATTTCCAAGCAAAGCCTCTCTTGCATATCGTGATCCTTCACAATGTGGATCTTAAACGGCACGCTGGCGTCCGCCAACGGCTGCGCCAGGTGATTGGCTTTTGTGGCCGTGAAATTGTCGAATTCGCTCATATTTGTAACGGGTACGGCGGTAGTGGTGGTGGTGGGAGAGGAGCCCCAATCGGCGCCGAAGAGGACGGTGGTGGAGTTTACGTGGAGAAGAATCACGGCGTCGCCGGGTCGGAGGTAATTATCGACGGCCCACTTGACGGCGTAGGCGCTCTCATCGCTGAGGTCGACGGCGATCCCGATGCGGCGGCGGGTGGAGGAGAGGGACGGGGATGGCGACAATGGGAAGCGCGGCGAGGATGTTCGGACCTCGATTGGTTGGAGGCGGCGCTCGGGACGATTCGTGTGGTCTGAATTTGATCCGGCGACGGTGGGCTTGATGGCTGCGGCCTCTTGTGGATCAGCCATAGCGGTGGTATACGGCGGCGGCGGCGGCCGGATTACGAAACGGGAGTTATTTCAGGTACGATGCTGAAAAAGGGAATGGTGGAAATATATGAGGAGGTGGTTGTGGTGATAGAATGACGAGGGAATGGTTGAGTGAATGAGGGCGAAGATGAAGGAGAGGTGAGGTCAGGGAACGAAAGAAAAGAAGACGATGGAAATCCAATGGAATGGTGCTTTCAACTCTCTATATGTTCCCTCGTCTCATTTTTTATTATTCAAAATTTAAAAATAAATATTTTATTTTTATTTTTTTATTTCCAAAATAGTAAAAAAATCATTTTTATGACAGAAAAAAAAACATTTTTCATTTAAATATAACCCACACACGTCACAAACATTCCTTATTTACACCTTAATGTTATTCAATTAACCCTTTCAATAAAATTAATTTTAAAATAACATTTTTTCAATAAAATTAAAAATACTCATTTACCCTTCATTTTATATATTTTAATATTAATAATAACGCATTTCTTAATCTTATGTCAATTTTTTTAGCAAACAAAATTGAGACAAAGGTGTACTGTGAGAATAGTTAAATAATATAAAGCTCAAATTTAAGGACGATTCATATTATTAATTTAAAACATTTATGTTGATTAGGAATTTAGGATTGATCAATCTATATTTTTATCTTTTAAATACGTAATTCCTCCCTTCAAAATAAATATTGTTGCTCCTTTCATTTTACTTACAAATTAGATAACGTTTTGCATTTTTAATGTAAATTAAATATTCTTTTTTCAAATTTATCTCTAAATAATTAAAATATTTTTTTGATGTAATAATTAAAATATTTAGATAAGTGTATTCTTTTATTAGAAAATCAAACATTTATAAATGAGAGTATAATAGAATTTTTTTTTTTAATATATGTGTATTTTTAATAAAGATATACTCCTTCCATCCCAACAGAACTGTTTATGCATATTTCTCCGAAGATTTTAAATTAAGAAAAATTAATTTTATTAACTTTTATGATAATAAAATGTAGGAATATTTTTGGGAAATTATATTGATAAAATAATAATAATATTATTAAAATTTGCCCAGTTAAAAATCCATAAAAAGCAATTTTCATTTCTGCAAACCGATTGAAAATCAGAGCAAACGAAAAGTCGCTCGAATGGACTGCGGGATGATATCGGTCGATAAATGGAGCTCCGGCAGCCAAATCTACTTCCTGACCCACCTGCACGCCGACCAAAACCGCCGGACTTTCCTGCACCTGGCGACGCGGCCTCCTCTTCTGCTCTCGCCTCACCGCCAAACTCTTCCCTTTCAAATTTCCGAACTTCGACCTCTCCCTCCTCCGCATCCTCGACATCGGCACCTGGCATTCGCTTTGCTTGACCGCCCCTATTTCAGGAAACGCCACCAGGGTCATGGCAAGGCCATGGACGCTCAGCATTGCTCCGGTAATTGTGTTCGCTACCTATTATTTGGGCGCTTTTGATTTGTCTGTTTGGTGTCTGTTAGGCGTTTGTTATAATTCCTCAATGAGGTTTTGCTTCAGTTATGTGCTATTAATTTCGATAGTGTACTCGTAATTGATTTGCTGATTTCCTTTTGTTGGTGCTGAGAGTTCTTTATTATACTGCCTTCGGACTGTGGTTGTAATGTGAGATCAACAGGGATAGGTCGCATCTGATTCGAACGGAGAATCCAGCCGATTCCGCCTGTCTTAAAGCAATTTCCTGTCATCATAGAAGTCAAGTGGTATGTTAATTCTCATCATCCATTCTCTGCTAGGTTCTGTGATGTACTTGTTTCGTGGTGAATTTGGCTGTATGCTTTTCACTGGGGATTTTCGTTGGGAATCAAAAGGTGAGAGAGCGAAAAATGGAAGGGCTGTGTTGCTTTTTTTTTTTATCAGGAAAAAGGAATTTTATAATCACAACAATGAGTCAGAGGCAAGAGAGTTGCCTAAAACCCAAAGCAATACACTGAAGTTTTTACGACTTATATGACCATACTTCTCCAAGGCAAAAACACAGGAATTAAGAGTCTTTTACAAATACATTAGGACTAATCCTCCAGTCATTATAACTCCCTTCCCAGCTGCTCCCTTTCGAGCACGACACACAGGAAGGGCTGTGTTGCTTGATGCTCTCAAGAACGACCCTCTCGATATGCTGTACCTGGATAATACTTGCTGCAATCCAAGATACACATTTCCTCCTCGTGAAGTTGCTGCTCAGCAGGTACTAGTTCTAATATGCCCCTGAAAGTTGTTTCATTCTTTTAAAGGATTACCTTTGATTTTCTTAGTAACCATAAACTTAAAACTCGCAAGTATTATGTATGTTGCATCTTACGATAGCCATGTACAAACAGTGTAATTTAAGAATCTGGAGTATGAAATTGCCCACAAGAGCAGTGATTCTCTTGCTTTGCACGAACATGACGTCGGTTTTGTATTAGCTTACTCGCTTTTTTTTTTTCCAGAAAAGATAAATCTGAAGCTTAGATAGGGACACAGGGCCATTGCAGACAATGTGAAATGGGAGATTTTGTTGAAAATCACGAACAGAGTTATTCAAGTTGCGACAATTAAAGCCTTACAATCTTTATTTTGTTTCAGAAGATTATTTGATCTCCAGCCGTTTGATGATTGATAACAGGTTGTTGATATCATCACCTCCAATCCGAAACATGATATTGTTATAGCAGTAGACTCACTGGGTAAAGAAGATCTTCTGCTTTACATAGCACGTGCACTCGACGTAATGGTACTTGCTAAACTCAGATTATATTTCAGGCATCTCTTAAATTACTGAAGTGTCGAAAAGGTTGTTACAGATTTGGGTTTGGCCTGAACGATTGCAAGTCATGCATCTACTTGGATTCCCTGAAATCTTCACTACCAAGACCGCACTCACTGGAGTTTGTGCCGTTCCTTGTCATAGTTTCAGTGTCGAAACTCTTGAAATGCTGAACGAGTTATGCCCAACAATAGGGATAATGCCATCTGGACTGTCATGGGTTCCCGAATCTGTGCAAGAAGACAGAAATGTCCTGTCGCTTTCCTTGAAGAAGAAAGGCTGTAGCGTAAAAACTGGGGATTTAGGAAGGAATTCAGGAAGTGCAACAAGATACAATGACTATATATATGTGGTTCCATATTCTGATCATTCTTGCTTCTCTGAGATCAAAGAATTCATCGAGCTTCTTCGTCCTGTGAACATCAAAGGAATTGCTTCATCGTCTTCATGTTACATCGAGCCTCGTTATTACTTCAACCACCTTTGTGGAACTGGAACAAGCAATGTGGAGGATACAGCAGCAGAAGCTTGAAAATGGAGAATCAACGGATAAGATTGAAGAAGATGAAATTAAATCAATTTCTGAAGTCACTTCCGCTGTGCTGGGAAAGAAAAGAAAGACCGATGGGGTCGATGTTCGTACGAATCGAGTCAATTCAATGAGGAGGTTCAGCCGTGGTGTTAAATTGCAGATTCTGATGAAGAATAGCACTCTTGGTTCCACTTTTGAATTGTACTGAAAGTACTAGAATCACTGCTCTGCAATGAGATGTAATTATGAATATGCTATTGCTATATACTAGGTACCAGTTGTTTTTGTGATCAAACTGTCAACAGTACTATGAAAACATCCATATCTATTATCTTGGTCTTACAAAGTTAATTTGTTGTCGATGGGTTGTCTTTAGAATTTGGAGCATTTTCGAATTTGCTTAATAGATGTATGTTGTAAAATAAAAGTGGAATATACTACCTCCATCAGATCGGTTTTATGATTGACTTTTCAACGGTTTTGTGTGATGATTATTTCATAGTAATATGTGTATAAAAGTTGTTTTATATGAATGGTATGTTAGTTAACCTTATAAACTAGCATATTATTTATATAAAACAACTTTTATACACATATTACTATGAAATAATTGTCACACAAAACCGTTGAAAAGCTCAATCATAAAACCGATCTTATTGCATGGAGTAGTATTTTTAAATTTTGGAAATATTAATAATTTTAGGAATAAGGTACAATTTGGAACTTAAACTAGTGTGTTAAGTACAAATTGGATCCTTAACTATTTTTTTTTTTTTTTGTACAAATTTGACCTTGAATTGGTGTCTCAAATACAAATTGAACCCTTAATTATTTTTTGTGTACAAATAAACTCTTTAACTTCTAAAATAAAATAAATAAGTTTTTAACTAATAAAATAAAACATGAAAGCCACTTTAGTAGCCCTTTTAAAATAATATATATAAATACATATATTGTAAACTCATTAGTATCATATTTTTAGAAATAAACTTCTTATTATTTTTACGAATTTTAAAATTACAATTTTTTTCATTTTAAATTGGTTATTTATTTAGCACTAATTTAACACCATATTGCATATTAAAGAAATTAAAATTTTCCGAGTCCATTGGCAGAAAATGTTGTTAAACCGTCAAGAGTTTAACATGTAATAAAGCAGGAAAAGTGACATATGCTTTAAAAAATAGAGTAGTATGTATATAAGTTATCCAAACGAGTGGATGAACATGATGGTGTCTTATCCCTTCCCACGAGTGGCCATCACAAAACCACGCGCCTTTCTCCAATAATCTTTTCCTACTCCACAAAATCAACAACACACCATCACATTACATTACCTATTCCAAAATCTCAGAAATTTCCTCTCCAATGGCGGCTTCGACTGCATCATTATCCGCCTCTATCACCCCTTCTCAGGTGATTGATTACACATGAAAATCCATTTGCACAGATCCTCCCACACTAAATGATTTTTTCTTGTTTATGTAGCTGTGCTCCAGCAAGAACAGAGTGAACTCAGTCTCACTTGCGAAATGCGTCAACAGTAGGAGGATGAAAGTGTCGTGCATGGCGACGAGCATCCCTGCGGATCGAGTGCCCGATATGGGAAAAAGAGAGCTCCTGAATTTGCTACTTTTGGGAGCTATTTCTCTTCCTTCTGCTGGAATGTTGCTTCCTTACACTTACTTCTTTGTCCCACCTGGGTTGGTTCCATCTTCGATTATCGATTTTTATGTGATCTAATCTTGAATTTTAAGTAATCTAACTCTGAAAATGGTGAGTGAGGCAGTGGCGGCGGCAGTGGTGGTGGACAGGTGGCCAAGGACGCTTTGGGTAATGATGTTGTTGCAGAAGCATGGCTGAGCACCCATGGACCTGGTGATAGGACCCTTACCCAGGGCTTGAAGGTAATTTTAACTCTAAATTCATCACATTATGAGTTGGTCTTATGTAAAAACTTTTACCATACAATTAGTTCGCAACTATCATTTTATAGTATAACAACTATGTTATATTAATACTTTTGAATGAGGTACCACCTTCGTGCACCTTTTTGATTCAGGACGATGCAATTCATGTTAAGTGTGAGCCAAACTTTTCTTGATAATGAATTTTACTTTCCGTCAAAAAAAAAAGAAAAAAATACTTTTGAATGAAACCAACTAATACTGTCAAATTAATAAGTTTTAGTGAAAAACTAATATTGAATACACACAAAATACAAACCAATTGCATGATGAAACTAGTTTATATAAGACTTTGGTGTAGATGAATACTCTGATATAGCATCTACAAAATCATGTTACAGAGCGTTCGACTCATTTGCAGCCCTGTCTGTAATAGGGCGAATTATATGCACATTTAGTCGATTCTACGTTTAAATGAATAGTCCAGTATGGCATCTACAAAATCATGTTATTCGTGTGTGTATAGTTCTCGACATAGGAGAACCATGTCTGGATCTCAAAGCAAGTCAACAATCACAACTTACTTTGTGTTTAGGTTTATGCAACGTTTTTTTTATTAACGATTGAACAAACTTCAGGGTGATCCGACGTACCTTGTGGTGGAGAATGACAGAACACTAGCAACCTATGGAATTAACGCTGTGTGCACACACCTTGGTTGTGTCGTCCCATGGAACAAGGCTGAGAACAAGTTCCTCTGCCCCTGCCATGGATCCCAGTACAACAATCAAGGACGAGTTGTTAGGAGGACCTGCACCCCTGGTAATAATTACATCCACACATAACATACGAAATCGTCACTTTTCAACACATGCTTCTAATGGTACTACTAACAACTTACGTTGTGGTTTGTTACAGTCGTTGGCGTTGGCTCATGCAGACATTGATGACGGAAAGGTGGTGTTCGTTCCATGGACTGAGACGGATTTCAGAACTGGTGAAACTCCATGGTGGTCTTAAATCTGTCCATCAAGAAATGCCTTATGTTTCCATCAAAATCAGATACATATGATTGATACTTAGTAAATTTATGACTGAGAGAAGGCATTGTTGTCAATTCTTGAAATTGTATATGGTGCAAAGACAAGCCAGTTTATAATCGCATTCCAATGTTTTGTTTCACACGATTGCTAAAGGTTACATGCTCGATTTGCAGTATATTAAATCAAGTGTGATATTAAAAATGTTACCTAATCTCCTCTGCTATAGCCTGAGCAAGAATTACTCCGGAGTTGTTGATTTAAGCCCAGATTTAATGTTTGCAGATACTTTTCTGCATCTTCTAATCTACCAGATTTGCAGAGATTAATAATCTCTGAACTAAATCCCAATACATTAGGAGAGATTGACCTGTATTCCATCTCAAATAAAAGCTTTGTAAGCCTCTCCATATCGCCATCTTTACAATAACCAGAAACAAGATGAGAATACGAAGTTTCATCGGGAACGAATCCTTTGTCCAACAACACGGTCAACATCTCATCAGCCCACTTCGTCATCCCATTTCCACAAAGCTTCCCAAACATCTCATCAACAGCAGAACAGCTAGGAAGAAGCCCCATCCCTATCATTTGCTTGCAAAATACCAAGCTATCCTCCAATCGTCCATCTGAAGAACAACCTTTGATCAGCTTATCAAATGCCTCGTTCGAAGGCTTGAATCCCAACCTTTCCATCTCTTCCAACAGCCGGATCGCCTCATCAATCCTGCCCTCCTCACTATATGCCCCAATGAAGAGACTGCACACAAAAGCATTCTCCCGAAAACCTCTCTTAAGCATTTCCTCATATATCTCTTTAGCAGTATCCAAACTCCCCATCTTAACCTTAGCAAAGACAACCAATGAGTACGAAATAGTATCTAAGATCATGTTTTTCTGCAACATTTGCTTCAATAGAACCAAACCCTCTTCAACCCTACCCTCCTCTATCATCTCGTACACTAAACAAGTATTCACAATTAGACGAGGCAGCGAACACCTCTTCCCATTCATCCTATCTACAATACTAAGAAACTTCTCCATCTTCCCTTCTTTGCATAAACTACTAACCATGATTCTCATTGTAACCTCATTTGAGCTAATTCTTTTCTTAATCATAAGCTCATATACACCCCAAACCCAATGCGAATGATCAGATTTTTGCAACACATGTAGCACACAATTGAAAGTAATCACACTCAAAGAAAACCCATGATCAAACAGAAATTTACACGAATCAAGAATATCATTAACCATTCTCAACTTAGCACAAATCTGTATAAACAAGTCGAACACAAAAGGAACCGAATCGACAGTCTCGTAACTTCCAATCAAAGAATCAAGAACAGCAGACGTTTGAGAATCACCATCAGAAAAATCTTTGTGTAAAATTGACTCCAACATTGCTTTAGCATCCTTGATGAGCCTACCTTTCACCAAAATGTGGATTATCATGCAATAATTCGAAAGCCCATGTTCGAAACGCATTTCCTTCGCCGACCAATGGAAAAAATTCAGGGCTTTTCTTGAATTAATGGGTTCTTTGAGATGCAAGAGTATTTTTTCAACTAAAGGGTTAGTGAATTTGACTGAATTGAATCTTTCTGAAAGGGTTTTCCAGCTCTCGCCTTTCTTTAAAGAATCGGTTATGGAGATGATGCTAGTGTTTTCATTAGTTTCGCTTTCTAATCGTAGCGATAATGTGTGAATTGAAGGTGAAATTTGAAGGAAATTGTAATAAGGAATTGGAATTTTGTGTGAAAATATTCGAAACAAAGTAGCCATTTCGAAGGAGAAGAAGGAACTGTGAGTTCACCTGTGAACGCAGAAACGCATATGTGACTGAAGAGTGAAGGTAAACTTTCAGTTTTGCAATTTGCACCCTCAAATTATAATTGTTATATATTTGTCACGTAGGTTAGAAATTTTATCAGATAACCCCTTCATTGCAATATTATACACATTTTGTACCCAAACCGATGGCTCGAGTAATTCTCAAAACTTGCTTAGAGTACAATGTGTTCGTTTTGTTTTAGTATATTATGATTTAGTTTAAATTAGTGTTATATTATAAGAATACGAGTATATATAATAGATAAATGATAAGAATTAAAATAAAAAATAAAAAATTAAATGGTGGATGTCTTTTTTATATCATTATAACATATGAAGATAAAATGCACGGGACTTCTAAGTCTTATTTAATGTTAAATGCCACTCGTCTTAAATGGTGAAGGGTGGAGATCAACTCTCGATTCACCCATCTCCGCTAGAGAAAAATTAAGGATATATATAATACATGGAGTGTTGTGCAATTATTGTTAGTAATTGTATTTCATTTTCTGCTTTTTTTTTTTAACTAATACAAAATTAGATTCAAGAGCGATAAATATAAAAAAAAAAAAAAACTATCCACATCTAAAAGCTTGATTCAATTATAAGGGATCTCAAAGAAATCAGACGAACTAAGAAAAGAATATGCCAATAAATTGGTATTCCGACTTAACCAAATAACACTAAAAAAGCAGTTACGATACGGAGCAGTCGAAATCAAAAGACCTTACTTGGCATATCGTGGGTCGTGAGAACGGAACACTAAGTCAAGTAAAATCTTATATCGGAAGAGAAAGTTGTTAGTTCCAGATCACGAACCAATATGTTTCTTTATCATAAAGGGAAATATCTTCATCTCTGTTATTTCGATTCGATCTTCTAAAGGATCTCTCCCTTTTCGAAGAACCTTTTTTGAGAACTCGGCCTATCGTACAACCATTACCCTTTTGCGGGGGTAATGTTCGTTACACCTTAAAAATCTCGGAATATCCTTGATTGGTGTCGGGATAGTACAAATTGGCGTGGCTAGGGTTTTGAGGGTGTATCCCCAATAAGAAGACCAAATTACCCCAAAGGGAGGTATAAATACGTTCATTTTCAAAGGAGAAGGTTTGAGCTAAAACAATATTGTAATTGAGAAAGTGGATATTATGGAGGACTCTATCATTATTACGATCTTCAAGGTTCCAAGAGGATTTTCATGAATAATTCTTTTCTATTTGTAATCCAAGGAATTAATTTCTAGGTATCAATCTTCATTCATCTGTTGTTTATGGCTTATCAAGTTTCTTGTCTTTTGTAAGGGATGTGTTCTTATTATTCTTAATACGATGTGATTTGGGATTGAATGTGTTATAATTTCTAGTGGGAAAATCTATTATTTCGGCTCTTCGGATTACTCTTATCCAACAAAAGAATTCAAGAATCATCCGTCACGTGTCTGGGATCTTATTGTTGTCCCCTTTAGGTATTATTTCTTTTATATTTAAATATCATACTGTTAATATGATCTTGATTGGGTCATATCAGATTCAAACAAAAATACTCTTAATCTCAGCAATGTAGTCTTCAAAAATCGAATCACTCCGAGTGGCACTTTTATAAAAAAACGGACAAGGTAAATGCCAAAGTTGACAACTGGCATGCTTTTCAGAAATAACAGGAGCTGCTCGAAAATTTTAATGTTAACTATGTAAATTGAAATAAAAAGAACTGAACAAATTAATTAATTAATTATAATTAAAATGAAGGTCCTATGAGAGATGAGATATAAGATATATAAGAAATTCAGACTTACTAATGAACATGAGTTTTGTCGGAAGTAATATTATCTTTTTCCCTAACTTTATGCTGAATTTTCTTAGACTCTATACACTATATTAATTCCAATAAATAGTCGTAAAAAGAGAGCAAGCAAGACAAATTACGCTTTTTCGACTTGACTAATAGTAAGAGGATTATTGTTTTTTTGCAGTTTGCATTTTCAAAACAAAAAGGTGTGTGAATAATGAAAAGCATGGTAATAATTAAGCTTCTTGATGTTTCGAATTGTCAAGGAAATAACACATCAACACCTATATATATATATATATATATATATATATATATATATATATATATATATATATATATATATATATATATATATATATATATATATATATATATATATTAATTTTATTTTGATTTTTTATTCAACAGTTTATTTTTATATTATACGTACATGACACATTTCGATATGATATCATTAACATGATATATATCCGCATGTTTTAAGTGAATCACGAAACAAGATTGAAATACGAAAAAGAGTTAATTATTATATTATAAATTAAGTTTTCTTTAAAAGGTAACGTTATATATACATTTATTTAAATTCTTAATTTTATTAACTATTTCTTAACTCTTGTTTCTAGTATAATAATTTTAGATTTCATGAGGATTTTTTAATTTTTTCATTATCCAATAACAAGATTTAGTAATAACGAGGAGACTGGTTTCTTTCGACATGACTCGAACAAGAAATCTTCACCATGCAATTTCTTAGGTAAAACTAGCTACTAGTTTGTAAATATTAGTTATTGTTCCAAGAAAAATCTTTATATGTATACGTAAAACATTTCTTTATAAAAAAAAGACTGAATTAGAAAGATATATGTATGAATAAGAAAACAAACTACAGGATTTAATGTACAAATTAAAAGATCGATTACATTAAACTTCAAGCTGGTATCAAGTAACCATAAAAAGCCAAGCTCGTAAAATATGCATGCATGAATGGACCTCATCACTAAAAACCCAGAAAAAGCGCCCATTCTATATCAAATCTATATATTTCTAAATAGTAAATACCCTAATCAAGATTGCGCATTCAACATTTATAATATAGCTTAGGAGAGACAAGCCTAGCTAGCTAGCTATTTACATGAAATCATCCAAGTCTAAACTCTCTGGAATTTCAAACCTTAATAGATTACTGCAAAAGCTCTCCTTCTCCTCCTCTATGCTTCCATTGAAAAGCGTCGATGTAGAAGGTGTCGATAGAACGGAATCGAAGCTCGAATTCTCCGAAAAGTCTCCCTTAATTTGGCTTGAAGCTCCATAGAAAAAGCTTGATGATACATTATTTGTAGGAAAACTTTGATCACTTGTAGTTGGTACATAATCTTGGAACATTTGATTTTGACCACTTGAGTTGGTCATATTATTACCATGATTTTGGAGGGTATTATTAGATGGGGTTTGTTGGGGGACAAAGTGATGAGAATTCAAGAATTGGTTTTGTTGAATCTTTTGTAACAAGGCATTAGGGTTTTCATTATTTGATGATGATAGGATACTCAAAGCAAGCCTTAATGCTTCTGGATTTAGAAGTGTTTGGAGACGAAGGAGGTTGGAGAGGTCGAGCTGAGGCGAGTTGAGGAGTGACGACAAGTCGAAAAAATCGAGGCGTGGTGCATGAGTCACCGGATCGATCCCGCTTCTTAGGAGCCTTTTTCTTATGTGTGTGTTCCAGTAGTTCTTGATTTCATTGTCGGTTCTTCCCGGGAGACGAGCCGCGATGGCTGACCACCTGATCGATGATAAAAACCCTTTTAGGTATTGGATCTAGAATTTTATTTTTATTGAAAATGGTTAATCAAGTGATTATTCATTCTTACTTGTTTCCAAGAAGACTGTGTAGTTGAATGATAGATTCCTCCTCATCAAATGAAAATCTTCCTCTCTTGATATCGGGCCTTAAATAGTTGGTCCAACGTAGACGACAACTCTTCCCACATCTTTGAAGCCCTGCATATACATCACTCACACAATGCATCATATATATCTTAGATGGTGCATGTGAATATATATATTAAAGAAATAATGAGACATACCGGCATTTTTTGGAAGGTTTCTCCAGTTTCCAGGGCCATGAGTGTGAATATATTGAGTGAGCTTCATGTCTTCCTCTGGGGTCCATGGACCTTTCTTCACACCATCTTTAGGGTCACAACATGGTGATCTTCCCATTCTCATGTAACAATTAAATTTCAAAGACACAACACTACTTTTTCAGACAAAACCTACAGTGATGAATGTTTTGGTTTCAAATCATAAGCTGCATGCTCTGCCTATTTATATATATAAACTAAAGTGTGTGTGTGTGTGTCACTGTGTGTTATACAAGTCAATAGGATTTGGCGCCGACCCTGCTAGCTGTTCAATGTCAATCCCCCTCCCCTCCTCCCCTTCTTTGTTGTGTTGTGTGTCGGGGTGAAATCTTCGAAATTGGGGTAGTAAAATAATTTGGAAATTTTCACATTAATGGTAATTAATGTTGTTCACCTTGACTTTTGTTGTCAATTTAGCATGGGGCCGGTATATGCTATATATAAGCTACAATTAATCATATAATATAATAATTAATACTGAGTAGAGTAGACATTTCAAATAATATGGTTTACTGATAATATGCAATACAATTAATTTGATCTAAATAGGCTAGTAATGAACGGTTTTCATGAATCTAGCTTGTTTCCGTCAACATTTTTATAAAACTTCTGCCAATAATTTTTCTTATTTTAGTCTCTCATTGTTGGGTGGGATTTAATTTTCAAAACTTATGTAAATGGGTTGCTCAATTGTTTGATTAGCTTAATTAAGAAAGTTGAATATTTCAGTCAGTTGTAAATTAATGAGATTTCTGTAAAAATTCTTTGAGAAAATAATGAACACACATGGATATAATAACAATTATTCTCGTTATGCATCAACATTGGCTTCTTTAATTCAATTCAACTTTTTTTTTTTTTTTTTTTTTTAACTCTATTTAATCATATTTTCAAATTTATTTTAGTTTATCAATTACATCACAAATAAAGTATATCATTATTATTTTATTCACAACCTAAACCTTTGAAATACATATAAATCAAAACATCATTAACATAGATGATCTATATAACGTGTGAATCAAAGTGAATTAGATGAAGATAAAATTAGATTAAATTTCCTTCATAAAGGAAAAGAAACGACGTTGTACAAGTGGCAAGCATATAATGGGTTTGACCTTTGCAATAAGTCTTGTAAGTTAGACTGCTAAGTTGGTATGGTTGTTACATCCCCTACCCAATTATAAAGAAATAGATGTTCCTTAGTTTCATGGATTGCTTCAATTGAGCAAAACCCTTTTTGATTTAAATTTTAAGACTATGACACCTCATAATTTGTTGCCTGATCTCACTAAATTGAATTAATTCATTGCTTTTCAACTATTTGCGTGTGAGGAAATTCATACAGAGAAATTTAGTAGAAAAATTATGAAATGGTTTGAATATTATTAATTTTTTTTTTTACAATAGTCTAGACTAGAGCCCAATAAATTAATGAGTTATATAATAAAGTAGATATGATTTGTAATTCATGTATGGGGCTTTCATACAATTTTTGTCAACATTTTAAATTGTATAGTAATAGATAGGTGATGAAAATTAAATAATATTTTATTTTAGGAAGTCTCGAAAGATATATTAATTATCAATTCGGGACCTGAAAGATAAAATTTATCAATCCTACTGAAAGATATTTATATATCAATACAGACTCAAATTAAGGTCCCGAATTAATAAAATCCCTTATTATAAACATCTTTCATGTCCCATTGATAAATTTTATCTTTCAGCGCCGAATTGATAATTAACATATCTTTCAGACTTGCACCGATTTTGCTTCTCATTATACATATATACCTATATAAAATTACAAACTCTCCCATGAAATTGCTCACCGTGTATGGTGATATTATTATATTTACATGATAATACCATTATTTTTATAAATTAATTAATATCGTAATATTTTATATTGTAATATTAATTTATAATATAATTTTCCCATTGCAAATTTATACCCCTTTTATTTCTTATTTCCTAGAATTTCAGGCTTTCAGTCTCTCTTTTTTTCTTTTCTTTTTCTTTTTCTTTTTCTTTTTTTCCATTTGTCTTTTTCTCTTTTCAGTTTTTCATTTTTTCTACCTCTGAATATTCGAGTGTACGTAACGCGTTTACAGGCTCCCTATTTGAGTATTTTCCAATCGGGGCACTCCTTGTCTCCTTCTATCCACGTAGACCGTTCACCACCAATTGTATTGCACCAAGTCAACAGCCACCCTTTAAAAACATATTTCTGTTATACATATAAAAAAATTATTTCAATAATTAATTTAAAGAATATGATCAGCATTACATGCTCATAAAGTAAAAAATTACACGTGGCTCAATAAAAATTAAAATCTCGTTTTTTTTTTTTTAAATTAAGATCCATTTTGAAATTGGTGTCGTTATAACGTTATACATGTTGCAGTTTCCACAGTAGCATGCAGGAATTCAAAGTCGTTAGCTTTCAGGTATTGATTCATCAACTCCACATCCAACTAAAAGGGTTTTGGTCAAATAATATAATATTTGCCGAATATAAATAAAAATTGACACATATATAGTGTACTAGATGAGCTCCTGCGTATTACGCGATATTGTCGTTAAATAAACTTTACAATATAATATATTATATATAATATTTTCAAATAATAATATATATATATTAAAATAATATATATGTATAAAAAAATTATAATTATAATATTAAATTTAAATAATGGTAATATTAATTGTATGACAATTCATGCTAGGGATTAGAATTATTATAATTATGTGAAAGAATTTACTATAAGATTTGTTTCAAATTTATTTTACAATTAATAAAAAAAAAAGGAGACGATTAATAGAATTTTTTTATATAAATGATGCATGAAAGAATTTACTATAAGATTTGTTTCAAATTTATTTTATAATTAATAAAAAAATGTGACGATTAATAGAATTTTTTTATATAAATGATGCAAATATATTACTCCGAATAATATATATATATATATATGTATATATATATATATTGTATATTTACAATAAATATCATACATGATTATATTAAGTTTTTTTTTTTTAAAGTTGATACAACCACAATTTTTCTTACATACATTTATAGGCTTAAGTTAAATATAATTTTATATTTTAAAATTGTCATATGATAACACTTTTTAGATATAAGATAGATATTTAAAATATTTAAAGATTTATATATTAACTTATTTATTAAAAAATATACATATGTTAAAAAATATATATATTGTGCAAGAGGTCTAAGGTTCAAACCTCCTTAAAAATATATTTTTAATTAATTCCTATATTAAATGCCACATAGATGTCATATATTAATTATAAATCAATAGAAAAATGACACCTAGATTATTAACATATATATGCATTTAATAAAAATATGACACCTCATCCAAATTACTCTCATGACGACACCTAAACAAAAATAAACTCCCTATTAGTAATATAGGGATATTATGTGACATATTTCACGACTTCAAATAACTATCCATATTTTAAATATTAATCGTATAGGATGTTCCTAACCCAGAGCATGAAAAAAAAACACACATACTTCCTCCGTCCTCAATGAACTTGCACCATTTGATGGGACACAAATAAAAAAATTTGAATGATAATATCATACATCTTAATGTATAAAGTACGTAAGACATGAGTTGGACTGTGTGAGCCCAAAGTTATGATATTTTGTGTAATATTCTAGTTAATGTGAGACTGAAGTTTATAGTGAGTATTCTACTTTTTTGGCTAAGCAAGTATTTTGGGACGTTCAATAAAAAATATGCGAGTTATTATGAGACAGATGGAGTAATAATAAATATTCCTTCCGTCTCAAACTCAATGATACATTTACTATTTTCATGATTATCAAGGTAAGAGTTATTTATTGGTATTAAATAAAATAATGTAAGGATATAATAGTTCATTCTATTTTATTGCAAAAATTGATTTTGGTTAGTATAGATAAAATATTGTTATTGTGTAATATTTAGGTGTTTGGAGGATATATGTAAAGATAATTATGTTATTTTATTTTATTTTAAAAATATTCATTGAGTTTGAGTTCAATTTTTTTATAAATATATCATCTAGTATAAAAATGAAGATTAATAAATAGTAGTGTGTGAATCTTATTATTAGAAATATTGTTCACATAATACGTTTGTCCATATGGATTAGTACTTGGGGTCAAAATTCTTCCTCTCCTCTCCCTCAGTTAGCTTTCTTGTCCAACATGATTACCTCCTTCCTATGTGGCCTCACTTTCTAGAAGTCGTTGCGTTTATCCACTTCATGAGCTAAGTTGATACGATTAATTATATATAATTTCACACTCGTCTTAGAAAATCTCTCTCCCTCTAAAATATTACTAATACTTTTTAAAAGTTTTTTTTTTTTTTTGCATGTATACTTTTAAAAGATAAAGTTAACTTTTAAGTAAAATTCTTATAATGCACTATAATAAAAATAAATTTAAGAGTTTTAAGTTAGTATAAAATAATTAAATTGATGGGCATAAAAATATATTGTGGCTGGTTAAAAAAATTATTTAGCTTCATTGGGCTATATTGTTATCCTTAAATACTTTAACGATTCGTAACTTGTTATACTTGAAATTAAACAAGTAGAAAGCGTAATGCAATTGGGATTAAATTTAGGGGTCGTTTGGTTGGGGTATTAGAATTAGGTAATGGGAATGACCGGTGATTCATTCCCATTGATGAATTTTGAAAAGAAAGTTGAGCACTAAAAAAATTTGAGCGAGAAAAAACTTGAGCGGAGGAAAAATGAATGATTGTTAAATGATTGATTATAAGAAGGAAATTATGTAATCAAAATAAATTAATGATTATTTTATTTTTAAATCATTTCCAAATTGTAAATATTATCCGCATCATCAATGAGAATGATTAATGAGTCATTCTCATTACCTACTTCTAATACCCCCAACCAAGCGTAATTTAATCAATATGTTTCGATCTTCCTTCCCAGTAATTCAACGCAAATTAATCCACACAATGCGTATTAATTGCACCACACATTGAGCACCAAATATGAGCATGAGTCACAGTTATCCCGCATCATCCCAATTAATATAAAATAATAGATATAATATTTTAACAATAAATTACCAACTGTAAAATTGATTAGATTGATACCTCAACTCAAATTTTGTTCTTTTTTGGATAAATTAGGGATCAATTCGTTGTTAAAAATTAAACATTTAGTAAAATAAACAATTAATAAATCTTAAAGAACAAATATATATATTCTTTAGTTAAGGTATCAATATGCCAATTACATAATACATGTTGCAATTAATTTATTAAAAATATAGTACAAGTTGGAAATGGTAGTTAACACTATAACAAATTACTATAAAAGTCCCTCCTAGCTAAAAGATTTACAAAAATAATTTCTAAGAAAATTTTGAGGTTTTCCGGCTCTATCTATGCAATAATTTGAAAAGAATGACGTTTGATTATCACTCTCTCATACTATAGCAGTTAATTGTTTAATTTTAAACTTTGAAAATGACACAATGCGTGCATGCACTTACTTATATATCATGAACACATTTTTTTTTTAATCAGAACAAAATCTACTACGATCAAAATAATTTCATCTTTCTGTTCCCTTGTTAGGGGTCATGCGACACCTTAATCTTAATACTTTTCACAAAAATTAATATAATTTATAAGACATCTTAATCTTAATTAATTTAATTATAATTTTAACGTTGTCAGCGTTTTTTGTAGTACGTAGTCTGCGTATAGCACTTGTCCTTTTTCTCTACGCTTGCACAATTAAATTTATTAAACCCGCGCGGTATAAGAATATTAAAATAGTTTAGTTTATTAAATAAATAAAGCATAAATCTTGGTTTAGATAGAAATCAAAGATCTGCTTACAAAGAAATCGTCATTTCTTTGACACTTATGCAATTTTAAAATTTAAGAATTCAACTCTACGTATGAGGTGTTCAATTACCCTCAACAAACTTTGAATAATATATAGCTGCTCCCTTTAATTAATTATTCTACAACCCATTTAATTTTTACAGAGCCTCGGGATCATTAAGTAGAATAGTATGATTTGAATTAATTAATCACGTCAAAATATTAGTGAAATGTACTTGCTAATTAATTACGTGTATGGCTGGCTGCATGGGGACACATATTATACGTCAACGGGATTTTGCTAATAAAATTTAAAGGTAAAGATCGATGTATATATAAGCTGATGTTTATAATATTGGGATTGTAAATTTAATTAATATTTGTTATCAGATCATTACAAAGAGAAAGCTAGCACTTGGCTTGTTACGTCAACTCTACCTAATATAAAAATTTCTAGATTAATTGCTCAAAAATTAATGTATTTTTTTATTTTCTTAAACTCAAAAATGACAAAGAAAAAAATCAATAATTTTAAATTAAATTTTTATAAACGTATCTTATTTACATTTTATGGAACTCAATTATCCATTATATCGACCCTTTCAAACTAAAGCGAAATCCCTCCAATAAAATAGAAATTATTAATGCTAATAAACTATTCAACTCTATTATTATTAGACGAAGTGGTATAGCTCAAGTGGTTAGAGCTCTACTACTTATGCCCAAAAGGTCATGAGTTCGAGTTACTATTTAACCGATAAAAAAACTCTATTGTTAAGATACCGAGAAGACACACTACAAAAAAATGTTAAATACCGATTAATTATCAACGAATTTACCGACGAGGGATGTGCACGAGTGGCACCATGCAAGGGAGAGGACTTTCGGAGACACGAATCCAATGAGTTCGAGTCACTATTTAACCGATAAAAAAACTCTATTGTTAAGATACCGAGAAGACACACTACAAAAAAATGTTAAATACCGATTAATTATCAACGAATTTACCGACGAGGGATGTGCACGAGTGGCAGTGCATGGGAGAGGACTTTCTGAGACACGAATCCACCAACAATTCCTCGCAAAAACTAAGGTAGGGTAACTTTTTAAAGTGAGTGGTTCCACCGTAGAGCACCCCATACCCCGTAAATCTTTTTTTTTTTTTTTTTTAAAATTCCACTATGTTGATAAAAGAACTCGAACACTAATCTCACTAATAATATCGCCTTGTTTGCCACTAAGACAAAGACCCACCAATAAAACTAAAGTATGGTAAACTTTTTAAAAATGATCGGTTTCACCGCATAGCGGCCCCATACCCAAAGAAACCTAAAGAGTTTTTTTTTGGAAATTCAGTTCCATATACTCTCATACTTCATGACTTCTTAGTTGTACAGTTTCCAAATTAAACAGCTTTAATATTGCGTAAGAAAATGTCTGAGATAATAAATAAATAAATAAATAAATAATGTATAAATTTTTACAAGAGTCAGATGTTCGGGTGTTATTATATAAATGTGTTTGGATATTAGGTATCTGAAGTGTAAATTCGAATCACATCCAAACTCATCTCAAACTTAACTATGAGAAACACTGAACACGAAATTTTAATCCAATTCCTTGAAAATGATTATATTTGTTGCACTGTCAAATTAAATTTTCTACCACTTTTTGTGAGATACAATTATAATAAAAGTTTATTTGGTTGAGCTTATAATCTTTTAAAAATAATTTTTTAAAAATGTTTAATAAAATAAATGTTTAAAAATTTATAGCTCGCTTATAAAATTAAAAAAAAAAAAAGTAAGTGGGATTTTTCCAAACTTATCTTTTTAGAATAGCGTCAAGACTACCTTGGGCGGCCCAAAATGATCCAAATAGTTGGGTGGGCTACTAGGCCCACATTGTACTCATAACATCATCTTTTTAAATAATAAATAAATAAAAAGAGGAACACATAAATTATCTATTTTTTTTTTAAATCATGATCATCAAATCTCAAATAACACTTCAATCATTTTTAAGGGTAATTTGCAGGTATCTCTTGAAATGTTTAAATTATAAAATGAGTCTCATGAATTGTGTAAATTATACTTATTTAAAAAAAAAATCTACATTACTAAACTAATTTCATAATTAGGTAAATTACAATCAAATTTTGATAGCAGTCCACAGCCCACTACATTATTGATTGTACGTATTAGTAAAGGGACTGATCTTACTGTAAATGAAAGTAAAGGCAAATAATCAAAATGGGCCCAAATTTCTTGTGGTGGAAAATTGTTGTGTGATTTCAATAATAATTACATAGCAGAGACTAGAGAGGCTATTTTTGTCTGGCGGTAAATGTAAAACCTCTCAACTACTCTCTAGTCTTAATATTACCTGCATCAATTTGAATTTAATGTTTTTGAATTACTGATATCAAGTTTATTATTTGATTCCTTAAAAAATTCGAATTTTAATTTATTTTATTTGCACTTTATATAAAATATAAATATTTTATACTGAAATTCTGTTTCTTCTTTATATAAGAACTAGTATAATTTATATATAAGAACTATATAATAAATAATTATTTTCTTATGTGTTAATACTTTAACATTTATGTTAATAATACATAATATTATGGAGTGCATAATGTGCATTGGAGACGTCCAGTCAAATCATTCAATATATAGATTACTTACTAACTCTTTCCTTCTCATTTTAAATTAATCAAAATTTAAAAATAGATATCGCCTTATTTTTATTTTCTCATACTTAAAATAACAAAAAATAATATTATATTCTTAAATTAAACTCTTACAAATATCTCTTATTACATCTCAATATCCAGATTTGATCTTATGCCCGCAGTGGGCACAAAGTATATGTCCACCGCTTATATGACATGTCAATCGCCTATCATGTGATGCCACATATATAGGGGGAGCCCACTATTATTTAATTAATTACTTATGTGGCATCACATGATAGACGGTTGACATACCACATAAACGGTGGACATATAAATTGGTATCCACCTGCGGCATAAGATCAAATCCGCTCAATATCACGTAATTAATCATTTCAATAGGTTGACTTTGAAGTAACCCTTTTTAATAAAATTGAAAAAAATACTCATTTATCATTCACTTTATACCTTTTAATACTAATAAACAACTCTTTTCTAATACTTGTGTCATTTTCCTTTGAGCAATTAAAATTAAGATAGAGAAAGTATAATTTTTTTATTCATGAGTTATTTTTTCCAAATTTGTAAACATATTATTTTAATGATAAACTTAATAGGTATTATGTTACATACTAAAAATTATTACTCAGGGCAAATAATCGTGTACTGAAATGTACATAAATTTTTTACTTAACAATAATGTATTATTTAATTTTATAAAAAATAATTATTTTATATAAAAAAATAATACAATTATGAGAAATATAAAAATTATTTTTGGATAGTAGATGTCAACAGGGACGGAGGTGGAGGTTTTGGGTCACTGGACCTTCTCCCATTCCACTATTTTATACTCCCTCCATCCCATAAAGCCTTTTACATATTTCTTTTTTGTCTGCTCCATTATAAGTTTCATACTCTTAAAATGAAAAACTCTTTATAAACTTCACCCTCACAATTTTCACTAATTTACACAAATGTCATTATTTTTACTTTCACATATACATAACCCAATAATTTTTTTACTTTATACATAAAAGTTTACAATATTACTCCTCAAAACCTCAATCATTACTCTTTTTTATTAAAGTGTGTGTCCTCCTACATATGAAAGTTTTTTCGAACGGGAGTATAACTAGTGTATTTATACAGTTTGTAAATATAAAATATATATAATTTTTATTATAATTATTTTAATTTAAAAAATGTATGTTTTTGTATTGAATGAATATAAAATAATTATTATATCTATATTTTTATGTGTAAATATTATATTTCCTCACTTTCAAAATTGTTTGCACAGATTAATCGGGCACGAAGATCAAAAAAATATAATTTTTAATGTGTTGATCAATTTAAATGAATGATGTTATAGGTAAAATATGTGTACATAAATTAAGGGCTAGTTAATTGAGTTGAAAAAATAATGATATTGATGTAAATAAATGTGTATTGTGAGGATATTAAAAATATATTTTTCATTTATAGATGTGCAAACAATTATAAGACGGACAAATAAATTAAGTATACAAGGGAGTAATATTTTACACTCGTGTTATTAATTTATAAATACACTAAGGCTCCATTTGGATGGAGTGGAGTTGAAATCAAGGGATTTGAAGATAATATATCATGCATTCACATAAACTAAAATGGAGAAAAGCTAGATGAATGAATTTGATTCACTAAAATATTAAGCACAAGTGGGAGAAGTGAGAGGATTTCAAATGACTAGGTTTTGTTGTGTATTTGAAATCCTCCCACTTATAAGTAATATTTGTGTGAACCAAATCCATTCATTTTGGTTTTCTCCATTTTGATGTGTAAATGTATGGTGTATTATCCTCAAATCCATTGATTTCAAATGACTCAATCCAAATGGAGCCTTAAGGCTCCATTTGGATGGAGTGGATTTGAAATCAAGGAATTTGAGATAATATATTATGGATTCATACAAACTAAAATTAAGAAAAGTTAAATGAATGAATTTGATTCATTCAAATATTAAGCACAAGTTAGAGAAGTGAGAGGATTTCAAATGGTAGGTTTTGTTGGGTGTTTGAAATCCTTCCGCTTATAAGTAATATTTATGTAAATTAAATTCATTCATTTAATTTTTCTACTATTTTAATTTGTAAATGTATGATTTATTATCCAAATCTCTTGATTTCAAATTACTAGATTCTCATGCAGCCTAATATTACTTCTGTATGGTTAAGCGTCATAGGAAAATTAATCAAAAACACATCCAAGTGCGTACAGTTTGATAAATCCAATAATTGCAATTTGCATACATGGAAGATACAGGTATGTAATCATACCGACACTGTTCACCACTATAATAGTACAATCATCCTTTTCTCGACAGAATTAAAGTACAATCTTGAGGATGGCTTCTTCCACTAATCTGACGGTGCTGGAACGCTGCCAAATCTCGCCACCGCGGGGCTCGGCGCCGCCGGTTTCTCTCCCTCTTACACATTTCGATATACCATTTCTTCTCTTCTCACCGAATCAACCCCTCTTCTTCTACCACCTACCCATCTCCATCGCCGTCTTCACACAAACTCTCCTCCCAAAACTCAAGCACACTCTCTCCCTTACCCTCCGCCACTTCTTTCCTCTCGCAGGAAAACTGACGGCGCTTTCCGCCGCACCGTATCTCGAATACACCGAAGAAGACTCCGTTGCCTTGACCATTGCGGCGGCGGAGGCCGGTGAGTTCAAGAATCTCGTCGCCGACCACCCCAAAATGAATCAAGATTTTCATGATCTGGTTCCTGAACTGGGCTCGGAACAACTACTTTTAGCCATCCAAATTACTGTTTTTCCTGAAATTGGGATTTCAATCGGCTTCACGTTGCGCAATGTGGTTGCTGATTGGCGCACATTCAACAATTTCTTGAGGGCGTGGGCTTCACTTAGCAGAAATGGTGGATTAATGTTGGAAGATGACGTGGCCTTTCATGATAGGTCAGTGATACTTGACCCGACTGGCCTCGGGCCAGCTCTCTTGCATGCGTGGCGTAGAGTAAGAAATGCGGATAAAGAAGGAAGAAGTAATTATGAAAATGGGTTAAACAATGATATGGTGAGATCTACCTTTGTGTTTGGTCCAACAAAAGTGGAGCAACTCAAGAATTTGATCTCGACCCGGTCCAAGATGCTATTCGGGTCGAGTATTGATCAATTTCTCCTTTCACCTAATAACGTGTGTTGTGCATTTATGTGGGTTTGTTGGACCAAGTTACATTGCTCAATAAGCGATTGCCAAAATGTTCATTATTTTGGTTACACTGCTGGAGGAGTGTCTCGGGTATCTTACCCGGTACCCGATTCCTATATGGGCAATTGTGTCGGGTTTGGTCGAGCATCACTTGCTCAGGGAAAATTAGTCGGAGAAAACGGGATTGTGCATGCAGCAAAATCGATAGGAGATACAGTCACAAAGGTGAATGGAGATATCATTGGGTGAATCGGAATGGCAAGTATTGCGTGAATCGGAGCTCCATATCATTGTAACAGGGTCTCCCAAATTGGGTCTCTACGGGTTGGATTTCGGCTGGGGAAAACCCTCAAAATTGAACAAGTATCGATTGACGCCACGGGTGCAATTTCTGTTACTGAAACTAGGGGGTACCAGGGGGTATTGAATTAGGTATCGCTCTCACCAACTCAAACATGGATGCTTTGACTACCATAATCAACAAAGAGCTCGATCAATATTTGATTGTGAATGGTTCTTGAATATCATTTTCATTCTTTCCCTTTTTTTTTTTTTTAAGGTTTATATATGAGACTTAATGTCATCATTTTTGTGAAATTAAGATTTTGCCTGAATTATATTTTAAATAAAATGGAAGTGTAAATATTAAAGTTCAACTTTGTCTCATGATTAATTCCGACTCATACAAGATTCCTTTTCTATAAAAATAAATTGTTTTCCCAACAAAATTCCAAATAAATATTATATGTACATTTGTGCACCGTACACCACCAATATTATTACTTGTTAAAATTAATAACATTGTTATAAGAACCAATATTATTACCTGTAAGAATTAATACTACTCCCCATCCTATTGAAAGTTTCTCATTGTCTTTTGATACACAATTTAAAATATATAGTAGAATAATTGTATAATAAATGATGTGATGAAAAAATTAAAAAAATGTATTTAAATATATTAATTGAGTGATATTATGTGTAAATATACATAAAATATAGAGATAAATATATTGTTGGGGTATAAAAAAATATTGAGAAGGAATAAAATAAAAAAATGAAAATTTTTAATTGGGATGGAAAGGATTATTAACTAGTACTGCTTTTTTTTTTTTTTTTGTCATTAAACTACTGATCTAATGATGGTGTATGTAGTACTTTCTCAAAATTCAAAAGTATGTACTAAATTGTTTATTGTTTATATGGCTTTGTACCTGGTCCGTTCTTTTTCTCTTATACTGGGTCTCTTTTCTTATGTACAGGTATATTTTATATACAAACATATCATTTTCCTTTTTAAGTTTCAAGTAAATATGTGATGAAAATTTTTGACTCATTATAACGAGATTTAGAACTTAAAAACTATGAAATAAAGAGTACCACTCAAATAAAGAGAAATATTTATTTATATAAATAAAGTTATAAATTTACATGTAGAATTAAGTATTAATACTTTTGAGTATACAACAAAAATAATTATGTGTAAAAATTTAGTACATCCAAGTGTTGATCAATACGTGTGTGTTTCTATGGTGAATAAAACACGTGATATCTTCGTAATGATGCTAAATCTGTAAATCATCACTATTTTGTTGTATTATAGATTTGCTTATCTATGGCTTATAAGACAAGGTGCTGCATAGGATTCTTCCTCACTTGGCCCCATTGTACCATCAACCATACATTTTTTTCTCATGTTTAACTACCCAATCTTGATTTTATGCGTTTTTAAGACCAACATTCTGATCATTCTAGGCAATTTTTTTTTTTTTGTTTGTTTGCTTTTCTAATCCAGGCCTCACAAAGAATCAAATAATAAATTTTATATTTAATATTATGTATGCATTGCATTGCATATAGAAGAAACTTAATATTGAGTTCGATATTATTTTTTGACACAAAAAAATTATATATACTTGGTTATATAATTTTTATGGTAAGCTTGCTAATATTTTTTTAGTACACTAATTAATACTGTTTAGGACACAAAATATTACAATTTCATAAGAATAAAAATAAAATTAATCATTTGTTAAAATGTGATACTCCTTCCGTCCCGTGATAATCTTCATAGTAATTTGACATACATATTAAGAAAAATTACTTTTTGGTTGAAATAAAGTAGGATAGAGAATAAATTGTAAGAGTATTTTGGGTAGTTGAATGAGATAAAGTGTAGGAGAGAGAATAAAATTTAGTAAAATAAAAGTGAAATTTTTAAATTAAAATGATGTTATGAGGGTGTTAATATGTTGATTTTTCTTATTTGGGTATGAAGATTATATTGGAGCGTGCAAATAAGAAAAGTGTGAAAATTATCACGGGCGTAGGGAGATAAAATGTTATCTGTGGAGCCGGGTGTCTATTATATTTCCGAATATGTGCAATCTTCCTTTTAATGATTGGTCTTATAATTCTAGATATATGATAGAAAATCTTTGATTGTAATTTTTGGGTATACCACTATACCTTATACCCCGATCGTTAATAAATTTACCTTTAACCGTAAAAAAAAAAAATACTCCCTCCGTCCTATACTCGTTGTGACATTTACTATTTGAGACAAATTTTAATGTAAAGTTGTTTAATAATATAAGTTATTTTTTAATGGGGAGGACAGTCATTTTAATTTTAATAAAAGTTGTTTTTTTTTACCATAAAAGTAAAAAAATTGCTTTGTTACTAGAGGTGAATGTGTACATGCACTTATATTTTTTATGACTTTTTTCAGTTAATTTTGTTGATACATTTCAATGATGCTAATATTCATTACTTTTCTCGTTATTATAACTAAGCACTTTTTATTTAGAAAAAGTGACACTTTTTAATTATAACAAGTAACAATTTTTATAATGAATTCAAGTATATGCACATTGAGTATATATGAGATTAATCCTTTAAAAAATAATGCAATAATTACGATATAAACATTTTTATAAATTTCATAACGAACATGAAATGAATGAAATAAAAAAAGATACTGTAAATAATGGAGTATCAGTTAGTTTAGTAAATAATATCAATCCGAATCAACGAAACAAAAGCACCTATACTCTGTTTATGATAGGACGAGACAAAACATGAGGGAGAGGGCCCGAATTTGAAGATTGCGTTTATCAACTTTTGCGATGTTTGTCCTTTTCGTCTTACTTCGTTTACATAAAACTTTATCTTATTATTAAACACGCCACCAAACTGGCCACTTTAGTTATACTTATAACCTTTAATTATGATATGTAGGCGGCTCGAATAATTTATGTTGGAAGTCTGTATCAGAAAATACAGTAATTTAATCCCTCCATCCATTCCATTTTAAATTACTCAAAATTTAAAAATAAATATTTTATTTTTATTTTTTATAATTAAAATAATAAAAAAATAATTATACTCTCTTAAACTAAACTTTTCTAAACATTTTTTATTTACACTTTATATCACTCAATTACCCACTATACCCTTTCAAACTAAAACAACCTCCCTTCAATAAAGTTAAAATGACTCATTTACCATCAATTTTACATTTTTAAATACTAATAAACAACTTTCTCATTAAAACTCCTGTCATTTTATCTTGAGTAGTAAAAAATAGGACGGAAAAAATATATTTCTAAAGCAAGTTTTTTAATTAATTTAATTGTGTAATTTAAAATAATATTAATCGATTTTATTATAAAATATTATATTATTATTATTATTATTAAAATAATATTCTCTCCATTCCTATTCAAGTTTAATATTTGAGGGGTATCGAGTTTTAATGAATATAATATTTTATTTTAAAATTGTTGGTGGAGAGTATAAGAAAAATAAAAATATAGAGATAGTGTGTAAGAAAAGTAAAAGAGTAAAGTATTTTATTGTAAATGTGGGTCACAACTAAAAAATATATTTTAAAGAGACGCTCAAATAACAAAATATTAAAATTAAAGAGGTGTGGAAGGAGTTTTTTTATTAAAATAAATAATACTCTCTTTATCTTTCAAACATGTGTTCACTTATCTTATTTGTTCGTCCCTAAAAAATATGTTCATTCTATTTATGAACACAATTATGTTATCTTCACTCTTCAACTATCATAAGTGGACCCCATAATACCGTATACTCCCTCCTATTCAAAATATATGTCATCCTAAGCTCATGCACACATTTTAAGAAAATTATTTACTTCCTTCTATACCCTTAGTTAATAGCTTTAAAATTTTCCACATAACTTTAAAGATTATTATTATCAATGTAATTTTTTAAAAACTAAGGGTAAATTGAGAAAAACCATAATTAATTCACATTAAAAAGTGCAAAACGACATTTAAATTGCAAATAATACGAAAAACGATATATATTATGAATAGGATGGAGTAATATCCTTTACTTTATCATTTTTTTCTTAAAATTTGTGTCTATCCCAATGAACACATATTAGAGGACAGAGAGAGTACTTTGCAATTAAATTTCACGAAAAATTTGATTTACTCCCTCCGTCTCAATTATATAGACTTTTTTTTTTCTTTTTATGAATGACTCAAGATTTGTTTCTATATAAAATAATATTTTTAGTTCATTTACTAATATAATTTTATAATTAATTATGTTGAAAAATATAACACTTATTAAACAAGACTAGATAAGCTCCCACGTGTTACGCGGTATGTTCGTTAAATAAATTTTATAATATAATATAATATATTATATTTTCAAAAATTCTCTATCAAATTTTGAGTTTTCTTCCATTCTAACGGTCAAGTTCTCTCTTTTTTGATTCATGTTAATCTCATATATATATTTGTAATTTTTCTCAATCTCTCATAATCTAATTTTTTAATCTCTATTTCTCGTGATTTTTAATTTTCTAAAATGTTTGGATTTCATGTGGATTTACAATCTATTTCTTCAAAAATTTCTCTCAAAAATTAGAAATGGATTCCGTTCATTTTTTACGGTTGTATTTTTAATCCATTGATTTATTTCTCTGTCCACCTAAATTAGAAATGATTTCGATCATCTCATTTTCTATCATTTTCTGCCATTGATAATTTTCTTTAATTATTTTTTGTTTTCAATATTGTTTCACAAGATTTGGATTTTATTGGTATAATTGCTCACTTTTTGGGTTTACTATAATTTATAAAGTGTTTGATTTTTATGTGAATTCTACACTCCCTTCAAAAATCGTAAATAGATTTTGTTCATTTTTTACGGTTATATTTTTAATTCATTTGATTTATTTCCTGTCCACCTAAATTATATCTCATCACCGATCATCTCATTTTCTATCATTATAATGTCTTCTCCCAATAGCGTCTCTTCTTTATCGTGTTTCATAATGAAATTTTTGCATTTCACACTAATTGTTTTGACACTAATTTGCTGACAAATTTCAGTTTCATACACTGTCAAATTTGTTTGCTCAAATCAAATTTTTTTTTTATCAACAAATGTAAATTTAATTGTATTTTTCGAATTTATTGTTATTTAATTCTCTTGAGTAAGATTTTATTGATTCTTTTATTTATAATAACTCACACACTCAATACACGATATACATTTTCTTTATCAAATGATTATTAGAAATTCTCTAGAACCCTTAACAATATATTTAAAGATTTTTCTATAATTTTTTTTTAAATTTTAAAAAATTCATGAACTATTAAGAAGTCTTAATTTATTTGTATCTTACTAACTGTTATTTGATCTTCTTATATTTAAGAAGTCAATCGGGTGTTCTCCTTGAAAACTTATATTTTTATTGAGCATTTGCATAAATTGTAATGAACTCGATGTGGAGATATCTAGGTACAACTTATATGAGTTTGACTTAATTGAATAGTAATATCATAATTTATTGAAAAAAATATAATAACTATTGAATTTATAATAAATAATTACAGATATATATATATATATATATTTATATTTAAAAATGCTTATTATAATGTAACAATAAATATTATTTCTTAAATTATGCAATATACAATTGCAAAGACATTGCATTTGAAAGTATTTAAAATTTATAATAAAATAAATAATAGAAATCATACTACATATATAATTACACATACAACATTTAAAAATAATATATATTAAATTAATAGATATAAGATATTAGGTATTAAATATAAAATTTATCTTCAATCCCGCGTTATACGAGGGTTCTACGCTAGTAATATGTATAAAATTTTGTATATTATTAATAATTTTAATATTATTAATATTGTATATGAGACTAATTACACATTAAACTCGTCATCATTACTAGTATATCAAACTCTTTATATAATTGACATCTAAATACATATATAAATTTATATTCTCATTTAATAACATATCATTGGAATTCACAAAAAAATTAAACAAAAATGTTATAAACTCCCTATTATTATATATGAGGATTCACTTATTTAAAATACTCACAAATTAATATTTCATAAACATTAGAATTTCTAAAATATACTAAGATAAAATATAAATTAATGCGGTCACAAAAATTAATACATTATGCTAGAATTAAATAAAATAGTTTTTCAAAACATATAAAAATTATAAATTAGTTTAGTGGTAGACATTTTAAAATCAACATAAGAGGTTTAAGGTTCAAATTCTTACTATTATTTTTTACAAACTTAATACATAATTGTCATATACAAAATTAACAATTAATTTTTTCAATAAAGTCATATAATTGGAATGAATGGAGTATTATATAATTTAAAATATAAGCTTAAATTAAAGTAAAGGAATAAAATGAGAAGAAGATTCCAAACTCAACATTATTGGTGGTATACGTTAATGTTTATAAGATTATTGAAGCTATTGCTATTGCTATTGCTATTGCATTCACAGGTGAGGTGAGGTGATATCCCACCCAAAATGGCTTCTTCCACAAAACTGACGGTGGTGGAGCGCTGCCACATCTCTCCGCCGCCGGGCTCTGTGCCGCCGATTTCTCTGCCGCTCACGTTCTTCGACATCCCATGGCTTCTTTTCTCCCCTACTCAACCCCTCTTTTTCTACGACCTACCCACCACCACCCCCAATTCATGAAAACCACCCTCCCTAAACTCAAGCACGCACTCTCTCTCTCTCTCCAACACTTCTTCCCTCTCTCTGGAAAATTGGTAATGCCGTCGGCGATATCCGCCGGCCCTCACCTCGAATACGCTGAGAATGACTCCATCTCGTTGACCATTGCGGAGGAGGTGGAGCCCGGCGCTTTCATGAATCTTGTCGGAAACCACGGCAGAGTCGGCCGTGATTTTCATTGTCTGGTTCCTCTGCTGCCGGAAGGTTCAAAACAACCACTTCTATCCGTACAAATTACAGTTTTTCCAGAATCAGGGATTTGCATAGGCTTCACATGGCGCAATGTGGTTGCTGATTGGAGAACATTCAACAATTTCTTGAGCGCGTGGGCCTCACTCTACAGGAGTAATGCAGCACTGGAAGATGACCGACACGTGGCGTTCCATGATAGGTCGGCGATCTTCGATCCGAGTGAGCTTCGGTCAACTCTCTTGAGAGAATGGTGGACGATAAAGAATTCGGGTAATGAAGGAAGTAATTATGTTGATGATGATATGATAAGAGCTACTTTTCTGTTGGCTCCAAAAGATATGGAGCAAATAAAGAAATTGATACTGACCCGTGCAGAGTTGCTATTCGGGTCGACCCAATTGCTACTCTCCCCTTACGTTGTTGTGTGCGCGTTTATATGGGCGTGCTGGATGAAAGCACAGTGGTTCAGAAATGAGATTTACGGTGGTCAAAATGTTATTCATCATTTCGGGTTCATTGCAGGTGGAATGACCCGGTTGCGTTACACTCTACCCAAAACCTATGTAGGCAATTGTGTCGGCTTTGGTAGGTCATCAGCTACTCGAAGAGAATTAATCGGGGACAACGGCGTCGTATATGCAGCAAAGGCGATAGGGGATACGATCAAGAAGTTGAATGGAGATATGATTATCGGAGCCCAAAATTGGATTTCGGAGTGGAAAATAATACGCGAGTCAAATCTCCATGTCATGATAACCGGGTCGCCCAAAGTAGGTCTCTACGAATTGGATTTCGGGTGGGGAAAACCCGTCAAATTTGAAGAAGTGTCGATTGACACCACAAATGCCATCTCTCTTAATGACAGTAGGGAGGTGAGTGGGGGTATTGAGATAGGGGTGGCTCTCCCTAAATCAAAGATGGACGCTTTTACTACCTTATTTAACAAAGGCCTCAATCACTATTTGTTTCTCAATGATTCTTGATTCATTTTGTTATTCAATATACGAATGTAGCATCAATTCGATGATCATCGTACATTTCTTATCTTTTTCATATAATGTATTTATTGTGAATATAATAAAATAATTGTTCTCATAACTGTTTTAGTCCATCATTTCACTTGTATTTTTTTAGATATGTATATATATGAGTATACTCTCTCCGTGAAAATATAAGTCATTATATTAAATTGAATCAAAAACAACATTAGATAAATTAATTTCAACTCTTAGATATTTTCTTGTGATATCATATCAGCACAAACCACCAAATTTCGTCTAAAATTCTGTCTTAACGTGACTGTGACTTGTGATGGGGTTCTTTCCATTCCTTCTGTATGATTACATGAATCCACCATTATACCCCTACTAAATGAAAAATGTCAATTTTCAATATATATATATAAAAAAATCTCCTCACCAATATAGCAAAAATATTTTTATCACATGACCTACACCATTCACCCACTAAAAAAATGAATGGGTAGGTCCTTGAACTGAATCTCAGAAAATGAAATTAGGATTTTCTCTCCATGTATTAAATTAGAACCAATACCATGTGTGGAGACGAACATGATGTTCTGTCCACAAATCAAATTCGATCAAAGTTTTTTAATTTTTTTATTTCGTTCAGGTTTTTCTTAAAAGATATTGAGTATAATCGAAGAATTAAAAATATTGAATAAAAAATTGAAAATATCATTAATTAAAAATTAATAGATCTATTAGATACGAGTAAAATGAAAAAAGCAAAAATTAAAAATAACTAAAAATTTACAAATAATTAAAAATAAAATTAAACTCTAAAAAATACTTCCTCCATCCCCATATAAATTCCTTGTTGCTTTTGGGCATATAGATTAAGACAACTGATAAATTAGACAAAAAAAAAAAAAAAAAAATTGTGAAACCGTCTCACCGTGAGACCAATATGTGATCATTACCACTTTTCAATAAAAATAGTATACCTTTATAATGTAAAGGGTATCACTTTTTATTTTTGTCTTAAAAAGGTTTTACATACATTTTTGTAAAATGATACAATTTATTTAATGTAGAATGTATCACTTTTCAAATTTTTGCATTAAAATTATACATTTTGCACATTTTCTTTTAAAAAGTAATACACTTTACCATAAACGTAATAATTTTTTATTTGAAAAATGTTAAGTCTAATAATGATCTCGAGTGAGACGGTTTCACATAAGACTTGTATGTAGTATAACCGATGTGATCGATGAAGAGAGAGAAAAAAACAAATACTCCATACGATAAAAATGATAATAATTGAATGACAATAAATGTAAATAAGAGTAAAAGGTGTTTTATGAGGTGTTTGTCAAAAATGGAATAAAATTTATAATGAAATATATATATAAAAAACAGGAGGGAGATAGTGTTTATTATGAAAAATTAGGTCACGATGTTATGTAACATAATGTTACACCATTAAATTAGTGGTATGTGTCGTTTAAGAGAGAAATTATGAGATTGAGGGAGATATATAATTGTGATATGATATTGGGAAGATAAAAACACATATTTGATTTTTTCAAATAATTATATTTAAGGTAAATATTTTATAAAATCAAATTTATTTTTCTTAAAAGACATGTGTTATTAATCTAATGGGTGTAACATAAGATGTTATATTATTTAAAGATTATTATTGTCAATGTAATTTTAAAAAAATTAGGGATAAATTGAAAAAAACTATCATTAATTCATATTAAAAAGTGTAAAAGCGATATTTAAATTACAAATAATACGAAAAATCAAAACGACATATATTATGAATAAAAGGGAGTATTTTAAAAAAATCATTTCCAATAAAAAAGTAGGGTTCAACATAAATCCTGATTTTAATCGGGCTGCACAGTTGCACTTGTACACGTTGAACAACTGTTAGTTGGCAAGTAGACTGGTAGGTGAGAGAAGTCCCACAGGAATACAAGGAGCTTTCATGATAAATAAAGGAAATTGGATCCTCGTTTTCCTTCTGCACTTGTAAGCAATTATTATTTATTAAGGTTAAGGATTCCCACTTTCATGTCTGTTAAATTCTTTTAACTTTTATAATTAAAAACTGCATAAATCATCAATATTATATTAGTTGTCCAAAAAATATTCCACCTTCATAATAAAAATATTTTTTTATCCATAACCTTTTAGTGACCTTAATACCCCTCAATTTGGCTGTCTCCTACCAACTCCTCCCCGACCAAAAAAAAAAAAAAACCTTCCACTCATTGACAGACTTATTTTCTCATTCTCATTTTCAGTTGTATATAATTTTAGATGTTGCATAAAAAAATAGATGTTGCATATAAATTTTTAGATGTTTTATATAATATTTTATTGTAATATTTATTAGAGTCCAAAGAAATCTGACCGAACATGTTTAGAATAAAAATTAGGAGGTATACTAATTTAATTAGGAGATAGTGGTTGCAACTTTTAATGATAATTTTATTTGAACTCATACAATATTTTATTTAGCATATTTACTTTGATCATAAGCATTTTAAGATAGAATTTTATATGAAACATCCTCACATAATGAACTTCCATGTATATATATTTGAATCATACTTCCAATTAAACATGATCGGGTTAAGACTCTATAAACCGGATTAATGAAACATGATAAATGAGACCGGTTTCATATAAATATGATATACAAACAAATTGTATATAAATTATGCATGTATCAATCATACTATCAATTTTGAAATTCTGGGTAATAAAATGTTCTTTTCATACAAATATTTTATTTTCACTTTCCTTTTATGTTTTTAAAAATTTATTTCATTTTTTTGTCTATTCAAAAATTTATTTTTATTCAATTTATAGTCATATTCTTTCTTCTGCACACACTCTAATATATTTATTTTATATATAAATTAATAATATTTATTAAAATTTATGAAAAAAAGAGATAAATTTTTTGAACGGACCAAATAGTCATATTATAGGTCATATTTTACCTAACAATTGACACGCACGCACTACTCACCAGTCTTTAAATATATTTTTTTGATAAGGAGGAAATACCCAAGGATGTACATGAGTGGCAGTAAATGCGAGGGAGAAGATTTTCGGAGATACAATTCCAGAACAATTTTTGCAATATTCCAACAAAGATTTGTCGCCACACGAAATCGAACCCGAGATATCGAAGTGTATGTGTTCTAGTCGCTTACTCACTTACCATTCGTCTATGACCCTTGCCTACCGGTCTTCAAATTTGAGAAATGGAATAGAATGTCAAGTACAAAAGCGCATTAAATAAGAGGACGAAAGCATAATTAGAAGTATCCCTCCAATTCCATGATGACAACCCTACTCGAAAGTTGGCGCGTAGCCCCGCCGCTGGGTGCGGTGGCGGATCAATCATTACCACTCACTTTCTCCGACATCATCTGGTTGCCTTTCCACCCAATCCGCCGCCTTCTCTTCTACGACCTCCCTCATTGTTCAAAACCTTATTTCTTGGAAACCTTGCTCCCTAAACTCAAAGAATCACTATCCCTTACTCTCAAACACTTTTTCCCCTCGCAGGCAATATAGTCTTCCCCCTTAGCCCGGACAAAAGCCCGTCATCCGCTACCGGGCCGGGGACTCTGTTCCTGTTACTATCTCCGAGTCTACCCATGATTTCGACCAACTTATCGGAAACCAGGCCCGAATTGCAGACCAGCTGTACGATTTCATCCCTCAAATGCCACCCATAATCGAAGAACCCCATCAGAAAATTCTCAATCTTCTTGCTCTGCAAATCACTCTGTTTCCAGGCCGCGGCGTCTGCATTGGTTTTTCCAACCATCACAGCGTCGGCGATGCTACTTCCGTTGCTGGCTTTATAAAATGTTGGGCTTTGATCAATAAACATGGCGGACTTTGTGATCATCAATCTTTGCCACTTTTGACAGGGCTCTGGTGAACTACCCTGTTCGATTGGACTCTGTTTATTGGGATCATGTCAAGAAAATGCCTCTCAAGTCGCTCCATTTCCCCATCCCAACGAACAGGGTTCGATCAACGTACGTTTTTACCCGATTGGAGCTCGAGAGACTGAAGAGTTTAGTTCAGGCAAGATTTCCAGGTTTAATCCATGTTTCATCTTTTGTGGTGATGGCAGCTTATGTATGGGCCTGTTTGGCAAAATCACTCATGAAAGAATCAGATGATGAGCTCGGCTTCTTCTTGTTTCCAGTGGATTTCCGGGCCCGGATCGATCCACCGGTCCCTGAAAACTACTTCGGGAATTGCTTATCATACGGGCTGGCAAAAATCGAGGGGAAGGTGGTCGGAGACGATGGGTTCTTTCTTGCAGCGGAAGCAATAGCGAAAGAGATCGAAAACAGGGCGATTGATAAGGATGAGATTCTAGGAGGTTCGGAAAAGCGGTTGACAGAACTCGGGGCAATGGTGCGGAAACCATTCTTTTCGGTTTCTGGGTCGGGGCGGCTCGATCTTTATGGGGCGGATTTTGGATGGGGGAGAGCAAGGAAGGTGGAGACGTTGTCTATTGATGGAGAGAGATATGCAATGTCGTTGTGCAAGAGTAGGGATTTTGAGGGAGGTTTAGAGGTTGGGTTGTCTTTGCCTGAGGTGACTATGGATGCTTTTGCTGCTTATTTTTCTCAGGGAATTGAATGAATGAAGACTCAATACTTCTTGCTGCTGGATCAAAATTACATCCCTTTTATTTTCTTGTATAATATACTTCAAATAACAGTACAATCATAACATTGGATCGGAGACGATCCCAGCTATTTAGTTATTTACATGTATGTAATTGAATTGATCCTTATCGAGTCTTTTCGAGCATTGTGCATTAAAACTCAACACGTCTTAAACCACTTATCGATCTCAAAAAATTTAGTTGAGCTCAAGGTCGAACCTCATAATATATCAAATCAATTACACTATAATTACCGTAATTAATATATAAATGGGTTAGCAAAGGTAATTGAACTTGGTCTCATAGATATATAAAAATATGATTGAATAAGCCATGATTGTATATATTGAATAGCATCATATAATTTAAATATTTTTATTAAAAAGCGTAAAAACATTTGCTATTATTAAGTATATACTATACTTAAATTACACAGCAAACCTATATCGTGTATATAACACAATATATTATAATAAATGTATTTATTTTCATACGTGTTTATAATCTGTCGTTGATTCTACATATTCATAAGAAAATAAAAATCACATCAGAAGTTATTTTGAATATTAAACTACTTGAAAAGTAAGTCTAAAGAAAACGTGGACATTTAAGTATCTTTTGAAATTAGAGATATCCCATATTTTTGGTGCCTTATGTGGCAACCTGTGAATCATTTGCAACCTTCAGACACCTACATAAGTTCAAAAAATGATAAATTTTTGTATATCACAGTTTAAGATTTTTTTTTTTATAATATTAATTATTTCTACTAAAAATGTTGTTATAGCAGTGAATAGTCCAAATGAAAACAATTACTATATTTTTAATAAAAACCTGAACTGTAAAAAAATATACTTTGAATTGTATGGTACACTAGTGTACATGAGATGATGCATCCTTGTGAATATATTCATAATAGTACCAAATATAAAAAATATTGCAAAAATACCCAGATAATCAAGTGGTGCACAACTCAAGTAGCTAGGCCCAACATCAGATGATGCAAATTATTCACACCTGCTTAATTATTAAATTTGGTGCTGCAAACCTGTTGCTTCGATGCTACTTAATTTAACCACTGCATACATTAATTCGTCGTAAAATTGCTGCCTTCATACGCAAAATTTCATTCATAAGATTATAAATTATGGAGAAAAATCAAATTATAAAAGGACTTCATATACTAGAACAAAAGCATACCATCGCCATACATAATGTCTACTCCCATGACAACCCGACTCGAAAGCTGTCGAGTTGCGCCGCCTCCTGACACGGTGGCCGAGCAATCTTTGCCGCTCATTTTCTTCGACATCACATGGTTGCATTTTAATCCCATTCATCAACTTCTCTTCTACGAGATTCCCAATTGTTCCAAACCTTATTTCTTGGAAACTCTCATTCCTAAACTTAAAGAATCACTATCCCTAACTCTCAAACACTTCTTTCCTCTTGCCGGCAATATAATATACCCTTTGAAGCCCGAGAAAAAGCCCGAGATTCGCTACCAGGCCCGTGATTCAGTTTCAGTAACTATATCAGAATCTAGTGTCGATTTCAACAATCTTGTCGGAAACCACCCTCGAGATGCTGATATGTTCTACGAATTTATCCCTGAAATGGAGCCAATAATCGAAGAATCCGATCACAAACTTCTCCGGGTTCTTGCCCTGCAAGTGACTCTGTTTCCGGGCCGTGGGGTTTGTATCGGGCTCAACAGCCATCATAGCGTTGGCGATGCTAGTTCGTTCTCCGGGTTTATAAGGTCGTGGGCTTCGATTAATAAGCACGGAGAGATCACGGCCCGTGATTGTTTCCCACTTTTGACAGGGCACTGATAAGCTATCCCCTGGAATTGGACACTATTTATTGGAACCATATCAGGAAACTCCGTCCCCGTCGCCCGGTTTTGCTTTACCCACGAACCGGGTTCGAGCTACATTCGTTTTTACGGAAGCGGAAGTGAAGAAACTGAAGGGCTTGGTTCAGGCAAGATTTCCAGGTTTAGGCCACGTGTCATCTTTTGTAGTAATCGCAGCTTATGTGTGGAATTGCGTTGTGAAATCATTGAGAAACGATGATGATGATGAGATTGAGCTTTTCCTGTTTGCCGTTGATCTTCGGCGTCGTCTGAATCCACCTGTGCCTGTAAACTACTTTGGCAATTGCTTAACATACAGGGTACCGAAAATCGAGCGTGGGAGGCTGGTCGGAGACGAAGGGTTCTTTGTCGGAGCTGAGGCGATATCGGAGGAGATTCGGAGAAAAGTGATCGAGAATGATGATGTGATGGGAGGTGCAAAGGCGTGGATGCGAGATTTTGAGAGGGTCGTGGATAGGCCGCCTTTTTCGGTGTCTGGATCGACCCGGTTTGATGTTTATAGTGCGGATTTTGGGTGGGGAAAGGTGAGGAAGATGGAAGTGTGTTCGATTGATGGACAGATGTACGCGATGTCCTTGTGTAAATCCGGAGATTTTGAGGGAGGGTTTGAGGTTGGTTTGTCTTTGCCCAACATCAACATGGATGCTTTTGCTGATCTTTTTGCTCAGAAAAATCTCAAATTGATTCAAAAATCACTTATTGATTTTCCCTATTATATATATTTTTATTTGGATAACGACTAAGCTAAGTCCAACAAAATGAAACACATAGTATAATAAGATTTACCTACCTATAAATTTTCTTGCGAGTGAGGGATTGGAGAAGCAACACATAAGATAGAATTAATTATCACTCTGCTCGTGTCCGCTTTGTAAGTGTGTTTTTTTATTGAGTAACTCTACTATCAAATTTATTTTAGTATGAAATTGATATTATTATAATCATTTTACTTGATATTATTATATTCATTCATTGATATATAACATTTTATATTGTTATATTAGTTTATACGTATAATAATACCACTAAATAAATGTTATGATATCAACCAAGGGGGCTTAGCCCACTTGGCCACCGGAGTTCCTACTTTAGTGGGAGAAGGAACGAATTGTATTTTATTAGGTACGTATGCTTTTGAAGGCAAACAACAAGTTATTTCTTTCTACTTTGTCGGAGAAGCCAAATGACATTTTGCGTTTATTATAATATTATTGAAGTTCTTTAAGGCTCCATTTGGATGGAGTCATTTGAAATCAATGGATTTGAGGATAATACACCATATATTCACAAATCAAAATAGAGAAAAACTAAATGAATGGATTTGGGATACACAAATACTACTTATAAGTGAGAGGATTTCAAATACCCAAAGCAAAACCTAGTCATTTGAAATCCTCTCACTTCTCCCACTTGTGCTTAAGATTTGAGTGAATCAAATTCATTCATTTAGTTTTTCTTCATTTTAGTTTGTGTGAATGCATGTATATTATCCTCAAATCCTCTTGATTTCAAATCCACTCCATCCAAATGGAGCCTAAATGAATTATAATCTGAATATCTTTAAATGAAATATAGTTTTCAATGATAATTTTATAATGAATAATATTTTCACATACGGATACAGGAGTATTAATTAGTTGATCACTATAATTTATAATCAAAATTATGCCTCATATATATGTTCCAAATTAAAAGTTCTATTTCTAAAAAAATAATATAATAATGAATAATGTTGAAACGGTCAAAATTAAATTTTAATGGAAATCCCCAATTACAAAAGCTGGGGTAAATTGCAAATTAAATTAAAAAAATGTAGAGGATCCATTTCCTATCCAATTAGCATTTTTGATATATGAATCAAAATGAAAAAGTCAAACCCTCCAACATCTTGATTTGAATTATTCAATATATTAATTCGTTATTGGTGTGTCCAATTGGCAAGTTTGTGGACACCCTTTGAACCCCGATTAAAAGCCCGTGGTTTGTTACTTAGGCCTGGGATTAAGGGGCGCTTGTTACGATATCTTGATATGGGAATGAGAATGAAATTAATTTTTCCTCCCGCCCCAAATTTATTGGAGGGAGGAATATCTCCATGTTGGTTGCATCATTGGTGTTGTGCTCCAATTTTTGAAAAAATGAGACAAAAGAAGCTTGTTATTGGTGGTGGAGGGAATGATTGAGAGAATTGATTGTAGATGGGGAAAAGGTTAATCATAATGGATAATGATTACCTTATTTAGGAGGAAAAATAATGTCATTCACCATCTTTTATTCTTATTAAGCACCACAATTGTCTTATATTAATCCTCATTCCCATCAATTGAAGAATTTCCAACCAAGCGCTTCCCTAAGTTTTTTCCTTATAACTATATTGAGTCTAGCGATGATGACGAGTTGTATGATTTAAGTTATTTGTGAAACACAACCAATTATAAACTAATTCACCTTCTGGCCTTGCAGGTAACACTATTTCAAGGCTATAGTGTATGTATAGGTCATAACATAAATTATAGTGTTGCCAGTGCTACTTAGTTCATGGGATTATCGAAAGACTTGGTATAATCTCCTCATCTAATCGAAAAATACAGAAAATATCAATTATTTTCCAATATAGTATCTATAATACCGTACATAATGTCTTTTGTATGATAAGAATAAGTATATTCAAAATTTTTGGTCTACAATTTCAAATGCATATCAATATTCTATATAAATGTCGGTATAAAACGGTATAACTCAATTTCGTTATGAAATGGTGTACTAAAATTTTATTATGAAACAGGTATATATTGATGCTATTAAAAATAATGTTTGATATATATAATAAATTTTAATTTTGGTACATTATCAGTTTAAAATTATGCACACCAAAATTTTCGAATAAAGTGAACGATGTGAAATTGTATTTTTGGTATATTGCATAGCAAAGGTCATGTTTTTAATCAATAAACTAGGAGGAGGAGAGGCATTCTTGATCACACAAAGTGAATCTTTGCAACTACTTGATTGAACCCTAATTAAAAAAAAAAAAAAACAACTCCACGGGTTGCCCCTTATCGACCAATACTTGGGATTCGAGCTACGTATGTTTTTAGCCGATCTGAAATCACTACACTCAGGAAAGAATAATATGAATGCACAGATCGATTTTAATAAGAAAGTCCCACACGCACATTAATCACTTCTTTGACTTCAAAGTTTAAATAATTTGATTCAACATGTAGACTTATGAAGGCGTTTTGGGCCATCCCCAACCAAAATTGTGGTGAAATTAAGCATTAATTAGGTGCTGATCAGATTTTATGAAATAATTGGTTTTTTCATGTAGCTATAGCTGAGATTTAAAACAAACCAAACCCTCACCCATCTTCCAAAATGTTGGATCGTTCCATGGAGTCATTCGGTCATTCCATGTGGGGTTGTTCCATAAGGTCGTTCGATCATTCTATGGGTTGTTGGGTGACTGAATGGTGGGGTGCGAGAGGTGGAGGTTTGACTACGATAAAGTGAGGGTATTATTACGAGATTTTTAGTTATAGGTAGAAAATATTTTTTTAACATTTGAGTAGAAAGTATTTTTCCATTGTCAATTAATTTAATTAGTAATTTTAGTTATTAAAGTTGTTAGTAGGGTCCGGTTGAGTTTAGTCTTAATTATTAGATTTGGTAGAAGTCGAGTGTCAGCTTAGCTTTGTAAATAAGCCCCTAATTCCGATTAAATTGTTCGTGTCATGATCCTAATAGCAAGTTGTCTAGCTGAAGAATTAAATTTCGTTATTCAGATTTAGACGTTACTGCTAACACGAATGCAACATCTAACTATTTTCACACACATTAACTCAAGTTTAAATATTTATTTATTTATTTAAAATGACGAGGAGAGTTTACAACCCTGCCTAAGGACGCCTACTAACTGGATGCTTTAAATCCAATTTAACAGATAGAATCACTATTATTATTTTTTTAAAAAATTACAGTGTTTGCAATTATTTTTAATCACTTAAAATTAATTTTGTCAAAACAAATTCCTCTTATTTTTTATTCTCTAAAAGCAATTTTTATTGGGGAAGATAAAATATTGATCATGACATGAGATTTTCTGTTATACAATAATTTAACGTTCTATGCTACATTATCTAGTTAAATGATACGTGTCATTCAGTGTAACAGTATACAAATGTGTGACAGAAGATCCCATGGAAGTATTGACAGTGAGTAAATAAAAGGTTAATTAAATCTAAGAGAGTGAACTCATGTTGCTACCTAACTAAAATTGTCAAATTTAATTAGTTAGTTCATGTGTAGTACTCAAAAAGGCTTGCTTTCTTCATACGCGCATTTAATCATATATAACGACGCAGTTCATTTCAAAGAATGGAGATCAAGAATTTCAAGTATAAAAGGACTTCAAATTGAAGACAAAAAAATATCAGCTTTCATAAATCTACTGGATCCATTAATGATGAGCCTACTGGAAAGCCATGAGGTTGCACCGCCACCTGGCGTAGTGGCGGAACAATCTGTGCCGCTCATTTTCTTCGACATCACATGGCTGCATTTTCCTCCGATTCATCAAATTCTCTTCTACGAGATCCCCAATGTTTCCAAGCCTCATTTCTTAGATACTCTCGTCCCAAAACTTAAAGAATCACTCTCCCTGACTCTCAAACACTACTTTCCTCTTGCAGGCAATTTAGTGTACCCTTCCAGCCCCAGGAAAAGCCCGTGATTCATTACCAGGCCCGGGATTCAGTTTCTGTAACTGTCTCCGAGTCTGGTGATGATTTTGACTATCTTGTCGGAAACCAGGCCGGGATGCTGATAAATTCTACGAATTTATCCCACAACTGGCTCCAATCATCGACGAATCTGATCACAAACTTGTTCAGGTTCTCGCCCTGAAAATAACACTCTTTCCGGGCCGTGGCCTAAGCGTTGGTCTCACCAGCCTTCACTGCGTTGGTGATGCCAGTTCGTTCGAGTCGTTTTAAGGCTTGGGCTTCAATCAATAAACTTGGAGAAGAGGAGGAATTCCCTCTGCCACTTTTTGATAAATCCCTCATAAAATACGACCCGGAATTGGACTCTGTTTATTGGGCCCGGGTCGGAAAAATCCCCTGCCAATGCTTTCATTCCCTGTTCCAACAAACAGAGTTCGGGCTACATATACTTTTAGCCGGACTGAAATCAAGAAACTCAAGGTTCTGGTTCTGGAAAGAATTCCAGGATTAGACCATGTCTCATCTTTTGTAGTAATGGCAGCTTATGTGTGGAGCTGTTTGGCAAAATCAGTGAAATCCAGTGACAAAGAGAACGTTCTTGATGACGATGAATTCGAGTTTTTCTTATTTGGAGTCGATTTAAGGCCCCGTATAAGTGTTCCTGGAAACTACTTTGGCAATTGCTTATCGTACGGCCTTCCGAAGATTCGTCATCAGGAGCTGGTTGGAGACGAAGGGTTCTTTCTTGCGGCTCAAGCTATGTCGAAGGAGATAAAAAAGAAGGTGATTAACAATGAGAACATTCTAGATGGTGCCATGAACTGGACATCGGAAATCGAGTCGTCCATGCCAAAGTCACTTGTTGCCGTTACTGGTTCGACTAGGCTTGATTTCTATGGTGCTGATTTTGGATGGGGAAAGGCGAGAAAACTGGAAATAAATTCGACGGATGGCGGGAAATATGCGGTGTCGTTGTGCAAATCCAGTGATTGTGATGGTGGATTGGAGGTTGGCTTGTCTTTGCCTAAGGTGATAATGGATGCATTTGAAGCTTATTTTTATGAAGGAATGAAGGGGTCTTTATAAGTCTTCTACTGCTAAGTCCAATTTGTGGTTCTGCAAGCTTCGGATCGTAATTGTCAGGTTGGATATCAAATTGTATTTCATCTTGTATTTTAATTTCACTGGTACGCGAATGTCTCATATTATTGAAGCATGCATTGGTAAAGTGCAAATATGATGTGAGTGATGCTCTATTTTGTAGTAATTGTTTTCACTGTACGGTATGGTATGTTGTTCAATCCGATATTATATAAGTATGTCTAGTATTGTAATTTATTTTGAATGTTATTGTTGGTGTAGTAATTGTTTCTTCTCTTTACTTGCATTAATTTCAATTTTTATTTTGAAATTCGTCCCTTAAATTTATCTGATTAAAGTTTTAATCCTTTAGCTATAACGAAAATTTTGAAGTTTGTTAACCTAATTTTTCAATAATTAATGTAATCACACCAACTCTTCTAATATTACAGTACAACTTAATACTTTTCCTAACATAATTATAAATTTATCATAAAATTCAATTCTAGTAAAATTTTGAGAAACCAAAATAATTATTTAGGTGGCACTTGTTTAATTGTTTGGAATGAGAATGAAAATATATTTTCCTCTGTACCTCTAATATATTGGAAAAAAGATTATCTAAATAGTGATTTAGGAAAAATGAAATAAAAATAAAAATAAATTGTTCGTTGCAAACAAAATAAGAGAATAATTGAGGATAAATAATTGTAAAAAAACAAAAAAGGTTAATGGTAATGAAAAAGGGTGTTATTGATAGATTATCTTTTGTTCTCCCTGAAGAATTTAGAATGAAAGCAGAAAACAATTGTCCAAGTTTCCAACAAGCGGCAGTTACTCCCATGAGAAAAGAGAGCGGCAAAGATAAACTAACCTCAAATCCTCCCTCACAATCTCAACGACATTGCATATCTCTTTCCATCAATCGACAACACTTCAATCTTTCTGGCATCCAAAATCTGCAGTGTAAAGATCAACTCTTACAGATCCAGAAACTGAGAGTATCCGATTCTTGTCTCCGCCGCCATCAAGAACCCTTCTTCTCCGAAAGCCCGAACCCTATACAATTACCAAAATAGTTTCCAGGAACTGGGGGTTCCTGGCGTCAAGAGAAGAAATCATCATCAACAACCGCTTTCTCTTTCTCACCAGCGATCAATGATTTTGCCAACCATAAGCTGCAATCACTACAAAAGATGACACATTGTTTGCACCAAAGCCTTCAGTTTCTTGATCTCAAATTGGGTGAAAACATAAGTTGCTCGAACCCTATTCGTTGGTAAGGAGAAAGAGGGCGACGCCATTGGCATTTTCTTGAGAAGATCGAATCCAATTCAAAAACTGGCAAATCTGAAATCAAGAATCCTCCTGCCTGCTTATTATTTTATAAAGCCCACCATGGCAGTCGGTATGATGGGTTGAGAGACCGAAAACAGAGTGGCTTGAATGGCGAGAACTTTCTGATGGGGTTCATCATCGGCGATCTGTGGCAATAGAGGGATGAAATCGTAAAGCATCTCGAGCATGATTTCCGACAAGATACTCAAAGTCAACACTAGAGGGGAACACGGATTTCGGGCTTAGTGTCAAAAGGATAAATGATGGTGCCTGCAAGAGGAAAGAAGTGTTTGATTCTTTAAGTTTGGGAACCAGGGTTTCCAAGAAATAAGAATTGGAACAATTGGGGATGTCGTAGAAGAGACCCAAATGAAATCCATGAACATGAGCGGTAGTGATTGCTCCGCCACCGTGTGCAACCCGGCAACTCCCGATCAGGTTCGTCATTGGATTGGAAATTAAGGACTATGATTTGAGTGCGAAATTATTTTAATTCCATGTGACTAGGATAATCGAATATAATATGCTGGCTATCGGAATCTGTCAGCCCCACTCTTTCATAATAATAATATTCCTTTAGAACTTTATAAGAAATTTACCCGAGAAAATGAAATGATGAAAGTTTCACTCTCAAATTCGTTTAACATGCTGCCGTGAAGTAGTTCCCCAAATTCTTTTCCAGTTTTGGTTTGCGTCCTATGACGATCCTGCTCGAACACTCGATTTGCTGCTGCCTAATTGTTCCAAACCTTATTAATAAATTCTTGGAAACCAAACCTCATTCCAGAACTCAAACCCTAACTATCAAACACTTATTTCCTCTTGTAGGTTGTTACATTGTTTACCCAGACAAAAAGACTCTGTCCTTTCAGTCTATGATGACTTTGATTATCTTGTTGGAAATTGTTAGAGTCAAAGAGAACGAAACAAGAATTTTAAATCCTGGTATATTTTATTAGCCAATGCTCAAAATAATAAATTCTGGTATATTTTCCAACAAAACAATTAACTAACGGAAAAAAATGTTTCTATGACGGTGATTTTTAACGTATCAGAAATCATGCTGATAATTTCTATGCTTTTATCCCCCTTTTGTCACAACTATTCGATTGAGAATCCGATCAGAAGCTAAGTGACTCTGTTTTCAGCATCACAGCGTGGGTGATGCTAATTCGATTGTGGGTTTATGAGATGTTGAGCTTTGATCAATAAACTTGGATTTTTATTGTAGATAGTGAATATTTTATCGATCCTTTGATGAAGTACCCTCTTGAGTTGGACTTTGTTTTTCAAACAAAGGCCAATGGTGGTGTTTCCCCTTACCATACCAACGAATAGGGTCACCAAAATTGAAATCAAGAAACGGACAAGAATTTCAGGTTTAGGTCATGTATCATCAGCTTATGTTTAGCAAAATCAGTTATTGGAGGTGGTGATGATGTTTGCAGTTGATGCTAGGCCCGTATTGATCCGCCAGTTCCTGGAAACGGCCTTCTAAAGCTCTGGGTTAAGTTAAGTGTAGTTACTTATTCCACAATAAATAAATCATAATAAAATCACATGATATGATTGTTTGTTTAGTAGAAAATGATTAATTTATAAAATAACATGAAAATATAATTTTACCCTTTTTCCTCAAATGTGCATTGCCCACCCTCTTATGCCCGCCTACTTTGATTGAAATAAAGAACCCAGAAAATCACCAAGTTAATGGATTTATCACCAATAACTTGTTTTTAATCTGTTTTTAATGACTTTGCTAAATTTGTCAATGAATTTTAATCTGTCATGGTTTGTTTGTATATTATAATTAGTAATATTATCATTTAACAAAATTAATGGATTGTGCACCAATATGTTTCCGAACAAATTTAATCATATAAAAACTTGTTTATCTTCTTTTTAACTATCATTCACCCAAGTATAAATTCATAATATTAAAATAAATACAAAAGTTTGTATGAGACATGACAGTTCACAAACTAAACTAATGCAAATTAACATTCATTTTTAAAAATTTTACAGCATAATTATGTTTCAATCGTGAGATGTTACATTTCCCGTGTTTTGTTTTGAAATTTCATATTAGGATTTTATAATTCAACCCATATTAGCACTTAAAATACTTATTTACTTCTCACTCGTCATTTGACATAAAATTTCTCCCATAATACTCCATTATCATTTTTATACATTTAATTTGATAAAAAAAAAAAAATCGACAATAATACATACATACTTGATTTGATGTAATTATACATTAGGACTTTGAAGTCTCTGGAATTCACAATCCAAAATCCACACTCGACTGTAATCTCCAAACGAACATGGCCAAAATAATTGAATTTGTTGGGAAAAATATTGCTAAACAATCACAATCAGTTACCCTTGTCCGGACCCGTTTATTTTGAGTATTAAATTTTGAGGGATAATAAAACATGTAATATATTTTACTTTTTATGTGTGATATATTTTATTAAAGGTCCAAATTATCTGCACACACATTTTTATTTAGAATATCTACATTATGAAAATACACACCATTTATTGAGTACACCCCCAATAACTCACTAAAATACCCTTTTGCTAATAAAAATTTAAACCTCAAAATTTGAAAAAGTTATCCGAAAATGTGTTTTTATTTTTTTGGAAAACATTTCTGAAATTTGGAGAAATTCCAGCCAAAATATGATAACAATAGATTTTCCGTAAAAAAATTCAAACCTCGGAATTCAAAAACGAAAAGTTATCCGAAAATGTGTTCTTTTTAGGAAAATATTTCCGAAAATTTGGAGAAATTTGGGCCAAAATGTGAGAATAATAGGTTTTCGAAAAAAAAAAATTCAAACCTTAAATTTCAGAAAAAATTGCCGAAATTTTGATGTATTTTCGAAAAAAATTGCTGAAAATTTGTACATTTTTTGATAAGGGCACTTTTGTCATTTCACGTTTATTTCACCTTTTGATTTTCACAATGTGGGTGTTCTAAATAAAAATGTGTGTGCACATAACTTGGGCCTTTACTAAATCATACAAATCACATGTTTGTTAATATATATTATCACATAGTTTAACATGAGTCTTAATATTTTTATGTGTTTGTATGGAGAATTATAATTCATGTTGATAAGATAAAATTTTGTAATTATAACCCCATCTACTATTTTTTTAAATAAAAAGAATTTTTTTGTTAATTAACTTAGTAATAAGTGGATGATAATTTTAATACTTAAAGATACATTTTCACTCAAAAATGGGAAAACATATGTTAAGACTTTTATATTTTTGCAGGCCATAAGTAATACAAATCAATAATAACAAACACTTTAATTTTTGGTAGTGTTTACTTCATGTGTAATGGTTAACCTTAGATAACCATGTGGGATGATAAGGGAGTGTTAAAAATTAACCATATGTAAACATAAACTACACCTCTCTTATGAAGAGTTTATCTATTGTTAACAATCAAAGTAAACACACCTTAGGAAAAACAAACTATAGTAATTACTCAAAACAAACATGTAGAGAACTATACTTTTGTATACAGTATACCACTAGTAAATAGTATAAATTTTCACAATCAATAGTATTAATATTTAGAGCAATAATATTAATATTTTACTGATAATAATATTAATGAAGTATAGAACACAAAGGACAGATAATACTTTGTCTAAAACTAATACTGTAAATATACAAACAAACGAATAAATTAATACTATGACAGATTAAAGTCATTGAAAAAAATTTAGCAAAGTTTAATATTAATTTGACTCTTTTAAAAATTCTTAAAATAAAATAGCATCAAACATAGGTATACAAGTCAAAGTGTGGCATGCACCAAATTCACCCATTACCCCATCCATCAAAGATGTGTAAACAACAACAGAGATACGATAACATCACATTCCTTCATTCCTCGTTTATTTGAAACAACAGTAGGAAAACCTATTCAACTGTATTTCCAGCAGAAAAGAGAAGAGCAAAAGCATCCATTATCTCCTTAGGCAAAGATAAACCAACCTCTAATCCTCCCTCACAATCCCTCGATTTAGACAACGACATCGCGTATCGCTCTCCATCAATCGACAACGCTTCGAGCTTTCGGGCTCTTCCCCACCCAAAATCTGCACTGTAAAGATCAACTCTTGCAGATCCAGAAACTGCCAAAATCCGATTTTGATGCGCAATTCCCACTTCTGCTTTAATATTCTCAGCACCTCCCAGGATATTCTGATTGTTAATCACCCTGTTTTTAATCTCCTCTGCTATGGCCTTCGCCGCTGTAAAGAACCCTTCTTCTCCGACCAGCTCCCCATGCCGGATTTTCGGAAGCCCGTACATTATACAATTACCAAAATAGTTTCCAGGAACTGCTGGATTCATACGGGCCCTGGCGTCAACTGCAAACAAGAAGAATTCGGGCTCATCATCATCTCCTGCAATCACCGATTTTGCCAAACAATTCCACACATAGGCTGCTATCACTACGAATGATGATACATGACCTAAATCCGGAATTCTTGCCTCAACCAAACCCTTCAGTTTCTTGATTTCAGATACGGTGAAAACATAAGTTGCTCGAACCCTATTCGTTGGTAAGGGGAAAGAGGGCGACGCCATTGGAATTTTCTTGATTTGGTTTTGAAAAAGGGGGTCCAATTCAAGGGGGTACTTTACCAGTGATCGATCAAAAACTGGCTGATATTTCGATTCACTCAAGAACCCCTCTTCTCCTTCCTGCATATTGATTAAAGCCCAAGATTTTATAAACCCCACAATGGAACTAGCATCACCCACGCTATGATGGTTGGAGAAACCAATACACACACCACGGCCCGAAAACAGAGTCACTTGAATCGCAAGAACTTGGAGTAATTTCTGATGGGATTCTTCATCGGTTATCTGGGATAATAGAGGCATGAAGTCGTAGAACTTATCAGCATCTCGAGCATGATATCCGACGAGATAATCAAAGTCAACAGTAGACTCAAAGAAAGTTAGGGAACAGAGTCCCCGGGCCGGTAACGGATTTCCGGGCTTTTATCAGTATCAAAAGGATAAATGATGGCGCCTGCAAGAGGAAAGAAGTGTTTGAGAGTTAGCGATAATGATTCTTTAAGTTTGGGAACCAGGGTTTCCAAGAAATAAGACTTGGAACAATGAGGGAGCTCGTAGAAGAGAAGACGGCGAATCGGGTGAAAATGCAACCAATTTAAATCCAGGAAAGTGAGTGGCACTGATTGTTCCGCCACCGTGTGCGGCGGCGGAGCTATTCGACAGCTCTCGAGTAGGTTAGTCATAGGAGGCGAAGTAAAGTAAAGGATATGATTTGTGTGTGTGGAGTTAATTTCATTTTGATATGATTTAAAGAGTGAGATTAGAGGAAAAGACAACAGCAGGAAAAGAAAAGAAGCAACATCATAAATAATATGGTGAGCGCCCACAGCATAAGCCACTGGGCTGCCTGGTGCCACCAACTCTGAAATTTTAATTTTTTATTAGATAAAAACTCCCGTGAAGGGTCTCGTTTGAAACTCGATTCACTTTTTAATTTTTGTAGTAAAATTAAAAGTGAAGAGTGAGTGTTTGAAAAAATACTTTTACTAATAGTGAGAATAATTGTTATTTTCTCTTTCTTCAATGTTAATTGTTTTTAAATTTTTAAAAGTAATTAAAAATTTATTTTTTCAAAATTAATCTTAAGTGTTTAAAAAAGTAATTACAAATATTATATAAATAATTATTTTTAAATAAAAGTAATTCTTTCCATTGAATTGAGTTTGCAAACATCAACTAGATAAAATGTTAAATTTAAAAATAGACGAAGAGAATAATCACTCATCCCATAAAAACTTTCACACTTTCCTTTTTCGTTCGTCCCAAATCCCAATATAAGTTTCACAACTTTAAAATGGAAATTTTTATAAACTTCACCCTCACGATTTTCACTAATTTATACAAATGTCATTACTTTTATTATCACACACACATAACCCAATAAAGTTTTTTTACTTTATACATAAAAATTTATAAATTTATCCCTCAAAACTTCAATCACTACTCTTTTTCTTAAAGTGTGTTCATCTACATATGAAAACTTTTTTTGGGAGGGAATATTATTTTTACTTTGGTGCATCTTGAGCCAAATCTGAGTCTCCAATATCCATCGGTGTGAGCGTAAGTCCATTTTTATTAAGGCTTCCAGACAACACTTGTCCAATGTGTCTAGTATTGTCATTTATCATAAGCATGCATTTCCTGTATAATACTAGTCTTATGCAGTGTTTAGTATTATAATTTATCATAGGAATGCATTTCTTTTATAATACTACCTCCGTAAAGATATTCGTTGTGATATTTGTTAAAAAGATATGTCCCGTCTTTGTATCATATCATTAAATGATAATAAAATAATTTTTTCACTTTTATCTATCTCTCTCAAACACTATAATATTACACTATTTGTCACTATTTGTCACTATTTTTCCCACACTAACTCAATTTAATATATTAAATAACTCTCTTATTAAAATTAAAAAGACTACCTTACCCCCATAAAAATAACTTATATTATAAAATAACTTATATTATAAAATAACTCTTATATTAAAACTTGTGTTAAACAACAAATGTCACAACGAGTATGTGACGAAGGGAGTACAAAATAACTTCTTACTTACATATGCTATTTATTTTGTTAAAATAAATGTTTTAATATAAATTATTTATTTTTAGTAAAACATTCTTCACATCTTTTTTTCTCTTTACTTTTTTATAACATTTCAACAAATTATACATATTAAATTTTTATTAAAAATATGTGTTATTTTGAAACCGATAATGTACATAAAGACGGAGGGAGTAACTATAGTTTCCTAAAAAAGCAGGATTATTGTTTTGTACACCTAGCACACGACGTTCATTTTTTTGAATTTGGTCCAATAAATTAAAAAAAAATCGGTCCTTTAATTGTTATAGGAGGTCACCTATTCGGTCATTGCACACGTGGCGTCTTATTTGTCTTTTTTGCTTGTGACAATGTTGATTGATTTTGTTATGTTTTATGTGACAAATTTGATTGATTTTTTTCTTTATGTGATATTATTTTTTCAATAATTAAGTAAAATATGAAAAAAATATTAACATTTGAAAGAAGAAATATTTCAAAATTTGATATATTTTCAAATATTTTTACTGATTTTTATATAAAATTTAAAATTATTTTTTCAAATATTAAATTTTGTTATTCTATTTAAAATCTATAATATATCTAAATATTTTAAAGTAAATTAATTGTTCTCTCTATTTTTAATTTGTAAAAGTCCTAATTGTTTTGTTTATAGGCAAAATAAATATTTTTAATCATATAATATAAATTTAAAATGTAAATTTTTTAAATAATTTTTCTAATTGCAAATATTTGTAAATGTAGTAATCGTACAAAATAAATACTCCTTCCATTTTGAGTTATCTTCACGTGTGAAGAGACATATTCATTAAGAAAACTTAAATCGGTGTAGGAGAGAGAATAAAGTGTAAGAGTATTTTGGTGGTTATATGAGATAAAGTGTAGAAGAGAGAATAAAGTAAGAATGATATTTTTTAAATTTAAATGGTATTGTGAAGGTGTAGTTTATAGAGTATTCCAATTTAAGGGTGTGATGTTAATTATGAAATGTAACATATCAAAAGAAAAAAATGTGAAATTAATTGCCGGATTGATGGAGCACCTAATTTGTAAATGTCCTAATTGTAAATATTTTTAATAAATTTTAATATAAATTAATCTGGAAAATATGGAAAAAATACTTTGAAATATAAATTCTACTACTCATCTTCTTCACAGCCCTCTCTACCCGTCGCACCCCCTCCCTCCCTCCCTCCTCCCTAACGCCGCCGCCCTTCGTTGTCTCCCTCCCTCCCCCTAACGACGGCGCCGCCCTTTACCTCCACCGCTTCCCGTAATTTTCCCCAAATTCAGATGCCCAAAATCAGAAACAAAACTAAAATAGAATAAATTTGATTAGAATCTGAGGATATTTGTCCAAAGAAATCAAAGAGACAAATTTTGGAAGGAGCGACGTTGGTGTTTCGTGTTGGGAAATGGGAAGGGCAAAACGGCGGATTTAAGGAAGCTTTTGAAGGACGAGTACAAGGAGAATCGCCGGAGCAGCGTCGACGATGATTATAGGGCGGCGGTGAGTGGAGATGGTGGTGGTTTAACGGCGGTGCAGCTTCGTTGGCACGTGTTGTTTTTAAATGCATCTGTCACGCCGGGTACGACGACGACCAAGGGCGGCGACGTGTTGTTTTTGGGTAATTTCCGATGCCATTTCAATTTAGGATGCTTCTCTCATATTGGGACGTCGATTTTGGAATGATAGGGTTGTGTGTAGAAGAACTTGAATTTGGGATGAACAGTTGATAAATAGTTTCTATTTTGTATACCACATCAAAATCAATTTCTGTGAACTTGTGAATAACAAAGAAAATGAACCACAAATCATAAAATCGTAGTGGTGTGGTATATGAAATCCGTGTTTGAAAGTATTATTCTGACGGGTTTGGAGAAACTAATTAAAAGAATAATAGTATATGATTTACATCTCAAAGCGTCGGGAATTACATAGAATTGGGTTGACAAAAATTTGGAGTAGCAAGGTCGTGATTTGAACATGATTTCAAATTAAAATTAATAATAATGTGGCATACATAATTAATAATGGACAATTCCAAAGTGATGAAATCGAAAAGATGGAACCTGCACCTCAAATAGTTGAGAAATGACCAAAATTGGACTAGCGAGGAACTATAAGGGTATGTTCTTTTTAGATTTAAGTGTGCGGAGTGAATCATGATTCTTGAGTCTTGAGATTTGAAATCACTGGATGAATAGTAAAAGTGTGTGTTTCTTTTGGGATTTGAGTAGAGTGAAATTTTATTTTATGTCAAATCAATGTATAAGAGTGGTTGATATTGTATTATTATATTGTATTTGTGTGGTGTATAGGTGTGGAATTTAAAGTCGAGTTTTCAAATCTCTAACTTACATGGAGCGAGTAGAAAAAGTCACTAAATCCATCAAGTGTGAATTAAAAGAATATACCCTAAAGTCCTAAGATTATAGGCAGGGCCAAAACTATATGATGTTGATGTATACTTCATTCATAATTATCATAAAATTTAATTATTCAGCTTAAAATTATGGAGTGATATTTTTATAACTAAGAAAAGAAAAACGACGGAGAGGGGTAGGTAGGTGGGGTTGGGGGCTTGGCGTTAGAAGTTAAAACATGATGCATGGGGGTTAGGTGAATTGGAATATAATTTAATTGAGCATCCATGTATAAAAATAAGAAAGGCAATAGCAGATGACTCGTGGCCGTCCTGGGGAATCAAATGATATCACCTGTGTTAAACATGATGTATTGATATTTTATTATACTCCCTCTGTATCGAAAGTGTTTGCACTGAGAAAAAAACACATTTTTAAGAAATAAGTTTAATGAGTAAGGTTTTAATGGGTAATTTGATAAACATTTGTGTATAAAATAAAGAAATTAATTGAATTGAGTGTAACGTGGGGCCAAAAAGAATGACATTTTGTGTAAATATGTGAATATTATGAGGGTGGAATTTATGAAAAGATTTTTTTGTGTGTAAATAATTATGAGGCACATGAATAAGGTAAGTGTGCAAATAATTATAAAACGGAAGGAATATTTTTATTATGTGAATGAATAACAAGTAGAATATTAAAAAATATTTATCAAACCACCACAATTCCGAATTCTTAAAAATTCAAAAAATAAAATATAATCTAAGCATAAAAATTAACACAGAAAAATTGAATTATCTTGTGAATGACCGCAATTAGCTTATCATCTGCATAATTGTACTTCATTTTATAATTGACTTATTTTTACATGTACAATATAATTGATACCACTTAATCAAATTTATACTCGTTAACAATTTTTATATGAAGAGTTTTAGTTATTGGTAATGGACTACCCATCATCATGCAGTCCAACCTACTAAAATTTCATGTGTTGATTCGTAGCCTAAGTTTTGACGGTGTCTTTTGGCAACCTACAACTCAAATATTGTTTATTCATTAGCCCCTTTTTTGCTAAATGTAACGTCGATAATTAAGTTAATTTGATGCTCTAATTCATCAAATTTTATTCGTCATTTTCTAGCAACCTTAATGATAAGTTACTTTCTTTTAAAAACCTATTTTTATCTATTAAATTTTGATCATATTAATAATTGATACGGACAAAAATATTAAAATAATTAATGAAATATTTCAAAAATTTCGATATTTTAATGATTAATCGAGTGGCAAGTAGCCAACTACCCTTCCTCCCTCAGATAGATATTCGTATAAAAAGAAATTCAACAATTTCGACGCCAACTTTGAAATTCATAGTCAAATCTTAGTCTTGCTATATAAAAAAATCTTAAGTCTTACTATATAATAACGCACTCCCATTCCATTAATTTCCTCGAAACTCATCCATTCCACCACCATTTCAATGGCTGAAACCCCGACCGCCGCCGCGGTGCTCGAGCGCTGCAACGTCCAGCCTTATTCCGACACGGCGGTGGAGCTAACTCTGCCACTTCTCCACTATGACATACCATGGCTCTACTTCCATCCCGTTCAGCGTCTTCTCTTCTTCGATTTCCCTGTTCCAAATCCCAATTTTTGGAAACAATTGTCCCGAAAATGAAAGAATCATTGATTCAAACTCTCAATCATTTCCTCCCACTCGCCGGAAACATCGTCCATCCTCTGCACTCCGGCATACCATACGCCCGATTCGTTGCCGGCGACTCTGCTTCAGTCGTCATAGCAGAGTGCGATAAGGACTTCACTCATCTTACCGGAAACCATGCCCGAGTCTCCGACGAGTTGTACGGCTGCGTCCCTCAGCTTCCGCCAGCGAAGTATTCTTCCGACGATGTTGTAATTCCGGTTCTAGCCCTGCAAATCACGCTATTTCCAGATAAAGGCGTGTGTTTGGGTTTCACCAATCACCACGCCATAGGCGACGCTAGTTCAATCGTCCGATTCATCAAAGCTTGGGCCACCGTGAATAAATTCGACGGCGATGCTAAGCTAATTGAAGATAAATTGCTGCCATTTTACGACAGATCCGCCGTCGCGGATCCGGAGGGATTGGATTCAATCTACTGGAACTTAATGAAGAGATCCCGCGCCGTCGAATCTCCGCCGATCTCATTTCCACTCAACAGAGTTCGCCAGACATTCATTCTTACCAGAGACGATTTGCAGAAGCTGAAAACCTCCTTCCTCGAAAAACGGCCGGGGAAACAGATCACAGCTTTCACCGTCACCTGCGCGTTGGTTTGGGTTTGCCTGGCGAAAGCAGAGCCGGAGGCGGTGGCGGACGATGAGCCAGAGTTCTTAGGCTTCGCGGCCGACTGCCGCGGACGGCTGAAACCGCCTCTTCCGGCGTCGTACTTTGGAAACTGCTTGGCTTTCGTGAAGGCGGAATCGACACACGGAATGTTGAAAGGGAAGGATGGATTCTTTGTGGCGGCGGAGAGTGTTGGGGAAGCTATACAGAAGACGGTGTATAATGAGAAAGGAATTCTGGATGGGGCGGAGAATTGGCCGGTGGAGTTCGGGAAACTGATCGGAAAACGCCTGTTTGGGGTGGCGGGATCGCCTAGATTCGATCTGTATGACGTGGATTACGGTTGGGGAAGGTTGAAGAAGTTCGAATCAGCTTCCATTGATGGGGATACATCGATGTCCTTGTGTAAATCCAGGGATTTTGAAGGGGGTTTGGAAATTGGATTATCCAGATCCCAAAACATACTGGAATCATTTGCAGCTATATTTACTGAATATTTGAACAAACTGTAGACTTTCTAATCTTCAAATTTCATATTTTTTGTTTCGAGATTATGTACTTACATTCCAAGTTGAAATTTTTGACAAAGCATGCAAGCTCAGTTATGTGTATTTAATGTATCATCAATTAATATGTGAAAGAAATTAAATGCGAGATGAAACATTAATTGAAGTATGGATCTTCCGATGTAAACTCCGATGAGACTACATAAGGTAAGGAATATCATTCCATAAATTCATCCCAATTTAATTTAATTTTAAAAAATTGTTTGGAGATAAATAACATTTCATGTTCATGTTTTTTTACAGGGAAAAGTCAAAATATGTTCATTTTAAATTAGCAAACTCGACTCAATAGTCCATACAACAAATATTGAACCATTCGTCCTAAAGGGTCACGGCTTCCAACGCTACCACTTGCTCCCACTCAATAATGTAACACAAATGTAATTATTTTAAGTAAATTCATTAATAATTCTTTAAATTAACGTAATACGAATTTTTTTATAAATGTATATTACTATTGATTTTGGAAAATATATCTTAGAATTTTTTTAACAAATAATACTTTAACGTATAAAAATAATATTTTTTCATCAATAGACCATCACATGGTTTGAAGAACTTCTGTTCTCAACAGAAGGGGGCTACAATTTCTCTACCAAATTTGATGGGCTTTGACTCAATTTTTGAGGATTCGAATATGTAGAGCAAAAATAGTGTTGATGGTTGCCATTTCGCTGGATCTGAAAGACCATAATTAATATTAAGAATTTAAGATTCATAGCATTTTTTGGGACGAATTCACAATTTTACTGACTTTAATTGGAGCCCTATCTGTCCATCACATACAAACTGAGAATGTAACATTAAAATGTTTATTGAATATCATATCATATCTGCATTTAAACACCCATATTTTAATTATTTATGAGTCTCATTATCCATTCATTCATCTTTTTATTCTTTATATTAGACAAATATATTTAAAATCTTTATTTATCAATTATTCTGACTAAATAATTATTTATACAAAACGGATACCAATTTATAAAATTTGTAAATACATAACAAATAAAGAAGTAATATAAATATATATATATGGTGACTAGATATTTTACACGTGAATTGTGCAAGATGTTGTAAATATGGAGTAATATTAATGTGGATATAAATATATTTATTTAATGAAATCTTAAAGTCATTAATATTCAAGATGTCGATAATATCAAAAATGAAATCTTAAAGTCATTAATGGAGTACAATAAATTTATTTAATTTAATGGCAATCATTAAAATTATAACCATAAAATTTTGGATTGGAATCCAAATAATATCATCAAATTAAAATGTGGATATATATATATGGAGTATATATAAGCATATACTCATACTATACATCGTATTTAAATATATACTATATATTAAGCAGGGTCTGTGTGTAATTAAATGCACGTTGAGTGTATGTCCATCATATAACTCAAAAATCCTCCAATCGATCAGCTCCGTTACACAGCCACCTCCATGGCAGCGCCGCGCTGCAACATCCAGCCTTCATCCGACACGGCGGCGGATGTAACTCTGCCACTTCGATATATAAGAAGATGATCATAAGAAAAATAATTAATGTAATTATTTTCAAAATTAAAATTTAGTTAGGTGCATCATATATAAGTCACGTGCTCTAAAATTTCAACGACTCTATTTTTACCAGTTATAAGTTGTGGGCCTCTCTTTAAAAATGTATGTGTAGGTTTATTTTATAGGAGGCATTGGATATCAAAGCCCCAAATTTTAAATAGAATTTTAAAATGGGATCTATATTAAAACTCCATTTAAAAATTTGTCACAAAAAAATTGAATTTTAATATGCAACTTTCGTAATTTAATATGATTTCTGATCGGAATCATTTATTAACGCAAGAGATCCAAGAGTTCATCTTTTTATAAATGAATGGACGGAAATAATAAATTCCCATTAATTAATAATTTCCAACTAATTAATTAATGAGTTGATATTGTATGAACCAATTTTACCAAAATTAATTTACAATTAATATTTTATAATAAAATAACTAATACTCTTCAATAAAATAAGTAATATTATTGATTAATATCCTTTAATACAATAATTAATATCATTTAAAACTAATATTCTATTTAATAAAGTAATTAATATTTTAAAACAAATTTTACTGTAAAATTTGTACAGACTTTTCTTTAATTAATATTGAAAAAGGAAAAGAGTCCGGTGCTATAACTACCACCCCTCTAATTGAGGCATTCTTCCTTCTACGCCCGATCTCGCTTGCCAGCTTTCCTTGCAAACTCTCTCTCTCTCCTGTCTTGTGCAAGAATTATTTTTGTCTTTGCAAAAGCAACATTAAACAAATTACACACGTTCTTGATTTGAAGCTGCTTTCCATAACCAGATTTCTCTATCTAATGATCTGTGTTTTCTTCTAACCCAGGTTTCAAATCACTCACTCTCTCCTCTGTTTTTTAAGTATAAGTTTTTATGGGATATCTATTTTATTATCGAATTTTGGTAGTTAAATATGCTTGTATGATAATCTTGGTTGACTTTTGAATTCTAGTAGCATAAATCTGAGAAAATTCACCATTTTTCATAATTGACGATCGACATTTGCTTATCAAGTTTGTGTTTGATGTAATGTCTGTGAGACTATATTTCGGGGTTTAGAGCTGATGTGATCTCTGCGCTTGTATATGTTTCTCTACATTCGTATCATGTCCACTCATGGCCATTCGATCATATAACCATTTGATCCTATGGTTGTAGGTGATTAGAGTGCTCCATGCTAGTACTATTTTGTTTTAAGATGTCTTATTTAGTCCAGTTTTGAATTTGTGTCTCCAATGAAGATGTAATATTGATGATGTTTATACACTAAAAATTTCGAAAGATTTTTAGGAAAAATGTTCTTCGTGGATTGATGATGTTTCCGGGTAACCTATGATTTTCACTTTTCTTAATTCTCTGCTTCTTGAACAAATGACGCTTTAATTTTATGGTTTATCATGTTACCTAAATTAAATAGTCAATACATACTTTTAAAATTTGCATTGCAGTTGTTGAGATGGATTTAGGACTAGCAAGCTTGAATTCTGATTCTGAGAACTTTGTGAAGCAATTCTACATCCCCAGCTACATCCTTGTTAGAGATGAAGAGGCTGAGCATTTGCTTGATGTTCCCGAATGCCCTGTTTTGGTATTTATCAATTCCAAAAGTGGTGGTCAGTTAGGTGGCGATCTTCTTATCACGTATCGATCAATCCTAAATAAATACCAGGTGTGTAAAATTAGAAAGGAGTCTTACTCAGTGGGCTTTCCTTATAAAGACAGGGTATTTGCATGCCTTGATCATATGATTTCAGGTTTTTGATTTAGGAGAAGAAAGCCCTGATAGTGTGCTACGGAGGGTTTTCCTCAATCTCGAACGGCTCAAGAAAAATGGCGATGAATTCGCTCCTCAACTAGAGAATAAGTTGAGAATAATTGTGAGTTTTGCTATGAAAAAATATTTTTTTCTTCTTGGTTTTCTGCGGTGACTGTTGAAATATAGTGATTGTGCTATCTATATTTTTTGTTAAAACATCGTGTTTTCTGCAATGCACAGGTTGCTGGTGGAGACGGTACTGCTGGATGGCTTCTCGGGGTGGTTTCTGATTTGAAATTGTCTCAGCCACCTCCCATTGCTACTGTACCTTTGGGAACTGGAAATAATCTCCCATTTGCATTTGGTTGGGTGAGAATTTTTTTGTAATTTTGTTCACTACTATATGATAATATATTTACATGATTATCAAATATCATCATCGCTGTCTCTTAATTTCAGGGTAAGAAAAATCCTGGTACTGATCGTAATTCAGTCGTCTCATTCTTGGAGCAAGTTCGGAAAGCTAAAGAAATGGAGATAGACAGGTAACTTTCATTCACCTTAACTGATTCATACAAACTTTTGGGGAAAATAGTTTTTTTAATCCTGTAAGTTATTCCACTTAGTCCAGTTTCATCTCTTATAGTTGGTTAACGAACCAAAATACACCAAGAGTGAAAGCTTTTATCAATTCATGAAAGTTCATAGGACTTTAGTTGAAATAGAAGTAACTTACGGGACCAAAAAAATTATTTCCCAAACTTTTGTCATCTCTTCTAAGTTTGCATTTTGTTCTAGTTGGCACATTCTCATGCGAATGAGGGCACGAAAAGAAGACGCATGTGAGCCTATTGCTCCTCTGGAGTTGCCACATTCGTTGCATGCATTTCATCGTGTTTCTCCATCAAGTGAGCTCAATGTGGTAAGGAAAACATTTCTTCACCTCCAGATTCATCGAGTATAGATAGTAATTCTTGATTGTTTGCAACAAAATCTAACAAGCCTTGTGTACTTTTCGGACTACACAAACATAAATTTGTAGGGAGGTAATATGTTTTTATGTTTTCAGGATGGCTATGACACATTTCGAGGAGGATTTTGGAACTATTTTAGCATGGGTGAGTTGTTACTATGTTTTCAAAATGCAATAGTATTTTCATTCTTTGTTCATGTCAACTAGTTCCGAACGCACTAATTTGTTTCTCGTATTCAGGAATGGATGCACAAGTATCTTATGCATTCCACTCCGAGCGCAAACTTAATCCTGAAAAATTCAAAAACCAGCTCGTTAATCAGGTATAATCTCGCAATATCTAAATTTGTATGATCTTCCATTTCCATAAATCCAATCTATTTATTTTATTGTACGTAGAGTACATACGCAAAGCTCGGATGCACACAAGGATGGTTTTTTGCTTCTCTCGTTCATCCTTCTTCAAGGTATGTTTCCATCTCGTTCACAATGATAAATGCATTTTTATGCAACCAAATAATTGTGATGCAGGAATACTGCTCAACTTTGTAAAGTTAAGATCATGAAAAGACATGGTGATTGGCAAGACCTCCAAATTCCTTCCAGGTACAACACGCATTTTCGGTATCCAAAATCCAAACTAAATACGTTCTTCCTCATCATGTCTGAATTCTGTGTGCATTGTTTCCTTTTGACTTAAGAACGAATGGTATAATCTTTTTCACCAAAAGTTACTTCAAATAGCTCTTAAATTTTACAACAAAGTTGTGCTAATGTCTCCTTTTCTGAACATGCAGCATCAGGTCTATAGTATGCCTCAACTTACCAAGCTTTTCTGGAGGACTTAATCCTTGGGGAACTCCGAATATCAAAAAGCGACGCGATGTGAGTAATCTTATTTCTTTCCTCGTTTCTGGTAAGATCATACTTCGCTGAACTTGTTTTCATGCTTGATACTTGATGAACAGAGAGACTTGACTCCGCCTTATGTAGACGATGGATTACTCGAGGTTGTGGGGTTTAAAGATGCTTGGCATGGACTAATTTTACTTGCTCCTAATGGACATGGGACGCGTCTTGCACAGGTTCACCTTCATTCTATATATGTTTATTTTGGGTTTTCAAAACCAGATTTTAAATTTAACAAATCTAAATCTGGTTCTACCTCAAGAAATCTGGTTTTATAAAACCAGCACTACACACCTATAAACCTTACTAGAGTCGAGTGATTCAGGATGCCCTCCTCACAAAAGGGAGGAATTGACAAACCCCAACCCCTGCACCAAAAACACGTGTCTCTACTAAATCGTAAGATAATTATATATCGATAAACCTTGAAAGCTGCTTGATTAATGAAATGGGAAACCAAGTTTTAGCGATCTGACAACATAGGGCAACTCAAGTGATAAGAGCACCACTATGTAGGTCGGTGTGGTACTATGTTCTAAGTGTGGTCAGCCCTAACTTAATAAACCAGCGGCTAATCTCATGGTTCATCTCATTCAGGCACATCGCATCCGATTCGAGTTCCATAAAGGAGCAGCAGAAGAGACGTACATGAGAATTGATGGGGAGCCATGGAAACAACCTCTTCCAACCGATGATGACACAGTCGTGGTAGAAATTTCTCATCTTGGCCAAGTTAAGATGCTTGCAACCCATGACTGTAAATCCAAAAGTTATCTAGACCCCACATCGCCAATGGCCCACGATGATGATAGGGATAGCGACAAGGAAGACGAGTCTGTTGGAGAAGAGTGGCGGAAATTTGGTGCTGCAGAAACCTTCAGGATTCCAGATGAGGTTGACATATCTCATCTCAGTTAATTCTAGCTGTTTTATCATTAATGCACAGATGAACTTAAGATCTGGTTACAAATTGAATTACTTATACAGTGTAGTTAAACAGAGCTTCAATATTCATTAGCAAATTTGATCTCTATCTCAGTAGAAAATGCTTGTGAAAATATAAAATTATATGATCAAATATCATTTCTGACTAAATCAATGGTGTTCTACAAAGGTATTAGTCGATAAATCAACATCAATATGCTCTTAGCAAGAATTTGTAACATTATATCCGCTGATATGTAGTATATTGTAGAAGATGTTTAGAAAGAAAATAGGAAATGTACATTACTGCCGAGTGGATAAGTACACTCCTGAGAATTTCGCGACAGCCTCGTTGGCTTTCTGAGACGCAGCCCTTTCTTCTGTTTTCTTTTTTCTCTGAAATTTGAAAAATGGAGAAAAAGAATTCAGCTTGAAGTTAATAAAATAAAAATCAGTGCAATATGTTTGTTATAGGCGCAGAGGAAACTGTAACCTGTCAACATATTCCTTTAACAACTCTTTTGCTTGAACCAGCTTAGAAAGCAACATACGGTAGACATCTAGATCGCGATCAACACTTTTCTTGTCTATATTCAGCGCAGCACAAAGCTGTTGTTCCATCAGGAAAAACATTAGCAAGAAACAAAGAAGAAAATGTTTATCTGATACTACAGAGAATGTGATAATCAAACAAGAATTTGGTATGTTGTAAAATGTTCATGATAACTGGAACAGTTTTTGATTTTACCTTATCTAAAATGGTTGGCTCAGTGGCACTTGATAACTCAAGCAGACGGAAGAGACCAACTGCAAAGAAACGGTTGTAGCTGAAACTTTTGTTACTCCCTGCTCTTTCAGAAATGTCCTTTAAAACGGCTTCAACTTCTCCGTCTCTAGATGAAAAATCAACTAAAGAAGTAGGTGATTGAGTTTTGGCCCATTCTTCTAACTTCTGTGCATCAGCCCTGCAACATGGAAGTTACAAATGGAAATGCTTACTATTTACAGAAAATATCTATTTATCTCAAATCTAATATAATCAGAAGCAAAATTTAGAAAACATTATGATAAGAGACATGCCTATATTGAGCAGGATCCTCATTTAAAGCTGTGATATAAGCTTTGAAAATGGCATCTCGATCCTCATTGCTTGGGTACCCATCCATAAGTTGATCGTACACAGTAACGAAGCCAAGAGCAAACACAGGATCGTAACGGTATGACTTCTTGTACCTCATCAGATGCTGTAGTACAATAAGCTCTTGTAATACTGTATTGTATATACTTGGAATTGGCCTCTTATATGCGTTCAAGAAATTCGACTTTGTCTGAGATACAGCAGGCACATCTGAATGCGATTAAACCCAGATAAATCAGAATCTGTCTTTTGCAACTTAGATTTACATTTAATTTCATCTCACACTCCAACTCTTGATTTAGTCAAAAATCACATCTTATCTCAAACATAATCATTTCATTTTTTTTTTTTTTGAAAGAAAAACACAATCATTTCTTCAAAAGCATAGACTATCGCAAACAATCCCTGAACCACATTCTAATAATGTCACTCCACATCCCTACTTTTTGACGAATTAAATTGTCATTTCTGCATCAGCTAATTGAATCTTCATATATAACATTCCAAAAATACTCATTTTCTTCCAGCATAGTAAATACCATGAGAGCGAAATCGGACAATCTCTATCACCTCCATTATTCCTTTGAATTAATTAGCAAACGCCTCAACTAAAAAAAACCATCTGATCTGATACTCCTAAATTTTCAATAAATGCAGCAGAACAATGAAATAAATTTTGCCAAAATTCATCACCAAATTCCAGAAGAAAAAAATCAAAATAGAAACTTGCCTGTGTCAGTGGCCATGCAATGAACCACCATGCGAGTGGAGCTCGAAGCACGAAAACTACAGGAATTGTGTACGACACCTTACTGCGGAGCTTAAACACATCCAAATTTGATGCAGAATAACTTCGCGCTGAGGAATTCCGGTCTGGGGATTGAACTAGTCCGGTGAAAGAAACTGAAGTGACGGCCGACATTGTTGGAATTCAAATAAGATTTTCAGCTGCAACTGAATTCAGATGCGAAATGGTTTTCCATTTTGTTTTCGGGGGAGGGAGAGAAGAGGAATAAAAATAATATGAGAGGAGCGGATTTAAGAGATTATCCAGTTTTTATTTCGATTATTTTAAGTTGAAAATTCTGCCAAGGTATTTCTGACACGCAAGTTCGTTCATTTTTCTTCCATTTATTTTATTGATGTATTATCACTTTTTATTTAAAAAAATGACAAAATTTAATTCAAAACTAATAATATGTTTGATTGAAAGTGACTATCATTTTTATTTAAAATTATAATATTTCATTTTTGGCTAATGAACGTGTTTTCGATGATTGAGATTTTCTCTACTAATAAGGCATATGTTTATTAAACTGACCTTGGTTTCACAAATCTTACACAAATTTTTATCTTTTAGAATATTTTTGACCAAGTTAAAACGTGTTTTAAAAAAAGAGGGATGTAGATACTCTTAATCTTATATCAAAGACATAATTAATTGTAGAGATATGCATAATTAATGCCCCAAATTTATGATATAATTTGTAACTTACTCGCTAATATTTTATTTGCATCCCAAATCGATTGAATGTTTCTTGGTTTTTGAGATACTACCTACCATAAGACATAGATGCCAAATAAGCTACATCAGTGATACTTTTAAATCGTAAAAAGGTTGCATTTACGCTATATATATATATATATATATATATATATATATATATATATATATATATATAGTAAGTCTATAATATCCATTTATTTTTTATCAACAAAAGAAATTCTATTATAATTTATAACAAATTAGAGTACGGGGATATTTCAAAACATTTAACACCACACTAGAGGATTCGACTCCCAAAAGTCTATAATATCCGTTTAAATCAACTTATCTAGTATAAACCCACTTAATCTTTAAGAAAGAAAGAAGATAAAAAACCCACTTAATTTTAAGACCATCAAAATGATCATGATCTGAAATTGTTATGATCAGGTCATCACGTAACTGTCTAACATCTTTAAAAATGCACTCTTATATTCACACATATGGGTGTATGCCAAACAAAGGGTGAATTTCTTCAATTAACGTACCCAAGATGTAGCGTATGTTTGTGCATGGGGTGTTTTATGTTTAATATATGCATGGCCGGGCTTCTCAGTTTACGTGCACAAGATGTAGCTAGCACTAAATTTAGTATATTTGTGGGTATGCATGTTTTATGTTTACTTAAATACATAAAACAAAAATAATAATTTATTCATATGGAACAACCTCATGCACTAAGACTATATATATTAATTTATTCAGAGCCTAGTCTAGTTCAATCTCTTTTTGTTTTTTTTTTTTTTTTTGACAGGGAATCTAGTTCAATCTCTTAATAAATACTATATAGCTCTTCTCTATATACACAACCTATGAACCATCACAACCCCATCTCTTTTACTCATTGTCACGTGTTTTACACTTTTTTGATTTTGTCCCATATTAGTTTCACATTCCAAAAAGAAAATCCTTTCTTAAACTTCACCCTCACAATATTCATATATTTACATAAAATGTCATTATTTTTTCACTCAATCCAACCATCTCTTACTTTAATAATAAAAGTTTACAAAATTACCCTTCAATACTCCACTCATTATATTTTTTTAAAATGCGTGTCCAAATTAATATGAAAACTAATTTGGGACGGAGGGAGTATATTTTATTAGTTACCCCAACTCAACTTAAAATTACTTTTTTTCTTATTTATTACACATTGTCTATAATCAGGAAAAATTTACAACAATTAAAATAAGCTATGATCAACTCAATAACAAAACTAAGAGAGAAATGAGAGAATTAAAATAAGCTATGATCAACTCAATAACGAAATTAGTAGAGAAATGAGAGAATTATAAATTGTGCTTAAAATATTTGTCAATATTGGGCGCTATTATAGTAAAAGAAAAAAATACAAATTTTGATTTATATATTTTATCATTTTAAAATACATATTATCAATAATATTGACTATCTAAATTTTATTCAAATAAAACTAATTTAACCACATGTTATTTTGTCATGGTTACCATTAATGTATCTTGGCATGACATTGGGTCGGCCAGTCGAACCCAAAATTAATTTTCCAATATCTTTTAAAATTTATTTTTATCTTCTAGTGATGACAGCTTGGAAAAGATGACCGATAGAGATGGTCTAATTCACGTGAAACCCCATGGGCCAATTTGTCCTTTCCTCCAGTGTGGTCGCATTGACTGGATTTTTAAGCTACTGAATTGGAAATTAAACTCAAAGTTAATCTTGACAGAAGAATCGAAATTGATTTCAGGTTACTAGTGTAATTCTTGAATTCTAATTCAACAACAAACTTATAAATTTACAGTATTTTATGGATATTTTTGATCAAATATTTAATATTCTTAGTCAAAATTTTGATATTATGACTGATGAGATTTTAAATTCTCTTGATCAAATATTTTATATTTTAAATTTTTTAAAAGTGGAAACGTTATAAGCTTATGTTGTATACGAAACATAAAAGACCTACTCACTTATAAAAAGTCTTCAATATAATTTAAATGCATTTTTAAATAGTATTCATTATTTTCTCCAAAAAAAATATATATATACTCTCTTCATCCCCAATTTGTGTCAATTGGGTTGGGCAAATTTTAAGAAAAAATGAATAAATTAGATTAAAGTAAAGGGTATTATAGGATATTGTGAGATCCATTTATTAATAAAATAATTGCTGATAAATAAAGTAGAAAGACAATTTAAGTAATTAAATGATAGTTGAAGATGGAGATAAAATAATTGTGTCAATAAAAAAATAAACACAACTTTTTGGAACGGATAAATAAGATAAATTAGCACATTTTTAAGCAACGAAAAATAATTATTTCACTTAAAAAAATATATTATCTTTATCCATGAAATTTATTCTTATAGAGCATTGCATAAGATTTAAAAAAATATATTTATTTAATAAAATAGATAAATTAAGAGTATTGTGGGATTTTATGTAATCCATTTTTAATAAAATAATTGTTTGTAAGTGTAAATTAAATTAATAATATTTTGAGTAATTAAATGAGTAATAAAACTATAATTTTCAAAAATAAAATATGAATATAAATTTAATAGACGAATTAGTAAGAAGAGTAAATATAAATTAGGTGAATGTAACTTTAATGGGACTGCACTTGAACTTCATTTTTTTATTTATAGATGGCTCCAACCGACCTCGGTTTGATTCCTACCCCTTCCCACTAAACGACAGTTTTTTTCTTATCTATCTTTACCATTTCCTTTCCCATAAAAGTTATAAAAAGGACACTATAGAAAGAAAACAATGAAACATGTGGAGGGCCTATTGGTTGCATGCTGATGGCTCAACATGTGTCCTCCATCCAATTTTAACTCTTGAAGTCCTCTATAAATATTTTCCTCCTCATCCTTACCAAAACGAGCACAAGACATTGAAATAATGAGTTGCCTGAACAGATTATGGGTGGCGGCTGGTGTATCTGTGGTGAACAGCCGCTCTGATCAGGGGCAGAAGCTGAAATCCGGCCTCAAATCACTCAACTTCGGCAATATGCATGGCCGGCCTTTCTCCGGCGAAGAGTGGAAGCAAGCGGAGTCTGTCCGCCAAATCATGTACTTGAACTGTTGGGGACAGAGCTGAGGTGTGCAATTGTGATTTTGAGATAGACTGACCTGACCCGGGTGAAATAAATAATAGATACTGATGTTAACTCGACTGCAAATTTTGTAATATTTTATGGGAATTGTTTCCCCAAATGAAATCCATCCCAGTAGAGCAATTTTGAATCATTATTCAATTAATTATGTTGTTGCTCTCGGAAGCCCAGAGCAAACTCAGCCATCTCATCTCATAAACTGTTGCTCACATCTTGAATAATGTGGTGCCATTTTGCTGGGATACTTAATACTCTAAAATTTTCTGATAATCATTTTTAAATTGTTTAATCTAAATTTTTGTCCTTTAGTACGATATTCATGATTTGAAGATTTAAGTTGAATTTTATCATGTCTTCGAAGGATAAATGAGTACTTGACTCACGGCGTGATTATTGTGCTAATTACTTGATCAATTTTAAAGTTATATATGTTGGTGGAGGGTTCTCAAAAGATAGATTTTTTTTTGACAGCGTTCTCAAAAGATAGATGCTACAAGAGGAAAAATGCTATATATATATATATATATATGTATGTTCTCTCTTAAAATAATTATCATAGTACTGGACAATGAGATAACATTAAATCGATCTCATAAACTGGTTTTACTAATATATTAATAATATGCATAAGAGGCAGCAAACCAAACATGCATATGTAAAAAAAGACTGAAAGACGATTGAAGGCAAGAAAGGAAATCACAACAGGCGCTTAAAGTGACAGATAAAAGAAACCTTGTTGCAGAGCTTATAAATTGACAATCAGTTTCCAGGGAGTAATATTCTAAATTTCTAATAACGAAATGAAAAGACTTGCTCACGTAATTAATTATCTAAAACATATGGGTTTTAATCCCTTTTGCAAAAACACTAGCAAGCAACACCTCTACTCGGGTTTATATATAGATTAGTCTTGATTAAAGCATGAAAAACATAATGAATTTTAATGAATAAACGAGATCACAATTGATTTGAACAACACCAACGTCCTTTATTTCCCTAGCAACATATTCATGCCCGATCGATCCGAGTGTTTCACCGGATTTTCGATATCTCTTTATATAATAAATACAAACTTTTTTTGCTTAGGTGTGTTAATTTCTCATTATGCATTACTCTACTATAAAATTTGTCCATTCTATAAAATTGATTGATACCATTATAATTGTTCACTCAAATGCCATTAAACATTTCATTTATTGATACCATAAATATTTTATATTTTGATATCGATTTATAAATGCATGTAAGAGAATCACTAAATAAATAGTATGCTATCATTAAATGAATGTAATCGTGTTAATTTTATATATATTATGAAACTATTTCATATTAAATTAATTGTGTGTTACATTATTATTACTTGTTTTAAGTGTTATTTGTAGGATATGTTTTCAAAAGTATATATTTTTTCTTTTAGTGATACACAGGATTATATTGAGTCGCATTATTTATAAGGAAATATTGTGTCTTTCAGTAAACTATGCAATTAATTAACTTTTAATTGCTGAAAATTATCCGGCCATTTTATTTTCAAATAAATTCTCCAAAACATCTACTATTCAGTAGTTTTGTTGAGTTCATTTTCTTTTCAGAAACTTTTCATATTTTCTTTACACGTTTCTTATTGTTAAATTTTTTTGTGTATTGCAAATTGAAGCTCAAAAATTTAATGTGGTAAATTTTTAAATAAATTCTTCAATCAAATACAATAAGTATTATTAAGCCATAATTTATCCATTATTAAATACAATAAGTATTATTAAACCATAATTTATCCATTATTAGGTCATAAATATTTTATTGGTATTAAATAAAATAAAATAAAAGTATAATAATCTCCGTCCCACGGAGTCTGTGATTGACTTTTCCACTGAGTTTTGTGAAAATTATTTCATAAGTAATATGTGTACAAAAATTGTTTTATATGAATGGTATGCTAGTTAATAAGATCAACTAAAGCATATAATTCATATAAAACAATTTTTGTAAGCATTTTACTATGAAATAACTTCTCACACAAAACCGATTGAAAAAGTCAATCAGTCTTCTGTGGGACAGAGGGAGTATATTTTAATGTATTGAGAAAGGTAGATTTTGATTAGTCTACATAGAGTAATTACACCGTGTGTAATTTTTAGGTACCTGAAGGATATATATAAAGATAATTATGTTTTTTTTTTTAAAAATGTATTATTGAGTTTGAAACAAATTGTTTGATAAATATATTATTTAGCATGAGACTGAGGCAATATCAATTAAAATTTAATATTTATATTAACTATTTCAAATCTCGTTAGATGAATACATTTGCTTGGAGCTGCCAAAGATGTTGGAGATTGACATATTAGTTGGAGGAGTTTGGATCATTTCTATTTGAAAAAAAAAAGTTCTATTTTAAGTAATACTCCCTCCGTCAGGATTAACTTTGTGATTGATTTTTCAACTTTTGTGTAGAGTTATTTCATAGTAATAAGTTTACAAAAATTGTTTTATATGAATGATATGCTAGTTGGTCTTATTAATTAACATACCATCACACAAAAACCGTTAAAAAGTCAATGTGAGTTAATTCGGAGACGGAGTATATATGTTAGCTGAATTAATATCAATTCAATTAGATCAAATGTGAATAAAAATAATTATTTAGTGAGCATTTCGTTTAACTCAATTAAATCAAATGTCAAGAAGAAATTTAAACAGGATTTTGGTAAATTAGTCTAAAAATTAACATAGAAACCCAATAATGATATGGATAAATCATAAAATTGATCGTAGAGATAGAGTGTTATGTTGGGCTCCACAGGAACTCGTATAATTTTATTTACATAAAGAGGCAGGCTCCTAGTTTGACCTCAAGATCAAATCGGAGCGTCTGTAGTAGCCGTTTATTATCCAACGGCCACGATGGCGCGGCCTAATACATAACGTTTATTTGAACCCCAACGGTCGAAAAACTCAGAAATACATACATACAGAATTTGTCCCTAATATAGATTCTCCCCCACTCTCTAATTTCTGATCATCGATTACTTCTCGAGATAGAAAGAATTCATAAATTCCAAGATTTCAGTACAAATTTCTTCTTCTATTGAAAAATTCGAAACCAATTTGAGAAAAATGAGTGTGGTGCAATTTCCAGGCGCCATGGATTCTTCTGCAGATCTTCAAGTATGGAACAACGCGGCTTTCGATAACGGAGAGCAGTCTGAAGATTTGACGGGGAGTAGGCAATCTTGGGGTTCTTTGAAGTCGGTTTTCGGTAACCCGAAAGCGTCTTTCGATTCCGTTTCGGATAAAGAAAATCAAGGGCTTGTGATGGAGAATCAGTTTTCTTCTTCTCTGAAATCCTCATCCACGCCCTTGAAACCGGTGAACACATACGAATCGGGAGATAAATCAAGAATTAAGGGTGTTTTGGAAAAGGGGTTTGTTAAAAATGAAGTTCCGGAGATGAAGAGGAAGAAAGAAATTGCGGATGAGAAGAGGATAGATGAAGAGATTGAAGAAATTGAGTCTGAAATTGTTAGATTGAAGTCAAGATTAGAGGCTTTGAAAGTGGATAAGGCTGAGAGGAGAGAGAAGAAAGGGAGAGTTGTGGCGGCGAAGTTTATGGAGCAGAAACAGAGTGTTAAAATCGCAGAGGAGTTGGGGATTTCAAGTACAAATGTCAACAGAAGGGGGATTAGTTTAGGGCCTGTTGAAATCCTTTCTGGGGGAGAAGAGGAATGAGCATGGGCCCCTCTGAGATTCTCGGGTCGGGTCGAAAATCGAGCAAGCAAGAAGCGATCACCCCTCTTCAGAGTAGACGAAAATCTTGTTACTGGAAGTTGCAAGGCATTGAGGAAGAGACGGCCAAGAGTTCTAGTCTTAGTCCCAGATCAAGAAAACTTGCTTCCAAGTCCCAAATCGCAACGAGGCAAGCTGTGACGACGATTGGTTCAAGAAAGACTCTGAAGAAAGAAGAAACTCTGATCAATTCAATTCAGCCCAAGAAATTGTTCAAAGAGGGTGTTGCAGGTACTAATAAGAAGCCATTAAGGCCGGGGAGGGTGGTTGCTAGTAGGTACAGTCAGAGCACCAATCAAGCCTCAGCAATGAGAAAGAGATCATTGCCAGAAAATGATACAGATAACAGCAGGAGGCTCGATAAGAAACGCTCTTTATCACCTGACAAATCGCGAGTTATAGGTACAGGAAGCCGTGTGAAAAAGCGTTGGGATATTCCTACTGAGATTGTTGTTCGTGTAGAGGGTGACAGGTCTCCTCAGTCGATTGTGGCAGTTCCTGATCTGCTCCCGAGGCTTAGAATTGCTCGTGCAACGCGGGATAGTCCCCGCGATTCTGGGCCTGCTAAGAAGGTTGTTGAATTGATAGGAAGGAAGTCGTTTTTCAGCAAAGACGAGGATGTGGAACCGGAGTCTATTTGCCAAGCTCTGGCCTTTGCTGATGAAGAAAGTTAAATGGTAGATTGGTGGATTCTTGAATTCACAATTTCTATTGCTTTTGCTTGTTTGTTGGGGGTGGGGTGGGATGGGTGATACATAGATAATAAGTGGAATAAGATGTGTTCTCTTTATGAATTGTGTTTTTCTTATCTGGAGATGGGCCGAGCATACTTGTGCTTCCATTTTTACTAGTAATGTCTTTTCTACATGTGAATGGTGTTGTGTAAATTGAGAAAATTGTTTTGTCTCGTAGATGCCATGTGTGCTGGTATTAGTATCAATATCATGTACTGATAAAACGAGATAAGATAAAGTTCAGTAGAATTGACCCTCAAGATTTGATAGATAGAAAAATTGAAACCTTAAAACTAAGCAAAATTTCATCTTTGTAAACTCAAAATTGCTTTCCATTGGGTCGATTTTAGATGCGACTTGAATCTCTCCCAAATATGTATCTCCTCATCCAATCCCCGACCACTAGAAACCTTGTACGCCAGCTAACTTGTTTGCTGCACATAAAATTATCCAATCAACTCAGATGCATAGTTACACAGCAATGAATGCACTAGCCTCATATGTACTGACCTTGCATATATAGAGTACCAAAGCCATTGTGTGCTCCGGCCCATGGAAACCCAATCTCCTGGTAGCTCAGCCGCCGCTTGTTCCCCACCTAGCGGTGCAAATTGACCAAGATGTCGATACCTTTAGTTCAAGAATCTCATCAGAGGCCAATTTTGTCATATTATATCAAGTAAGGAAACACGAAAAATGGCTACCTAAAAGGTAGAAATTCATGACGACCCCCACTTCTGAACTTACGAGGTCCTTCTGGATTTTGTAGGCATTTTTCCCTTGTGTTAAAGCACCTAGATAGATATGCACCTTGTTGAGCAGCAACCTGATTTTCATGTCATTAAATCAATATATATACCGACATACATACATACATACACATATGCAAACATACTTGGGCTGTAGCTGGAAGGCTCTTCGTCTGTTTATCAACGAGTGATAATGCTAACTTGAACCCTTCAATGTCTACCTCTTCTCGATTATTTACGTATTTATCTTTCAGTAGGTCTGTCACTTGAGCTAAATGCTTGCTCTTCAAATACCGTTCCACTTGAGGGTACCTTATAACAATATCTTCAATCACACTCTGGAATTCTTCAATAGTTAAAGGTACCCGAGTTGTCTAAATCTGCAGCTTTGAATATTTCTGCGATATCTTCCTGAAAAATCAACCAATCTTGATGATTAGATCATCTATTTAATAGTTCAAGTAATTATTTTAAAAACATTAGATTTCAAGGAGGGATGACTCAAATCAGAGAATGTAACATGTTACCACTATCTTTTTCTGATCTACGGTGGCGCAATCGCCTAGTGCATACACATCATCACAACCCTTTACTCGTAGCCATTCATCCGTTGCTAGAACACGCCTATTCCCCTATATGAAAATTGAGTAACTGTGTGTTCATGCAGTAGACCGAAAGATGAAGAGTTGGTCTCATGCAACTAGTCCGCAACTATCACTTTAAAATTAAACAAATAATACTATCAAACTAATACATTTAAAAAAACACACACACACACACACAAAAATAAAAAAATGCAAACCAGTTGCACGGTAAAACTTGTTTACACAAGACTTTACCAAAGATTGAATTCAGAAATACCTGGTCAATCTGTTTCATAAAGTCTTTCACAACTGGTCGGACGCCTATTCCAGTTGACCATACGACCATTCCATGTGGCATGGAGACATCCTCCCCGGTCGCTTTCATTTTCATGTTAATCATCCTGTCCGAAACACTCATCACTCTACGTCCTGTCAAAACTTCGATCCCATCTCTCTGCAGCTTGTGTTCAGCAAACATGCTGATCCTTTCGTCGAACCTGATGAAAAGCAATATATGATGGAGAGAAAGTTGCATATGGTACAAAAGTGTTGTTGCTCTATATGAGCATGCTTACGTGTTCAAGATATGATCACCGGATTGAATGACTGTGATCCTCACTAAATCTTTAACTGATGGATAAATTTTGACTAAATCTTCGTATACAAAATCATGAAGCTCTGCGGCGAATTCTATGCCGGTGGGGCCCCCTCCCACTATCACGAAATGAAGGTTCATTTTTCGCTCTTCTTCAGTTAGGTCAGGAAGAACTGCTTTCTCAAAGCAATCCATTATAGTCCTGCGGATTCTTTGAGCATCCTCAACTTCCTACGCCAAAAGTTTTTGTTACCCGACTAAAGAATTATCGAGTACAAAACATACCTTTTTATTACCAGAAGCATACCTTGAGGAAATGGCAATTTTCCAACACACCAGGAGTGTTGAATGTGTTCACTTGAGCTCCAATGGCTATAACTAGAAAATCATATTCTAAAGAGAACTCATTACTCCCTGCTAAATTTTCATCTATATTTGATCGGCAAAAGACCTTTTTATTCACGGGGTCGATGTTTAGACATTCCGCCTCCCAAAACTTAATTTCGCCTTTCCTCTGTGAGGCAAGAAAAACACTGCGAATTAGAAGAGTAACATTTGTGTGCACTTGGTTTGCATCCTATTTTTACACATTTTCAAAATGGATCTAAGAAGTTGATACATTTACCTTTTTGATGATGTTGCGAACGGGCTCTACAATGCTACGTGCCTCGACTGTTCCACACGTGACACTAGGTAGCAACGGGGTGAATGCGAAGTAATTTCTAGGTGAAACAACTTGAACATCGTAGGTTGAAATGTCCAAATCTTTAAGGAAACTTGTACCACCCCATCCTGTTCCAAGTACTAGAATTCTTTTCTTTCGTGGTTTTAAACAATCCTGTTTGCCTGAGTCTGCATATGCGACGAGGCCTCCGCTACTGTGAACATATTAACAATAAAAATGATAAGGTCAGTACGTAGCATGTATGCGTTGAAGAAAAATTTACTGATCATTATGATTTATTTAACCTATTAGGTGATGAGATGGTGCTATTAGACAGCAGATCATCTCTATAAACTTGAATCAAGTGGTTTTGTGATCAATCTTTGTGCATAATACTAAGATCTGGCCTCCTCTTTTAAGTAGTTTAATAATGAAACTGACACAGCTATTTTTAAATGTGACATCTTGATTATATCTTAACCAACAATCTGGATAACAAATCAAATTCTTGGATAACTAAACTCATAGTCCCAAAAAAACCTTACATCATGGAAAATAAAATAAACAAGAAATACAAGGGAAATAAAGACGATCATAAAACCAGCTCCAGCTCCATATCCTAACAGAAAAGTACAAAATTTGCTGAATCAAATAAACAGGAAATGCAATGGAAAAGATGACGATTACACCAATCACTAAATCAAAATCAAAATCAAAATCTAATCTATCTTGAGAGAAATAAAATAGATGGGCTCTTTACTATATTACATTAGAAAATATAAAACTAAATGTAACAATGGGATCATTGTAATGAAACCTGATGGAACAGAGAACCAATAGCTTGGTTGAATCGGGGTGGCCATGGAGAATTTTGCAGAAATAAGAGAAATATCTCATTTCTTTTGTTTTCTTTCCACCTCTCCTAAGTTGTTGAAATTTTAAGGACAGACTGAGTTGATCTGTGTATTCTGTTAGAAAAATAATTAGTGTTCTTTTGTACGATTGTTGGTCAAAGGATGTTTTCTGTTACTACATCAATTAGGAGTAGGAGGTGGCATTCTGACATTTGTCAACCCAAAATTTTGGAATTGTATTACATTTTTCTAAAGGGTTTATTAAATGATACGTCTAATAAACTACATTATCTATATATTGTAGTATATATTATGTGCAATATTTATATCATTATATTAAAATAAAGTACATTGACAGTGGGAGTTAACCTACAAATTTAGTAACCATATCCCCTCCTTTATCCTCAAAATTAAATAATACGGAGTTTAGTAGAAATGTTATTTATTAGTATTAAATGGTGTAAAGTGAGGGATAAATGAATCTTTTCAATTTTATTGGAGAAAGTATTTGTGTAAGAGAATTTAATTATAGTATAGAATTTTATAAAAATTTGTTTGAGAGAATCATATAATTATTTTTTTGTTAATTTGAATATGAAAAAAATAAAATTATAATATCTATTTTTAAATTAAAATCCTTTTAAAATTATAAGGAATTGAGGATTCAAAATGATAGGCGAAAAGGCAAAACCTAAGTTTATGGTTGTTTGGTTCAAATAAAAATTCCATTACATTTCTTAAAATTAAGAATTAAAAGGGCTGAATCGTACTTTTTTGTCTGATATCAATCGAATCAAAAAGCATTTGTCAATAGTATTTCCATAAGATTACGTTTGGAGTCATTTAAAGTTAAAAAATTTGAAAATAATACACTATAAATTTATAAATCAAAATGGGAAAAATTAAATGAATAGATTTAGTTTACATAAATATTACTTCTATTTCAAATACCCAACAAAACTTACCATTTAAAATCCTCTCACTTGATTTCAAATTCACTCCATTTAAATAGACCCTAATAAAATTTGACTGTATTTTCCGTAAATGGATTAATCTTAAAAAGTTATATAAATGCAATCAGCACATAAAAATATATTTTATTAAATATAAAACTGAACTAAATTAATTTCCAAAAAGGATAAGATCATACTCATCCGTCCAAATCTTTCATTCTGATATTTATCAAAAAAATTTATCACATATTCATTGTATTATTTCTTTAAATAATAATAAAATAACTTTTTACACTTTTAACTATTACATCAAACAATATAATATTACATTATATGTCACTAACCCAATTTAATACTATTGAACAACTTTATTATTAAAATTGAAAAAACTACTCTATCCCCATAAAAACACCTTATATTGGTATTTTATAATTTTTACATTAAAACTTGTGTCAAATAGTATAAATGTGACAAAAGAATTATTTTTAAAATTCCACAAGGTGACAATTTATAAAAATATAATCTCCAATATGACGATTGACATTTGTCAATTAATAGAATGTAATCATGATCCGAACCAGCAAGCCATTGCATAACTCATTTTACATTGCATAACTCACTTTTCACGGACTTGAATAAATCTGAATATTACACAAGTTAACGAATAATTAGAGGATACAAATCCCAAAAAAAAAAAAATTACCAATCCTAACGCTATCTGCTAAAAATAAGGATACTTAAACATATTTTATTATATGAGATCATATACAATCCATGTAAAGAACCATAAACCGTAATGGTGAATAAAGCTTCACATCCTTCAATAAGCGGTACCTGTTCAATGCAAATGCAGAAACCTAAAAGCGAAGATTCAATCAAGAAGTAAACTCAGCAATAAAAGAGATACAGTACAAGCAAAAACAAATCAACAATAGTGGAATGCACGCTACACAATTTTAGACACATATTTATAAAGTGTAACTTGAAATTGGCATGTAGTGGTGTTGTTTAACTCCAATCTCGAGGTGAATTACAAGAGAATAAGCTGATGACTCCACATCAATTTTTGAGTTTATCAGACCCTAGACCAATTATTCATTCCAGGTTAAGGGTATAGTGAAACTCATTACAAATTAGACACTATAAAATTTTTCTTGAAACTCAGAGACAAAGTTTATACAAAGAAACAAGAATATATAAAATTCTAGATATTATTTGCCTCAGTGAATGGATTATGATCATTTGCAATGTAGATCCACCAAGCAGGTTCCCCTGCAAATGCAGGAACTTAGCTTCACTACAACTCATTTACTATCCAACATAACATCATAGGAAATTATTTGTTCAGCTTTTAAATTAAATATAAATTCAATAAAATACAGAACAACGCAAAAATCTAAGAAGATAATTAAAATTAGTGAAAATCAAAATATATTGGGATAAAAAGGCTCAGACAGTGACAGCTTTTTCAATCAATAATTTTCTGAAGCAGAACTGGCATAAAGCTGTAAAATTAGAACATCACAGCCACACAAATTTTCATAAAAAGATAAAATTAACTCAAATTCATTATTATGAAATTCAACCGTTAATCTGATCTATGCTTCATTGAATACAGATCTCAGAAGCGCGGATAATAATTTAATCACAGCCAAATACAGAATTTCAATTAAAATAAAAAAGTCTCAGAATTTTTTTCGTATGTAGCGAATTTTTTAGAGGTGAAACAATTGAAAAGATGTAAACCCCCACGTGAAAACCGCATCCAATTTCTGCCTTAATGACTAGCTCTTTTTCCATTGATCATCAGAAAAAAGCTAAAGGTGTGGAAGGCAATAAAACATTAGAAAATGTTAATCAGAAAAATAAAAATATATTGCAGTCGGTTTGACACAGATTAGCCATAAAAATAGGTACAGAGACAAATCTGCAACACTAGACGGCGTCGTTCTTGCACAAGCATTGGGGCTTCATTCTTCAGCTGTAAATTTTCAGATGAGCCCGGGAGAGCTACGTGCATACCATAAATTTTTAATTTTTTAATTAAAAAAGCATCTGATGAGAGGAGAAGATGGTTATGGATTGGAGAAGCAAGTTTAGGGTTTTATAGAGAAACCCTAGAAACAACTGGGCCGGTGGATGAGTGGATCCAAGTTTAGAGTCCGAATTTTCTCAATGGGCCAAATTGGATCTGTGGGTCACTTACTGCTAGAGTCCGAATAATAAAAAATGAGCAACCGAATTGGACCTGTAGATGAGTGGATCACTGACTAATAGAGTCCAAATAATAAAAATGGGTCAAACCCGTTACCGCTTATAAAAAAATATCACATATAATTATTTATTTACAATAAAAAAATATACACTTTTTCGAATGTACATATTATTATTAAAAATAAAAATAAAATAAATTGATTAAATATTTTACATATGTCAAAAAAATCATATAAATATTAAAAAAATTAAATAATTCATTTAATTGATTTTTTTAAATAATTTAAATAAAATTACATCGGTCTCAATTGGTTGACTTTATCAAATACTCTTTCTTCCAATTATATATGTTTATTTTGATACTTATATTTGATAGAAAATTAATTATATATGTAAATAGAAAAATCTCACGATTAATTGTATCACTTAGTGTAATTTCTTATTACTTTAGCTCACGAGATGATGAAAAAATTTAAAGAGATCAAAATTTCATAGCAAGAATTTAATTGATTTAAATAATATTTTGAGGTAAAATTGAAATATGACAATTAATTATAAAATATATATACTTGGTATGAAAATGTATATACTTAAATAATGATAATTCAAATTAATTATATCACATAAATCTTTATTTATATTCAAAAATAATTACATCATATAAATCACTGATAAAATAATGAACAATTTATATGAATGTATAATAAATGAGGCAAATATTGATTTGAGTTATATATAAATAGCAAAATAAAATATAAATATCATATAAAATCATACAACAAACTATTTATTTTATATCATTTTTTTAAAATAAAAAGAACAATTAGTTAATTGGTTTTGTTGTAATTATTTAATCAACACACTGATATTTTTATAATTATCAATATTATGATACTTTTATTAATTTTTAATTTTTCGTTATATAAGTTATATATTTCACAAGAATAATTTACTTTTATTAAATAATTAATAATTCAAAATTTTAAAATTCATTAAGTTAGACGTTTCTTAAAAAAAAATAGCCAATTGTCTTTTATTATAATTGGCTTATAGAATTTATTATTATTAGAATTATTTGGCTTATAAATTTATAATATTAGATTTATTATTAGGATTAATTATCTTCCCATTTTAACTACTTCATTGCCTAAATTAGAAAATATTCCATTTTACAATATTTTTTAGATATTAATTAAGTTAAACTTGACTTTTTAATTATATGAATCAATCAATTCAACCAATATAAATTTGACACATCATTATAATTTACTCAAATTTTATAAAAATATAACACCTAAACAAAATGAATCTTAAGATGACACATCATATTTTTAACTCCCTATTAGTATATAGGTGATGTACAATTTTATTGTTGGGTAATGTATATTAATTGCTTAAATAATTAGAAGTGTGTAAATTATCTTTATTAATAGAAATAAAGAATAAAATCATCTTGCTAAATAAAGACAAAACATTTAAATAAAGAAATAAAAAGGAATTTTATTTTTAAACAATGGCATAATTTTGTCCCTGTATTGCTCCCACCAATCAATAATCATCCACCTCAGTAAGTCGCACCCTCTCCAATTCAACTCCTTCTCCCCAACAGCGACACGAAACCGAATCTGTATGAGCTTCGATCGACCAAACACAATCAAAATTCTTCGAATTGGAGTTAGCTGAAAAGAATTGATGCTGCACGAAATCTTCAATTCAGGTTATTATAATTTTTGAATCGGTTGAGCAGCGAGTATTCAACGCCCATATGGGCTGTTTTGATCGCCGGATTTTTCATCGTCGTCAGTCTCACCCTTTCCGTATACCTTCTGTTCGAGCATTTATCCGCCTACAAGAATCCCGAGGTCAATTTTTGGGGATTTTTGTGATATATGTTTCGGTTTTTGGCCTTTTTTTTTGGTGATTTTATGGTTTTGTTAATGGCAGGAGCAAAAGTTTCTGATTGGAGTGATAGTGATGGTACCATGCTATGCTCTTGAATCAGTGAGTGATGTTTGTTTTATTTTTGCTTAAGCTGGACTGGGGAGAGAGTTATGTTTGATAATGAGATGTATTGTGGATTTTGATGATAGCTGTTGATATTTTTAGTGTTCTGAGAATTTCCTTTTCTATCAAGTTTGAGGTTTTTAAGTATTTGTTGTGGAGCAGAAAGTTCTATAGAAAGTGTTATCTTTAATTAAGGAATGTGTATCTTAAGTTATGTTGGATGGAAGATTATACACTGAGACTACGATCGCAACTAGTATTATATAATAGCTTTTGAAAACTTTGAGATTACTGTTAATAAACTACACAATATTACTGAATAATCTACATGCGAGAGCACCGAGTTTATGTAAGTATTTAAGTTTATGTAATTTTGTTCAAGTTTATGTATACTAAGGCATGGTTTTTATGTGCAGTTTGTGGCATTGGTACACCCAGTAATTAGTGTTCATATTGGAATCCTTCGTGATTGCTATGAATCCTTTGCCATGTATTGCTTTGGGAGGTATCTGATTGCTTGTTTAGGTATGATAATCTTACTCTTGTTTTTAAAGTTAAAACTTGTGCAGCAAATTGTTACTCATCAAGCATTTTTGGTTCATTGTTTGATTTATGTCCATGGTTGCAGTCTTTATTCCTTTTCTTTTATAAGCGTGCGTGCCATTAAAGTCCATGTTTTGCTAAGTGCGTGTATATATAATGCTAGTCAATATGATCACTATTCCTCCATATTTGTTGTGAACCTTAAGCAACTAACTCGTGGTTTTGGACTCATCTATTTTCACGTGGTGAATTAGGTGGAGAAGAGAGGACAATTGAATTTATGGAGAGGGAAGGACGGGCAAGTCTAAAGGCACCCCTACTGGATCATGGCTCTGACAGGGGAATTGTAAAGCATCCCTTTCCAATGAATTGTTTTTGAAGCCTTGGAAACTTGGTCGGTGGGTTTATCAGGTCATCAAGTTTGGAATTGTTCAATATGTAAGTTTTCTTCTTGACAGGAAATGTTTTTGTGTGTTCAATCTTCAACCCTTCTTATCCTTAATCACACAATGCATGATGAATTCTGTATATTTCCATGGCAGATGATCATAAAAGCATTTACTTCCATTTCAGCAGTAATTCTTGAAGCTTTTGATGTATATTGTGAAGGAGACTTCAGATGGAACTGTGGGTATGTTATATCCTATCAATACTATCCAGACATTGGAACTTCTTTTGGATTTCAGCCATTATTCTTTGAACTTGTGATGTATGTTGTGAGGGAGCTTTTAAATCAAAAGGTGTTAAGTCATATTCTGTCGATATTTTTTTGGATATGTCACTGGATAATAAATATTTCAAATGGTAGAAAGCTATATTGAAGAGAATATTCTACCATTTGGTATATCCATTGAAATGAATCTACAGTTCTGCACTTCTTTACAATATACCCATCTGTCTTCTCTTTAACTAAATAAACTTCCATTGAATTCATAACCTGCACAAACAATACATGCAACATATTCATGGGAATAACGAAACAGTCGCATGTATTATCTGTTGTTTTACTGTTTTTATTTTCCTGTTTGTGCTGCTTCAATTAGCCTCTATTTTTAAGCTTTGATTTTCTTTATGTGACATTTACTTAAATTGAATTTGGTATTAATGATGTAAACAAATGAATGAGAAGCTTGATGGCTCTAAAAAAGTCTGTTCACTTTCTTTTGTAGGTATCCATACTTGGCTGTGGTTTTAAATTTCAGTCAATCATGGGCTTTGTATTGCCTAGTTCATTTTTATGCCATCACAAAAAAGAATTAGCGCATATGAAACCACTGTACAAGTTTCTGATGTTCAAGTCAATCGTGTTCTTAACTTGGTGGCAAGGTGTTGCTATAGCTCTTCTCTATGCTATTGGTTTATTTAAAAGTCCAATGGCTCAGTCCCTGCAGTTTAAGTCAAGTGTTCAAGACTTCATTATTTGCATCGAGGTAATTGTTTTAAGTTGTGTTTTGTATTTAATCAGTTTGGTGTGTGATTGATCTTGAGTTTCTCCGTTACATAAACGTTTTTTCCACAAGTGTAACTCGGGGTTTATTGATTCTGAATTTGTCATGTTATGTGTATTAAGTTTAAAGGTTGTGTATTCATCCAGGACAGATGGGCGTTGCTTCTGTGGTTCACCTTTATGTTTTCCCAGCAAAGCCTTATGAGATGATGGGAGATCGTATATCTGGAAGTGTTGCAGTCCTTGGAGATTATGCATCTGTTGATTGTCCACTGGACCCTGACGAGGTTAGGGACAGTGAACGTCCAACAAAGTTGCGCCTTCCACAACCGGAAGCTAGGAGTGGAATGACCATCCGAGAGAGTGTCAAGGATGTCTTTCTAGGTGGTGGTGAATACGTAAGTTCTTTCCTTGGTACTCCCTCCCTTCAATTTAAATGTTGCTTTTTGGGTGCCACATAGATTAAGCAAAACAAACAAACAAAACCGTGCCTTTAATCTTTAAATAGTTGGGGTAGGCTACATGAACCAATAATAGAATCACGTTGTGTCGCGTGCGAGAAATATTCTCCACGTGCCTCTCTTTTTAAGTAGATATTCATTAAGCCTCCCAGTCCCAGTCTTCAAATGTTTACGTAAGTCATTTTAATACCCATAATTATATGTATGAAATGATTAATATATTCTTTTGGGTGTTTCACACAAATTCTTGTATTTTAATAAACGAGATATCACAAAAACTGTGAAAAGGGCAAAATTGGGGAAAAAATCAGTAATTTCTCTTGGAAACCAAAAGCGAGAACATTCTTTTTCCTTAAAAAGAAATTTATATTGAAATGGAGGGCGTAATAAACTAGGGCACGACTATTCCCACCCAAAAAAATTGTTGAATACACCCACGTGTACAACATCTTTAAGCTGTCCATATAATCAAATTAAGCTACCAAAGGGGTGTATATATATTTGCACGGGTCTCAGTCTTTTCAATAAAGTGAAATCAAATGCTAGAATAATTAATTTTTCGCCACTTTCTCAGTCATCTCATGTTGAATGTATTGACATTATTGTTTCAACACTTTGGTATGCAGATCGTGAATGATGTTAAGTTTACAGTCACTCAAGCAGTAAATCCAGTAGAGAAGGGAATCACTAAGTTCAACCAGAAACTACACAAGATCTCCGAGAACATAAAGAGGCCTGACAAGGGAAGGAGAACCAAGGACGACAGCTGCATTGCACCAACGCGCAAATTGATCAGAGGAATAGATGATCCCCTCTTAAACGGGAGCTTCAGTGACAGTGCTAGCTCTAGGAGAAAGAAGCATCATCGTAAATCTGGGTACACCAGTGCCGAAAGTGGCGGTGAGAGTAGTAATGATCAGACCTTTTTGGTGGTATTCAGATACATGGCCGTAGATGGGTCGTCAAAGAATAGTCCACCAAAAAATCAATTTTGATCAAAGTCAATGATATCATCTTCGTATTCGATGCCTGCGATTGCACATTCTTCCACATGTATTTGATATTCAGAGGAAGGGATTCTATTCAGCGGGTTGCTGACAAGCTTTTATCCATGGAAGATTGAAGAGGTACTGCAAAAGGTTTGTAGATTTTCTCCCTCTGTTGTTAACTTTGAATATAATTTTGCCTTGGTTATTGTTGTATAGAGAAAAAAACCTCTCTATTTTGTCATAACTCTCATCCTTGTTGATGCTAATATAGAAGAGTTGATTATTTAAGATTTCAACGAGAACTCCATTTCATTTTTTTACTCATTTACAAAGTGGATCAAACAAAATCTTATATATAAGGTCCATGTAGGTTTTGTTGGGTAGGATCAATAGAATTCACGGATCTTAAATCTGTGAACAACGTCTGTATAGGTTTTTATGGAGTAGGCATTTGTGGTGTGGTTTATTTTGGAGATTTTTCTTTTGTTTTACATCGGATTTATTTATTTACTTAATTAATATAATGATTGATGGTGGTATTTTCTACTTCCATTTGTATTAATGCAGATTTAATTATTATTTTATAAAAGTAAACTAATTGACGTTGAGATTGTAATATGATCATACATCATCATGAAGCAGCTCGTTTTATACTCGTGAATTTGATGGTATTACGCTACATAATAAATGTGTATTCTAATCAACTCAAAGTATTTCAAGCTTTTACTCTTTCATACCTTCTACAGAAGTTACTTTGGAATACCCACAAAGTAAGGATGTGAGTTAAATTGCACACTAACAAGTAACTAAAATTTTCATAGTTAGGATTTTTCACGACTTTTGTCAAATTAATTAATGACGTATCTTTTTAAGAATAATGTTTCATTTTGTATTTTGAAATCAATTATTCAAATTGTTGTAATTTTGCCAGATGTCACAATGCTTGATTTGAATAAAAGCACACCCTCAAAATTAACTACTTCCCTCAAATTAAGATAAACTCGTGGCAGATTCTGATTAAACCCAGATTAAATCCCTCTTAATATGCCGGCTAAGCTAAACAATGCAATCCTCAAACTACACTTCTCCCACATATACATATATAAATTTGATTATTGTGTCCTACTCCCAAGTTCCAATTGTCTCAATCGCAATCCTTTTAACTTAGAATTAGTCAAACCTTCTGAATTCCGAAACTACCCTTCTTACTCTGAATACTATACATGACTCACGAATGAAATACTAAATCAAAAATTATATTTCCTTATCAGTATGAAAATAAGCATATATAATTGAATCATCTACGTTTCTATATATACTTAAATTCTCACTATAAATTCAACGTAGTCAAATTTTTCTTACTCTATATCTCATATTTTTCGATAAACATTAAGGTGATATAAGATGCTAGTTTAATATATAAGATGGTAAGTAGATTTCAGATAAATGCAAAAATAAATTTTTATAATGAAACAATTAATACTATTTAAAAATATACCCAAAATATAAACGTTAAAACTGATTAGTTTGCCATTCGTTTTTATTCCTTCAAGATTGTGAACATGAAATTTAAAATTATAATACTACTACTCCTATTGACCGTTGTCACACGGAAGGGGCACTAGTGTCATTTCAGAGACCGATAACCACAAATCCTTAAACTCGCCGGCTTTCGTATCTATTTTGCCGCCACTTTTCCAGTAACATCTGTTTTACTTCTCAGCCTTTTCTCCTAACAAACCAACAAACACAGAAGAAGGTGCTCTCAGATTGTGTAATCTGCGTGTGTTTTCCGATGCAGAGACCGTCGAAGAAGCCGAAATCCAGAGAAGTAAGTTCGAGATTTCTGTCACCTGATTATGCAAACAGTATCCTTTCTCCACTGAATCAAAAACCCAGATCATCCACCGACTCAAGAAGGCATAAAAGCTTAGACTCGGGCTTTCTCCGCGGGCTCTGGCCCTCATCCTCTCTCCCGAACCCAAAGCCCGATACCCTCGCCGATTTCATCGGAAATGACAGGCTTCAAGAACGGAAGAACAAAGCACTGCTTCTTAATCGCCAAAGAAGCTGCACTGAATTTAGCAGGTTTCAGAATTCTGTTTCCGCCAAAGAAAATCATAATCCTGGAGGATCGATGAGATACACAGGAAAATTCAAATCCTCGAATGAAAATGAAATTTTACCAGGGGATGAGAGTAGGAAATCCTTTCGGAGAGGTTTATCAGATTCAGACGATGACGCTCCAAAAGGTTTTCCTGCATCCTACATGGCTCCCACGCTCAGTTCGAAAAAACATGGAATCGAAATTCCCTCAAAATTCATGAATGATTTACCATCAAGATCCCGGCGATGGAGCGCTGATTCAAAGCCCCTTTCTTCAAATTCTCCCAAGAAGAGGGGGCTTTTTCAGCGGTCGGATTGAAGCCGCCTACAAGTCCTTCCAGGGGGAAAGGAGTTGCAAATATTTTAAGTTTGGGGATTGAATTGTTGAAAGGGAAGAAATCTTATTCCAGATCTTCGTCCTCGCTCTCTGCTGAGAATGTTCATCAGTTGAGATTGATGCATAATAGGTTGTTGCAATGGAGGTATACCAATGCTAGAGCTGAGAGTGTCAATGATAATATTATCAAACAGGCTGAGGTATGTGATTATATGTTTGATTGATTAATAACTTATTAATTGAAGCCCAAATGTAAAATGAACTAATATTAGGTTTTCAACCTCAAAATCAATATTTTCACTCAAATAATTTAATTTATTTCATACTCTATGGTATATTTTACTTTAGCCACAATGTTTATTATAAATATGGCTTTGAATTAATCAAATGAAATAACATATACTCCGGGAATCTTTATTTTATGTTATGTTATCTTTGCAGGGCAATTTCGTACATGTATTGCATGCCCTCATCAAGCTTCACCATTCAGTAGTACAAAAGAAATTACAGTTACAAAAAGAGAATTTGGACATGAAACTGAATTTTATACTAAAGTCTCAGGTAATTAAGTATTTACACAACATCTTATTCTTCAAATAATAATACTACTATTATTATTATAAAAATATAAAATGTCCATATATTGCAATAGTGCCGGTACAATAATTATGTGAAAATAATTGTATGCAGTGGACATCAATTTATATATATATTATTTATGTTATGATGTTACATAAATAATCAATAAAATAATGGTGAACTCACATGTTTATAATGATATCCGTTCAATTAGGTACTTATTTATCAAAAATAAAAAATGACATATATAAATATCATTTGGATTGAACTTTAATATTCTAATTTATTATGTATTATGTTTATTATTCAAACAGATAAAGGCGCTGGAAACATGGGGAAATATGGAGAGACAACATTTGTCAGCAGTTACAAATACCACGGATTACTTAAATTATGTAATTTGCAGGATACCTCTTATAGATGGAGCAAAGGTATTAATTGCTTTTTCAAATTCCTGTTTCATCATTTAAAGTTTCAAACCTATATAGGGAAAAATATGTTTTAAAGACCCTAAATTTTAGGGTTGGCAAAATAAGTACAGTAACTTTAAGAATTGACATATTGGTGCAGGTTGAACCACATTCAGCTTCCATTGCTCTTAGACATGCATCTGATCTTGCAGACTCAATGAAATTCATGCTAACTTCTTTCTCATCTTCGGTAATTTAATTTAATTAATTTCTCTCTCTCACACATATATGAAATGTTAACAATTTTGTGACCTAGATGGAGGAAACAGAAGGAGTATTTGCTGAATTAGCAGTGGTAGTCATACAAGAGAAGCAGCTTCTGGAAGAATGTATGGAGCTTTTTAGATACATTTCTAAATTGGAGGTTAGAAATTCTTTACATACATACATATATATATTCTTTTGATTCTTGAAATTAATAAAGCTTAGTTTATGATGACTATTTTTTCTTTTTGGATAAATAGATACAAGAGAGAAGTTTGAAGATCATGCAATTAAGGTTATTGCAACAGCATCACCAACAGAAATTGACATAAAATTAATGCTTATTTACGTTCCAAGAAATTCTTGCAACAATATGCATGTGCTTTAATACTGTGATTCGATCGATTGGTATAATTTCATTATGAAATTTGTAAATTTTAATTGTAATTGATTTCTTGTCTATATGTGTGTGATTATGGTCACCAGTTCATTTCAATTCCTCTTATGTATTTAATTTACTTTTTAAATTATTAGCATGTCTCGATATAATATATATATAATTCGTTAATATTCTTTTTATATATACTTCACATACCATGCATCTGAATTATGAAATACCAAAAAATTATTCCACTAACCAACATGCGTGAAATTCTTTACATGGTTAATGGCTTGCATGGCTTCTACACGTCCATATATGTTCCATTTCTTCATTCATCACGTGACCAAACCATTTGCTTCCTTTGTTGCTGCATGGCTTTACCAAGCTCTGCACTTCCATGAACAAAGTCCAATTTGCTTGATTCTTAGCTTATTGTGGCACTTTCTTCCACGTGCTTCGTCTATCAAACTTCTTTTAAATTGTTGTGGGGGCGTTTATGCATGTAAGCAATTGAAATAACTCAACTTGTGCTACTCTTCAATAAATCATCATGCCATTACCATATAATTTAAGCTATTAACAAAGGTAATTCGCATTAAAATGCCATGCATAGAAAATCCGTGTTTATCATATACGAAACTCGTTCAACATTAATTAATCAGCTAGTATCACTTTTACTATGTTTCTTTTTACTTGTATCATATCTCCATTATATATTCTGATTTCTTAATTATCTTGCACCACCAATGTGTGTATACAATAACATATATATTGTGGTAAAATAAAATAGATGCAAGATTAAAAATAGTAATTTGATGCATTAAAGAATTGAGTTGATAAAAGCAAGAAAAAAGAAGAGCAACGTAACCATGCATGCATGCATATTTTTCTCCTAGACAATAGATGATCCAGAGGCTAGTTAAATGCATGCCTCTAATATTAGGAGCCCCAAATTTAAGTAAAACGATTGAATCCCACTTAATTTATTTCTTGATGAATTCTTGGCTTTTCCCTCCTTTTCTTCTTCTCCCTCCAAAATCTTATGCAAGCACCCCTGGAGAGAGAAAGAAAAGCTGTTGGGAGAAGCCTTGAACCACCCGTCTTCCGCCGCCCCGATAATCATCTCCGATCTATAATAACAAATTAACACACCACCACAAGGGCGGCCAAGATGAATGACCTTTTCTCAACTTCTTTCAAAAGGTACCAAGACGATGACGTCGAAGCCGGCGGCGCCACCCGCACGGAGGGCGTGAATCTCGACAAGTTCTTCGAGGACGTGGAGAATGTAAAGAAGGACATGGCCGACGTGGAGAAGCTGTACAAACGCCTCCAAGAAGCCAACGAGGAGTGCAAAACGGTGCACAATGCAACCACCATGAAAGAGCTCAGATCCAGAATGGACGCAGACGTCTCGCTGGTTTTGAAGCGGTGTAAATTGATTAAAGGGAAATTGGAGGCGCTGGAGAAATCCAACGCCACCAACCGCCGCGTCCCCGGCTGCGGACCGGGCTCCTCCGCCGACCGGACCCGGTCCTCCGTGGTGAGCGGATTGGGGAAAAAACTGAAAGACCTGATGGACGATTTCCAGGGGCTCCGGGCTCGAATGAACGACGAGTACAAAGAGACAGTGGCGCGGCGGTACTTCACGGTGACCGGCGAGAAGGCCGACGACAATCTGATAGAGAATTTAATATCGAGCGGCGAGAGCGAGACGTTCATGCAGAAGGCGATTCAGGAGCAGGGGAGAGGGCAGATCATGGACACCATTTCGGAGATCCAGGAACGGCACGACGCCGTAAAGGAGATCGAGAAGAATCTGATCGAGCTCCACCAGATCTTTCTCGACATGGCGGCGCTGGTGGAGGCGCAAGGCCAGCAGCTCAACGACATTGAGAGTCACGTGCAGCACGCCAGCTCCTTCGTGCGCAGGGGCACGGAGCAGCTCCACGATGCGCGTGAGTACCAGAAGAATTCTCGCAAGTGGACCTACTACGCCGTTTTGCTCATCATAGTCCTCCTCTTGCTCGTTTCTTTCCCCATTTGGTCCCATATTTTGATGTCCGCTATGGTTTGATTTTTCCTTGTATTATAAAATTATTATTATTTAGGTCACCAGCCTTTTTTTTTTTTTTTTTTTTTTGGGGAACAATTTTGTGTGTATGTACTATGTAGCTTTAATTCAATGAATTTTGTTTATTTATTTGTCTTTTTCATAGAATGTGGTGATATTTGATTTTATTTTCACCGATGACTCAGTTGGAGTTCAATATAGTTAAAGACTGAATTTTGTGTTTGGTTACATTATCTCAAGATGTAGGTAGCTGTTGAGGCCTCTTCCTCTTTTCTCTATTTCCTTCACAAATTGAGATGTTAATACTGTGATGAATCGTTTTGCTAGAGAGTTATCTAGTTTTTGTTGTTGAATTGTGGAGGACAAAGTTTTGTGTGCACCAAATTTCACAAGCGACAAAGTCTTACCGTACAACTCAAATATATTTTTGAACAATATCAATTATTATTATTAAAAATACCGTTATTTTCCCTGAAAAGTGCCGTATTACTTGTTGATTAATGCAATCCCTTTTCTTTAAGAAAAAATAAATTAAAACGTCGTTTGTACTATGGGCTGATCCCAAGGCCCAACAACGTATCGCTTGAAATTGAAATAATTTCAATTCTGAATGGGCCGGGAAGGTTGGTCCAGCCCATTAAAATTTGTCCCACAGAACGAAGTCGTGCCATTTTAGATTGTCCTTGCCCTGCTCGCATATCAGTATAGCTCGGTCTCCATTCTCCGTCGTGAAGCCTTCGATCTCCGCATACAACGCCGCAACAAGCAATGGCAACCTCGTTGGCCGCCATGGCAGCTCGAAGAGCCGCAAATCTCACCCGGCTTACACCTTCCATCTCATCTACGACCCGAGCTTCTTCTCTGATTTCCCGCCGCGGTCTCGCCGGCTCCGCTGGTAATGATTTGAAACCAACAGTTTCCGGCGATTTATTCATTATTAGGATTGATGCATAACTTCGGATCATGCTACTTATTTGTTTTCCCCTTGTTTAATTTTCTTTAGTGGTTAATTAGGGTTTTAAATCAAATGGTTTCATTTTCAGATCACCATGGGCCACCTAAAATTGATTGCTGGAAAGACCCAATGAGTCCATCACAGTGGAAGGAGGAGCATGTGAGTTCATTTATATTAGCATTTTTTTTTCTAATTTTTTGAGGCTATTTTTATCTTCGCGGAATTCATTAGCCTAATTTATATCAGGGATTTTAGTTGTTTTTTAATTGATTAAGTGATTATTATGTACTGAATGAATGCAGATCGTAAATACCTATATCATTAAGGATGGGAAATAATTACTAAATCAATAGTCTTATTTGCAAGTTTTAGTTGTAGGTTATGAAGTTCAATGGTAACATTTGATATCATGTGCAATGCAATTGATAAAAATATATTTCTGAGATTTTTGTGGAGGTGTTTCTGGTTTTATTAGAAACTGTTTATGGAATAGGGGAGGGGTAGGGTGAGGATGGTGTTGAGAATCACGTATGTCAATTTTCCTAATAGGCCAAAATGCAGTATTTAGAAAAATTTGGTGTCATCATGAAAATTCTCAATGCTAGCTCCAAATTCTTGCAAACTCTCTGGACATCCTAAGAATGAGATGTGCATGTGAGTCGCGTGGTCTGGCTACCCAACACCCTGATGCCCAGGAATCAATTCAATAAATGTGGAGCAAGATAAGAGAGGTTTCTAATAATTGTGTTGTATAATTGTGGAGTAGCGCAATTTTTGGTAAACATAAGCAATTTTTTTGGGAAACATAACAGCTATTTTGTCCTATTGAGTGGTATCATGAATTCACGATCTCTAGTTCTATGAGGTACGATTGGATATTTTTTAAAAAAGGCAGTGTGTAATTACTTGATCGAGAAATTGTATGGAGTATTACATATGCCATACAAAAAGCTATTCATGAATCTTAATGGAATTTTAAATTACTTGAGTCTTGGTGAAGAATATATAATTTTAATTTACTTTCCCGCTTCTGTTCATTCTGCGTCTGTATTTTTGTTAAGTGTATTTAACTCCTCAATTGAAGGAGAATAAATATTGCAGCAGTGTCATGTTGGTATCTCCGCATTTATGTTTAACTTGAAGCCTGTATTGTAGTTTGAAAGGTCTTACTTTTCTTTCTGCCTTTGCGATTTGATTGTAAATATTTAATGTCCAATTTTCCAAGAATATGAAGTCTTGCACTTGTTCAATTTGTAGAGCCCTTGCTTGCTCTTGGCAAGATTGACTTTGGAAGTACTATTAGTTATATACCTTTAGCGTTGGATTTTATTATGTATAATGCACATGTTTCTCCTATTTCTAGATCCATAGTCATTCATATTCGTACACCTTTCGCAATTGGCGTGTATTATATTTCAAACTTTATTCATGTTTACTGTGTTTCAGTTTGTGATTGTATCTTTAACTGGATGGGGTTTGCTCATTGGTGGACTGTATAAGGTTTTCACAAGAGGCAAGAAAGACGAAGAGGTACTTCAAATGTTGAATGTATTTATTCCTAATTTTTTTAAGAAATCCCCTAATTTACTCTTGCACTCATGATTGATTCTCTTATTTTTTTTTGCAGAAAGTAGTGGAAGCAGCAAAATAGACTGGAGATTCAAGGGTCTTCAGATCAGTTTTCATCTAATAATGTTTGCTTCAACTCATCGTTTTTATGAAAAATGTTGTCTTTCATTTATAACGATTATTAAGGCTATTTAGCTCGTGGTTTTCCAGATTTCTGTTACCTTTTGCGGAGGAAGAGATTGTTTTTTTCTCTTTCCCGTTTCATTCTCTTGGTCCATTTTCACCTTCTTGTTGCTTTCAACATTTTCTCGAAATAATGAAAAACCATATGCCTCTGTAAACTGTCAATCCTGCCCTTTTTTATGCTGCGACTTTGAAATATTCATGCTCACCAAAATGTATGTTCATGTGTGTGCGTTTTCTGTGAAAATGGATGTGAAGACCTAGTTTTCCGTATGAGCATTTGCCTCGCATGCTTTTCCTTTTTGTGTATTTTGATATGGAACCAAATTTCGAGCTGAATTACGCATAAATTACTTGTATTTTATTTTATTACTACGATATATTAAGTGATTTATTTTGAAATCGACTTTTTTGGTTTTATTAGAAAACCTTCAATATAATTTGAACTGGATAATTAGAAAGAAAAAAAGAGAGAAGACAAATACATTAGATGTAAAAGTAAATAAAGGTGACTTCCATTGCGTAAACGTCATTCGTAAATTTTCTAGTTATGGAAGTGGAGTAGCGTAACTGGTGTTTTTTCACATTACTAGAAATTACGGTAAACTCATTTTCAAACTAAGATCGTGATATTTTGTAAGGCAATAGAAAAATTAGTGAAAAGAAATTGAATAAAATGGGAGTAATCTTAGAATGTACTTGATTTAATATAACAATCAATCTAATATTACAAGGCCTGCGAAAAAAATTGTTCAATGTCATTGAGATAGTAATTGGAATTTAATTAAAAAAATAAAGAAAATTGTTCAATGTCATTGAGATAGTAATTGGAATTTAATTAAAAAAATAAAGTTTACTATGAATAAGATTTCATGATAAATTTGATACATTTATTAAAGAGTATTATTTGTAATAATTGAAGGATGTAATTTATATTACTAATGAGTATGAGTATCAATCGTAATAATTAAAGGATATGCTTCTATTACTTAGGGTGTGTCGGTCGTGATAAATAAAGAATATGACTTATATTATAATAGAAAAATAATACAAAAATATTAGTATTGATAACTTATGGGTATGACGTATATTATTAAAGGTATTATTGGAAGACACGCTTTTAATTAAATTAGATCGAAGAAAATAGGATTCTTATCGGTACAAGTCACGAAAGATATGTTAATTATCAATTTGGAGCCTGAAGGATAAAATTTATCAATGCGGGATTTGAAAGATGTTTATATTAAGGAATTTTATCAATTCGGGACGCGAAAAATAAGACAATTATCAATTCGGGCCTTAATTCAGTCCTAGATTAATAAAATCTCTTAATATAAATATCTTTTAGGTCACTGATTGATAAATTTTATCTTTCAGATTCCGAATTGATAATTAATATATCTTTTAGAAGCAAGTGATAAAAATCCAAGAAAATATTATATATCCGCCAAAAAAATAAAAAGTAAAAAAGGTAAAAGGCATTCTAACGAAAGGCCGAATTCCTTGGCCTCTTCCAGATTGGGGACGAGAAAATTCAATTAATTCCTCTCTCGGCTTTTCCCGGTTATTTCTGGTAAGTAGCAGTTGAGTTGAAATTTGTTCGGAAGAACACCGAGAATTTTGGTGGATTGCATTTCATCTTTCTCATCGCAATCCCTTGATTGTCTTCCATTGGAAATGCAAATGCTGCCCCCATATTATTTCTTGCTCTTCTCGAATGGAAATTTGTGGGCAATTTTATGACCATACGATATCTGTTATGCTCTGAAAATTACTGGGAAAAGGGCTGTGTACGTGTGTGTTTTCTTTTTAATTTGGGTCTTTGGAGAGTTAAGTTCAACTGAATTATAGCCTCACAATTGCTATCTTTTTTATTTCATTTATCCATATTATCTTTCTGCAGATTGTGAAAAATTAATTCTCCATCATACAATAGAAGAAATGCTAAAGCAAATGCTAGCTTGTTGCAAGGTATATATATCTGAAAGCAGAAACAGGGCTGCTCTGGCAGCCATTGAAAGAGCAGCAAAACGGTTTCCAGATGCCCCAATTATTAACAAATTTGAGGATGCAACTTACAACAGAGTTGGATACACATTGGTCTCAGAAATTGGGATTTCGTCTCCGTTGAAAAATGCAGTTTTTGAAATGGTGAAAGCTGCTTTTGAGACCATTGATCTTGAGTTGCACTCTGGCACTCACCCTAGGCTTGGTGTAGTGGACCACATTTGTTTTCATCCCTTGGCTGGTGTTTCTGTGGACCATGTTGCTGCAACCGCCAAATATTTGGCTGCAGACGTTGGAAACAGGCTTCAAGGTGTGTTCCCTTGATAAGATCAATTCAAGATTCATTATGGAAAATTATTATCTTGGTGTTTGGATTTGAGTTATGTGTAGAGTAATGTTGCATGATTCTTCTTAGACCTCTTTACATGTAATTGAATCTAAATTTATGACATAGTTATTCACAAAGATGTAGAGATTTATATTGAGGTTCTACTTCTTACATTTCATATATACGGGATTAAATAGTGGCTTCGTGTTAGAAGCATATCGTCCCTGCTTGAGATTTAGAAAGAGAGCATCTTGATATAAAGTAGTTGAACTGTTACTGAATCTTGGAGGGTGATATTTAAGTACATGTCGAGAGATAATAGAGACCCTTCGAGCCTTTAAACTGTTATGAGTTATTGCCTTCTTGAGTTCAATTGGAAGGGAGTTATAAGTAGTGAGAAAAGGGCTACAAGGTTGATAAATTCCTACAAAATTGTAAAATGGGAACTTTACAAGAGTGCTATGAAATCTGTGATTTAGATCGAGCTTGAGCTATTAATCACTAAATTGGACATGAATGAAGTCGAAATGGGGGCTGTGTGACAGTTTTCTATAAAATAGAAGAACATACAAATAAGCACATATTGAGTATTAAAGTTAAAATGGTATGATCTGGCTGTGATTTGTCTTAGAGATTCAAGAATTGGAGAAAATGATATCGATGATGAATTTGATGCAAGGATACAATAGGATTTCTCAGAAATGTATCTTTCTTTCTTATATACATTCGATCAGGTTTCTAAATGATGTTATACATAGCCTGCAGTGGCGACCTTCTTATACGGAGCAGCACATGCTGAGCGAAGATCCCTCGACTCAATTAGAAGGGAGCTTGGCTACTTCAAGCCAAATGCTACCGGAAATCAATGGATAGGTGGCCCCAAATCAGGGACATTGACTCTGAACCCCGATGAAGGCCCTTCTCACGCTCTTCAGAAAAAGGTGTTGTCGTTGTAGGGACCACCCAGTGGGTCGACAACTACAATGTTCCGATATTCTCTGATGACATGGCTGCAGTTCAGAAAATCGCGAAGAGGGTCAGTGGAAGAGGCGGTGGACTCCAATCGGTGCAGTCCATGGCTCTTGCTCATGGTACAGGTATAATCGAGGTGGCATGTAACCTATTGGATACGAGTAAAGCTGGCGGTGATGACGTTCAACGAGAAGTTGAGCGGCTGGCGAGGGAAGAAGGGGTCGATGTAGGAGACGGGTATTATACCGATCTTTCACAGAGCAAAATCATTGAGAGTTACCTGAAGATGAAAGATTGTTCTTCCTAATCCTAGTAGAGCCAAAGATGATCATTCATCAAGTAAGCTCTGTTATTTGTTTAATGAAAGTATAAGGATCTTCCATATGTTTGATTTTCGTGTAAGTTGATCATACAAATATGGTTTTGGATTCAATTATGATGATCATTTAGAGTATTCAAATTGCTCTAAGAGATTATAAACTTTGCTTTCAACTACTTAAAACATGTATTACAGTCGAATTTCATCTCCAGGATATTCGAATCGTCTATTACATTCTTTAATTTCATCAGTATATATATTACTTCAGGGAAATAAAATGCAAAGCGAGACATTATTTCGTGATAATTGTATGAAACTTATTAGAATAATTGACACCAAAAAGAATTCTGAGAATGAATTTTCTTTGCGTAAAGAAGCAAGAAGTTGAATATTATCCACACGAATTTATGTAACCAAAACTGTACAAACATCGTCATGCATGACAATAGCACCATTGTTATTACATAAGAAGTGGTACAAAAATTTGTTAATAACAATCCTTTTGCATTATATTGATTATTGATTTCATGTTTAACAGTAATATGGAAAAGTGAATATATCGTTTTCTTTCGTTTACAACTTTAATTTCTTCCCCAAATGTCATACGCACTTGTATTCGCTATTGTTTCACCTAAAATTAATGTTATATTTCACTCAAAACTAATGTAATGTTTCGTTTTACATTTTCATTCAAAACTCATGTTTCATATTAAAGAAACAAGAGGCGAAAAGTATAGGGAATGAAGTTCCTGATAAAGAAATATTTAAGAAGAGATGGATAGATATCTAAATGGGTAGTAGGCCGTAAATTATATACGTGACAACTCTAAAAATGACGACTATATATAGTTTATTAATGATTAATCAATTCACTTCACAAAAACAACTTATGATGGTCCCAATCATGTTGGATTAGGATAATGTGGGATCATCTTGTTTTTACCTCATAAGTTTGCCCAGTATATAAATATGAGACGAGAATCAAATTGAAACTATAAATAAAATATGATAAGAAAAAGTCTTGGTTGGTTGGTACTAAAATGGAATTATTATAAGACAATAACCTTCAACCATAGAGTATAATAATCATTTGGTGGAGTGGAACATCAATAGTTCCGTCTCCAACAGTAATTGTGTATTTTAAGATTTAATTTATTAAGGTAGGAATGGCAAAATACTATTTTTATTTTCCGTTTATCAAATATGAATATTTAGAATTTTTTTGGGTATTTTCGTAAACAGTTTTAATACATTTCAAATATATATATATATATATATATATATTGCATATAAATTTTGATATATCGAAATTCTAATATGAAAAGTGAGATACCAACATTTCATTGTGAAGTATAATATCGACACGTTTATGAATTTGATGTATTGAAACTTTAATTGGATATTGGTATAAATTTTCATATATTGAAATTTTTAATATGGTATACAATATGAATTGAGATTTCTAGAAATCGAGCCCAATCAAAATGCCAAGAAATCGAGACGGTAGAAATTTCCCTCCTCTTTTTATTTTCATCATCTGAAAAAAAAAAACCCCAATTATCTTTGTATATAATACATGCAGTTTAATATAATTAATATAAATAAAATGTGCAAATTAAATTTAACTTATTAAATGTACAAATTAATAAATTGAAACTGATTCACATAAAATTTTGTTTATTAAAAAATTAAAATGTATATACTGTAACGAAAAGAGCGCATGGATTTAATGTGTAATTGAGGGTCGGTGCGTTTTACGTTGAATCGGATAAACACCTCTATATTTACTAATATACAAGGCCTTACCAAGGGCGCAAAAGACAAAGAAAAGAAATGTCACAATCAACATATGTTGCATGTGAATATTTTTGTATTTTTGTAGTCGATAAATGTTGGTTGAGTGACACATACGAGAGATGATTTGAAGCCATTTTGGCGATAAGTCCTGCATCGATGCTGAGTCAAGAATACCTACCAAGGATCATATATCAAAGGTTTTAGCTTTTGATCTTTTGTTTTTCAGGTTCTCAGGCAAGTTGAAGAACTCAAACAGGGAAATGGATTTCACCCAAACTTACGATAATGTAAGAACCCATCTCCCTACTTTCTCTGTTTAAATTTGGACCTGCAAGGATGAAAAAGATTTGTTTTGAGAAAACTACTTGGTAAAAGGAATGGTATTTTACTGTTCTTATTCTACGCTAGGTTCTTAAATTATTTGCCTTTTACATGGAAGTCAACAGGTGTTTTATTGTTTCTGTCAAAGAAAAAAAAACAGGTGTTTAATTGTAATTTCTAGTATTCACCATCTGTAAATAAGCAGCATCCATGGTATCATAAATCCACAATTACATTTACATCTATGGATGGTAGATGATATATACTTGAAGAATTTATGAGTTTTTATCAATTCGAACCTAGTTTTATCAGGAGGTCCCGCTATAAATTACCTATTTTTTTATTTTGATCTTTTACTATAATTTATTCTATAAATTAATTTATATCCCTACACTTTTCTATTATTTACATATTTATTTATTTTTACTTTTATCTAAATCACTTACTTTTTTTTCTCTCTCCATCCTATTATTTGTCCTATATCTGTACTATATTAACTTAAATTAATCTTGATGTCAAAAACTTACCTAATCTCTATGCGCAAAAAAAAACGTTAACTTATAGCGGGACAAAGGGAGTATTAATCAATATTAGTAGTTTAGTTCAATAGAATTAATTTTTATAGTTTAAAGTAATTAGTTGCAAACCAAGTGTATTATAAAATAATTAGATGAATTCATGAAATAATAATGTTAGCACTGAGAATTCATCAAGTAAATGAGATTTTGTAGTGTTTGAAGAAAACAATGAAGGTATCAACATCAATGCTACTTTGCTGTAAAGTATACATCTCAGAATCGAGAAACACAAGCAGCCTTGATGTGATTGAGCAAGCCGTGAGTAGTGATTCAGAGACTGTTATAGTGAACAAGTTCAAGGATGACAATTACAACAGAGTTCGATACAATCTTGTATCGTACGTTGTTCATGATAGCTTAGGATGTCCAATTTATACACCTTTGCTGCAAAGTATTGTGGCCATGGCTGAAGCTGCTTACGGAGCCATAAACCTCGAGTCGCACAATGGTGCCCACCCTCGGCTTGGTGTCATCGACGACATAAGTTGCCACCCCTTGGCTCGGGCTTCACTTGATGAAGCCGCCTGGCTTGCAAGGGCTATTGCTTCTGATATTGGCAGCCGATTCCATGGTGCGTATCTCTCCATCCGCACAATTATTTGCACACCCTAAGATAAGATAGAAACATCACACAAAAATTACTTTTATAAAGAAGTGTGAATAATTCCGGGACGGAGGTAGTAATGTGGTTGTTTATTTATTGTTGTTGATGAAAAATGTAAATGTCTGCTCCTGGAAGTTCTTAGTTTGATGCCTATGAGACTATAATTGTGCACGTTGATCTTGATTCCTTTTTAAGATACATTTGCTTTGGTTGAGTTTATAGAATAATTTGTCATTGTGTTATAAAACAAGGCCCATGATTATTTTGATGATGAACTGTGATTTAATCCATCAATGAATCAGGTACTGCAAGTGAGCATGCTCTTTATGGAGTGTCTGGAAGTGATTGAGCTTTTGAAAAAATGATTTAATTTAATTTTGTAGTAAAATCATAAGTATGCAATGTTTGAAAATAGAGTACTTTAAGCTTTTATGAGAAGTGGGGTAGTGATTGCAAAAGATAACTTAGCAGCAAAAACTTTCAAGAATCAAAAGCTGGTATATGATTGCTTCTCAGAATCAACTTAAAAGTAATTCTATAATCAGTTAAAAGCACTGCTATTGGTTTTAAAGGAAGTGCTTTTCTCCTCTCCGTTAATGTAGTAATTATCCTTTGTGGCTTACTGCAGTGCCAGTATATCTATATGCTGCAGCGCATCCAACAGGAAAGGGCCTGGATACCATCAGGCGTGAACTTGGCTTTTATCGGCCCAACTTTATGGGGAACCAGTGGGCGGGTTGGTCACAACCAGAGATTCTTCCTCAGAAACCCGATCACGGGCCAGAAACAGTATCACGGGCCCGAGGTGTGGTGATGGTAGGGGCCCGTTCCTGGATTGCCACCTACAACGTGCCAATTTTATCGACAGATTTTTCTGCAGCTAGACGGATCGCCATGATGGTGAGTGCTCGGGGTGGAGGCCTGCCAACTGTGCAAACAATAGGTCTAGTTCATGGTGAGGACACAACTGAGATAGCTTGTTTCTTGCTAGAACCGAACCGGGTGGGGGCTGATCGGGTCCAAGAACGGGTCGAAATGCTGGCAGCTCAAATAGGCCTGGATGTCGAAAAGGGCTATTTTACCGATATTCATCCGGAGATGATTGTTGAAAGGTACATGAAATTGATCTCTGCTGGTTCATCTTGAGTTGATTGGTTGATAGACTTGTAAAAAGATGAACCTGAGTGCACGTATCAAGCAAATTTGTGATGATAGACTCATAGACATGAAATTTGCTTAATAATTGTACTTTATTTCAATCAAAATGGCAATTTGATTGCAATTCAAACAAACCTGTAGCGCGTTCGACCCGGTTATATTCATTTAAAGTCCTAATGACACCATTATAAAGGAGGTGTAGTGAGTTAAGTCAGGTTTACGGGCTACTCATGCTTGAATCGAAAAATACTGAAATTGGTTTGACCTCAATTTCGAGCTCAGTTCTAGGTTCGTGAGTCTAATCGAGCTCACATAATTTTACTATTTTACCCTTAATATATTAATTATTTACAAATATATTTTACTTATAAATTAAATAAAATTTTCTAATTAATAGTATATAAGTTATTTACCAATATAATTTAATTATAAATTAAATAAAATTTTCTAATCAATATTATATGAGTTATCGAGCAAGACGAGTTCAAATTAAGTTTCTAGTTTCAATTTTTTTAATCAAGTCGAATTCAATCATTTAAACCCCTAATAAACCGGTTTTGTCTATCGATTATCTCACTTAAAAAATAGTTGATGTTAAGAAAGGACAGTCCATGAACACCAAAACATTACAAAATATATAAATGATGTTTAATGTTATCGTCAAACCATAGTGAAGGCATTATACATCAGGAAACACAAAACAAGAAAAGAAATTGCAAGAAAAAGAAAACAAAATTGGATGCCAACTAATAGAACTACTGATGTATATATAAGCCACTTCAATCTTTGCTAGTATTGTCTGCCCCTCCCACCGCCGAACCGCCCACGGCCTCTGTGATTTCCTCTTCTTCCACCACCACCACCACCACCACCACCGCCGCGGTGGCCACCACGTCCTTCATTGAAATTCATGTTTCCGCCACCACGTCCTTGGTTGAAATACATGTTTTGAGATCCTAAAGACTGAACTTGTTGTTCTCCACCACCATTCATAGGCACTGATGGATGCTGGCCCTGCAAGCCCATCCCAAACTGCAACGGGTTTAATGCATTCTGACCCTGTCCCATAGGCCAGGGCCCGAGCGATGGGCCCCCGCCAAAATTTGGCTGTCCGCCCATTGCATTAAAGTTCAGAGGCAACCCAGGAATCATACCAATTTGCTGTTGGAATGCTGGGTTCGTTTGTAACGGCGTTTGATATAACTGATAAGGTAAATTCTGTTGCATCCACAGCATACCATCTGGTAATCCAGTGTGAAGGTTCATACCCTGTTGCTGATGATGTGGAAACCCGTTACTCCAAACCCCGTTTGGAGCAGGAAACCCGGTGCTTGAGGCCCTTGCTGAAATGGAGGAACCACAACTCGATTATCTTGATTCGATGACGTTCCAATGGGCGGGTTAAACTGCTGGTCTTCGGTAATAACTGGTAGCTTATGATCGTGATTTCTGTTCCAGTTCCCTTTCTGATTCTTCTGCTGCTTTTTCTCCTTCCTCTTGTTTCCGGGCTTAGATTCATTTGTACCCCTTTTCTTCATTTTAAGCAACCTCTTATACTCCGCCTCCTTCTCATCATCAGAGAATTCTAAGTCATCAGACAACTCTTCGTCGTTTTCATTAGACGCATCGTACCCTTTCTGGTAAAGACTCTTGTCGTTCAGCACATGATCTGCGAATTCCTGGACAAACGAAATCAATGTGCCTTGCTGGATTCCAGAGGGAACTTCAGTCTCAGAATTGTATCTCACGATATAGTAAGGGTTCTTGACGGGCCCGAATATTTCGTCAACTATACCTAGAGGCGATCTACTTTCAGTAATCCAAAGAATTGAACCTTCATTGAGAGGATTGTGTTTCTCAACCCCTTCTACTATTACTTGGGTTTCGATGATCTGTTTAACAGAAAGTTGAACGATTTCAGCTCAAATTACTAGTGTCGAGCCAAGGAAAGAAGGTACCAATAAATGTGAAGAGAACTTTACCGATAAAATTATTCCAACTGGAAGGGTTTGATGATGAGGTTCCAAGGTCACACTGACAGGAGGAACAGGAGGGAGGACCTGAATAATCGAACAAAAGAAATTATGTAAGCTTCTTTACCACAATAAGCAAGATATAAAATAAAAATTCACTCAATATACAGCACACACTAAAATCTGACCAAGCAATCATCTGCCAAAAACGGCTGCGTCCCCTGAATCATCAGAGAATGATCAACTTTGTATGGCATATTCTTGCTTCATATTAAATCCACTTCTATTTTCTTTAACAATATTTGAATCCTTCAATAGTTTTTAATCGAAATGAAATGATATCCAACTAGGGTTACTTTAGTTCATAGGATTAGGAGGGATAAAAAAATCCTGAGGAGTCCAGCATTTGATTTACTCGACACGAGCCGAGATGGACTCAGGGCAGTAGAAACACATCAGACTCCATGGATTTAGAAAAGATAGGAATTGATATGTAGAAATTGATGTATAAAAACTGATGTGAAATAGATTCTATATACGGGAAAGCTCTGTATATTATCTTGTGTGTAAAATATGCAGTACAATAGTTGAATTGAAGGAGAAGGTATCTATTTATAAATTAAAACCAATACGGAAACTTTCTCCATGCAGCTTAATAATATCCATTGTGGCCAATCTAGCACCGTCCACACCAATTTCTCCTTCTAAACAATTTTATAAAAACAATCACAAAAACTGACCAGAAATTGGCACACCAAATCCATAGCATCGAAAATCGGAAATCAATTATCTCCATGTAATGAACTCCAACTCCTAACCATCTCCAATTACACTTCAATCACACAATCTCAAACCTCAATTCAAAATCCATAATCCACGTAGAAAAACCAACAACTCCATCAACATTTTTATACAACTCAGTAAAGTACCAATGAAAAACAATCTCCAACTAAAACTCCAACTTCAGCATTTCACAGGCATTTCATCGAAACCTTCATCATACCATCAAAACTCCACTCAATCAACTCAAAATTCAATCCAAAATTCATCATCAAATCAACATCATACAAATAGCAAGCAAACCTCAATCATCATCATCATCATCATCATCAAAAAAACCTCATACAAAGGTAACATAAATTCGGTAGAATATATGAGGTAGAACATATGTAAACCATAATGATCAAATCCTGACCAATATCAAATATTTCAGAAACTCTATCAATATAGAGTGCATAACTCCATAACCAAATCATGTCATCAAACTTCATAATCAATCATCTTTATACAGGAAGGTAGTCAATATCATCGTACAGCTTAGTTTGACGAAGTGGTTAGAGCTCCACTACCTATGATCCAAAGGTCATGGGTTCGAGTCACCCTTTGTCCGATAAAAAAAATCGTACAGCTTGGTAGCAACTCAGTGGGGTAAGGTGAGGTAGAATCTCATTCTTATCAAAAACTAAAAAAACGCATCTAACGCTAGTTTCATATTTCCCAGTAAGGCTAAATTATTTCCAGTAAGGGCATGTATTTCTACAGGGGCCCGAGCAGCCTCAATAACAGTTTATTTGTTTAGGGGTGGGGTGTGACAATTATTCATTAAGACTAAAAGAATTTAAAATAACTTTTCAAACTTGAAAAATAATTTATCACAGCAATAAAAATTATAATTCATCAATCCAAAATTTCCACCTAATTTAGAAAATAATAATCCAAACAATATAATCCTAACTAATCCTATCATCAGTTAATTAGTCATGTCCTGTGAAGCAAACTTGTGAAGATCGAAATGAAATGATATCCTATTACTCAAATATTTTCAAGAATTTCACAAGTGATGCAAGTTTAGGCAAGAAATGTCAGTTCACAGAAAGATACACATACAAGACAGATGGCCAAAAGTCATATCAAGATTGTTATACTAAATGATAGGCCATACAGAGAAATAAGATGTCAGAATTATTGAAAAACATTATCACTTGCCTGGAGCTCATTCTTAGATTTGATGGGTCTAGTTCCACCACCATCATCATCGGCATCTTCATCATCACACCAGGTAACCATCTCATCTGCGTCGGATAACATAATTTCACCATCTTCCACATCGGTATGTTCATCACGAGTGCCATTCTCTTTCTTGTTTTTCTTTTCACTACTCATTTTTCCGCTATCCTCATTTTCTTCTTCCTCATCACTACTACTTGATGACGAGGACGACGAAGAAGCAGATGAACTCTCACTCTCAGACTCCACAACACTCCCACTCTCACCTTCATCATCCATCTTCATCAATGCCCCATCTAAACTTACTTTCCCCAGCTGTTCTTCAATTAAACACCCTAAACCACCCAAATTTCTGCTAGGCTCATCTCCACCAAAAACCCCTTTCTCATTGACATTTTCACAAACATCTTCACTACACATTTCAGCATTTCTTTTAACAACTCCACTTTCTTCCTGTTCTTGCTTTAAACCTGCTTCCTTTAATTCCTCTTCAACTTGATCACTCTTGCAAATCCCATCGCTACATGTCCCAAGAATCTCCTTAGAATCCCCTAATTCACCTCCAACTGAGTTAGCAACCAGGTCTCCTCCCAAATCAGCCATAAATGAATCACCAGGATTCCCTTCCAATAGCCAACCGTCAATGGAGTTAAAATCAAGAAAAGAATCAGAAAAAAATCTGAAAGTTCTTCGAGCTCTGATATACAGTTGACTAGTGGGTCGTCTGGTAGAGATGGCTTCTTGGAATCTGGTAACAAATGGGTTTCGATGTCCTCCTTATTCTCCTCTGTTACTGCTTCATCAATGGTGGTACTCTGCAAAAAACCCACCATACTGCGAGCTCAAAAATTTCATGGCTTTGAGAGAGAAGATGAGAAATATATATATATACGTGCGTTTCTTGAGACGAATAATTAGAGCGGAGGCTTTGTTTGGCGTCGAACATACAATCTTAAACCCTAGGGTTTACAATGGGTACTACCGTATTAATATGGAGTCGAGATTTTCATTTTGCACACGTGGAACTATTTACATTAGCATTTTTATTTCTTCTGTGTAATATTTCTCTTTTAATAAGGAAATTAAAAACAATTGTAAATAATAATAAAAATCATTATCAAATGTACAATTTATCCAAAAATTTATATTAATTCCATTTTTATAGGATTTTAAATAAAATATATTAACATCAAATAATTATGAAAAATATTATGTTTAAACTCACTTGAATTTAATGTGGAAACGTACCTTTTGAGCAGGGTGTTGGGGACATCGAGGGCCAAACCTCAAATTTCACTCATTTAAATGATGTATGAAACTGATACTAATACTAATGATTAGATTTGATATTATGAAATTATTAGAGCAAAGTTAACTATTGAACCAAAAGATTTTGACTTATTATTTATTATGTTTAAATATATATTGTTAGGGATGGGGTGTGATAAGAGTTCAAAATTTGACGTTTTCTTGATACGGACTTCTTTTCTTTAATAAAATTAAAGGAATGTTTGTTTTGCAATAGAAATTGAAATGAAACTGAATTTGGCAGTAATTTAGAATGATAATGAGTAATATATGGGGTAATTGGTTGAAAGATTTAAGAGGTGGGGAATGAGAATCAAAGTCATAGTGTGTGTCTAAAATTATTCTATTATGATTTGATTTTTAAAAATATAAAAATCTTCATAGTTTACTGAGAGGTATAATTACAATTTCATACACCATATGTATTTTCATTCATAATCATTTTTAATTCTTATAAATTTTAACAACCACTCTCTTAGTTATTGAAGGGATGCTTGATTGATGATTTTAAAATTAAAGAATGAAAATTGAATAAAAGGGAGTTGTTTGATGTAGAGGTATGAAAACCTAAGATAGTGATTTGATATCCTATTTTAGGAGGCATATATCCATACAGATTACGGACCATACCTCTATACAGGGAACTTTGGGCTTTAATGGCCCATTTCATTGTAATATATGGCCCATTAGATGATTAGCCCGATGCTTGCAATAGATAACCCGTTAGCTAATTATCCACAGACCAAATTCTTTTATATGGGCCAAAATTGGGGCTTTGATGGCCCAATTGATTGGGTCTGCTTTTAGTTGTTGACACTTGACAATTGAGAGAAAAAATTACAAATGCTCTTGTATCTTTTACTTAAATTTAATTTTAGTCATTTTTTTAATTTATTAATTTTGATCATTTTAGTGTCAATTTTGGTTCTTTTACCGAAAATTGCCCTAATTTTTTATTTTTGTCACGTTGACTACTGTGTCAACTCTCATTTGAATCGTCACTCATCCAGAAGTAAAGCTCTCAATTAACTTCAAATTTCGATTACACCTTTCTCGTAAATTGCAATTTTAAAATCATAAATTTTGTCAATTTTCATCACTAATTCCAAGTGTTTTACAATGAGGGAGATTCGAGGCTTATAAGTTTCTTTTTTCTCTTGTCGAGTCTGTCATTTTAGTACATTTTCGTGTCATTCTCGTATGCTACAATAAAATTCTGGTTATTTTTCGGTAATTTTTTTGCCAAAATTTGAATTATCCGTGAAAATGACCTATTTTAATATCAAAATGATCATAATTGATAAAAGAAAATAACCAAATTTGGATTTGGACAAAATTATAAAATAATTTATAAAATTATCTCTGACAATTGACATATAGCTAGTGCCTTTTATTTTTCCAATATAGATAGTGCCTAGTTATTTGATTTGTTTATATAATTAACACTGACGAGTGAAATGTCTTTTTTTTTTTTTACAGGAAACTGGCAATATCAAACAATTTGCATATTTTTCAATATTTTTTGTTTTTTCCTCCATTTTTGTTGACTGAACAAGTGACCAAATTGAATCTGAATTAGAAATTTCAAATTGTGAGTGTTTATAAACAAATTGTGAAAGGACGCACGAGAGGATTAGCTCTCCCGTATTTGTTTATAAGATATTAAATTTTCATTTATATTATCTTAGGAATATTTCATTACTACAATTCGGGTAATGTTCGTTATATATAGTTTTAAAAAGTCCAAGAAATAAAATCTCATTTATAGAACAAAATTCATCTTTAAAGTTCTTGATTAAATTAAAAAGTGTATATATTGATATAAAAACCTAATTATTTTATATAAACTACATACATAGAATAATTACACATTAAAATAGGAAACATGTTATTATTATATAAAATGTAGATATATTTGTCCGCCCGCACGGTGCAATCTCTTTCAATTTACAATATTTTATTATGTTTTAAGTAATACTCTCAGTTTATAAACGAATATTTCATAATTTTTTCACACAATTCGACGAGTTATGCGTGTAAAAATGTGATAAAGTATTGTAAATTATATAAAAAAATTTAATTGCATAAAATACTGATCATGTATACTCATCTAAAAAAATTGAATTATAAGTGGTATATTTATTGATCTCGTGAGTTCAAATCAAGCACCGAAAGAAACCCAAAATGGCAACCCATAATAACTTCATTTAATCATCCTGGTCAAACATTTCTGACAAAAATAAAATAAAATAAAAATTAATTTCTCAGAACAACTTCAACTATCACAAAATTAATGAGGAAAGCTGCTCCCATATTGCTGGCAACTGTTGTATATATTAATTCCGGATACAACCTCCCACGATCCTACTTTAAATAATAATCACTCGTTACAAGCATACTTCTTCTGTTTCGTATCAATTTTCTACTTAAATTTGTTTCAAAATAATTATCTTTTTGCTATTTTCCACAATTCAAATTTATCCTTAAAAAGGTATTATTTATTTATTAGTTTTTAACAGAAAATTTGTTGCTTTTCGGGGAAAAAAAAACTGAAAATTTGTTGAGTTTTTATACAAAACCTCAAAAGCATCAACAGATAATATGAAATGGAGAGAATATTAATTACAATGTAACACATATATATTCAAGAAAACAAAATATATGATAAGATGTAAAATAAAATTGAAGAATTAAAAGGATTATTCTATATAAATATCTGAAGAGGTGAAAAAATAAATGATCGATTAGTTTCCATGCTTCACATGGCAATGCGCAATAAATGTATACAGCTAGCTTGCAAGATTAATTACAGCTAGCTAGTTTTGTTCCACTTTACCTACACACATGCATATAGTCAGGTGAAAAACAAGAAGGCTGGTGAAATTACTTTAATTGTTTCTTGATTGGGTTTGGTGCTAACAAAGCATGTTAAAATGTTCTTTAGATTGGCTGTATATATATAAGTATGAAATTGGATATATATATCATACTCCAATCCAATTAATAAATGATAATAATTTAATTAATAAATTTATGAAGCTCCAATCCAATTTTTTTAAGAAATGTATAACTACTCAAAATATCATAAAAACAAAAGAAAAAGAATGTAGAATTGAAAAGGTGTTTCCCTTCAAATGGATTTATATCAGAAACAAGGTTTTGATCGAGTAATTAGGATACATTTGAAAGTGATCAATATGTACACAAATATCGTCAATACTCAATATATATACACACACGAAAGGAGAATAAATAATTTATCTAAATAATATTTCATACATCCTTCTATCAGTTACTCATTTTAAAATGACACAAGTCTTAAGGAAAAATGGTATTTAATTCGTAATGGGTGTTGAAATATGATAAAAAAAAAAGGAAATTATAGAAAGAGATGAAGGTAGAGAGAATGAGATATAGGGACACGAATTTTAACATATAAAAAATAATTAATATTTTTTTGAAGTGCAAATAAATTATTAACTAGTGAGTGTAAGGAGTGACTCAATTCCCTTAAGAAATACTCCGTAAATAATTTTGTTGGGCACCTATTTTGACAAATAGACAATTTACATAGGAACGAATGTGTAGTAAAATTTTATTTGGACGTTTATATTAAACGAGACAAAATTTCACCTTATTATGTATATCTATTTAAATTGATTGATATTAGAAATTAGTTTAGGGTAAGGTACAACCATTAAAGAATTAAATGAAATGTATATTTTAGCCAATGAAATCGCACTTCTAGTGGGCGTGTATCTATTTTGATCAATCTCCCTCCATATTTAGACAAAAGCCTATCATCTAGAAATCCATCTCCCTCATTAATTAGACATATTTTGACAAAAGCCTGGCTATGCTATCATCTAGAAATTCAAGACCTATTAGATAAAATATTCCCAAATTAGTTATATTAAAATTTACGACGATCCGTTTTTAAATGCCGATTTTTTTAAGTGTCCTTCATGAATTTCTAGAAGAGCATACTATTATTATTTCACAAAAATAATAATCGAGCACATTTAGAATAGAAAAAATGTATATAAAGTTTCAAAATAACAAACGAAATCTATCGTAGCTTTATTTCCCATAACATGAAATAACTTTAACCTGAAAAGATAATGTAATGTATTGTTTCAAAAAAAAAAAAAAAAAAAAGATAATGTATAAGAAAATATATATTTTTCTTTTACATATTTTTTACCACATTACTATTATCGTACTAATATTAAAAGTTTCCTCATTAAGATATGTAAATATTCATCTCAAAAAGGAATATTATGTAAAATTAACAACTACACCCCTATTGCAATTCAAAAGACATTAATATTCAAATTTAATGCAAATAACTAGCTCCAGCTGTATGCTACCATGCTATGTTGTAGTATCGTTTATTTACTCAATTTTTCAGAACTGTCACAAAATATCCATAAATATTGTACGTCAAAAACATTATTATTATTTTTAAAATTTACCATTGTTTTGAAAATATATGTATTTAATCTCTGACCACCTCAGTCATTTTTACAACAATAGAGCATTTATTCAAACCAATACGTGTCTTCAATTAGTGCTCTATTATCTTACATTGTACAGTATATATATAATTGTTTTTTTTTTTTTTTGTCCCAAGTTTTTAACATCAACATTATTTTCAGCCGTCGAAATGAAAGATCAGTTGGAGCATTCATATCTCGTGCATTTAATTATTTTAAACATCTCAACTACCCATCCTTCATTCAACATAAAATTTTCTTTTTTGTCTTGCAACTGGTGAACTTAATTAGTTACAATGTTAATTATTAAGTTATTCAATTAATATCACGATTGATATTTTAAATGTTAATTATATATTTTTTTAAATGTTAATTATATTAAGTGCTTTAATATATAGTACTATGTTTTCATCTAGTTATAGATATATACACATTAATTCATAAGAACTTGTATGACAGACAACAGATTCACCTCCAGTGATATCAAATTAAAAAAACAATATGTAACGACTAAGTATACAATTATCAATTTTAACGTAAACGTATTTTTAGTTATTTTTATTAAATAATACTCCATAAAATTAATATTATAATTTAATTTTACAGTAAAATTAATTCACATTATATTTTATATTTTTTAAATTATATACCCATAATATGTACAAACTCGTGTGAATATGTGAGAAATGAACAATAATACACACTCAACGGTAAGGTATATATAATTAATACTCATAGCCTAGCTTTGGCTCACTGTAACCCACTAATTCCACCTATAAACATCTCCAATAATTACATCTCCACCCAAGTCAATTCAACACTATTTTATAATAGAGACAAACACCTTACCCCTAACAGTCAATAGTTTATAATATTCATTTTAAATGAAGTATTTTTTTATTATACTATAATATTCTATAATTATAATACATTTATAAAATTATTTGAATATAAATTTAAATAAAACAATTAATGCAAATTTAAATTGAAAATTCAACATAATTTTACAACTGATATCTAAATTGCAATAGTAAATTAAATTATAATACACATCAATCATTCCGTGTTTTGTAATTGACAACTTCCTACCAACTGGCGCAATGAATTGTTCTAGGGCAACGTTTTCCTCCAAAATAGCTTCTTCTTGGAGAAGCTCTAACTAATTATGTAGCATACTTATTTAATTCATACGTACTATTGTTAGTTAATTATCTCTCACTCGTATATTTCAATTTGTTTATTATCTACTGATTAATTAAATTATTTGAGGCTCTATAATTTTATAGCTACACATTTAAAGGAAGAAACAAGTGCGTATATCAACTATCAAATACTTCATATTTTTCCAGGTGGTGAAAAACAAGGAAAATTCCAACTTAGTTAAATCCGACTTTCCTTAGTTACAAGAATTGAGACTTTATCTTGTTCTACTAGATCGGAAGTGTAGGTTCAGTCATTTACCATTTTCGATTATTCCAATTTATAAAAAAAAATTGAAAAAAAAAAGGAACAAGCTAACACTTATCCAATTTATTGCAGAAACGAATCAAGTTAATAATTAATAATTTATCTTCTATATAAGAAAACAAATTCATTTCTTTCATATTCTTGAAAGTTCAAACAAATGAAAAGAAAACAAGCAAGATTTAAAGATCGAACACATACTTTCGTTAGGAAACTCAGGTATATTAAAAAGATTGAACGTATCATTTCCAAAAAATTGGAGAACAATATACAAGGGAAAAAAACACCTTCTCTTGGTATTCCTGCTCCATAATAAGCTTAAAATTGTGTTTTATTCGATTTTATAGCCAGATAGTAAGCATAGAGAGGGGGAGAGAAAATCAAATGCATAAAGCAAATTCATTAATTAATTCAATTATACAACAACAAATGTATTAGAGAGTTAGTACATCGATCATAACTTCCTCCACCCAATTAAAATCATTAATCATGAATATCCATACCCAATATACAAATCTCCTAAAATCCCCCAGAAGGAAAAAAATGAACATAGGTGGTTCATAATAATTATATTAGAAAAATGATCCGGGCCGGTGATGATATTTAATTTACCGATAGGATTTCAAAATGGCACCACAGAAAGTGCACATAATAGCTCTCCAAGTGGTCCAGTAGAAGGGCACATAGCAAAATCTGGTGGCGGTCTTCATGTCCGCCACGCTAGCTCCGCCGCCGCATCGCGAGCATATTCCGGCGGCCGGTTTGCACTGCCTCACCTTCCTTGTCTGATCAACCAAGAAACAGAAACACACCATTGTAGCTGGAGAAACCGATCGATCGATTGTGAGAGCTTTAATTTCTACTTTGCTTTGTCTGTTGGTTTTGTGAGGAGGTGTAAAGTGTATTTATAGACGGGAGAGTGAGTTAGGACTTAGGGGTAATGAAGATGGTAGGGTAGGTTGACTTTCTGTAACGTATGATTTTTATATATATTTAAAATTTGCAACTTTATTTCTTTTTAGGTATGGAATTCATTTATTAGTATAATGATATTTTGGTGAAAGGTATTTAATTGAATGGAGTTTGGGTTGGATTTCGCGACCCATTAGTCAAATGAAATTAAAATATTCTCAGCTCTTAAGTTACACTATATTGTTTTGTTATTGAAATTTTATAATATAGAGTTGAATTATTCGACAAATATTCTTTTTGTCAAAGGATTATATATATAAAAAAACTGATCAGTCTTCAAACTCTATTCCATAATAATGGGATATATATTTATATGGGATGGTCTCAATTTTCATTCATATTATAAGACGGATCTCAATTATTCTATGAGTTAAAAAATTTATTTTGGTTCCACCATAATTTTGTCTATTTCAAAAAGGTAAAAAAAAATTAGGGTTTTTCAATTTATATCATAACTCCTAAAATTGGTCCGATTTTGATTCGGAAGTCAAAGAAATTTGAAATTTGATGACATTTTGTACATATTTTTGAACCTTATGCGAAAATGCATAAGTTATGGGATCAATTTTTCATTGCATGCCAAAAACGTGTCCCTATGAAATTAAATTAGAAAACTTAACTTTTTTAAACTTTTATTGGAAACACTGAAATTATGAGATCAAATATATTTTAACTTATTATTCTATTAAATGACTTATATGAGCACGACCACCGGGCTTCTCACTTTAGTGGGAGACCCTGGTTCGATTCACTTTGGGAACAAATATTTACTAATAATAATAATAAAAAAAGACTTATATGAACTTATGAAATCCCAATTTAATCATATTTAAAAAAATAAATTAAATATCAAATTAGAATATTTTTTCTTGTATGAGAGCGTCTTGTAAAGTATTTTTTAAATATTTATATACACCAAAACTAAGATCTAATTCTACCAGGAAAAAAAAGCCACAATAATAATCTGAAAGTAATTAAATAATTAAGTATTAATATATATTATTTATATATATAATACTTAATTAATCCACACATGAAGTGGATAATTACAAGGAGGAAGTTAGATAACTTCTCCTCCTTAATTGATAATGCGGTTAAAAGGGATTGGAAACCGTAAAATCGATACGTTCTTCTCCGATGAAAGATTTCACTCTCTGAGAATCCCACTCTTGACACCACCGATACCGACACATCTAAATTGTGAAAACATAGAAGCAATTCTAGTAATTGCGTTCTAGATCAACGGTCTCGAGTTCATAGATTTAAAGAATATCATTTCACTGTAGGTATTCTTAATTCTTATATGGAATCCAACAGTGGTATCGAGCAAGTTGGATTTCCATTCATGTGTTTAAAATTTAATGGCATGTATTTAAATATGTTGGCATGCGTTTAAATATGTTGGCATGAGTTTAAATATGATGACATGAGTTTAAATATGATGGTACGTATTTTATCTTTGGAATATATTTTTGTGAAAACTTGATATATTCTCTCGTTTACATAAGTGACGTTATAGTATTGAATGAGAATATTGTGTTTTTATAAAATCATGTTTTATTCCATGCTATGTCATCGTAATGTTTATGTAAATCATGTGATCTCTTATGGGATATTTTTTAGAACTTGTTTCATCATGTTCTATGCATGAATGTTTAAGAGTGCATGTTTTAAGCATTTGATATTCTTTTTTTTTTTTTGTAAGAAAGTTTTGAAATAGAAAAATCGAATTTTGGTATGTTACGAATCTTCACATTATGTTTACACTAAGTTGTAGAGCATTGAATGAGGATTCCGTGAGACATAATGTTTGAATTTTTGGCCTTGAAACGAATTTGTTATGATTTTTTAAAATAAATTTCGAAATGGGCCATTTTTGCAAAGTTTCGAAACTTCAGGGATTTTTACGAGAATTCGATATTTTCAAAGGACTTTTTGCAATTTTTGAAAATTATTTCAAACTCCTTTTGATCGAAGTCTTTGACCGGTCAAACCCGAATTGAGGTCGACTCGGTCGACACCAACCGATCCGAACCGTTTTGACCGAACCGACTTCAATTGAACCGAACCGACTCGGGTGAACCCGGACCGACTCGAACCGAACCGACTCGACTGCACTGGCCGCAATAGCGACGGCGGACGGTGGCGGCCAGCGCGACGGCGGCGATCAACGGCGGCGCGTGAGACCCACGCGCGGCGGCGGTCAACGGTGGTCAACGGCGCGCGTGTCACCCACGCCGGCGGCGGTCAACGGCGGTCAACGGCGCGTGGACTCACGCTGGGAGGCTGTACAGGCGCGTGGCGCGCGTGGAAGCGTGGGACCTCCCCGAGGCGCGTGCCGCGCGTGGGAGCTCGAAGCTCCCTTCCGGCGACGGGCGCGTGAAGACTTTTTCCGGCAAGTGGGAGCTTTTTCGGATCTCGTTTTACGTGTTAAAAGTTTTTTCGGACATATAATGACTGTTTTAAAGTACATGGACTAGTTTTTTCAAATCCTTTTTCTCAAGCATGTTTTCATAATATGCCTTATGTTCATTATAATAGTGTATGATTGTTTTTGTTATCTCTTCAAATTATTGTTTGGACTATATTGAAACATAGTTGTTTTCATGCAATGCCTCATATATGATAGTGGGAGCTATGGTTACACTTGCATCAATAGTGAGTTAACTTATTCCACTTGAAATTGTGATTTCATGTGTTAAAAGTTTATTTAAATTCATTATGATGAAGTTTAACTAATTTAGTCCCTGTTGGTAATTTATGGTTCGTAAATATGGGAGTCATTAGAGTTATTAGTACGAAAGACATCCAAACTAAGGATGATGTACTTAAAGAATTCATGACTTGTAAGATGAAGCCATATCACAAGATAAGAGACCATGAACTTCATATGAATGAGTTATATGTCCAATTACATTTTCTTCTCGTGCAAAAGAAAATTGCCAATGTATTTAGCCGATGAGATTAAAAGTCCGGATACATGGGCGAGGACTCTTGATCCCGATTTACGGAAGGTTTTTGGGACAAGTCAGTCTTCTAGCAAACGTGGTTTTTTCGGAGAAAAGCCTACGGCATCCTGACACAATGAGATTAATGGCTAAAGAATCGAAGAGATCGATAAAAACAAGCTATTAAAATGATGTGCTCAAGGATGGGAGGTCTTAGATGTTCGATGTTCTTAGATTAAATGGTAGATCTAAGAGTAAGATTAAGAACCCTCTTATAGATCCTTTAGCACAAGTTGCTTTCAATGTAGGCACTAAAAAGGTTGACAAACGTCGAGAGAATGTCCTTGTTAGACGTTTAAATGGTCGTTATTTTGTATGAATATTGATACATTTTCTTACGTGGTTATTTGAAAATGTTTGTATTCAACTTGATGTGGTTTTATGAGTTTTTATTTATTGCTTAACTCATATATATATTTTTTTATGTTATAAAGTATGAAATCTTTTATTGAGATATTTGACATTGATTGATGATTGATAGCTTTAAGTTATTTTTCAAATCAAGTCTTGTATCAATTTATTAGATGTTTATGACTTGACATAAAAAAGTTGATTAAACGTGTGATAATATTATTAACATAATGAGTTACTTCTCTATGAAAAGACAATGGCATCCAAGTCAATTATTCTTGAGTTGAACAAGGGTGAAAAACTCAATGGAGACAATTATGATACTTGGCGTCACAAGATATGGTATGTCTTGGACGAACAAGATGCTTTGGACGCTATAAACCATGTGATGGCTGATCCTGGAATTGGGATAGGAACTCGAGGGAGGAGGGACCAAGAAGCTTATCTCGGCGTGGAAAAAGAAAAATTCCACCGCTCGTGGGATTTTAGTGAGCTCGGTGATTGATGACATGATTCACGAGTGTGAACAAGATCCTACCGCCCATGATATCCTGGGTATATCTGCGGGAAAAGTATGGTGGCACATCGATTACTCGATTAAGGCGGTGACGATTAAGTTCGATACTTACAAAAGAAAGCCGATCATACCATAAGACAACACCTTCGGGAAATGTCTAATATGATCGAAGAGAACTTAAGTCTCAAGGTCACATACTCTCTGACGAGCAACAAATTCAAGCTTTAATTCGGTCACTCCCCGATAGGTGGGAACATCTAAAGGTCAATCTAACTCACAACGAGAGCATTAAGACTTTTAGTGATGCGGCTCGTCATGTAGAGTTAGAAGATGAACGCCTTGGAGCCGCCAAGCCTTCATCCTGCTTATTTATTTTGTCAATCCAGTTCAAACAAGCTTCGGGCTTTAAACGTAAGAAGAAGCTGGAAGAAAGGGAAAAGAATAAGCAACCTAAGACCGGAATCCCGCCAATGTTCCAAATAACAATCACGAGGGAAAGAAGAAGAAGAAAAAGCATGCTAAAAAGAAGAAAGATAAGAGTAAAATGCCTTGTTATAATTGTCATCAACTTGGCCACTTTGCTCGTGAATGCCCCGAGCCCAAGAGGGACAAGGTAATTCATAAGAATTCTATTTTGAGCATGATTTATGTCTCTAGTCTTGTGTTATTGACCGAATCTTATCCTTTGTGGATTATAGACTCGGGGGCAGACCACGTAACAAGGGACGAGAGGAGCATATGTGGATTACCGTCGTGTTCCGAGGGGGACGAGATGGATATATGTGGGTAATAATGCTCGAGTTGAAGTCAAAGGAGTTGGGACTTGCAAACTTGAGTTGGGCAATGGTCGTGGCTTTTATCCTACATGATGTCTTATTTGCTCCCGAGATCACACGGAATCTCGTTTCGATTCTTCTTAATTTAGGATTTAATATACTTTTTCAAAAGACATGGTTATTATTAGCAAGGATGATGTTTGTTATGGTAGTCGACACTTTGTTGATGGTTTTATGATTTTAGATTGTAATAGAACTACATTTAGTTATTATGAAGATCGCTCATGTTTTCTAAATGTTTGTTCCTCTAGTGATGCTTGTGTAGACAATAACATTTGGCATGCTAGATTAGGTCATATTGGGCAAGATAGGATGAATCGACTTGTCAAGGAAGGACTCTTAAGTTCATCTTCGAAAGTCGAGTTATCCAGATGTGAACATTGTCTTCTTTGGTAAAATGACTAAAAACCTTTTCGCAAAGCTATTAGAGCTGATTTTCCATTGCAATTAATCCATTCGATATATGTGGTCCCGTTAATGTGAGGGGCACGTCATGGAGCTTCTTATTTCATTACTTTCATAGATGATTATTCACGTTATGGATATGTCTATTTGATATCTCACAAATCAAGCATTAGCTTGTTTCAAACGTTACCTAAATGAGGTTGAGAATCAAAAGAGAGAAGCTGTAAAAGTTTTACGAACCGATAGAGGACGTGAATATCTTTACGATCAATTCAAGGAATTGTGTAATGAAAAAGGAATAATCCGCAATTAATCATTCCTTACACTCCTCAACAAAATGGTGTTCTTTGAGAGAAGGAACAGGACATTGTTGGAAATGGTTAGATCCATGATGGCACAAGCTAATTTACTGTCTCTTTTTGGGGGATGCGTTGCTTACCGCGGCTTATGTGTTGAATAGAGTGCCTTCAAAGTCAATTGCTTCAACTCCATACGAACTCGGGCGGGTAGAAAACCCGATTTAAGTAACCTTAGATCTTGGGGATCTGCAGCTTTTGTACATGATTCTACGAGTCGGTATGGAAAGTTGGGTCCAAGAGGAAAGAAATGTATCTTCATAAGATACCGTGATCACTCTAAAGGGTACGTGTTTCTGAGATCAAGGAGATGGGAGTGTGATCTGAAATAGAATCACGTAATGCAATTTTTCTCGAAACCGAATTCCCCGATCGAAGGGGGTTCAAACATTGAACCAATTTTTGAGATCGATTTAAAATCACTCTACATCGGATCCAAGTGGGAGTGGTTTAATAAAGAATGTGGATCTTGATAAGAGTTTTCCCGTTGAAGATCGATGGATCTTGACGAGAACATTTTATCCGGAGAAGATCTTACAACGCGTCAATCTAGGAAAAGTTCAAGAAAACATATGCCTAAGAGGCATTATGACATTGAAGGGCACGTCTTCTTTGTGTCTCCAAATGGGGAAGAAATCCCGGTAGATGAGGAGGAGCCTAGAAATATACAAGAGGCTTTATCCTGTCCGGCGAGAAATGGAAAAAGCAATGGAAGAGGAAATGGAGTCTATGAGATCAAATCAAGTTTGGGAACTTGTTGATCTTCCTAAAGGACGAAAAGCAATTGGGAATAAATGGATTCTCAAAATTAAAAGAAAGGTGATGGATCAAGAGAAAGGTTTAAAGCTCGCTTGGTGGCAAAAGGATATACTCAACAAGAGGGTATAGATTATGAAGAAACCTTTTCACCAAGAGTGAGATTTGCCTCAATTCGTCTACTTCTAGCCCTAGTTGCTAGTATGGATTTAGAATTACATCAAATGGACGTTAAAACCGCTTTTCTCAATGGAGAATTAGAAGAAGAAATCTACATGCAACAACTCGTAGGATTCATTCTTCAAGGTCAAGAAGAGAAGGTTTGTAAATTGAAAAGATCAATTTACGGACTTAAGCGATCTTCAAGACGGTGGTATTTGAGATTTCACAAAACGATAATCTCATATAACTTTGTCATGATAAACGAAGACCACCGTGTCTATGTTAAACAGCCATGAAAAATTTTGTGATTCTATCTTTATATGTAGACGATATTTTGTTAGGTTGAAACAATAAAGAGTATCTTGAGACCATTAAAAAATGGTTATCTTCAAACTTTGAAATGAAAGACATGGGTGAAGCGGAATACATACTTGGTGTAAAAATTCATAGGGATCGTTCAAGAAAACTACTTGGTTTGTCTCAAGAGACTTACATAAGAAAACTTTTAGAACGATTCAAAATGGATAAATGCTCACCGTGGATACTCCCGTTGTTAAAGGCGAATCATTAAGCCGTGATATGTGTCCAAAGACTCCAGGAAGAAAAAGCTGAAATGTCCAAAGTACCATACGCTAATGCAATTGGAAGTCTAATGTACGCAATGTTGTGTACACGCCCGGACATCTGTTATGCTGTTGGTCTAGTCACAGTATCAATCTAATCCAAAAGCACCTGGATTGCGGTAAAGAGGATTCTCGGATATCTAAAGGGAACCGCAGATTATTATCTTTGTTACCAAGGAAATAATGTGACACTAAATGGGTATACAGACGCAGATTGGAGTGGTGATTTAGATGAACGTAAATCGACCTCTGGTTATGTCTTTTTGCTCAACAATGGAGCGATCTCATGGTGTAGCAAGAAACAATCTTGCATTGCATTGTCCACAATGGAAGCTGAATTTGTGGCATGTGCATCTCATGTACAAGAATCGATTTGGTGAGGAGATTTTTGAAACATTTGGGAGTTGTGAATTCTCCGGTGGGAGCAGTCACAATGCATTGTGATAATCAAGCGAAATTGCTTACACAAAAGATCCCAAATATCATGGAAAGACCAAGCACATCGATACTAAGTATAATTTTATTAGAGATATTATAGAGAAGAAGAAAGTGACTCTTAAATACATTTCTACACGATTGATGTTGGCAGATCCTTTTACCAAAGCCATTCCTAGAGATGTTTTTCCGGGACATGTTAAGGCTTTTGGTTTACATAGGATATAATGTAATGCGATGTGGATATTGTATTTTGTTAATAATTTTTGTTATAGAAATAACATTTTATGTATCACAAATATATGGAATTCATATATCGGTATGTCTACAAGTTATGATTGGTTCTCTCATACGAGCAATCACCTTTGACATTAGAAAATGTGCAAAGTTGAGATTATATTATTCAAAATAATCGTAATAGATTTTAACCACGAATCTATTTAACTTGTTTCAAAGCTAAATCATCGATTTCCCGACCAATAGTGGGAGGAAATCTTAGTTAAGTGTTGTAGATACGCTTGAACTGTGATTTATACAATGTCTAAAATTTAAAATGACATACGCTTCCACCTTGGAAGTTAAGACATTGTAACATGTGTTCATCATACTACATGTGCTAAGATGACCATAAGGATATGAGAAATATAATCCCAAATTTTTTTCTCATAGTATGAGTCCTTGAGGTTCTAATCGACCTCATAGAAGTACCCTTTGGACTTTCTAGTTTATTTCTAAGTCTTCACTATAGTGATGCTACTTTAGCATGCTATCAATAGCCATGACAATTCGGTGATACGATGCATGTCTAGGAAAGCAACTATAGTGGGAGTCTCAGAGATTTTTATTTGAAAGGAAGAATATCTTTATTAACACATTCTATTGTGATTCATTGACCGGTCAATCAAGTTGAGAACTTGATTATGAATACATAAGTATTTTGACAAAAAAGTTGAATATGCTCTAGTAAATTACAAGGGATTGTAAGAGATATGTCAACTTGTGTTAATTGAAAGAATTCTCGGGGTACAACGAGTTTTGATTTTCTTCTTGTGAAATCGATTGAGTTGTTATATATCCTTAACAAGTATATAACATTAAAACTCATATTCTCGAGGGTCACACGATTTATTTGTCCGTATAAAAGGTATATCGAATGGTGAACTGGAACGAAGCAAATGGGATTAAGCCTCTAACTTCATGTGTGAGTGGGAGATGAAAGTAATTAAATAATTAAGTATTAATATATATTATTTATATATATAATACTTAATTAATCCACACATGAAGTGGATAATTACAAGGAGGAAGTTAGATAACTTCTCCTCCTTAATTGATAATGCGGTTAAAAGGGATTGGAAACCGTAAAATCGATACGTTCTTCTCCGATGAAAGATTTCACTCTCTGAGAATCCCACTCTTGACACCACCGATACCGACACATCTAAATTGTGAAAACATAGAAGCAATTCTAGTAATTGCGTTCTAGATCAACGGTCTCGGTTCATAGATTTAAAGAATATCATTTCATTTGGTAGGTATTCTTAATTCTTATATGGAATCCAACAATAACAATAAGGAAAAATTTGACAACTTTTTACTAATCGTTACTATACTAAGCATGTAATGCATTAATTTTATCTATTTTCCATGGAAATGGATACATTACTTTATTATGGAATGGCTCACGGTTTTCTATTTTAAGATAAACATATCATGAGTTTCCTGTTTCATTATCCTGGTCCCCTTTCTAGCAAGTAACTCATGCATGATTCTCCAGATCATATTCGAGTATAAAAATAGCTAGGGATTTGAAAACCTTTATGTACACGACGGTTAAATGCACTTCATAAAATCCATTAAATAGTCTTGAATTTGTGCATAAACTAATATAATAATTGATAGATTTTTGGGAATAATAATGGGACTGCCGATAGGTTATACACGTGGCAGGAGATAAATGAGTAGAGTCGATTTGTAAGGTATTCATTCACGATTTAAAAAAAAATCAAAATCAATTCAAATTTATATGATGCTCGGATTTTGAAATACTCTCCACGGTCTTGTGAGCTTAATCAAGCTGCTCCATTATTTGTATTTATTTTATCAAAAAACTGAATTCCAAAAATCGATATTCAATCCATTTTTTTATAGATATTTTCTTAATTATATACATATTCTATATGTAGATTTTCATTATAGATTATATACACTATATTAAAAGGTAAAATACTCCTCAAAATATTAAATTAGGAATAACACTTGTGTGAAATAGTGTATATCATTTAACTCTATTTTTATTATTATTGGATACGTACATCACTATCACTTCAATGCATATATACTATCAATGTTATACATTATTATGACAGTAATAATGTACATACGTGATAGTGGTAATGAATATGTATTTGAAAATAATAAGAAAAATAGAATTTATGATAGGTATCCGATTCATATCAATTTTTATATTAAATAGTAATCCATGCATTACGTTTCTCTTTCATGGGCAAGGCCGGCCAAACAATTTTGGGATATTGAGATAAGAAAATACCGTTGGGAGTTAACTCCGTTTTTCTTATCGTTGGGAGTTAACTCCGTCTGTGCATCTGTAGATCGATAATAATTGACCCTACACGTGTCTCACGTTAGTAGTAACAATTATTTTTAGTAATGAGTCAGCATCCATCATCAACAACATATAACTATATAAGTATATTCCATAGGACACCACCCATTCCTATTCCAAAATTATTACTTAGACGAAATTTTAATGTATCTTATTATATAAATATATTCATATAGATCATATACGAACTAATAATATCACAAAAAATATCTTTCGTTAAATCAATCTTTCGTTGTGACGTTTTATCAAAAAATATTTGTATCATACTCATTGCATTATTTTCCCAAATAATAATAAAACAACTTTTTCACTTTTATCTATACCCTTTAAAGTTTTTCAAACACTACAATATTACATCATATATTACTATTTCTTTCACACTAACCAAATTTAATACTATTGAACAACTCTTTTATTAAAGTTGAAAAGATTATTCTATCTCCATAAAAAATAACTTATATTATTAAACAACTCTTATATTAAAATTTTGTCAAATAATAAATGCCACAACAAGTATGAGACGGAAGGAGTAATAAAATAAAGGTTTAATTGCAAATAAAATCACCACTTTTTCACAAATTGCAATTTAATCTAAACTTTTGAATCTTGTTAAAAAAAAACTCCAATTTAATTTTCTTTTGCAATTAGAGCTTACGTGCATTAGCTTCGCTCATTCTTGATGTGTCACTAAAGTTTTGGGATTTTGACTATGTGGCTCACATGTATTATTTTGAATTTTATTTTCCATTAATTTTTTTAAAGTAAAAATCCAATAAATCAATTCCAATTATTAAAAATATAAAAATAATATAATTAAAACCTTGACTTCTTCTTCCCCAAACCTCCCTCAACCCCTCGACCCTTGACTTCTTCTTCCCCAAACCTCCCTCTATTTTCTCCCCGAGACTCTCGCACCCCCACCCACCCCCAAAATCTTCCTCAAACAGCCCAGTCCCACCACCATCCCAAAGGCCTCTTCCACCGTTCGCTCGACCACCGCCACCGATGGTGCTTCTTCAAGCCGACTCGCACGCAGCTCGCGCCCCCATCGATTCGCGCACACCAGCGCTCCGTAAGCCTCTGCCGCCGCTGCCGTGTTCTCTCTCTCCCCGCCGCAAGACGCTTCCCGCCATACATCGGCAATGGGCGACACAAACCCTAGCGATCGCGCTTCGCGGCGTTTCTCACAAGCCGCCGCATCGCACCGTCACCGCACGTAAAACACTATTGGACACCCCACCAGCCGTCATCGACGACCCCACCCTCGCCGACGGGCGACAAAGACTCCCACCTTCATATGAGGATGTCAACTACGGCGTTGATGTTTCTTTTTTCTTTTTTTTTTTACGTAGTTGATGTTTCTTCCTTTTCATATTTTATTTGTAGATCTCGATATTATTTAAGATTTAATGGTTTCTTTTGATTTTGATTTATCTTGAAATAATTGAAAATGTAATCTAGTTGAGGAATTGACGGCAATGTTAAATTATTTGTAGAGATGAACACGGACGGCGGTGCGGCTACAACAACATGATGAGAGTTTTTGGAATTTTGAATTTTGGTAATTGAAAAAAGTTTCTTTTATTGTTTAATTAAGAAATGAAATTTATTTGTTTGTATAAAGTGTTATTTTAATTTTAAAAGTGTTAGTTTTTGTTTCTTTTAGTTTATTTATTACAGATTTTAATAAATTTAAAATTTATAGATATTTAAATTTAAGAATTTTAAATGTATTTATTAATTTTAAATTTTAAATTATTTCAAGTATTTTATTTTTTTATAAATATTTTATGATATGAATGTTAATTGAGATGATGATTGTGTATATTTTTGTATACATCGGCTTTCGGGCAAGGATAAACCGCCCGTAAGCTCTAATTGCCAAAAAAATTAAATTCAATTTTTTTAACAAAATTCAAAAGTTTAGATTAGATTGCAATTTGCGAAAAGATGGTGATTTTATTTGCAATTAAACCTAAAATAAAATGTGGTGTTTAAACATACTACATTTGTCAACTCTAACCTAACTTCTATGTTTGCTGAATGTATTCTTAACCCAATTAAAATTTGTTTAACTTTCTATACATAAGGTGATGGTTATAATCTGATCTACTTAGATTTGGGTATTCATGATACCCATGTTTCAGTGTTAACGAATTATATTTTACTGACAAAAAAAAATTATCATTTTAATTATTAGTAAATGTTGTGGGCTCAAACTAAAATTGAGAGATGCACACTAAATATGTGGCGCAGATTTCAATTTACATATTTATACTATTCTTTTCGTCTCAATTTAATCTTCTTAAAAAGGCAATATTTTGTGTGAATAAGTTTCATGGTATGAAACTTGTTTTATGGAGTGGGTTAAATATACATGGGTCGGGTTACCTTTTATTGTAAACGGGTCAAATAATTCAATTGGCAATTCCTCACACCAACGTACGTATCCCGCCTTTTCTTCTTCCAAAACCCAGGGTTTTTCTCCTAATCTTTCAATGTCTTCTTCGATTTCACAGTGTTCATAGTAGTTTGGAGTTTGGTTGAATCGATCCACGTTTATTGGCTTAAGAGGTAAGAGTTTTATTTCAATTTCTTCTTCAATTTCAGTATAGAAAGTTTCTTGAAGTTTTACATTCTCTGTTTGTTCCATGGGATTACCCATGATAATAGATGTGTTTTGCTTTTCATTTTTATGATGGGCATTTCGAATGAGTGATTCCTGTCTAAACTTTATTTTCTTGGGGATATTATTGTCTCTAAAGTGAGACTTCATCGAAATTTGAATTTGGTGTCGTTTTTTCACGTTTATAAGAATGAAGTAATGAACTTTAGTGGGATGAGGAGAATTAATAATGAATTGTACGTACCAACATAGGCGAATAGAGGACAATAGAGAGCGTGCAACTATAGGTGCGGGGATTGAAGCAAAGACAACTCCAAATTTTGCTAAGTTGGTGTAATAGTGGTAAGTATTCAGAAATTTGGTATGAAAAAATGTGTGAATGAATGATAATATGATTAGTTACCAAGAATTGAGAAGAATATCATGAAACCAACCGATATTTGTATCACTCTACGACTTCCAACGCGTGTTAACCTCAAAGAAACCAAAGTTGTTTTCACCGCTCAAAGAAACAATCAAATTTTATGTTGTGAGGAGGAGAGCATATATATAGAGTAACATCTTACATGGAGACTCGATGATCCATTTCCGAGTTCGAAAATCCCGGAGAACAATACACCAACATCCTGTATTAATCAATGACCATTGAGGTTGAGAGTTGTTCAAATAAGTGAAGATTTTGATAGAGTGGGTTTTGATTTACTCTGCCATCCAACACCACGACTAAGATACGGTGGTTATGTATCTTTGTTTTGTCTTGTCATACCATATTGAGTAGAAGCTATTTGTGATATAGATTGATTTTTGTATGTAATTGATGAATGTTGTTAGAAGTTAAGGATTTTTATCACGACATCTCACCGAATCTTAAGTAGGTTGGGATTGAGTTTTTGCTTGGGATATTAGTAATTTTGTTAGAGTTTTGTTACTGTCTTTCAATTGTAAGTCTCTCTTGTTAGTGTTGGAATAGCAAGACTTGACATAAACTTATATTTGATAGGCAATAAATGAACTGAATAGACATTGAACCCGATGAAGATGGCATTAAAAATGTGACTTGATCATTTTCTTTTGCTCGAGGTGATCTACATGTGTTTCTTTCAGTTAACATCGCAATTTATAGTGTTTATAGTGTTACTACGATTTATAGTGTTTATAGTGTTACTACGGATATGACAAAGGTACAATGTTAATACAATAGTTTTGTAAATTTGTTGAAGCTTAAGTACTTATAATTGTGATTGTTAATTTTATTTTGCAGCCTTCTATTAGGCTTTTATTGAGGCGAAATTGGTGATGTTCTTATTCTCTCAAATTACAATGAAGTAAGACATGAGGTGATTCAAAAGTCTATGAATTCTACAAGAAAAAGCCTGAATTGACAAGGATCACTATTGAGAAAAAGAGGCAGCCGCTTTGAAAGTTGCGAGAAGAAAAGAAGAGAGTTGCGGCTTAAAAATTTAAGAAACTTGAAGGTGATGATTTGGGAAGAGGGAAAAGAAAAATTGGTTGATATGTATTTCAAATATTAAAACTTTTTGTAAAGCTGTAAGTATTGTCACTTAGTTTTTGAAATGGTATCATTGTATATACGTTATGGTTTCAACTTGTTTGTGTGATGGTATCTGAATTATTGTTATGGTATCGGTTTGCTTTTCTCATGGTTTTAGCGAGATGATTGTTATGGTTTCAGTTTGCTTGTGTAATAGTTTCAAATGATTTTTCTTATGGTATCGATCCGCTTTTCTTATGGTATCGTGAGATGATTGTTATGGTATTAGTTTGTTTGTGTAATGGTATTAGATGATTTTTCTTATGGTAACATTGTATATACGTTTATGGTTTCAACTTGTTTGTGTGATGGTATCAGCGGATTATGGTATTAGTTTACTTTTCTCATGGTATTAGTAGATGATTGTTATGGTTTCGATTGCTTGTGTAATGGTTTCAAATGATTTTTCTTTATGGTATCGGTTTGTTTTTCTTATGGTATCGTGAGATGATTGTTATGGTATTAGTTTGTTTGTGTAATAGTATTAGATGATTTTTTTATGATATCGGTTTGTTTATGTAATGGTATCGGCACATGATTGTTATAGTATCGCTTGCTTGTGTAATGGTATCGGTAGATTATTGTTATGGTATCGAGATCGAACATTTATTAATTAAAGCATGTATTTTCGGATCAACTATGCATAAGTCATTACATTCATGCCATAATTTACCGAATACTCATATAAAGTCTCCATGAAAGAATTTTTTTTTAAAGTATCAATCTTAATTACACAAAAATTAAATACAAAATACAATAAATAATGGCTCCATTCTCGTTCTTGTCGGTGGATGATTATGTGATATTTCATGCTTTACAATTTCATAAACACCTTCTTTCTTCAATTTAACACTCATCAATGCTTTGCAATCCGTCCTTGTAATTCCAACCCTTCTTTCCCTTGGAGAAATTGATGTTTTTCTCATTCCAAAGACAAGAGCAAACAAACAATTTTGCTAATGCAACTCTAGTGCTCGAGTATCTTGTAGTTGCTTTCCGTACACTAAATCCTCTTCCTCGAGCATGTTGACAAGACAACTCGTACATCTCCCGAATTGTGACTCTTGTCATCCCAAGTAAACTACCATTCACATCCTCGATTGAGCATTATGATCTGTTTAAGATTGATGTCATTTCACATATCGAGTTGATACCATAATGTTTATCAACCGATAACATAGTAAAATACTTTGATACTATAACAAAAATAAGTTTATATCATTACACAAAATAAGCGATACCGTAACGTTTATTAAATGATACCATATCAATAACTCACCGATATCATAACAAAAGTACGATGATACCATAAGGTATATACATTGATATCATTATGCAACTTTGGATTACAAGTATTTGATGAATCTTCATGAATTCAAGCATATATTACAATTGATCTCGTGACCACATCGGTGGCCCTTGAATTACAAGTACTCATGAGTGTATATTGTATTGTACATATATAGATCAAGAATAGACACATAACAATGAATCCACATTAGTTTTTTTCAATGACTTGACAAATTACAGCCTTATAGATTCAATCCACATGTTACTCAATCACATAAAGTGAAATTATAATCTTATAGATTCCCATATCCTTTTATAAACCAACACTAAAGTGAAATTTAGTTCTTTCAACTTAAAATGCTATCATCACTCAATCACATGTTACTCACATCTCTGGTAAACGCATCCACACGTTCATTCCAAACTAATCCTAAACACACATTCCTTTATCCATGTAAATGACAAATTCGGAAAAAATCATCTAAAAACTCGAAAGATCTTTGAAATCAATTTTTTTAATTTCCTAACAATTTTGCACTCATTTTTATTGAATTAATTCTAGCTAGCTATCATTTAAATATATACACACACGCCCGATCAAGTTAAAAATCCATGAACAAGCAACATATTAAGTTTCATGCATTACACAACATATATATAATCATAAGGCCGCCAATTATTAGAACAATAAAGCAAAAATATATAATTATACATGGATGCTAGCCAAAAATTCATATCCATCATTAAAGGAAGCATCATAAGACATGTATAATTCACGAGTCTCCAAATTGGAATTGTGATCTCCATAGCTTGAAGAATTAAAGGAGCCACGTACCGTATTCAACTGGAAATTAAGGCGATGAACCAACCAATTCACCCACCAAGAAAAAATAACTACAAATGAAAAGCGTTAAACGCACCTAATTAATTGATTTTAGAATTCATACCTTCATCTGCAATTTCAACAATTTGCTCAAATATTTCAATTTCATCATCTTCCTCTTCTTCTATTTATTTACCTTGTTCAACTATTGCATTATAATCAGCGATTCCGATTATCTAGAAAACGAAATTCATCAAGATAGACTACCATTGAACTCGATCTTCAAGTTGTAGATATAAGCAAATCTATCAAAATCAAAATCGGTGTACACCGTGATGTATCTACTTGATTCGTAATTAAAAGGTACGATAGACGTTATTAACGGAAAGCGACATTGCAGATTCATCCATGGAGAATGTTGAGATTGCGTTGTGAATTTTGAAGAAGAATGTAGAGCGCTGAGAATACGCTGCCCAATTCCCCAATTAAATTTTCAATTTTTTATTTTGTTTATTTTTTATTTAGATTTTGTGGGTAGGGTTAATAGATTAGGTTTAATGGGTAGGGTAGTGGGTCAAAACAAGTTTCATACTATGAAACTTGTTCATAGTAGACCAACTCTCTTAAAAATATTTTATCTCAAAATAATTGTCATTTTGCATTAATTTATAAAAATAAATATCATATTCTGATTTTATCCTTTCATTTTTTTCTGATAGTATGCATTATTAATTATGTAAATATACTCCATGTCTATAAAAGGGTAAAAATATCATGTTATACATATACCTATTAATATTTATTGACTTTTTAAATTGGTATAAAATATCGAATGATAATTAATATGGGAAGGAAGGATCTCAAAGTTGGGAATATATATTACTCCCTCCGTCCCGGAAAAGCTTTCATAGGTAGGTGAGCACACACTTTAAGAAAAAGAGTAATAATTGAAGTTTTGAGGGATAAATTTGTAAAATTTTATGTACAAAGTAAAAAAAAAAAAACTTTATTGAGTTATGTGTATGTGAGAGTAAAAGTAATGATATTTGTGTAAATTAGTGAAAATTGTGAGGGTGGAATTTATAAAAGGTTTTTCATTTTAAGGGTGTGAAACTTATATTGAGGCAGACGGAAAAAAAAAAATATGAAAGCTTTTATGGTATGGGATGGAGGGAGTATATAATTTAAAAGTATTGATTGAATAAATAATTGGTTTGTATCATTTTTTTTTTTTTTTTGTTGACAGGAATAATTGGTTTGTATCATACAATGACGCACATATTAAATTCATGATGCACCTAGTTATTGTCAGACATGTGTAATGCAATTAATATTTGTTGAACTGGAATATGGGTGTTGATTTAAAGTTCCGACTTATGGGCCTACTTGGGCCCATCTAGCTATCACTCTATCAAAATCTCGACAAGTGTTGGCCAAGATTGGACGAGTGTTCACTGTTATTTTTCACATTAGTTAATTAATTAATGACAAACTTTTATAAAAATTAAGTGCACCCTTCGGCTCAATATATTTTTAAATAATATTAATTATTTTTACTAAAAAATATAATTATTTTTATTAAAAAGTGCAGGTGCACCTTGAAATACTTGCATTTTTCATAAAAAATAACTGTCAATTTTAATAAAATAATTAATATTATTTAAAAAGTGCAATCAAGGAGAGAAAGAGAACATGTCATTTGTTGATTGGATGAATAATCCATTCACTATTGTAAAATAAATTTTGCTTGGTGTATCATGCGGGAGCTTGAAACATTTGTAAAGTGTACGAAATTGAAGCAGGGATGGGTAACTCTCTTACCCGTCTTATTACTGCAAGAGTGAAATAATCTTTTTACGATCAAAAAAATATTATTTAAAAATACATTTATATTGTACGAATGCACAAAAAATATATTCATAATTAATAATCCCTTCATTCCATAAAGATATGTCTAATTTTTATTTTCATTCATTCCACAGAGATAACTACCATTATATTTAATATATATATTTTATTTATATTTTTATCCATAGTTATTTTTTAAATTAATATCCTGGTATTTATATAAGGATAAAATAGAAAAATCAAACAAAAACTTGATGTATTAATCATAATAATTTTTATTTCTTAATTTGTATGAAAATAAATATAGGTGTGTATTTGTAGAATGGGGCAGAAGTTTATACCTAAATTAATATAAATTTCAGTTGGGAGAGAAAAACTTAATTTGTTGAAAGCGATGGAGGGGCAATAGCGCGTAGGTTCCCAATTAATGATGCTTGCAGAGGTTGTTTTTGTTGAACTGTAATTTGGGCCCACCCCATGTCGGCTTCTATTATTCATGGTTTCAGTGACTCATTTGGCTCTGACGTCATTATTGTTTTCTGATAATTAGTGCACTACTTTTTTAAAAAATTAAAAGGAAATGACATTGTTTAGAAACCATAAGAATCCAGAAAAATAAACTTTGTACAAGGGAAAAGTAGTCGGAATATGTTAACGTTTTGCGTTAGTATAAATGAAAAATAAATAAATAAATTAGGCTTCTATTGATCTTATTCAAATTTGTTCGATCCTCGAATCAAAATGTACACTTGAGTATATCCATGGTCTAATTGTTGAAAAAAGTACAAATTTGCACATTTTTGCTCTTTTATTTATATCTTTTAAATTTATCAATTTACCAACACATTTTTTTATAATCTATCCTGCTCAAGAACCAACTAATTCGAGAACAATCCCACCGCGTCCACTAGCAGGGGTCCCACTTAAAGCGCAGAAAGCAAAGCTCTGTATGAACTAGCTCACGAATTGTTTGCACCCAATGAGTTTCGAATCAAACCTATGAAAGCATCACACTCCTAAACCTCAAGCCCTCACCATTGGGCCAACCCTTAGAGATTACCAACACATTTATTAATCCTGAGCAATTTTGATCATAACATATGTGAAGTTGAGTTAATGTGAAAGTGATTTATTCAATTATCACTATTATTGTTATTCATATATAGTATCCATGTTTTAAAATAAAACATGATTTAAATAGTGATAATGAATATGCATAACCAAGTGGCTTAGCCCATCGCATTTCTCACAGATTCGGGTTCGATTCCCTTTGGGAGCGATTGGTTCTTCCATTTGGATTTGAGTTTTGCTGGAAAAATTGGAGCTTCTACTGGCAAAGTCATTTCTTATCCGATAATTCCCTCAATTTATTTGTAGTTGTTTGTATTTTAATTCAAATAAATATATTTTCAGTTTCTTCAATATTTACTTGATCCTTTTTCAAAGATTTTCTCCAATTTATCCAAATAGATTTTGAATGTGGTCATCTATATGTATCATTCATTTACAGTGACGATGAGGGTAAAAAACTGCCGCAAAACTAATTAATGATATCAAGATTACTGAATATGATTTCTTGTAAATGCACAATACAAGTATTCTTAGGCATTTGTTTCGTCAACCTCAATTTGTATTATCCTCCGACACAGAATCACATTCCTATGTTCATGTCAACAAGCATCAATGTAACCCGGTCAGCTAGTTTTCCCTATCTTATGTTATCATATAATAGCATTTGTGCTTCAGACAACAGAAATTCCTTTCTCTGCATAAATATCCATTATTGCTGATGAAATCCCACCGTATGATTGGCACTTCTCAAACGATACATCGAGAGAGAGCTTACATCAATACATTTCTCCATTTTCTCGATTCAGGTAACATAGTCAAGTCTCATGCTGGAACACTACAATATATAATTCTTGATCCTATTCAAAATGTACGTGATTTAGATCAAGAAAATCATTGGTTTCCTCCCATACCTTTAATTAATAGCTTCTGAATTCTATGTTAGACTGTAAAGACTCTAAGTTATTTTAAAGAATTTTGGGACAAAATATAATTAAAAAGTACAAAATAATATTTAAATTGCAAATAAAGTAAATAGCTAAAAAAATGACATACATTTTGAATAAGGGAGTAGGTTTTAGCATAGTAACAAAGTAAAACAGACAAAAATATAGTGAAAATAGGTAATTTCTTTATGCATCCTCTCGAAAAAATCTATGTCTTCCGCAGTTACTTTGAAGTTGAGTGATGAATTCAATGAAGCAACAAAGACACTCTCTGGTATAGTGGTATTCAAAGCTGCATAAGATACAGAATTGAGTATACATACACAAGTTATGTGAAAGATGGATCATTTGTCAGATGAACTGTAAATGTAAATCCTCGAGGAAATCCCCTGCCTTTTCAGTTAACTGAAGAATCACATTCAACATGGAAAAGCAACCATAAATATTCCCTCTTTCTCTCTTTACAATATTCCCCCATTTCTCTCTCTCTCTCTTCAACAAATTATTTACATATTCTTCATCAAATTTCCCAGACAAATAATATTATACTTCTCTGTAGTGATTATCCCACTACATCATCATACCTCAGATCTTCATCTTCTTCCCAAAGTTATCAATTTCTTTAACTTTCTTTTCAAGATCAATAACAGCTAAACAAACTTTAAGGTATGCGTCTTGTAGTTCCTTGTTTAATTCTTGCATTATTTTTATGATATAGTATATTGTAAATGTTAGTACAAGTACTACTGCTTACGCCCAGTACTTGCCTTAGTCAGACTGTTCTTATCAGGGTATTGACCAAGAAAAGTGACTTGTATTTCTACTAACTTGTTTAATATGAAATTTGCTTAACTTTTATTCAAATACGTAAGAAAGATCAGTGTGAACTTACTGAAATGTTTAATTTGTAGAAAGAAAAAGAGTTAATTAATAAAAAAATTGGAATTTCCTTCTTTGTTTTTAAGGGAAAAATAGTTTAAACAGAGTTGGTATAAATTCCATTTTATACGTCTTCCAGGTCATTTTACACCTCGCATAAACGTTTCCTAATTTTATAAATTTGACAAAATTGCACCCCATTAACAAGATCATGGATAAATAAACAAATAAGAATTGATCAAAATAATAAAATATGGCAAAGATGAACTTATACATCAGACTGAATCAACAGTCCTTGAAATACACCCCGTATGATATCAACCCATGATTTGGAAAAAAAGGCGTCCAATAAAAAATTTGATTCTATAATATAGTAAGGTCTAACACCTTGGAATTTAACCGGATACTTATTATCACAATCCTCAAGGTGAGTGTTGTAAAATACTAAAATACGTGTCTAAGTATTTTATCATTGTTATGCATACACATTGTTATTATTTAAAAATTAAACATTTTTTTAAATAGTGATACTCGAAAAAGAGAGTTCATGTGAACTTGAATTCACATGAGACCTACTCAATCCAATTCGAAGGTTGCTATTCACACCATATAAAAATACACAAATTAATATGATTTTTTTCCCATCTATCATTTCACAGATCACTTGTATAATTTTGTTCTAATATATATATATATATATATATATAATATTTTAATAATCGATTGCTTACCCCGTGCAGCTGGTGACATGATTAAAAGGTTAAATTTTATAAAATTACAATCCTATGGGACCAAATTCAAAATTGGAAAAAGAATCATTTCTTAAAAAAAAAAAAATCCAATAAAGGTACTCTCTTATTATTCTAGATTATTAATGCTCCACAGCTGTGGCTTGTGTGTGGCTATAGTCTTAGCTGTAGTACCTCAATAAAAATAGTGAAGTCCAATTGAGTGATCTTAAAAGAAAAATGAAATCCAATTCATGGCAATTAGGTCTCCGATTTTATTGAAAAGTTCTCAACTTAATCTGAGCACAGTTACTACAACAGGTGATTTTGTTGATTTAGTCGTATACACAATTTTTTGATCCAATATCTGTTATAAATTTTGCGTACATTATATTTTCTACAACAATCTCTACATTGATTTGCACACACATAAGCTTCCTGTACGTAGTTAATGAGATCATTGGACTATTTATTTTATTTTAGTAGTCGATATAATTGTTATCATATTTTAATACTCGATATAACTGTTACATGCATCTATGATGATGAAGTGCCATTTTCTCGAGCAGGGATAATGGCAGAGAGCGCTGTATCATTTCTTTTGGACCAGCTTTCTACTTTGCTCCATGAGGAGAAACAACTACTTGGAGGGCTTGAACGAGAAGTCCAGTTCATTCGAGACGAAATGGGGCAGATGAACGACTTCCTCAGAGTTGCTGACGGCAAAGATGAATCTAATTCCAACCAAAAAGAATGGATTGGACAACTCCGAGAAATCGCCTACGATGTTGAAGATGTTCTTGACAAATACATGCTCCGATTTGGACCACGTCGTGGTGCAAGTGGATTCAAGAAAGCTTGTGCTTCAATTAAGAATTTGAAAGCCCGACGTCAGATTGCTTCTGAAATCCAAGCTATCAAGTACAGATTACAAAATGTCTCCACAAGTCAGCAGAGATATAGAGATCAAGGCTCTAGCTCTACCCTTCCAAAAACGGAATGCTATGATGGTCGAGGCGATGCCTTATTCCTGGATGATGATGATGTTGTGGGGATTGAAGATCCAAAGGAACAACTTCTTGAGTGGATACATTCGATGGACGACGGACTTGACGTGATTTCAGTGGTGGGAATGGGAGGATTGGGTAAAACCACCCTGGTTAAGAAGGTGTATGATGATGAATCAGTGAAAAAACATTTTAATCATCATGTTAAAATTATTGCCTCGGAATACAGAGACGACAAGCATATGTTGGCAAGCCTTATAAAGAAACTGGTTGGTGAAATCAAGAAACCAGCACCTCAAGAGCTGGAAGGAATGAGTGATGGTGACATGAAGGAGTTCATTTTTAATTTTCTCAAGGAAAAGAATTACATAATTGTTGTTGATGATGTCTGGGATATATCTAAATGGGATGCTATCAGATCCGCACTTCCCGTAAGAGGTATCCATGGCTGTGTCATCATCACCACGCGCCGTCACAACATAGCCAATCTTGCTTGTAGCAAGACGGATCACGTGTATGAGTTGAAGCCATTACCAGAAAAGGAATCGTGGGAGTTGTTCCACAAAAAAGCATTTCCAAGAAGTCCATGTCCTGATTATATAAGAGAATATGCTGAAAAGATATTAAAGAGATGCCAAGGTTTACCACTGGCGATTTCTGTAATTGGTGCCCTCTTAGCTACAAAGGACAACAACGTTGAAGAATGGGAATTATTCGAGCGGAGTCTTGGTCATGAATTAAAAGGTGGGGGCAGCCTAGAGAAATTATGGAAATCACTCATCTCCTTGAGCTACAATGACTTGCCATACTATCTCAAGTATTGCTATTTGTACTTGAGCATCTTTCCGGAAGATAGCTTGTTGGAGAAGGAGACAATCATTCGATTATGGATAGCCGAAGGATTTGTGCAGCCAAAACAAGACAGGAGCATAGAAGAAGTAGCAGTCGACTACCTTAGTGATCTTGTCAGCAGAAGTCTAATTCAAGTGGCAGAGAGAGAATATGATGGAAGAGTGAGAGCATTTCGTATCCACGATCTGCTACGAGATTATATTGTTTCAAAGTCAGGAGAACACAACATTGTGACGATATGCAATGGAGGGGAGACGCAGTGGCCTAGTAGAGTTCGTCGTCTTGCAATTCAAAAATCTTTCAGCTTTTCTCAAGAAGCATACAACATTGAGCGTCTGCGTTCTCTTGTTTTGTTGTGCTCCGAGGACATGGAACTCAGCATACTCAATGCGCTGGTCAGCAGATGCAGGCTCTTAAAGGTGTTGGAATTGAGGGAGCTCCACTGCAAACTGTTCCGAATGATGTTTTCAAATTATACTATCTCAAGCATTTGAGCTTGAGGGACACAATGGTCAAAGTCATTCCAAAGTGGATTAAATATCTAGTGAATTTAGAGACACTAGATCTGAAGAATTGCAATGTGACAGAATTGCCTAAAGAAATCCTAGAGCTCCACAGACTTCGGCATCTCTTAGCGTACAAATACAAGTGTTTGTACAGTGTCTCGTTTGAGTGCATACAGAGTGTTAAGGCTCCATGCGGCATTGGAAGAAATTTGACGCTACTAACAAAACTAAGTTGTATAGATGCGAGTGAAAGTGATGGCATGAAAATGGTGCGAGAGATAGGGAAGCTTACACAACTGCGAAGACTAGGTATCGCAAAGTTGAGAAGGGAAGATGGGGAGGAGCTTTGCTCTTCCATTGTCAAGTTAACCAATCTTCGCTCATTAACAATATCTTCTTTTGGAGAAGGTGAAAAGTTGGAGCTGGACTATTCAATGAGTTTGCCATATCTAAGACGGCTTGAATTGATAGGGTGCATAGAGAAAGTACCGGAATGGATAAGGTGTTTGAATGGCCTTACAGCTCTAGGTCTGTATTGGAACAAACTGAGGGAGGATCCGTTGAACATCCTTCAAGATTTGCCTAATCTTTCATGTCTGGGATTTTTTGGTGCGTATGTCGAGGGATTGAGATTCAAAGCCCAGGGATTCAAGAAGCTCAAAGAATTGTACTTGGTAGATCTAAAATGCATGAAATGGGTGATGGTGGAGGAGGGGTCCATGCCCAGTCTTGAGGAGTGGACTATAAAGGAGTGCAAATTGTTGACGGAGCTGCCTCAAGGAATCGAGCATTTGCCCAATCTTCAACACCTTAGATTCGAAAGTATGTCGGATGAATTTGTGGAGAGAGTAGTTGAAGAGAAAAGAAATGGAGGAGTCCATTGGAGGTTGGCTCACGTTCCCAACGTTGGTTTCATTAAAGTGATGGATAATGGTGACTGGAGATATGATTTTGAGTTGTAGGGCCTCACCCTATATGCACTTCATTTCTGTGTCTTTATCCTCACCCAATCACTACAGGATATTGATAATATATTCAACCATGCTCTACTTTTTATAACAAGAAAATACAGTGTCCACATCAAAATCTGAAGTTACACATTCATCATAATCACACTTGTAACTTAATATACCTGTAGGTATATACATCCAACAGCAACCACTACTCTGCTTTGATTTTCCCAAGAATTCTGTTACATGAAAAATGAAACATTACAACAATTAATTGATAAAAACAAAGAAAATCCTTGAAATACAATAAGAAGAGTGATTTACCAAACTGCTCAATTCTCACCATCCATAATATTACAATTTACCAATCCGGCTCTTTCCTGGCATTGCTTTCACCCCGAGGGCCGTATACGAATTATGTCACAATACTATCATTTTCTTGTTCCCTCAAGAAAAAGAGGATGCAGAGACCACTCCCTATCATTTGTGAGCCCACAAAACCTTGAGGCATTTCTCTGCAAATGTAGAATTAGAATGTGGTCATCTATAAATGTTCATCATTCATTTACAGTGAAGAATTAACGATATCAACATTCTGGAATATCAATACAAGTATTTACTAAAAGCAAATTAAATCTTCAACTGTCATGTAGTAATTATTAGGCATTTCTACTTACTTCTGACTGTATATGGTGCCAATCACTGAGCCATAGAGGTTTCAGATTCATAAGGATCTTCAGCTTCAGAATCAGTAAAGGGTTGTAAATCAGAATCAAATTTCATCTCTTGACTGACCAATTCAGCAAGATCATGCCGATTTGCGCTCTTATAAGCATCTCTCACTGCCTCATACAGTGATTCACTCGCCTCGATTTCTCCATACTTCATCTGGCTATGTATACGTTTCACCCCTTCTACCATCCCAGCTTTTCCATAACAGTTCACAAGATTGATAAGTGTAACAACATCGGGCTTCACCCCTCATCTTGCATTCTCATGAACATCTTCAACGCCTCGTCAATCTTCCCATATGCCACATAAGCACGGATAGCAGCATTATAAGCAAATGAACTAAACCCTACTTCCTCCCTAGTAAAGGCTCCACAAGATTCAAGGGCATATGGATGCAAACCAACTACAGAGAAAACAGAGGTTATCACAGCTTGCTTGGCAAAGGGCTTCCCTTCATAGTAAGATGATTGAAGCTGCCTTACCGCATCACCTGGAAAGCCTCCCTTCTTTAAAACCGTAAACAGTACTTTGAACGTCCCATGATCAGGGACAAGCTTCTTATTCACTATCATTTCATGCAGCAATTTACCACACTCGACTAGCTGCCCATTTTGCAGCATAGCAAGCTATGACTTTGTCATATGCTACACTATCTCTCACTAGACCCACCCCCTTCATCTGTTGGGCAACTTCAATGGCAGAATCGAGCATTCCCATGTTCTTGTAAACAAGCATCATGGTTGCGAATGTAACCCCGTCGGCCAATTTTTCCTCTCTTAAATTATCAAATAACATTTGTGCTTCAGACAACATTCCCAATTCGGCATATATGTTAAGCATACAATTGGATGCCACAATATCAGGACCGTTGTCCAACTTCTTCATCCTCTCATACATTTGCTTTGCTCCTTCCACAGAACCAAATTTACCATAAGCCTTAATCATGGAAGTCAAAACTATTCGGTTTGCTGAAATCCCAGATTTTTCCATGGCGTTTAAATAGTGATTTGCTTCTTCAAACTTGTCATCCTCAGCGAAGGCATCAATCAACGACTCCATAAACAACGCCGTTTGGTCTTACACCAACCCGTAACATTTCTTGGAACATGTCCACTGCATCAGAGAGCCTCGTCTTTTTCGTAAAACCAGCAATAACAGCAGAGAAAGTAGAGCATGAAGGTTTAAAACCTGATTCCTGCATTTCGGCTAAAAGATCTCTTGCTTCATCTACTAAATCACCTCCGCATAACATTTGGATAAGTGAGTTGTATGTGCACTCATCTGGCCATGTCCCTTGATTTCTCATACCCCTGAAAAGCGAAACAGCTTTGTCATATAGTTGTGTCTTACCATAAGCTTTAATCATTACATTATACTCTTGAACATCCTTATTCTGTCCAATACAACCCCTGTTAGCATAAAACAAAGCCTCCGATTCAACTGATAGTCCTCTCTCTGCATAAACGTCCATTATAGCTGCATATGTCTTTGATGAAATCCCACCATTTAATTGGGACTTCTCGACCAGCAACTTTGCCTTCTCAGAAGATCCCACATTGAGATACATCGTAATAAGTAACGGGAGAGAGCTTTCATCAATACATTTCTCCAATTTCTCGATTTCTTGAATCACATCCTCCACCTCCTGAACCATATTTCTTTCACTAAGTATTTTGATAACAGCTCTATATGTTACCCTATCAGGAAACAGACCCGCCTCCCTAATCATTCTAAAAAGACCGAAGAACTGCATCTATGTTCCCTTCGTTGGCATATAGTGATAGAAAAATATTGTAAGTCTTTGTATCAGGAGAAACACCTCTTTCCTCCATTTCATTGAGCAAAGCTTCAGCTTCAGACAAATAACCTTGACTGCCACAAATAAATATCATGGTGTTGAATGTAAAGGTATCCAACGCAACACCACCCTTCAACATATCGGAAAAAACACCAGCAGCATCCATCAAACGACCCGCCTTTCCATACAAGTCTATCAGAGTATTATAAGTAGCAGTTAGACGTGGTTTTCTCACCAAACTCTCGACATCCACGAAATCTTTGGATGAATTCGACCTCCCCCAGTCCGGAAAAGCTCAGACAACAAAAACTGTTTCAAACTAATAGAATGCTGATCACCCATACTATCCAAATCAAGATCATCCAATTCAACTTTTCCAACACACCAATCCTTATAGAACCTATGAGCTCTATCATATTCCCCTGCATCCTTCAAAACCTTAATGACAGTAGACATCGTGACTTCGTCTGGGAAAATCCCTCTCAACTTCATATGTTTAATCCATAAAAGCGCCTCCTTCACAAGCCCCGCTTTTCCATACACATCTACAAGCATGCCATATGTATTATTAGTGGGCAAGATTCCTTTCTTCGCCATTTCAATCCAACATAGCCTCAACTCATCCCATTTTTGTGCTCTACCCAATGCTCGAAGCACAACATTATAGTGTATAACATTGGGAACATAATCTTTCTGCGCCTTAAACCACTCAAAAACCCTCACAACCTTATCCCATTTACTTTGTTCTTTAAGAATCACTGTTTGCTCCTTGGGATTAAGGTTCCCACAATACAAACCAAGAGTCTCCTCAACATCCTTTTCCACTTCTAAAGCCCGCAAAACCGAAGGCAATACGCCACCGTATTTCTTCCTTTTCACTTTATTCATATTCCTATTGGGTAGAGCTACATTCCTAGAACAACACTGAAGCTTAAACCCCAGAAAACCCCCATCTAAACTGTGACTTTTCTTGTGGGCATGTGAAAATCTTGTGCTTTTGAGAGAATTATCAAAATCAGGGGGTTTTGTGCGAGTTAAACCCCGAAAACAACTTAGAATTCAAAGGAGAACAAAGGGTTTGGTGCTTACAAGATGAAGAAGAGGAGATGCAAGCTTGTGCTGAGAATCTGAGGTCCGTCAAAGAACCGCCGTAGTTCTGCAGCATCATTTTTCAGTTTTTTATTTTTTTACGAACGATTAGCAGTTGCTGATAACAGTTCGAATTGCTCAGTTGAGATTTTACTGAAATTGAAAGATTTCAACGACAGTTAAATAGGAGCGCGGCGCGAGCCACAGCCTACAGGCCAGTTTGTAATTGTATGCATAGTGGCCAATTTTACCCTTTCAAAAGGAGAGTAACTGGTCTCTATATGTCAAAAAAAAAAGGAGAGTACCTGTAAATTTTTTTTTTTTTAATTGGTTGCAAATATTTGACAAGTGATTCTCACTTTTTATTTTGTATCAAGCACTTTTTAACAAGTCAAGCTTCCATATTTTGGATGTGGGTTGTGTATGCTGTGAATCAATTCCGCAACAAAAATTTGTTTATATTTTTTATATATTTTTAGGCAAACTCTTATTTGAATAAATTTCATACCATAAAATTTATTTTGCTTGTTTTGATTCAAAATTTATGGGTAAGAGTTAATGAATTAAATTTAGGGTCAAGTTTAATGGATAGAGAAAAGGGTCAAATACAAGTTTCATATGAAACTTGTTTATAGGAAGACCCACTCTATTTTTTAACAAGATTAATTACGTATTTTTAAAAAATATTAGTTTAATAGATATATGGTATAATAAAAAAATTATATATTAAAATTAATTTATAAAAAATTACTCTTGTTTAAAAATTCGTGTAATTCTTGATTTGTTTAAATATTTATGAAATTCAAAACCATAAATTTCACCTTATTCTTTTAATATATACTCCATCCCTCCCAAGAAGTTGTTCAACTTCTTGTGACAATTTTAAAACTAAGAAAAATTAATTTTGTTAACTTTTATGAGAATAAAGTGTAAGAGAGAGAAAATAAAGTGTAAAGATATTTTGGTTGATTTAATGAGATAAAGTAGGAGAGAAAATAAAATAAAGAGTAGAATAAGAATGACATTTTTGTGATTTAAATAATATTGTGAGGGTATTATTATTGTATGATGCTTTCTATTTTAGGAATGTGCATAACTTGTTGAGGCAGAACAATAAAGAAAAATGTGCGAGAAGCTCCTTAGTACGGATGGAGTAATAATATATCATGACATTGGTTTCTTTTCATCTTAAACTTTTTAGTAATAAGAAAATAAGAGATCAACAAAATTTTAAGCTATGTATTCGAATAACAATTAAGAGGTCATCGTCAATCTTGTGAAGTACGATTGTACGAAGGAAAAATTCTACTACATCTGAAATATCCAAAAGAAAAATAATATTTAACTTCATCAAAGAAATATAGCTGAAATTTACAATATATATATGACAAATATAAAATATTTATTCGATCTGAGACTTAAGAAATCATAACAAGGACTGACGAAAATGCTTCGTCTCCAATTCAAGAACTATCTGTTGATTATGTTCATGACTAGAGAAAATCAAAGAATCACCTTAGTAACATATGGAATCCAATGATGAGCTAAACTCTGATGTATTCAAAGGTATAAGTTGTAAGAAAAGAATAACCAAGACATCATTGCGATGTCACAATGCAGCCATCATAGTTGTTCTTGCTGCCTGCCTCTTCATTTCTGCAGCTTTTCCAGTGCCTCTGAAGTACATGTAAACTTGCTGCACAGCATTTGACATGGATAACTCAGTTTTGGGACAAAGGCGAAACGAGAAATATGAAACGGATAATATGAGCAATAAGTGAACCTGAATCACCCAAATGCTGATCAGTGACTCGATACAAAAAATTGCGAATCCCACAAAGTAAAATATCTGCAAAGAAGACCTCTGAGGCCTTAATAACTCGAGATAATTATAAAGCAAATTGTGCGTTGAATGCAAATGACTGTCTTACCCCAACCAGAGGATTTTCAGTTAAAAGATCAATCGCGGGCAAGATTCCCCTGCAAATGAAACACATAGACATACATCAGTCAACAATAAAAGAAAATGACAAGGATTTAACATTTTTTGTTATTTCACATTGGCATTTCTTAGTAAGTGCATATGTAAATCTCTGTTCTTCACTTTCAACTCAAAAGTAGAAAGATACATACGTCAAAGATTTCCCTTTAAAGATGATTGGAGGAGCAACAGTGGCTAAGACACAAAAGCCAATATGGAACTGCGCGAGCAGAATAACGGGAAAAAGTCATCAGAAACCTTAAAACATTTTAGGATAATTATAATTAAGTGACTATACACTTACAGCGTAAGCCAAGAAGAACCATCCAAATCTCAGAGCACTATCAGTCCTGGAAATGAAAACCATAATAATGAAAATCTAGAACTCTGGAGGAATGAACAACGAAGAATGAGTAATATGCAAAACATAACAAAAGACACTACCATATGTTTCCCTTATATTAGTTTGTTCAGCCAAGGAAACAGGATAGGAGAGAAAACAGGCAAAATATAATGACACTTGACCATAATAAAGTGATAGAAGTTGCAACGCCATTACCGATATGGTGGATCTCAATAATAGAATTATAAAAGTACGGGCCAGAAATCAAATCGCATAATACTCAATGTTGATGAAGAGAGCGGGTTAAGTACCTCGTTACGGTAAAGAGGACGATACCAAAACACATAGGCTCCTGGAACACCAGATATAAGGTAGATGATAGAAAGAAACCAAATCGTTGGACCTACATGGAAAAAAACTTAAACCCCTTAACATCTTTAAAGATTTTTACGCCTAAAGAAGGCAGTAAAATATAATTCATCACTACCTTCCCCTTGATCCAAGCTACAGTAACAGCCACTACGTTCCACAGAAGACATACAACAATACCTGCAACTCAGTTGCAATATATCAAGGCATGATTAAATCAACTTATCAGAAGTACAAGTCACCTACAAAGCAGTTCTAGATCCCTGTTGCGTCCAATGCCAAATTCCCAGTTTAATCTCCAGATTTTTTTATTGTTTCTCTATTTAATGCATGTGTTATATTTCTGCACATCTAATTGTTGAACCTCTGTGTCTTGTTCACTCCTTTAATGCAAACTCCTCCTTTAAAATCATTTATAACTGCATATAATATAAAGTTTCTACTCCTGGTCCTTCAGTCCAGTCCCAGAATAAGCTACTTTACTGGGGTTTTCTCTTGAGGTCGATAGTTTGTCTTTTAATTCTATTATCAAGAACAAAGTGCAGGTCATCTTTGAAAATTGGGATTGGTGCATTGTATATAAAATGTATGACAGATCAAACAGGCAAATTGTATCATAGTAATTAGCAACCTCAATGAGCTAAGGGCTTTATGAGACCTCACTCCAACTAATAACATAACATGAAGGTTGAATTTGCCATACCCAAATATGTTGTGAATGCAACATATTGCAACGCCTGCAGATGGACTGGGATTTCATTTGCAATATCATGATGAATAAGAGGGAAAAATGGCGGCCAGTTTTTCTCCTCAATGACTATTCCGGCTGAAAAATATACAACAATATGTTAATCTTTGCATAATTGGATGATAAGGTAGGTTTCACAAAATCTACAAGTAGATGTCGGGAATTACATTTCGCAATCGCATCTTCCCTCCTTTTCAGTTCCTACACAGCACCACCCATACTCAATTGGTTAAAAATCGGAGCAAATGTCAGAAATAACAAGAATCAAGACTTTATTCTTTAGCATTCAGCAAGAAACGTGAATTTAAGCCGACAACCACCAAAAACCAGAGAATACAAACATAGAGAACAAAATTAGGAAGGACCTGAGACTGATATCTATATATGTGTGCAGTATAAAATAGAACCAGGATAAGAAGGGACTATGTCAGTTGAGTTATCTAATGCACCCAGAAGAAAACAACAGCAACACAAGTTAATTCTTTGCCCATAAGAAATTGACAAAACATCACCAAGAGTTACATGAAGCAGCAACAATTTTTAAACTAAAAATCATGGGCGTATATTTTACTTGAACCAAAATGAGAGGCGACAAGCACTAGAGATCACCTGTTCCCTCTTTTTCAGTTCAGCCTCTTTAGCTTGAAGTTCCTTCTCTCTCTTCTTCAAATCCTATACAAGATTTACAAAAGAATAATTTAAAAAATAATTATTTCATCCTCTGAATTCTGAAACTTTAGATTAGTAACAAATATTCAGGTTCAGTATACATTGGCACTATCAAGAGGAATATCAACTGTGGCCCCACGTTCATAGTCAACAGGTTCAGGAGGAAGTGGTGAAAGCCTTGAATTTGCAGCAGGGACACTTCCCGTATTCTGAAAATCTCAGCAAGAAATTTTTTTAGATTAGAACTAGAAAGAAAATTATAATGACAGTGTTCTATAGTATTGCTCAGTGTCACATGAGTGTGTGTGAATGAGAGAGAAGGAGAGAGAGATTCCAGATTGGACAGCATAGTTAATGTAAAAAATTTCTGGAGATACTAGAGAATCTAAATGCATTTATCCGAGAACCAAAAAAAAAAAAAAAAAAAACAGATGCGAGATGGTAATGCTAGATACTTTCAGGCCCGCAACTTCGCAATATAAATAAGGAAGAACAACCATGAAAATTAATACACTTTTACAAACTGAAAGAGAAACTGGATTTTGATCTTTATCATAGATGAAAACAGAGCGTTTACGAAATGTGGTTGGCCATCCGAATATCCGATACAGAATGATAATAAGTAAGCAGTGATCAAAAGATAAGATAGAGCAAGAAACACCCAAAAAATAGTGTCAGATTTCAGAAAGTCCAAATAACATATAGATGGTAACTACTCATTCAGAATTCTAAATAACTTATAGAAGTCAAGTTCTAGAAGAGAATAAGCTTACATTCATGAAAAATGCACCCCCACCGTAATTTGATTGACCCCTCCCATAACCGTGGTCCTATAACCAGTGGCTCACGCTCATAAGAAAAAACAGGAAGTTCTAGTTATATTGAACAGAGAAAGAGTAAAGAGGACATTTCTGGAGAAAGGTGTAGTTCATTCCACTTACACACATTCTAACAAAGATTATCCAAATCAACATTCACCCTACCCAAGTCAATTTATGTTGCTTACAGAGAGAGTATCTACATCTCTCCATACAAAATCCAACAAATTTTATGCACTAATATTGTCCAGAAGTGTATATAAATGTTCAAAGGTCCATATTTTAAAAAATCACTTCTGTGAAAAAATAGATGCAAATTTAAAAATTTAACGAACACATCAAACCTTTAAAATTACAGAAAAATGACAACTCCATAAATCTTGTAATTTCCACATAAATACACAGATAGAAATGAAAAAAAAACACTTTTCACCTCAATGTTTTCAAACCAGTCAAAGAACAAAAAAGAAAAGCAATAATGTAAACCAATTGAAACAAAACAAATACACCGAAATTCTACTGTGGATCGAAATCCAATGTCTTCTTTTGCATTGTTTACCACTTTACCTAACAAAAGAACTACAAAGTAGACACCTAATATACGATCATTTCTTCTTTACTACGATCACATTTCGCCTATGATGCACAAGAGCATCACGGTATTGCAACAGAAAAATAGATCTCACGTCAGAAGGATTAAACCATCAACAACATGCTCCAATCACATATCACAAATTCTAAATAACGGATACAAATCATATATAAATTCAAGACAAATCCACCACATTGGTAGGGGTCAAAAAGGAAAAGGAATTACCGCAAAAGGATTCACTTCTTCATCATCAAACGGGTTGGAATCGCGCCGACCAGCCATAACAACAGCCTATCCTCAACAAAAGATCAGGATTTTGCAAATGCACACAGATCTAGAGAACGTATGCCGTAGGCGGAAATGGTGGTAAATCAGGAAATTGTATACTTTTCCAAAAGTCGAATTGGATTATGCCGGGAAATTTATATTTTTCGGCAAGGATTTGTTTATTATTATTATTATTATTATTATTATTATTATTATTATTATTATTATTATTATTATTATTATATCGATTTTTCTTCCATTATTTTTTTTTCAGTTTTTAAAACGACGCCGTCGCGAGTACATTCTGTTTCTGGTTGGGCTGCATCCCTATATTACTAATAGGATAGGATGCGTTTTGCTTTATGTGTCAACTTTTATTATTAAGTCGATTTATGTGGCTTTATTTTTGTATATATGTGATGATTATATATTAAATTTGTAAAAACATTAATAAGAATTGAACCCTAAACTTCTTTTGTTGGTTTTAAAATGTCTACCACTACACCAGATTTATAAATGTTTATAAATTTTGAAAAACTAATTTATTTAACTTTAGCCTATAAAAGTGTATTAAATTTTTTTGTGACCGTATCAAATTATATTTTATCTTATTATATTTTAGAAACTCTAATATTTATGAAATCTTAATTTGTGAATATTTCAAACAAGTGAATCTTCATATATATTAATAGGGTATTTATAATATTTATGTGTCATTTTTTTGTGAGTTCTGATTATATGTCATTAATTGAGAAAATAAAATTATGTATGTGTTTAGATGATAAATATATAAAAAGTTTGATATATATTAATAATTATGATGAGTTATGTGTAATTAATCTCATATACAATATTAATATTAAAATTAGTAAAAAGAGAATAATCCACTCAATCAATTTAATTTATTTCATATATATGATATTTATTTGTAGATATACGATATACATTATTTTAATATTTATACATCGCTTATATATGATTTCTTTTATTAGTATTTTTTTATTAATTATAATATAAACTTGAAACAAATTGTATGATAGATTTTCACATATATATAATAATTCTAATATATATCTAGCGTGCATTATGATATAATTATAATAAATTAATTTAAAATTAAAATATAAATAAATATGTTATTTATGATTCTAATTACCGTTATTTAAATTAAATATTATAATCACACAAAATTATATAAATATAATATTTTATTGTAAAATTGAATTTAATAAATATTCCACGTAATACGCGGGGATTCATCTAGTTAGCGTATATAGAGCAGTATACATATAGCAAATATTTGTGTGCAAATATAGCAAAAGAAGAGCAGTATACATATAGCAAATAAATGAGGCAAATATTTGTGTGCACATTGTGCACAATAAAAATAATGTTCACAATGTTTTTATCCTACTCAATTCAATATGACCCGAACCATAGCACCAAAAAAAAAAAAAAAAAAACTAATAATACACTGTAACTAAACTAATACTATACAATTTCTCGAAATAATACTACATTGTAACCAAACTAATACTATACAATACTTGAACTTTGTGCCCACAATCTTTTATTGTGCACAATATGCACACAAATACTATTCAATAAATAAATTTAATCTTGTTAAATACATTATTTAAATATTTAAAATCTTTAATTTAAGTTTATTTTTGTTGTTAAGTGGATAACCTGCATACTTATTACGACTATTCCTTTCTAAGAATTGGTACACTTTTTTGTCGATCTTTTAGTTTTCAAGGTTATCAAAAATAAAAAATTATTCACTTAAAAATTAAATTAACTGATTTATTTATTGGCACGGCTCAAACTCTGAAAAAAAAACATATAGTAAAAATGCTACTAATATGAACCAAAACAATCATCTCTGCCTAAAGCAATGCAACTAGGCTCAAGCCACAAGGGTTCAAAAACAAAGAATTATGGATGAAAAAACACACCACCTTGTACAAATTTCAAAGTCTAAGAATTAACAATAACGATCCAATAATCGGGTTAGCATTCCTCGGCCAATTTCAGCAAAGATTTCACAATGCAAGGACCAGGACGGTGCCGGGTCTCAAAAATGGAGCTTTTCGCAACATAAATATCTTCTGGAGAGCATCAGTTGCAGTTAAGCAGATCTTGTTCTTACATTCAAGTCGTATTTCATGATTGATAGCCCGATTCTTGCTCCAAGTGACTTGATTTAAGGGCTTGTGAAGGGTTTGTTCTATGTTAGTCTTCTTCTGATCTATGTGGAGATTCCCTCCGTAACAGTTGCATGAGGTCCTGCACGACTTCAGACATTGGTGGCCTGAATTCAGGATCCGCCTGCATATAAAGAACGACCCATTTACATGAAGAAAACGAGTAGGTCTCCCATGAACCATATTCACGTAAACTCCTTTTAAAGTAATACCTTTGAACATATGACGTATACTATCATGTTTTAGCCATATGAAGTACCGATATTTAAAAAAAAAAATTGTTTTACGCGTTATTTTTCTCAAAATCAATAGACAATGATACTTCGTAGGCTATATGAATCATACCTTGTCATGATTAAAGGATTTTGCTCCAGTTAAGGAGGGAAAATCTTCATATTATAATACTCTGTAGTGTTAATCCTAATCCGGTATGTTTGCACTTTTTTTTTTTAAAACACTCCACTTTCCCGAATTGAATTTCATCCTATTAACTTTCAAATTTCAATTTTTTAGTCTTCGACTAGCTCCAACTTGTAAGCAACCAATTTTGAGCTTACGTGGCATTTTTTTCAAATTTTTATATATTTTTAATTTTGTCATGTTAACTTTCAAAACTGGTTATTTAACCCGTTGTAGCCTATCAAAGGATTAAAAACTTGAATTTTGAAAGTTAACAGGACGAAATTCAATTCGGGAAAGTAGGGTATCCTGAAAGGCTAAGACCAAATATGAGCAAATTTATAGGACAGAAAAAAACATTTCCCCTTACAAATAAAATGGGGAAATCTTATAAATTAAAGATCTAATGGATAGACAAAACAAGTGGATTTTTAAGAAAATGGGAAAAGGATGTCAACTCACCAAAACACAACGGGAAATAATGTCAGCAAAGTGCGATAATGATTTGACGGGATATTTTCCAGCGAGAGCAGGATCGACCATATTCGACAAGGCATCAATGTCATGAAGCTGAGGGATTGCCCATCTCACCAAAGATTGCTCTCCTCGAGTTCGTGACCTAAAACATATGAAGGATAAGAAGCAGCTGCAAGACTTATAGCACCACAAAATCAAGTGTTATCATGATCCTATTACCTATCATACGACATTCTTCCAGTCAAAAGTTCCAGCATCACCACTCCGAAACTGTAAACATCACTCCTGGTCGTATATATTCCTGATTCGAATTCAGGGCGCCATAGCCATAGGTCGTGAGAAGCTGTCCTGATAACTGAATAATAAAGAGAAGAATCAACCTCAATTTCTCTATGAAATTTGGTTCCAAAACTACTTTTGCTTAACAAAAAGTAGGGACCAATTGAGACAGGAAATACAAATTGAAAGTTGATGTTTGGTCAAAAGAAGGTAGGGATGTATTTATCAACAAAAGCAACTTGATCAACTTCAGCCATCCAGTGACATTAAAGCATTCCAACAGAATAAATTTAATGTTATGGGAACTATATGACCTTTAACCTCTATGTTTCCACAGATATTGGTAATCTGCCTATTATTGTATTTAAAACATCTTCACTAAAGTCACTTGCTTCAAGTATATTTACTTGATTTTTATCAAATTTCAAATAAATGATTCAATAAAGCTTTCTCTGGCATTAAAAACATAATTACCTGACTTACAGCTCCCGACAGAATCAATGGAGCCAAACCACAATCAGAGACGAGGACAGAGAGTTCATCATCCAGGAGAACATTAGCAGACTTGAAATTCCTGTGAATTATGGGTGGTTCGCAGACCTCATGCAGATACCTTACAAGGACAATTTTCATACAGTCAGATTTCTCTTTAAGCATCGTAAAAAAATATATTTTTTTCCAACTCAATACAATCAACATTTAATTTCGAAACAGAAATCAAGAATGCAATGGAATTTGCAGTTATATTTCTTACTCCAATGCTCTAGCAGCTCCAAGTGCCATCCTGATGCGAGTGTTCCACGAAAGATCTTTTTAAATTCATCTTCAGAGTGCAGGGCATCCTGCAGTGTTCCACTAGTACAATACTCGTAAATGAGAAGCTTCTGTCCATGCTCTGAGCAATAACCCATGAGCTCAACCACATTTGCATGTCTAATTTTATCTAGACTATTAACCAGCTCAATAAACTGGTCATCCTTCAGTTGGTTTGCCACTCTGTTGTCCAGTTTTTTTACAGCAAGCAACTACAGAAACACAAAAGACAGTTTGAAGTCAGAAAGAGTAATCTTTATTCAGAGCATTCATGTATATTATCAGAACTTATAGATCGATCCGAACCGTACCCGTCCATTAGGTAGCTCAGCCCTGTACACATTTCCTAGTGTTCCACTCCCGACAAGATTTTCTTGTGAAAAACTATTGGTATACTGCTGAAGAGATGCTATTGAATATGCCTTCACAGAAGTTTTAGGGATATGTCCAGTCGAAGGTCTCATTACAGTTGCTTCAGGTGCTAAAATTGGATTTACCACGACCTTCTCCGATGGAAAAGGCGGCGGTGGTGGAGGAGGAGGCGGTGGAGGTGGCGGTGGTGGTGGTGGTGGTGGTGGCGGCGGCGGGCGCATAATATCAATATCGAATCTGCTTAAGTCGATATCATAAGGATTCCTTCTAGGCACTCCATCACTCATCTGTTGCTTAATTACCTCCTCTTTGTTGCGTTGTTTAGGAATCGCACCAACAGGTCTCTGCCAAGTTTCTTCCTTTGGCCTCACAACAGCCACTGGGGCAGCTGTTTAAAGAACGAATTCATCACTAAAAAAAGGGGGAGGGGGTCCTGGAAGAATGGAGTGATTTTAAAAATCTGAAAAATATTTGAACTACCTTTCTCTTCATCATGGCTGGGTAGAACTAACGGACCACCTTCTCTAGGATTTTCTCTGGTTCCTGTGTATGGAGCTATTTCATGCCTCTTTCGGTTTCTGTAAGTTTCTCTTCTTTCCCTGATGCATCTTGGCATAAAAGCAGGATTGCTAGTAGCAATATCACGAATGACAATATTGATGCAATCGTTATCCATACAATTCTTTTTGTACGAGAAGACTTATTTGAACCTTTAGAGTTCGATTCTTCTGAAGTAGATGGTCCATTAGCCTGTTTTGGTCTTCGTCCAGATGTGGGTGGTGGTTTTTGCTCGGGATTTGGACCGGGAAAAATGGCGTCGCTTGTGATGGAGTTCCTGGTGGTGATGGGGATGCTGAGGGAGGTAATGGGGCAGTACTAGTGTTGAATGGATTCCCATCACTCCTGCATTTCAGAACGAAAAACTAGGAAGCATAAAAAGAAAGTAACTAAAAATACTAAGTGTGTGTTTGCAAACCCAATTCTCTAAAAGTCATTCTCATTCGGAGAAGAGAAAAATAATAACTAAGCCCTCATATAATTTACCACCATTAAAAAAATGTTTTATTTTTTCAAACACACAACTTCAATTTGATATAAAAATCACTCTCTTTTCAAACACTCCTCACTTTTAATTTTACTACAAAATCAATTAATATCACTTTTTAAAAGTGAATAGAATTTCAAAACACACCCTAAGTAAACCAATAGAAATTTTACATTAGATATAGTGTGGTTTGCTTTCGAGTTTGGAGAAGGTAACAAGAAAAGTTTCTTAAGTTACAGCATCTATAGTTTTGTTGTCGGAGATATAAGAAAACTATAACAAACGAATCATATACCTTACAAAAAATCAAAGAAACTACGCAAAAATGCAACATGCACGAATCAGCAATATAAGTTCACAAGTTCTTAGATATACATACTCAGCCTGAGATAAGGACTATAACAAAAACTTGAGCACTTTGGACCTACTTGAAAGTGGGTAAATTCAACAGCTTTGGAGGTATTGGTCCAGAAAATTGATTGTACTGTACATTTCTGAGAGAGAGAGAGAGATTAGCGGGTGAAATCAATGAAATTTGAATTCATATCAAATAATATGGTGGGGAAGAGTACAAATCTCTTAGAGGAAGGTCTTGCAAAACATCAAGAGTTCCAGAGAGCGAATTATTCTGCAAATGACTGTCAATGACAATGTTAGTTGCATATATACTGATAACAGATTATGTTTCAAAGAATATACTGACTACAGATATAAGTAGACAAAGTAGGTAATTTTACTTACAGGGTAGTAATAGATGACAGATTTCCCATTGAAGGTGGCAACTGTCCACTCAAATTGTTACTAGACATATCTCTGCACAACAATTGAATGTTTCAACAAGTTATTGACAGCAAAGATTATATAATTCTAGCAGTAAAATATGATTCAGCCTTGGATTCTTACAAATTAACCAAAACTGGAAGGCTACCAAAAGCATCAGGAATTTCTCCAGTTAATCCATTGTTGTTAAGGGACCTGTAATAAACAGTTAAATAAAATTGAAGAGGCTTGGCCTAATCAGAAGACAAGGTGGAGGATCAAAATACGTACATAGCTGATAACTGAGTCAGGGATGACAGAGAACTAGGTATACTTCCGATCAGCTTATTATCTGAAAGGAAACTGCCAAAGGTAAAGAAAGACTATCATGTTTCTGTTTAGTAGGTAAATTAGGTACAAGAATATCGTTTTTATTTAATTCATATTTAGGAAGTGTTGGTCATACATGTTGACCAGTGTAGGTGGTAACTCAGATGGAATGCTGCCTCCAATCATGTTATTGCTCAGTGTTCTGCATAAGATAAAAGTCATGATTATTCTAATGCAAATAATTATGCAATCTAAATAATGAACAAAGTGAAATTGACCATGAAACTAATTCTCACATTGATTTGAGAGCAGAAAATCCACCAAGGCTATCACCCAATTCTCCGGCCAAATTTGCCCCAATCAGTGTTCTACAAGTAAGATGATGTAAGGACTAAATCGTAATTGAGCATCCAAGATAGTTCGGTTTTGAGATAATGTCCTCACATTGAACTTATGGATGATGTGTCATCACAGACGATACCTTGCCAAGGTATCGCACTGCCACAAGGGTCTCCACCACTGGCAACCCACCCTGGAATAGAGGGTGATCCCAATGCAACATACAAGCCATTGATAGCAGCAACTGGTGCAGTAAACCCGACACAGATAAGTAGTGAAGAACGAACAATCATTAGATATAGCTATAGAAAATCACACATTTAACATCTAGGGATCATTCTAAGAAGTAAAATAAGTTTCCCATCAAATATAGAATAGAACAAGCTACGACGATAACTTATTCATCAAAACCTCATGAATAACATCAGGACACGCTCTTCTCAGCTACATAGCTCGTTAACAAAAATTCAAGAAATTGCTTAAATTTACTAAACACATTTTGCACAAAAATTACAGCATTTCTGGTCTGCTAATTATGAGTAAGTAGCTACATAAACATACATTCAGACAAAAACTGGCTTATAAAATCATTGAAAAAACATAAACATGACTAACTTCTTTTAAGACTCACCATCACTAGGATTGGTGTATCCCTGTGAAATTCCGATTACGAAAATCAAAGCAAATCCGAGCAGGATCTCCAAATTAAAGCAATTCACAGCAGATCTGTGTCCACCCATTGGTCCAAAACACCACCCTTTTCTTCAATCTACTCTTTCTCAGAATAAACACTCTGCATAGCCAATACATAAAACACCCCCAATCTGCAAAAGCGGAAGCAGCAGAAAAAAAAATAACAATCAAATGATCTCTAACTCAGTAGAAAAATGTAGCTTCTCAAAATTAAACAGTAAATTCCCAAGAAAAGAATACAAAATTCTTGAAAAACAATAAATAAAAAGAAAACAGAACCACCACAGTTTTCAAGTAGTTAAAGAAGAAGGAAAAATAATGAGATACCAAACGTCTACATGAATCATAGGAAAATGATGGCATCCCAAGAATGGAAACAGCATTCATGACCAATTGCCTCCCAAGAAAAGGAATCATTAAAATGGTGGTCACGCAAAATTGACAAGTTAATCCATCTAAGAAATGTCTTAAATTTAACTGCATGTAGCCATTAATGAAGATTGATTTACCAGTAATTCAAGAAATTCTATGAGCTCGTCACGCCCACAAGAAAAAAGAAGCAATTCCTGAGAGCAAATCAAGAGAGAGAATAAGGGAAAGGCAAGGCCCCTTTTGCATTAGCTGGAAATGAGGAAAAAAGCTAAAAATGTAGTATAAAGTTGAAGAAAGAGAAACGTATGAAAACTCTCTACACTTTCTCCCCCTCTCTCTTTCTCTCTCTAAAAAAAGTACCTGCAAACCAAATGTGAGTGAGTGAGAGTGAGTGGAAGTCGTGTGTAGCTATCTCCTTTCGAACTGCGGTAATATTTTCTTGATCACGCGCCTTTGCCGGAGAGTGCAGTATTTTCTCACTAGTGACAGATAAAAAGCCTCTGTCGTTAGTTTTGAACGGCTAGTTATAGAGCGACTGAACCTCCGGCGACTGGGTGGCGCGTGGCAGTTTTGTATTATAATTTTGGAATTTTATTACAATAATTAATTAAAAATAGCCGCCACTGTTGTAAATTAGGGGCTTGGGGGTAAAATCGGGATTTCGCAATGGAGAAGGGGCATGATGCCTAAAGCCTACGCGAAGACCCATATGCTGTGATTTTCTGTGTTTGCAGCTTTTCTTTTATTTAATTCTTTTGTAAAATACATAGAAGTTTCAGATCCTAACTTTTATGCAATTTTTTATTACATCCAAATGTTTTATTTTATTAAATTTAATTTTCCTTGAGTTTATATATCATGCAATATGGCATTATTGTCCTTCATAAAGTACTCAGATATTAATCTGGAAAATAACACGTGATAGAAATAAAAATAAAAATGTAATAATATTGTAAATATAATATTGATTTTATCTTTATGAGATATATAAAAACAATAGAAAGGAAGTTTATCTTTTATTGCAAAAGGGAGTATGTTTTATTAGTGTGTGTATTGCATCGATTGGAGATTGAGACATCATTAATGTAATCGTTTCCGAAACTAAAATACTATAATGAAGACGTTGATGATAAATCGGAAATTTTTATTTTTAAGAAAAATGATTGATAATTCCATACTTCGACATCAAATTTGTCACAAAGTGGTACATATTTTTTTTTTTTTATCGGAAAAGGAATTATATTAATCTACGGAAGAAAAAGAGATTACAAAGCATTTGGTACAAGGAGTACCATTCGATTATGAGAAACAAGTACAAAGCACAAACAAAAGGCTAAAAAATTTTTAAGCAAGACCTAGGATCATTATCCACAAAATCAAATGACGATTAAAAAAGTTTCTCCTTTGTTAAAACCAAATTCTCCAAAGCCTACTATGATTGCCCTAACAAAACTATGTTCAAATTTTATTCAGTAAAGTAACCTTTTATATAGTAAAACGGCCAATGTTATACGTTGTTAAATTGGATTTTGCATTGCCCTTTTAAAAAAAAAAAAAAAAGGATTTGTATTCTTGATGTGGACTTTTTAAATTAAAATTGACATGAATGCGAATAGTGTTTTAGTAATATTACACCACTTAGTCGGGAACTTTCTAACAACAACTCTAGCACCGTTTTTAAAATCGAAAAGAAAATAATGATAGTCTAGAGCATTATAGATAATCAAAAGTGCTTCACGTCAAAAAGAGAGAAAGTATCGTATTATTATATTCTAACTAAACAGCTTAATATTATAAAATTAATACTTTTAAAAATATATAAATATTGTTTAAAAATACACAAAAAAATTTAAATAAATTTTGATAAATTTACATAATATTAGTTTTTTTCGGTCTAATATTGTTGAAAAATCTCATTCTATTTAAAACTATTACTTGAGTTTAATTAGGAAGACAAACTCATGAAACTATAGTCAAGTGATAATTATTGGGGAAAATAAAAGAAATAAGTTAGTGAAATTTCAATAATTGAGATTCCATAAAGATAAATAAAAAATTTAATATGTTTACAAAGTAAATAATAAGAATAAAATACTGATAAAAGCAAGACCGCTACCAGTGTGGATAGAAAAGGAGCATTGTTGCTATTGATTCCTACTTTCAGTAATGAAAAAGAGTGTCTTTCAAAAGATTGTTAAAATTTGACTTTTATCCAAAAGACTTGTTGAGAAATTTAAAATTAACATGGGATTTTGATGTCTCTGTCTTAACTACCAAATACATTTATTTGATTGGTGATGAACAATTTTCCACTATATTGAAGTTGGTAAAGTAAATGATAGTTTAAATTTATGGTTTTAATTTCATTGCTTATATATATATAGGGTTAGGGACAGGAAAGTGCGGATCGAAATAGGATTCATGTTAGAAAGTCTGATTCTGATATATTGGGGTTACGTTCAAGTTTGACCTTTATCTTTGATAGATTTTTATAGATTCAAATATGATTTTTTTAAAAAATGGGTGGACCTGAAAGTTTGTTCGATTTTTTTTTTTTTTACATTGGATATATATATATATATATATGTGTGTGTGTGTGTAAACTCAAACGAGCTGTCATGTTGGTCTTAAAGGTTTTTGTAAAAGTTTAAGTTAGGTCTGTCTATATAAATAAATAGGCTTTGGAAAAAATTTAGGTCTCGATTCATTTATTAAAAAAGTTGAGCTGAAATTAGTAGGCCCCTTTTGGGTAGTCTAACCTATACATAGGTATTTTTTTAACTTTAATAAGAGAATTGTTTAATAGTATTAAATTGAATTGATGTGAGAAAAATAATGACATGTGTTGTAATGCGGTGTTTGAGTGATATAAATAAAAAAAAACTAAGTTGTTTTATTATTATTTTAAGGAAGTTATGCTTCTAGCTAGTATGAGACAAATATTTTTTTACAAATGATGCATTTAATACGGGACAAAGAGAGTATTATATTTATTCGGTGAAAACAAATTAGATTATTTAATAAAAATAACTAATATTATTTAAAAATTATATCCATAACGAATGTTAAATTACGAGTATAGATTGTTCAACTAATGGCCGTAGAGTTTTTATTAATGTAAAGTTGCAAGTGTTGAAAATTCACTGTCACAAAAATAAGATATCATATGTATATATATTAAAGTAAAAATTCGTATAAAATCATCTCATACATGAGACGAGTTTCACTCCTCAATGAAGAATCAAACATATATGTAGAAGTATCAAATGTAGGAATATAAAAAATGCGAACAGGGGTACTAAATATATTATAAGTAGAAGTATCAAATATGTGAGCGGGGATATCAAATATGTAAAAATGATTCATATACTAAATGATGAATTATTACTTGAGAGTTGAGACAAATCATTTGTATACAAATTAATAAGAACATTTTATGACACGAGTTAATTAATTAAATTAAATTTACTAATCTTGATCGTCTCGCGTAAAAAGTCTTCTAAAATCAATTTAACGTGGAACCAATCAACCAATAACTGCCGAATCCAATTTTCGCAAATAAAAATAATAATAATAATAATAATAAATATAATAAAAATTGGACTCTTGCCGTGTATTTAGTATTTACTACCAGGATGCGACTTAAATTTTTTTTTTTATCAGAAAAGAAGATTTTATTAACTTAATTAAACGGTGGTTTCCAATCTTAGAAATCTAAATAGTATAAGTGGCTGTGGGCCAAATTTTTCTTTTTAAGTCAAGTAGTATTAGACTTTAAAATTTATTCTATCTGTCGGATAGGAAATTATCTCACTTATATTGACTCTATCTAATTGGTCTACCTTCTAATTCGTTGTTAATTTATATTAGAAATCACTTTCATTTAAATTATTTACATTCATCTGAGTTATATTTCTTTTTAAATTATAATTGGGATGAACTTCATGAATTGATGAATCATAAAATATTAGTAGTAAATTAAATTCGTTTTAGTAATAAAATTGTTACATACAAATTTTTTTATAAAATATTATATGAACTATAATACCAAAGTGCAACAAATAATCCGAATATATTCCTAAGGCAAAGGACGAAGATCTTTTGGTCCAAAAGTATCTGCAATTCTGCATACTCTTTTTGGGAAACATTCTCATCTTTTATATATTTTGTATTTATTTAATTCGGTGAAACAACTTATTTAATTTCTTGATAATAACTTTTATCTGGAAAAGAAAACACTATGTAAAATACTTTTAAATCATTCATAATTAAATTAAATTAAATACTAGAAGATTTCATTAATCAAATGAAGAAGAATACAACAAACAATGCGTTGACAATATTAACGATAATATTTAAAACGCACGTACACAACCCAACCCAATAACAAAGTAAATGTTTTTAAAAGTTTTGTTCAATTTGCTCTAATAAACATTTCAAATTTTCCTATGATTGAATCTGAGCACATCATGGCATGTATGCACGTAATGCACTATTTTTAATTATTTGCATTAAATAATATTAATTATTTTCACTTAATAATATTTATTGATTAGTATTAATTATTTTTACTGAATAATATAAATTATTTTTATTAAATAATATAGAGAGGAACTTTTTTTTCTTTTTTAAATAATATAGAGAGAAACTTACTCTATTTGATAGAATATTTTTGCAGTAAAAAGGTAAAATAAAATTTATCTAAATCCAAAAAGACAAATGGAATTGATTCTTGTAGGGACATTGCATGTGCGGGTGCATTTTTGTGTGCAACTATATTTACCTTAATTTTCTATTGTCTTTTATTTGCTGTAATAAAATCTAATACTCGGTTTTCTTTTTCCATCGAGCAAATATAGTAAAATAAACTTTTACTTCAGTAATTTATTCTATTTAGTAGTATGTATATATATATACACATATAGAGTATAGTATTAATGTTACATGTGAATCACCAATTAATTGAATATAATTTATGTCGTTGACAAAATTGCGAGGAATTATGAGATAATGAAATCCTGTCAAAAAAATTATGAGATAATGAAATAATCAAGACAATTACACACCCGACAAAATTAATTCCGCGTTTACACTTTGCATAGACTTTTAGTCTAGTTAAGATTAAACTTTAACACATGAACCAATGTCAAAATTATATGGGTAATTAAAAAAAAAAAAAAACTCAAAATTTTACAAATTATTTAAAGAAATTCAAATTTACAAAACAATTCATAGATACAAATAAGAAAAAAAAAAACATAAGTGAAATGATATTATATTTCTCCAATAGTCAAAATCTTTTTACTATTCAGAGTATTTTTTCATCAGATCATATCACTTCATATTTCACATTTTTTCCATAATTTAAATAACTGTTATCTATAAAAAGAAAACCAAAAATTCATAATTATTATGGAAACATGGGTTAAAAATCTAAAAATAAAACACACGATAAAATATATATAAAAAATGATACAGAAAAATTGAAGTGGTTTGATAACCATTCAAATCATGTAATGTTATATACTCCCTCCGTCCCACACCCATTTGTATATTTTTCTTTGTTGTTAATCCCACATCCATTTGCACATTTTAAATAAGAAAATATCACATAATATTAATAATTTCATAATATTATTTTAATTTAAAAAATGTTACTCATCTTTTATCTTACTTTATTCTTTTCTACACTTTATTTTATTCCACTATCCAAAATATTTTTACATTTTATTCTCTCTTCTACACTTGTCACTCCAAAAAAATAATTTTTTTAATTTTTATGCTAAAAATTATACAAATATTTTGGGAAGGAGGTAGTAATATATATATAGACGTATGCTCAATATGTCCCATTGGACCCAAGAAATCCTAGGCTAAAATGATGTCAACATTGTCTTTATCCACCATGTTCATGCAATTTCAATGTAAAGGAGGCCCCCTTTCTAAACAAATTCTACATGGACAAGACATATCCGACGAATTAAATCAAAAACTTATATATAATATATTTTAGATAGCCGTCGGTCAAATAAATGCTATACTTATCGGTTGACAATGCCCTGCCCTGCCCTGCCCACCACTACAAAAAGAAAAATACAGGAGAATGCGATAGACATATTATACGACCACGTGACATGACATAACATACCATTTTTAATTTAATTAAATTTATATTTATTTTCATGTTCATAGTTAAGTAAACTTAATAATACCTGACACGTGTAACAAATTTAATTATTGGTCGGGTTACCAAATTATAGCATTCCAAGGGCTATCATAATTATTATAATGGACTAGTTATAAAATTGTAGAAAGGCATTCCTGTCAATTTAGAAGAAATATAAGACAAATTAAGCTTATATAATAACTTGCGTCATAGTCGTGGAATAGTTTTCAACAACCTAAATCTTTACTATTTTCTAAATTTTGTCCATCCTTATCTTAACTTTGTGAACCAATCAAAATCACAAATCGGCCTAATACTTCATGTGTGTGACAGAATTAGGAGATATAGTGGAGCCCATATTCGCAGCAGTAGTAATATTAATTTTCTTAAGAGCTTTCTCTTCTATCACAAAATATAATATTAAATTAAAATTTAAAATATCAAATCTAAAAATATACATTTATAATTATTAAGCATTTAATAAAAAATATTAATATCATAAACTACGTTCACATAAACCTTAGTCATTTTAAGATAAATTTTAATTTTGTGTAGTGGCCCTATCAAAGAGGCATTTTGAATGCATAGGGGTACATTTTGAATGGTAAATATAAGTAGTATTATTGAATTAATTTAATCAAATCAAGTATCGATATTTTTTTATTAATTATGTGATTAATGATTATTGTTTTAGTTATATATGTGTATACAATTTTATATTATATCGGTGTTAATAAAATTATGGTGGCAGGTACAGTGATTGGGATGACTACTCCACGCAAGCAAATTTAAGTTGCTTCTGATGCAAATCTTGTTTGTTTCTTTTTTATTATTCAAATATCAATTAATTAATTTTTAGTGTTGTGGTCATCAATTATTCTTATCCACACAACTAGCTGTTTGGCCACTATTTCTATTTCTATTTCTATTTTATTGCATATAAAACTCATTGATATTTATCAAATGAAAGTTAAGTATATATAATTTTTGCGCCCTTGGTTCAATTTAGTTTTAAAAGGTAGATGGTTTTCATGTTATGAAACTCAATATTGAATTTATAATTACTATAAGTAACTTGTATTGACATGTTCAATAAAATCCTAATATTTGAGCTCTATATAAATACTTGTAAGATGGAATTCCTTTTTTTTTTTTTTTTTTTTGTGCGATCCAATATAGTCAATGACATTATGAAAGAACAATAAATTGAAATAAAGTTTGATGCAAAATTATTTAATTGAGGATGGGCCTGCTTAGACAGGTCTTGGGCCTTTATATCTGAAATTCCAATTTGTGAAAAATAGCATCAATTGGGCTTCAAACAGCAAATAAAAAAATCACACGTTTATTTGTTTTTTTTTTTTTAAATTGTTTTACAAGTTTGTACACAAACACATAATTTTAGTTACCAATTTAGTATTATACTTAATACGAAATCTTTTATACGTATAAAACACAGTTTTTTAAATCTAACGTGGCACCCTTCTCCTTTCTATATTTCAAAATGCGCACTTCTCATTCGGTGTTACTAAAACTAGTTAGTAATTTCTACAGTGCGATCTTGGATTGGATATTATAAATTTTAAATATATAATTAAAAAATATATTTAATTTATTAATTATTTCCTATTATTTTTTATTAATATATAAATTATGTTGTTTACCTATGAATATAATACAACTATTTAATTAATTCTATAATTTTTAATAGTTATTAATCTCATTACAAATATTAAAATTCAACAAAACTTATATAATCTAATATTAAATTATTTAAATTCAAATCATATAATTAAATCTTAAATAAAATTATTTAAATTCAATTCATATAATAAAATCTAAAATAAAAATAATAAAATAAATATTTTAAATCTAAATTTATTTTTATATGTGCAATACTTATGCTAAATTAAAAATTTTAAAAGAGAATTAAGTTGATATATAATGTGTTAAAATTATATTTAAAATTAAAATTTATGAAAATTTGAAATTATTGGTGTAAAATAAAAAAGAAAAAGGAAAGTTAATTCACTCCCTTTAATGGAGAGTGAGACTCACTATTTCACTACATGTTGCATTTCACTTGCTCTTTCCTTACATTTCACTTTCTCTCTCCTTACATTTCACTTTCTCTCTCCCGACTTCTACTTTTATATATATATATATATATATATATATATATATATATATAGATATTTAATATTGACCGTCCGTTTTCTCCTCAGAGTCATCCCTCCCCCTTTTACGCCATTGATACTTCTCTTCCTCTTTTCTCATTGATACTTTTCTTCTTTTATTTTTCGTTTTTAATAATGTTTTACACCTAAGTTTTTTTATTTTTTTAATATGATAGATTTGAATTTAAATTTAGTTTTGTGAATTAATTTTATTGGTATAATTGCTTACTTTTTTTTTCTCATAATCCCCGATATCGCCTTAATTTGAATTTGTTATTTTATTTGGCTATTGATCTCGCCTTCTGTACCATTTTGTTGTCAATTTTTTTGTTATTCATGTATTCAACTTTCACTTTCCATGTATTCACTTTATTCTGTTTTGTTCAAATCAAATATATATATATATATATTATATATATATATAAGTGTTGTTTGTATCTTCCCAACTTATTGTTATTCAATTTTATTGAATAAGATTTTATTGATTATTTTATTTATAATAACTTAACTCACACACTCAATACACGATGTATATATCTTTTTATCAAATAATTATTAGAAATTCTTTTTTTTTAAGAAAATTATTAGAAATTCTCTAGAACCCTTAACAATATTTTTGAAGATTTTTTAAATAAAAAGATAATTTTTGAAATTTTTCAAAAACTCATGAACTATTTTCTCCTTCAAGAATATGAATGTCAATTAAAAATAATAAAAATTTAAATTAAGCATAAATTCCTTTTTTAAGAAGTCTCAATTTATTTGTATCTTCCCAACTTAGTGTTATTTGATCTTTTTACATTTAAGAAGTCTCAATCGGGTGTTCTCTTTGAAAACTTGGAGTCTTTATAGGCGTTTGCAAGTAATTGTAATAAAGCTACATGTGAAGATATTTAAAGACAATTTGTAGGATTAGATCATAGGCCTTGGAAACTTTGTAAGCGCCGGATGCGGCGTATTTCCAGCTCCAATAATCGGATCCTGATTGAGAGGGGGACAACCTGCCAATAAAATTTACAAGACAATCAAACAAATCTTTGTTACGAGTAGACAACACCCTTCGCCAACTAAATTCCCACCTCCAAACACCCTCCACCCATAAACCCATTTCACTCACTTTGGCATCTTTTTGAAGACTAAGACGAAATAGCCTAGGAAAGATATTTTTTAGGCTATTTTCTCCCACTCAACAATCATTCCAGAAGATCGTACTCTCCCCATTACCTAATATACATTGTTTTTTAAATGTTGTATATATAATTTTATGTATAGTAAGATTTCTATTATTCATTTTATTATAAATTTTAAATATTAAGTACTCTCAAATGTAATGTCTTTGCAATTGTATATTGTGTAATTTAAAAAATAATATCTATTATTACATTGTAATAAGCATTTTTAAATATAAATATCTCGAACAATCGCTCCAAATCAATCTCGAGGAGTAGAGGGATTAGTTCAATCTCTGCTTACCAACAAGAACCAATTTGTGTTATCGGAAAAGAAAAATTCGAATCATACGTCTCTCATTCAAAAAAACAAAGACAACGAGAATCCACTAAGAGTCGAAGCTCCAAAGGGCCCAAATGCAACCTCCAAAAGGAGAGAAGAACACTCAAGGTGTAGAAAAATCGCAACGAGGCTCTAACTCCGGAAGGCAGAGAAGAACACATGAGGTGTAAAACCGCACAACCAAAGATATAGGCTTCACCAAAGGAAAACGAAGCGTGAAAAAGACATCAAGCGAGACAAAACCAACGAAACTATACGAACAACACAAATACTAACAAACCCACAAAAACTAAAAAATAAGAAAAACAAGAAAAAAATAAGAAAAAAGGGTCAACGGACGATCCGACAACCTGGTCGTTATATACACGGCGTCATTGGGGAAATCGTCCCGTTGGCCCGAACTAAGACGGAGGACAAACTAGTAGACGGATGCGTGTCGGAAGACGGGCGGTGGTAAAGACGGAAGGCGGCGGTGACGGAAGGACGAGCAACTTTCTTCTTCACAATCTGCTAAAGCTTTTTCACAACCTTAGAGAAGCGAGCCCTAATTATTTGATCAATTAGAAGGTAGAGGACGAGCACGGCGATTGTGGAAGAAGAAAAATGGGGTTTGTAAGCTTTATCTCGGTTTACAGAGGGTTAGAGAGAGAAAGTGACTTTTTGTTTTTGGAAGAGAAGGGTTAGGGAAAAATAGTTTTAAAATATTATAATATTTTTCTTAAATATTTTAATTTACAAGAGTATTTTTATATATAGTAAAATGCTTCTTCAATCATAACATTTGCATGATTAATTTGAACATGCATATTAAATTAATGACAAGATGTATGGTGAATTACTTCCATAGTACAACTAATTTATAATATTAGGTGATTTATTAAATCATATTAATTTAATATTAACATTATTTAATAAAAATATTTATTTGAAAATTATTAGGATCTCAAGTTCAAAATTACCTCTTAACCAGCATAAAAAATTACCTCTTAATCGTAATTCAATTAAATATATGGTTGTCAAAAAAAAAAAAAAGGGGGCATACAGAAATAGAATAGCCAATCACAGTCAACTTCCAAGTTCAACCACCCAAGTCCCACCCCCAACAAATAAGAAAAATATAACACCAGAAATTCAGAGAAAAAAATAAAATAGAGGGAATTGGGAGGAAAATGAATTCCGTGGTCAGTCCATCCCTGAAATCCAAATCCTCCATCTTTGCACTCTCTCGATTCATCCAATTTTTCTCCACCACAACGACGCCATCTCCGCCGCAATCCGATTTCCAGAATTATCCGCCGACCCTCGACGGCTTGCGCCGCAGACTCGCGGATGAATCACCGACGTTGGGCGATTTCACTAAGCTCCAATCTGAGCAGAGTTATTCCGTGGAGGTGGGCACGAAGAAGAAGCCATTGCCGAAGCCTAAATGGATGAGGGGAATCGATCCCCGGAGGGGAGAAATACACGCACATTAAGAAAAAACTGCGGGAATTGAAATTGCATACTGTATGTGAAGAAGCTAAGTGCCCTAATTTGGGGAGTGTTGGTCCGGTGGTGAAACGGGAACTGCTACTGCAACGATTATGATTCTTGGTGATACTTGTACTCGTGGCTGCAGGTATTGAATGAATTTGAACTCGTTTTCAGATTTGGTTGTAATGATTTAGTGTCGATTGCCGTGGGTGTTAATATGTGTGTGTGAGGTGCTAATGTTGTGGTTGTGAGTTGTTTTGGTGACAAATTCTGCATTGAGAAGTTAAAAAATTCTTAGCTCTCTAGTTTTTCCATTTGTGATTCTCGTGAAATAAGCTTTAGGTCTTCAAGTTAAATAAATGAATGGTAGTATTTTGAAAGACTCCTAGTGTTAGTACTGAGTTGGTCCTTAATTGGGGACATTGAATTAGTAAAGATTATTGAGTATGAGATTGCATTTTTTAATTTGTGTTTACCTTCAATCTTCAGATTTTGTAATGTAAAGACATCACGCACTCCACCTCCTCCTGACCCTAACGAGCCAACAAATGTAGCTGAGGCAATAGCTTCATGGGGTTTGGAGTACGTAGTGATTACAAGTGTTGATCGGGATGATTTACCTGATCAAGGAAGTGGCCACTTTACAGAGACGGTGCAGAAGTTGAAGGCACTGAAGCCAACTATGCTTATAGAAGCATTGGGTAAGACTTCAGTTTTCCTAGAGATTTTAATTCAGTCCAATAAATGGTCTTGGAAGATTACAAACTCAGTTACCACAGGGAATCATGGTAATTAGTGACAAAAGTGTGCACGAAATATTTAGTTTGAACTGCTTTCTTGTTGACTGCATTGCAGTTCCTGATTTCCGAGGAGACTCTGGCTGTGTAGAGAAAGTTGCCAAATCTGGTTTAGATGTATTTGCCCACAACATTGAAACTGTAGAGGAGCTTCAAAATGCAGTTCGTGGATCATCGTGCTAATTTTAAGCAATCCCTGGATGTTCTGATGATGGCAAAGACTATGCCCCACCAGGAACACTCACCAAAACTTCGGTTATGTTGGGATGTGGAGAAACACCTGACCAAGTACTGAAAACTATGGAGAAAGTGAGGGCAGCTGGTGTTGATGTCATGACATTTGGTCAGTACATGCGACCATCAAAGCGGCACATGCCAGTATCAGAATATATAACTCCTGAGGCTTTTGACAAGTATCAAGTTCTTGGCATGGAAATGGTTTGTTACTCTTTATTTATTTATCATTTGAAAAGGTTATTTTTGCATGATAACAGGAATATTTTTGCTTACAGCTTTCAAGAAATGGTTTAAATTCACCTGCAATCCCTTCTTGGGAATGGCTTGTGATGTAATATAGTTTCATTATGACAAAATAGTAGTTGTATTTCACATTCTTGTTGATGCTTGCCTTTCTGCATGGAGCCTTTTATTCGGGTACACAATGTCGTGATGGCTTTTAAGACCATTTTAGTTATTTGCTAGAACTGTATATATATTGCTCTGCTTATCAGAACAATAACTTGAATTTCACATTTGCAAAGTTAATACAAAGATCCATCAATAGCTATGGCATGAGGGATTTGGCGCTTGGGAACAACATTAAGTTACTTTTATTGTTTATTGAGCATTGTGGTTATACATTCAAAATGACAGTCTTAGCCTTGTATCACCTGTGCCAGGGATTCCGCTACGTTGCATCAGGGCCCATGGTCAGGTCCTCATACAAAGCTGGTGAATTCTACATCAAGTCAATGATAGAAAAAGATCGAGCTGCATCTTCTACATAGAGCTGGAACTGTTTTGATGATCGATGATCACTTTTGAAATCTGGAGTTATTTTATTCAGTTGTGGAGAGACCTTCAGCCGTCTCTCCCAGTCTTTTCGCCCTGGAATCAGTTTGAAGCTTGTTGACTTTGTTCAAGTTGTAGCGATGTTTAATGGTGGAACGCGGTCATTGTATATCCATTTTTAGTGTAAATTAGCATATTGGCAACCCTAATTTGTCATGCTATACAAAGCATGATTCTGGATTACAAATAATTGTTGTTTTAGCAATGTTACTCAATGGTTTTATATTTCCTAGATGGTTCTGCTCTTTTGTAGCATTGTTGGTCTAGGGTTGAAAAACTACATCTAATGTTTGGATACTTGATTCAAGATTTGTTGATTTGCGCTCGATTTGATATACATGATGTAAGTTCAAATATATTTAAAGTATGGTTCGAGTTGGAGCTTGAATGAAAGATCAATTTTTGAGCTCAAATTGAATTTGAGTTAAGTAGTAGTAGTTATTTTAAAGCATGGTTGGAATCTGAGTTTGGTGAATATCAGAATTTTGGTCCAGAATTGATTTTGGATCAATTATATCCAGTTAATTAACTGATTTAATACATCTCCGTAAAGTAGGTGATTGATAATCCACCTCTCACACTACCCATAAAAGTGTATGCGCCCACATTGACATTAAATGAATTTATTTGAAAAACGTAATATTTGGGCTTATGTATATCATATATGTTTGTGTATTACAGTGTTATTATATAATTTTGATCTTTTTGATTCGGATCTTTATTTTCTTATATGCAAAAATTGGGGTAAAGGGCTTCTAATTTAATTGAATTTTGGGTTCATAAACTTTAGTTTGTAAAATTGAGTTTTTGTACTTCTCTTTACATTAAAATTGATTTTTATGTTTTCACCGATATGATGAGGAGATAAACCCAATCTCAATGCAACTCACAATGTAGAGTAGTAAATTTTACAAACACTCTAGTCACAGATTTGATACATATTGAAGCACAAAATCTAAAGGACTTGCTTTTAAACAAATAATAACAGTCATTCATTTTTTTAAAAAAAAGGTATATATGCATTACACAGATATATAATACGGTTGTAAAAGATTTTCAATTCTCAATCTGGATGGATGATTTTCCATCATCGTTTTGTGTTTAAAACATTAGTATTCTATATTTATTGTTAAATCTCCATTCTTTCAACACTGATTTTGAGCAATCAAATGAAATCAAAGACTTTCATAATCATTAAATGTAATTCACTAAAAATGATTGGTAGAAATTTGAATAATTATCCCCAGTTAAGCATAATTGTAAGGGATACTCCCTCTTATAAATTATTAACCAAATAATTAGGAAGAAAAATCCAAATCCAAATCCAAATCTAATCAATGAATTAATAAGTAAAAAGTTATATAGTTCGTTAAATCTGGAATAAGAATTTGTGTAATTCCAATATAAAATAAATTAATTTGGAAATGAAGCCACCAAGGTAGCTGAAGTATATATGATGAGAAACATGCATGATGTTCTTTAAAAATGTCATTTCAATCAAAAAGCAACCTTAGCTTCTCAATTCTCATACCTGTCATGGCCCTAGCACTACGCGCAAAGTATTAGTGCTTAGTGTTAATAGTAGTTCGCAACGGTCAATTATCATAATAAATGAAAAAACAATATTCTGTAATATATATACATACATATATCTATCCATAATTTCATATATTTTTTTAGTTAGTAGTATTTAATTTCTATGGATACCTACATTTTCATTACTTGCCATGGTCGATCAGTTCATTAAATATGACTTAGAAATTGGATCGCCTCGTAAAACTTATTAAATTTCTATATACATATTATGCATGCAAAACTTATTTTGTGACACTTTTGACTTTTTAGGGATAATATCATAATAATTTAAATCCATCAAAGACGAAGATGATTTGTTTGGTGCTGGTAAATCGTTATGACAAAATGAAGACTGAATAAATTTCATTTAAAATACGAGGGTTGTTGGTATTAATGAATAATGATTGAGGAGAGGTGGGCTATAATAGAACATGCAATCTTAGCAAAAAAGTTGCAATGTGTGAAGAATTGAGCAGAGCACGCGGGAACACCACCAATCCTATTCCAACTTCACTTTCTACCAACAATCACTCTCTCTCTCTCTCCCTCTCTCTTCATTTCCTCCTCTTGATTAATTGCTGCTTTTTCTTTGTGGAATTCGCGATTCTTGTTTTTAGTTAAGTGAAATGGGGTGTTGTTTCAGCGCCAGAAATCGTCGTCCAGAGGCGGACCGCGGTTCCTCCATTGACGGAGCGCCGCCCACGTCTCCGCCGGGAGTTTTTGAAGAAGAAGCTGTCAAGGAAGTGCTGATGGAAACGCCCATAGTTTTGAAGAATGATGGGGGAATGCTGCCGGGGAAGGTGGAAGTTGAATCGACGGCGGTGATTCGGGGAAATTCCGGTCAATTGAAGAAAGATAAAGAAGAGATTGCTTCGGAAGTGTCGGAGATTTGTAGTTATAGTGAGAGTTTATCGAACGCGACGGCACAGGGGAAGAAAGACGACGAGGAGGAGGACGATGGCGTGGTTAATCAAAGGCCTCCGCCGCGGAAACGGAGAGTGCACGGCGGGGAAGGGGGCGGGGAAAGGGTCGTGCCTAGAAGAATGGCGCCGTCGCCGCCGCCGGAGAAGAGAGGTCAGGTGGCGCTATTGAGGCCTGTTCGTGGGAGACCAGTGGCGGCGCAGCCGCGGAATGTGGCGGAAGAGAATGGGGGAAGAGGGATGCCGGGGAGGATCCCGTCAAGAGGTCGAGGTCTCCGGTGAAGTTTGCGGAGTCGGATGCGCGGCTGAATGCGGAAGATGAGAAGATTCCGGTTCCGGCGACGACCAACGATGTCGTATCGGCGGAGGAAGCTGAAACACTAGAGAACCCTGTTGTTTCTTTAGAGTGCTTTATTTTTCTATGAAGATGATTTCAGCATCTAATTTCTCCGACTGTTTTTTGTGTACACCCTCTATGATATGCCTTTTTTTTTTTTGTAAATTTTATTTAACAATTAGAAAAAAGTCATTTATGAAGTTTTTATTTTTATTTCATTTCCATGCTAATATTTCTTTTTCTTAATTTATCGACGAAACGCTGTCGTACACCCTCTATGATATGCTTTTTTGTAAATTTTATTTTACAATTAGAAAAAAGCGATTTATGAAGTTTTTAAATTTATTCATTTCCATGCTAATATTTCTTTCTCTAATTTATCAGCTTGACATTTCTTAATTCAGTTAGGTTCACCTTATAGCAAAATATTGAGTAATTCTTATAATTCAATTTTACCATGCAATTCAAAATTATAATTTTTTGGGTATAATAATGCATTTACACTGGGCCAATTGGTATACCTCAAGTGGTTGAAATTTCACTACCATGCTCAAAAGATCATGAGTTCGAGTCACCATTTAACCGATAAAAAAATAATGCATTTGCGCACTAATTAGATAAAGAACACACAGAAAATGTAATTAAAAGGAAATCATGAAATAAACAATGTTGTCAAAAAAATAAAAAGAAATAAACAATGTAATTAATTATACGGTATATGTATCATTTTTCTAAATAATATTTACTTCATTGTATAACAAAAACTCCATCTGTTAATAATTTTATTATTAATACAAGACAAAACATCAAGTCAAATAATAGAACCCAATAGGAAAGGAAAGGGACAAATAGAGATTAATTGAAGAAAAGTAAAAGAAATATTATTACATTTTTTTAAGTGTAAGCTTTTTGTAAAATCATAGAGATAGTAGATTTCCTTGAGATACGGCATCTTTACTGAGATGTGTGATTTGTTGGACAAAAGCATTGGAATCTACTTCTTTCTGTCCCTCTCCCAGTTTTAAAAACTCATATCAACATTAATTAAGGAACAAATTACCAGGGCTACACCTTCTTGGAATTAAAAATTATGACTAGATTTGTACCCTAATTTATTCTCACGAGTTTCTCGTATTTTTCATTATTTTAATTTCACATTATTGTAATCGTACTTAAATTTATGCATGGCTTGTTCTATTTCACACCCCACATTTTACTATCGCTAATAACATTATTATTTTTCACGCTGGTTCCGATTAATCTCATGTATCAATTCAGATAATGTTCAGACATAAGTACAATGTAGTGGAAAGAACCCAAGGATGATTTCAAACTGAGACAACTATATACAAGCACAAACTATTCAGAGACCTTAACCTAATCATTTCCCCTGAAAAAAAAATCACAAAACAGTATACGTTTTTCCTCATTCGGCTCGTTGAATTCACTATCATCGAGTGCCTGGAACGTACTCTATGCTGAAGTATAGGCAGGGAGACGTGCTCAGGAGGGCACGGTGGTGGGGCCGGATGTGCAAGGAAAGTAGGGATCGTCTCTCCGGGCATTAATACCGATACCCCTTTTGGATAAACTGTCATCTGCAGATTCACAAAATGTTAATCAAACAAGGAGAAATAAAATTCTGAGACCAAACTGAAAATTTTAAGACCAATATCAAGAAAACATCACGAGAACATTTTTGCGATTGGAGGTTAGTTATATAGGATTAACGAAATAAACATGTGAGCATGTATACATAACTAATACTTTTAGTAATACAACTAATATCATTTAACAATACACTTGAGTTGCACAGTTTTGTCTACAAAATATTTCACGAACCAAAATTTTTTTCCTTGAGTGCCACTTTCTGCTAATAATATAGCTTGCTAAACTATTTTACTTTTCAGAACAATTTTTGGTGATGAATGAGGTATGTACCGAAATTTTGAGAATTGAAAGAATATTAAGATTAGAAAAAAGTGACAATAATGATTGTTTAAGCTAAGACTTGGACAAAATCACATGGTAGTGACAAAGAAGGGTCCCATGACAACAAAATCAAAACAATAAAAAGCAGATATCATCTGTACTGATAACTGATGTCTCTCCTGATAAAAAAACTGATGTCTCAGGCATGCTGGTTTCACAAAGCAAGAAATTTCACAATAGTACTACTGTTAATACCATTAATCGGGATTCGGATTCAACACCAACAGCAAGAAAACAAGAAATCCATCAATCGAAGATTTCCAACAAGATATTCGGTATTATCATGCGCATTGGAGATGCTTCAATAGAACTCATTTAGGAAAAAGGTACACACCTAAGACAATTGAACACGTGCTTTGTTATCTCATTAAAGTAAACCAATTATTTTTCGCGCAATAATTTTCAGTATATACACAAATGAGAGAACCAAATAACAGATCATCTTACTTTTGTTTCAAAATATTGTACTACTGATACAATGAAATGATGGCATGTTGTGTTAACTGGAAAGTTTTCAACATAAACACGTTCTTGCACATAAAGAAACCATCATTTGCTATCATTTATCATTTGAGAATAAAAAAGTACTCCTGAGATGATCATTGAGAGAGTTTCTTCAAGCTAAGGATTAATGTGGTGGGGTTGGTACTTAACCTTAAGTTCTGATAGTATCGTAGGTTAAGATATGTAAAGTCCAGAAACCATAACCCTAAAAGACCTAAACATATAATATTTAAATATAAAGGTTGATATAACTTAATTTGCACATCAAGGGACAAGCAGACATGAGGAGTCAAATTGAAGGCCATTTAGATGGCTTTTAGTATAATGGAGAATAGAAGGGCCCAACATTCTTGTCTAACTGTAGTTGAAGATCGAATACAAAATCGCGTATATAAAGGTGAGATCTTCCCAACTTTGGTATTGTACACTACAGCACATAATCACTCAAGAATAAACTATACACCCTGAACTATCCACAGTAGAAATACAGCAAGGATATAATAATAATAAAGACTATTGAGGTCCCTGTCAAAAAAAAAAAAAAAAAGAAAAAGATTATTGAGGTCAACTTGCTTATGTAATTACTCCTAAATGAACAAATAACTGTCACTACTCACAACAGTGTTGATTTCATCCTGTATATCATTTCAAGAATGTATGTCGATTTTCGTGGTGATGTTTGATGATGACATGATTATATACATGTGTGTATTGATGAAACGAAGAATGCACCAAGATCCTGACTGGATTTCTCAGTCATAAGAAATTAAACAATATGCAGAGAAACTGAAAACAACATATTTACTTAATAATCTTAAGATCAAACTCTCCATATTATAGTTTTATCTAACTAGTAATAAAGACATAATAGGCATAAAATTTCAATAGGAATTTCTCTGTATTTATATCCAGATTACTTTCCATGAAAGTTGGGAGAAAACAGTGTACCTTAGGAGAAGGATGGTCTGGTTTTCTCAAATTCCCCTCGCCGCCAACAGAATCGCCGCCGCCGGAAACGGCGGCCTCCGAAGACCTTTGCCGGAGAAACCTCTCAAAAATGGCCATAATAAGAAACATGGAGATGAGAATAGCGGTGGCAACGAACCCAAACGACACAGCATTCACTGAATTGTCAAACCTTCTCCATTGATCCTCGCTGTCCAAACCGCCACCACTCACCGCCGCAGGCACCACCGTCGGCGCCGCCGCTGATACAACCGCTAAACCCATACCACCACTCCTTCCCATTACAAAAAAAAAAAGTACCTCTTCAAACGTCTTCCGCTTTCATCATCTATCAACAAAACTCACATAAACCCCCAATTTCACTTCCGAGTTCTGATTTTCCTTCATGGTTTTTCTGATTTGAATCAATTTAATGATGAAAAAGAAGAGCATTTGCGCTAAACGACAAGGAACAGGAAAAGAATTAGCATTTAGTACATAAATTCAAAGACAAACAGAGGAAGATTGGAGGAATCAAGAAATGGTGTGGAGCTTCAAATATCGAGGAATTTATGCAAATTTGTCGCTGATAATTAAGATAAAGGGTAGCTTCCAAAGGGTTTTGGCGTTTCTGTTGAATCTTCACGGAGTTCGAAGATTGATCTTGAAAGAAGAGATGAGGACTTTGAGCTTGGGATGAATATGATGCAGCTCTCTCTATTGCCGCAGTTCAAGCTGATACTACTCACTACATGCTTTATTATATTTCACTTTAACGGCTAAAATATGCGATGAACGTTTTTCATCGTTTATAAAATATTAATCAATATTATTTAATAAAAATATATTATTTCAAATTTTCACAATTAAATTGGATACAGTATACTTATTCAATTTTAATAAATTAATGAGTCGTTCTCTTGTAAAACTCATTAATAGTATAAAATTAATATCATTAGTTTCATTTAGGACAAAACGCCATTGCAAATTTGTTCAGACATCGCTCCTTTTACGAAAGAAATTGAAACACAAATCAAGTGACAATCCTTTATAATATTTTAATAAAAAAATATCACCACTCGAAATCAAATTGACAACGTCAGAGTATTTCTACTATGCCCCTAGGGAACTATATAATTATTCTTGCAAGGGCATGCATGAACATAATTCCCAAAGTCCACAACTAATTTCATATTTCCTTCAATTCCAAATTCATATTTTTAACCTACGAGGGAGCTTAAAGAAACCTATAACCTCACCCACATTCATCTCCATATAAAAACGATGCATCAACATTAAGTTTACATGTTCTGAATTCGATTTTTTTATACTCCTATATGTTAAATACATGAATTTCATATTAATAATCATTAAAAATTATCTTGAAACGGAAAAATATTAAAAAGAATAAATAAAAATTCAATTTTTCGAACTTGGTGTATGTGCTATTTTGATAAATTATTCTATTTGCATAAGTAGATTTAGGATATTATTATTTTGTGAACTTGTCATCCTAGTTTGAAAATGTTAAAAAAAATCATTTATCGAGATTATTATCAAAGAAATTCGTTGACATGTGGAAATTTATCTATGTGAATGTACCATTGAATTACTATTTGCAATTTAAATTGTAGATTATTGTCGAGATTGCTAGGGTTTCTCGTTTTCATGATAACTTTTTTTGTTGGATAGACCGACCGAAGTGTGTGGTTAGGCTTCCAAACACCTCTTGCGTTTGCATGAATAATACCTAAGTTTTTTTACTTTAAAAAAATTGTAGACTATTATAAAAGTAAGTTTGCTAATTAGCTTTTAATGATTACTGTTATTGATATATTAATGTGTTGGAATTGATTTAAAAATAGTTAAAAACGAAGGCATATCAAATCGGATTGATAATGATCATCCCTCTTAGTCTTAGCACTATATATAGTAATAAGACACAAAAATGTTTAAAGCATGACATAATCATCATCGTTTCTCATTTGTTTTCTTTCGTGTTAGGTATATTAATAGAATATTTGAATGTATTTACATTTACATTATTGGAAGAATTAATTAAGGTTGTGTATGTGTGAAAATATTAGTTCTGTAACTTCTGTAGATGATATCAAAATGTTCAAATCTTTCAAATAACAACGGCAGTAAAAAAACGGGAAAAACAACAAATACGTAGACTTCTTGAACGTTGTTAATAAAGATACAAGAGAAAGAAAATATATTTACACTTTAACAACATTGTTACTAATAATTATATGATAAAGACAATATTTTTAGTATTATAAACATTTAGTTCATTGTTACTAAATAATACATTAATTGTTAAACTTGATATTATGCACATAAATATATAAGTAACTAATTTATGTGAGAAAAGTTGAATAATTCAAGTGATTTCACAATTTTTATCATGAGTTGAAGTCACTATTTGATTGATAAAAAAATTAATTTATGTTTGTAAAAATATACTAAACGATAAAAATAATTAATAGATAACTATTATACAAAAACTAAATCAATCACGCAGAAAGATGAGTTCTTCAAAATTTAATTAAATTTTCAAAGTTCAATGTTCTTCATAATTTTTTTGAATATAAAATATATTAATATTATCTATAAATCTATACATATATAATGCCAAAATCTTCTACTAAATATAGAAGTATAAATTTTGAACTAAAAACTTTATTAGTAAATGTGTAAAGGAATTCTAAAAGTTACTACATTAACTAATATACTAATACTTAATGATATTTAATATATGTATTTAAAATACAATTGTGAAAATTAAATTAAATTTTTTGATAGGTGAAGTTTTTTTAAAAAGATTTAGCATAATATTGAAACATGTGTATTAAAAATATAAATGTGAAAAAAATTATCATTTGATTGGTGAATATATATTGTTCAAATATATTTTATTTTATAATTAAAAAATTAGATTATAATTTATTTGTTTTTAGTTGAATATGATTAATCGAGTCGAATATATATAGGATGATGTTATTTTTAAAAAATTTGAATATAGCTCGAGTGGTTAAAGCTCTACTACATATGGTTAAAGGTCATAGAAGTAAATATTTTATTAATAAATCATGACAACCAATCTTTTATCTCTTGAATAGAACTAAATATTTCATTAATAAATCATTTAAAAAGTAATTAAATATCCAATAAAATTATTATTATTAAAAATTGATAAAATATATTAATAATAAATGAAATAACTCACCTCGAGTAATATTCAAACTGTGTATCGTACAAAAAAATATTAGTATATATAATAATAAAAAATTAAAAAATATTAGGATTATTGCGGCCCAAGCATATGCTTAATGCTTTGCTTGGGGAAAGAGCGGAATCCTGAAAGTCAAGAGAGAGTTTTTTTGGCTAATATAAACCTTCTAACTCGTCCCACATCGAATATTTAGAAGAATAGTAATTAGTTTATACATACAAATAAGTCATTGTATTTCAAAATCATTCGAATAAGGTTTGAGGCGGTTTACGAGTTTTATTAATTTGGTTTTTTTTCTCTATGTATATATTCCTAGTATCAACGTTCTAGGTTTATCGCTCTCCCTCCCAAGTCCTCTAGCCGCGAAGGCGAGCATCAGAAATCGAGAATGGTGGTGAAGAAAGACAACCAAATTTTGACCTGTGATTTACAGGAGAAGGGGTATGACTTAATCAATTATAATATATGTATAGATGTATAATGTGTATTCCTCCGTAGGGTACTTCATTGCGATATTTCTGGGTACGTAATACGGTTGCATGAATTATGATCGACGATTAGATTACAGATCGAATGCCTATATATTAAAGCTGTGAATAAAAAATTACTTACATGTACAGTGAATTTTTGTAAAATATATCTTTTGACAGGGAAATTTTTGTAAAATATATTGATCACACACTAACTAATGTTTTACTTAGACTGGGAATTGACAAGCATGCCGCCCCGGTGAAGAATGCCGTCGATAAGTTTCAATTGGTCCCCGAATTCTTGAAGGTTTGATTTTCTTGTTCTGTTTATGTTTCGGAACTTGACACTCTGTTCTGATTTTATATCCAAGTCTCTTTGTACTTGAAATGAATAAATTCGCGCATAACAGAACTGTGCATCTTATTCTCTTGTGGTTTCTGTTAGGTTTTTATATATCAGTCTAATGATAGTATAATTCACAACCTTTGCTTCGATTAAAAAAAAACTAAATATTTGGATTTATAGCAAACAAAAACATCACTCTAAATACTTACTTGTATCTCGAACCATGGGCAATTTGATATGACAATAAGCAAATGTCGCGATTTATACGACAATTAAGCCATTCATATTGCATGGTATCAGTGCATGAAGATTGAGCGAGTATAGGGATTGATTTGACTTATTAAATCTGGGTAACCTTTCCTAATTTGCTGGTGGGAAGTCTCGGTGAATATGTCTTGTGATTTGTATTTCATGTTTATTGATAATCCTTCAAGTTGAGAATATTCATATTTCATTTTATTGTCTTTAAAAGGTTTTAGTTATTTTATCTAAATTCACACTTAGTACTAGCTAAGCTTTAGAATGCCGTCGAACCAGCATGCTTTTCAATTATGTGGTGAAAATGCTGGGTAATTCCGTCTGATCTGACTTCTTTCTCAGAGAAGGGTTATATTAGTTTGCTGAAACTTTTTACTGCTGTTAATGTGCAAATGTAGGTGAGAGGTCTTGTGAAACAACATTTGCACTCCTTCAATTACTTTGTGACGATGCAGATAAAAAGATTGTTCAAGCCAATAATCTCATCACCTCTAACATTGATCCTAGTATTTATTTGAGGTGAAAATTATTCTTTATATTCTGTGAATTCATCTGCATTACGTTCTTACGCATTTTGCGTGCTTGTACATCTGATGACTAGAATTTATTCTTCTCTCTTTCTTCTCCACGAACCCCATTGCAGATACAAAGATGTTTCCATTGGTACACCATCAATGATAGTGAATTGCATCCCCGAAGAGCTTACTCCTCACAGTTGTCGTGTCTCTGATATTACGTAAGCACTAGTAGTGTAACTTGTGTGTTGTATTCATTAGGACCAAAAGATTATGTAAATTTTTTTAATATGGAATTTAAATAGATATTTTGAAACCAAAAGATTTCCCTGGTTTTCACATAGATACATACATGGAAAGCTTTGTATTCATCGAAAAGGTCAGTGAAGAAACGAGAGGGGTGAAATGGACTAATAATTTTTCATGTTTAAATTAATGTGAAAGTTCATTTGACATATAACGTAATGTTGGATTAATTTTAACTCTTGTTGTACTGTATATCAAGATCAGTCTAAAAAATTATTAGGCTTGTTGTATTCATCGTACCTTTACTCTGAATAATACACATTCAGTCCAACTAAAATGAAAATGCACAAGGCAGCCTAGTCCCTGATTAGGCCAAGCACAGGGGTGAAATGGTCTGTTATCAGTTGGGAGTCCTAGCCCTCTTTTTTGGTATCATCTTAATGGATATAATTTCTGCAGATAAAGAAAAAGAAAGCCTTGTGTTATAGTAACTGTAATGCATGTTTTCAGCTACATCTTCAATTACACAGTTCCTTTTCACTTTGAGGTTAGGCACTTCTTTGAGGTCTTGTTGATTGCAGCAACATAGAACATGTAGGCTATATTGGCTGGAAATATCCAACTTGAATGCTACATTCCAGATAGCATTTTCCGCTGTTATTTTATTCTTAATGTAGTTTTTCAATATCTGAACTTAGATAATTCAGATTTGATTTGGTTTTCCTGAAAATGAATTCACTACTTTCTTTGGAGTGCATCAAAGTTCTTGAAGCCCCTTTAATTCCATCCTGATACGCAATACTTTTCAGCTATGCGGCTCCAATACGTGTAATCATAGAATATGCTGAAGGAAGCCGTCATTCAAAGCAAACCCATACGGTAAGTTCAATTGAGAGCTTCTTATTTATGAAACACAAATGCGATAAATGTGACATATAAATATTAATATATGCGATGCATAGACACTCTTCAAATCTGCATTATGTTTTGCAGAAAACTGTCACTATTGGGAGAATGCCTATCATGTTAAGAAGTTGTCGTTGCATATTGTACGGGAAGGATGAAGCAGAGCTTGCTAGATATGGTATATCTGTTTGATTTTGCAGTAAAGATGCATACACATATATTATTCAGAGCAAGTACTATTTCCATGGTCACCTGTGTTTCTGCCATTTTCTATTAAGTGCTTTATCTATTTTCATAGGTGAATGCCCGCTTGACCCTGGAGGATATTTTGTAATTAAAGGGGCAGAGAAGGTGACACTTTCATTGCATAATAGTTCTTTTTGTCTTGTTTATGATAGGTAGAAAAGTAATGGTGTTTGCTACCTTGAAAGTTTCAAAGTTTAAGTATCTTATGTTACTCCCGATGTTCCTTGTCCAGTATTTTTTCACTCTTGTCTGTAATTTTTCACTAGTCAGTTGTCACTTTTGATCGTCCCTTGTCCACTATTTTTCATTTTTACGATTTCTATTTTAATTCTTCATGAATTATTTAGGTAAATGATTGATTTTGTTTAAAATCAAATTTCCTTTAGCCTAAGCTGTTTACACTGCACAGTTTTGTTTTTCCTGGATCGTCATTTTGTAATCATGGTGTTTATTTCCACATCCTTTTCCAGGTGATTTTGATACAAGAACAGCTTTCAAAGAACAGAATAATCATAGATACTGATAAAAAAGGATGGTGAGAGGTTTCACTATAGTTTTTCTTTTTTAAAATTATAATATTCTGGTTCTTAAAGCATCCATACTGTGCATTTTAATGCTTGCTGGATTAAAAATACACATTCTAGTAGTTCAGAGTGATCAATGCTTTGGATTATAGCATCCATACTGTGCATTTTTTAATACTTATGAGATTAAAAATACACACTGTATTAGTCTGAAGTGATTAAAGCATTGAGTGTTAGATAGTTTTAGGTTCCCCAAGCAGTCACTCTAAGGATAACTGTGGGAATGTAGTTGGTTGCATTATTGGTGAAAACTGAACAGAAATCTTATTGCGTACATTCTGGATAGCCAAGCTAATATATGAACCAAAAATTAGGGTGTTTGGTCAGCATGGGTTCATTTCGGTGCTTGTCCATTGGCGCATTGCATATTTTTTAAACTCATGCTACAACTTTGGAGTTAACATGGGTAGGTAATCATGGGAGAAGTTGGTCTTGGATGTTCTTAATTATGGTTCAGTGGGACATGGGCTAGGGGTTATAAAGGAAAACCAAGAACTGAGCTTTATGATTACTTGCTTTTCACTTGAGTGATGATGCCATAGACAGATGCACTTATATTTCCAAAGGTGTTACTTTCTCTGACTGATCTGTTTTTCCTTTCTTTCAGCATTCAAGCCTCTGTTACAAGCAGTTCAGAGAAAATAAAAAGCAGAACAGTCATAAAAATGGAGAAAGAGAAGATAAATCTTTACCTGAATCAGTTTACAAGCAAGGTTTATATAACTATATTTACCATCCCCGTCCCCTGTCTGCATATTTTGCATCTAATGGTGTCTTTTTTTTCTGTTCTTTAAATATTCTAGGTTCCTATCATGGTAGTGCTGAAAGCTATGGGTATGGAATGCGATCTAGAGGTTGTCCGGCTGATTGGTAGAGACCCTCGGTACAGTGAACTGTTATTGCCTTCAATTGAGGTACACAAGTGGGTTTAGATTCTTGTTCTTGGATAAAGCCTTTACTTTGTTCCAAAGGAAGTCAATTTTTTTTTTTGGGTTATCTGGTTTTCATAATTCAATGTAAATCTGATAAACCTTGTAACTAAAAACCAATTCTCAGATGAAATAGAGGATTGGCTGACCGAGCCTGATCTGCAATCTATTGTTGAATGTACCTTCTCTCGTTATTGTGTAAAATGGTGTCAGAGCTTAGTCTGTCTTGGGTTGTACCACAAAACTTTCATTGAGTGTTCTTGTCAAATATTAGATGACATAAGCTAAATGGGTTAAGTGTTATCTGAAGTTATTTTACAAGCTTTATGTTGGTCTCTGTGGTTTGTTGATAAGTCCTTAGATGTTAAAAAGGAATGGGAGAGTGGTTGAATGTTGAGGTGTCCTTAGGTGAGGTTTGGGATAGGGTCCAGTTTACGGTTGCTAATCCGTGTCAAATGAGCTTGGTCTGTCTTAGGTTGTACCGCGGATCTTTCGTTGATTGGAAGACATAAACAAAATGTGTCAAGTTCTTTGTGAAGTTATTATACAAGCTTTATGTTGGTCTCTATGGTTAGAAAAGAATGAGAGAGTGCTTGAAGATGTTGCGGAATCCGTGAGGTGAGGTTTGGGATAGGATGATTATAGGGTTGCTAGATTGGTGCAAGGTTGGTTCAATCCATAAAGAAATCAAAATTTTCTTCTTATGGGATATCAATCAAGACTGGTGCATTGTACTTTATATTGTATGATTTCCTTTTAAGAGATTCCCCATCCCTCTGAACATCCCATAATTTTTAATTAATTAATGAAATTTCTGTTTCCTTTAAAAAAATTGCTGATTGCAACTTTAAAGTTCTTTTGTGGCACCCTGTCGTGATTTCAGGATTGTGTTAAGGCTGGTGTACATACGCGGCATCAAGCACTGGAGTTCCTTGAACAGAAGGTTCTGATCATCAGAAAAGTCATTTTGTTCTTCTCTCTTCAAAAAGAACTAACAAGAAAAATTGTAACTAGTAGCTATACCCTGTATAAAAATGTGGTAACATAATATATGAATGAAGCAGTGAATAAAACAGTCAGTTGCTCAACTGATCATTTCATTAATATTATTTTTGTATCCTAACTGTAAGAGATGCAAAGGTATGCAGATTATTATTCCCCCTCTTTTGCAGAGACTATTAAATACTAATGATCGTGATATAACAATAATAAATGAATTGGAGATTGATATTTATCTTATTGTTAATCTGTTATGCTATATTCTTTTTACACACTGATAAAGTGGGCTGCATGTGTTATTTAGATATGTACGCATGTATAGCATGAGAAACTGAGTTTTGAATTGTTAAACGTGATTTGATCTACGATAGAGCATTTTTGGTGGAATGCTCATATGTATTATCATGCATGTAAAGTAGATGATCCGTAATAATAAGTATTCCTTGTTCTTATGATGTACTTTATTCTGTTGCTCATCACTGTTTTGTGGTATAGGTTAAGAAGTACCCATTTTCAGCCACATTCGAGAAGGTGAGCTTGCCTTTTTTTTTTCGTGGTCTTAATATAACTTCTGATTTTTTTTTTTGCTATCCTTTTTGCATTTAGGAGGGGGTGCTCTCCGTATCATAAGGGATATATTTCTTGCCAACATTCCTGTAAGTTCAGCTTCAGCTTATGTTTCTATTAACTTACTATTCATATTTTACTAACATGGAAAGACGAATAGGTATAGTTCAAGTGGTTAGAGTTCCACTACCGATGACCCGAAGGTCATGGGTTCGAGTCATCATTTGCCCGATAAAATTTTTTTTTTTACTAACATGGAACCCCCAACCCCCCACCCCTGCAGGTGCGTGAAGAAAATTTTCGCCCAAAATGCATATATGTTGTTGTAATGTTGAGGCGGATGATGGAAGCATTCTTAAACAAGGACACAATGGATGACAAGGTACATCGAACCCAACCTGATTTGTTGTATGATTTATTTGTTTTCACGCTAATTGCAGAAGTTCCATTTCAATACTTTTTAGATACTTTCAGCAATGTTGGTCCACTCTTCGGAGCATGTCGACTGAAAGAGTCTATATTACAATTTTGTACATGTTTACCGTTTATCAGATCTGCAGTTTGTTCATTATTGTAGGATTATATGGGGAATAAAAGACTAGAACTATCTGGCCAAATGCTATCTCTACTTTTTGAGGTAATTTTCTTGTTTTCTGTTTGTTGTTCTGCTTAAGGTGATTTGTCTGGCTGAATCACTTTCCATTCATGCATTTAGGACTTGTTCAAGTCAATGAATGATGAAGCACGCAAAAATGGATGTGGTCTTGGCAAAGCAAGACCGCTCTGGTCGATTCAACTTTTCTCAGGTTTGTATTGATATCTTTGGTTACAAGATCAATATATAATTTGGAGAAGAGATGAAGCTGTTAAATTACTCAAGTCATTTAATATGAGGAAAGAAATCTGCATGAGTTACAGACAATGATGGTATTCACTGTTGCACCAAAACTTGATTTCATATAATTGATTTTGGTAAGCAATGCCCATGAGAAAACTTGAATTATTTTTTCCCACAGATTTGATCGACAACACACATGCACATATGCACATATGCAGTTCCATGGTTCCTTAGATCAGTCTATTTTTGTTCAATTACATCAATAATCTCTCTAGGGGCCTCTCTCGAGTACTATAGAAACCTGTAAGATGGATCCCAATTATAACCTAGAAAAACTATTTTCACTTTGTTACGCCTCTCCTGCTTGATACAGTAAGCATGCCCCCCAAAAAAAAAAGGAAAAAAAGCGCCAACACTGAATTATCTTTGTTCTGATGCTTTCTAATTTTATTCTGTTGTTTCTCTCTAGTGTCTTCTATCCTACGTTGAAGTCCATCAGTCGGGATATATTTGTCTCAGCTTCTTTCTATGCAAATCTGTTATTGGAATGTCTTTATTATCCTTCAGTTGCACTCATGTTTACTATGACAATGTTCACATTTGTCATGTTTGTTTATTTCCTTTTTTGACATATTCTTCCATACGCCCAGTATATTATGAATGACAGGATCACTGTTGGTCTAGAGAGGGCCATTTCTACTGGAAATTGGGATGTCAAAAGATTCAATATGCACCGAAAAGGCATGACAGAGGTGTTTAATATCTTGTTTATCTATGTAGCTGTTCCTTTTCAATTAATTTGGTTTAAGTTTTTCTGTGTTTCGGATTCATTTTGATGTTTTCTTCTTACAGGCTGTTGTTAGACAGTCATATATAGCTACTTTGGGGCACATGACAAAAATCAAACCTCAAAGTGAAAAAATCTAACAAAGTTACTGGTCCTAGAGCTTTGCAACCCAGCCAGGTGATTTCATATACAATCTTTATGCCATCCAATGTTCTATTGATCCAATCTCATGTTTGGTTCGCTAAACTACTTCATCTGCAGTGGGGCATGTTATGCCCCTGTGATACCCCAGAAGGAGCAAGTACAGGATTGATAAAAATCTGGCACTGATGACTCATGTGACAACTGATGAAGATGAAGGCCCTCTTATTTCTACGGTATTTAACTCTCTCTTGACAGTTCTTTGCCTTTTTGTCGTTTGACAATTCTGATGGTTGAACATATGTATTGAGTTTTTGTGTTAGCACAACAATTTTGATCTTAACATCTTATAAGAATTTTTCGCCGTTACTTTCGACGGTATATATCTAAGCATTAGATTATGTTATAATACTCAAATTTTCAGCTAAACTTTGATTGGAGTATAAGTTTTTGGCGTTTTGATAAAATGACCATTGGCCAGCAATCTATCTGTTAGTGCCTTAGACATGAAATAATTCATAGGAACTAACAGGCACAACATTTGTTAAGCCCACAGCCATGACTTCGCTTATTTGTCCTCTGTTTTTTTCCCTCTTCCTGCAAAGTCTTTGCTGCTATATATCTGTTGAAGGTTTATAATAATTGTGAAATACTTCATGATCCAAACTATTCTTTTGGGTGCATCGTTTATGTGACAGTGTTGCCATCTTGGAGTAGATGACTTGAATTGGCTCGGTCCTGAAGAACTTCACATGCCAAATATCTATCTTGTCATATTGAATGGGGTTATTCTTGGCATCCACAAGAGTCCGAAAGTATGATTCTACAAACCAAAAATCTTTTACCTTATGTTTACTTTAGCATTTGCCCTTAAGAGTTTCTGTTCATTCCTTGAGTGAAAAGAAAAAAACAAAACTCTTCACTTTTGTTCAGCTTATGTTAGTTGCCATATTTTTTTTTCAGAGATTCGCCAATACAATGAGAAAACTGCGAAGGTCTGGTGAAATTGGCGAGTTTGTAAGCATTTTCGTGAATGATAAACAGGCAAGTCGTATCCTCTGTGCATATAAAGCAAGGAAATCACTTTTCTAGTGCCAGAGGCAAAGTTGTCATTATTGCTTTTAATTATTCCGTTAGTAAAAATTTGTTTGTAATGGCTGTTATTTGTGGACTATTCAAGAATCTTAAGATACCATTACTATCATCACATGAAAATAAAATTTATATGGCTACAAACTGTAGTTTCTATCTTTGAATATTATCTACATGGATTTGTGTTGGAATACCATGGAGCTTACCGATGTTCTGCATACACAATGCTGGCCAAAGGAGCCCTCAGACAATAAATTGTTAATCCTCAAGATAACATTCAACCGACTCTGCTTTCTGTTTGGATGTTTTATTGAGAAATATGGCTGCAGAACTTAGGCCAACACATTAGATTTTCTAATCCTGATAAATCTTTTGGCTCATTTATGTTTTCAAATTAATGTTTGACAGAAGGTTTATGGTCAGTTGATGATGTAACCCTTAGATTATTTTCTGAATCTCAAATTTTATCTAAATGTTTATGATACTAGTACATGTAATAAAAGTAAGGAATAAGTTCTATTGCAGCGTTGTGTTTACATCGCTTGTGATGGTGGTCGTGTTTGTCGTCCGCTTGTAATTGCTGATAATGGCATATCGAGAATTAAAGAGCACCATATGAAGGAGTTGAGGGTAACAGCCTTAGATACTTAATATGTTTCTCATTTTCATTTTGATCGCCCTGCCAAGAATTTTGTTTTCTTGAAGGATGGAGTCCGCAACTTTCATGGTTTTCTGAAGGAAGGCTTGGTAGAATATCTTGATGTCAATGAGGAGAACAATGCTTTGGTTTGCACCTCTCTTACATTTAGAATTCTTTTTGTGATTAGAATCTTAATTGTATACCATTTTTATCATTGTTAGATTGCTTTATATGAAGATAATGCCAAAGAGGGAACAACCCATATTGAAATAGAGCCTTTCACCATATTAGGAATCTGTGCTGGTTTGATCCCTTATCCTCATCATAACCAGTCACCAAGAAATACATATCAGGTATTTTATATTTGCTTTTCGGACGGGGAGGGGTGGGGACCTTGAGTTTGGGTTTTTGTCTAACTAGTCATGTTTATTATTGTTTCTCTTTGTAGTGTGCTATGGGAAAGCAAGCTATGGGCAACATTGCATATAATCAGGCAAGTTAAATTGTAGTCTTCTCGTTCATATATTTTACACTTGTCATTGACTGTACGAAGATCCTACCAAATATTTGACTTCCATACATCATTGCCCATGCATATGTTACTAAGCTATGATATTTATATATCTAACTTTGAAGACAAGTGTTTTGTGAAAGAATTGATTGGAAGGTTTTCTATGTTTTGATAATTGGCTGTGATGAATGTTGTTGTTTCACTTATGACCTTGCACATAATGTTGCCAGACATGTTTATTTTAGGTGCTTGTTTAATAATTGAATAAGATTAAATGAAAATTCTGCTTGGAAAGTGGAAGCGAGCATCTACAGGCAGAGTTAGAATGAGAGCTTCAACAGCTTATATATGAGTTGAATATCTGCAGTTAAAGTTTACTGGGATACATACGTAATTCGTTTCTTAGAATCCTACAGTTTGAAGATTACTTATATACTAATATTAGCTAGATCAGGGGAAACTCCCACCTGTACGTCTATCTTCCGATTGCTAAAGTTCATCAACCCTCATGCCAAAGTTCATCAACCCTGTACGTGTATCTTCTGATTGCTGAAGTTCATCAACCCACACCAAGCCTGTTAAGAGGAACCAGACGATTTGAGCAATTGTACTTGTGATAAATTTGTTTACTTTCTTAACATCTATCAATCATCGCTCAGTCCTTAATTTTGATAGCTTATATGTTAGAGAAAAGAATTAAGAAGAAGATTTAATTGACTAATTACAGGCTGAGAACAAAGTACTGGAAATAATTTTCCCCAACAGGAACTATAATCCTGTCCCCAAGGCTAATAATTGGTATTATGCTTCTTGATGCCTTCCTGTATCATCCTTGTGTTTTTGCAGTTATGTAGGATGGATAATTTGATGTACCTCTTAGTTTATCCGCAACGGCCATTACTAACTACAAGAACAATTGAGCTGGTTAGTGGTTCCTAATTTTTATTATAATAAGAAACAACAAGCAACACAGCTTAATGATAATTCTTTTTCAGGTCAGGTATGATAAACTAGGAGCTGGACAGAATGCAACTGTTGCGGTAATGAGTTATAGTGGATACGACATAGAGGATGCTATAGTAATGAATAAATCATCCTTGGATCGTGGTTTTGGTCGATGCATTGTAATGAAGAAGTAATGCCTATTTCCATTGTTAAATATATTGTCTGGTGTTTCTCTGTGGTCGATCATTGTGATAGATGTGTTCTGGTCAGCAGATTATCAGCAGTTTCCCAGAGATACCCGGAAAGTAGGACATCTGATCGTGTTGTTAAACCGCGAAGAGAAGATTATGACTTTGAAAAAATGCAGGTATTATGTTGAGTGATGCTTATTTTTGGGATATTCTTAAATGATTTTACAAACAAGAGTGTGTAGCACTTGAATATCCTGCTATTTGCAGATTTTGGATGATGATGGACTAGCAGCTCCCGGAGAAATTATTTGTCCTGATGATATCTATATCAACAAGCAGTCCCCCATTGTCACTAGGAATACAGGCCAAAAACCAACGAGACCGACAGATAGGTTGATTCTTGCTATCTTCAGACAATATTCTTTATTTTCTTTAGTAAAAGCATGCAAGCTAATTGTTCATATTGGTTTATTCAGTCAATATAAGCCAGCTAAACAGAGATATAAAGGTACTGAAGGGGAGACAACTGTTGTGGATCGGGTGGCACTCTGCTCTGACAAGGATAACAACTTGTGCTTCAAATTCATGATTCGTCATACTCGTAGACCTGAGGTAGTAAAATGATTAGGATTGAGACTGAGAATTTTTAATCTGAAGTGTCTTCTGAAATATTCCAACGACCAAAATCATTTTCTCTTAGGTTGGTGACAAATTTAGCAGCCGTCATGGGCAGAAAGGAGTTTGTGGCACAATTATTCAGCAGGAAGATTTCCCATTCTCCGAACGTGGAATATGTCCTGATTTGATCATGAATCCTCATGGATTTCCAAGGTAATTGATTTCTATCTGAAATTCGAATCTAGTACTTTCGTGTTAATTGTGAAAATCATTCTACTTAAGGTATTTTAATTCTTAGATTACTCTATCCATGTAATAACACACAACTTATGTCATGTACCTTCAGTCGTATGACTGTTGCAAAGTTGATAGAACTTCCTGGTAGCAAAGCTGGAGTTTCTTGTGGTAGGTTTCATAAGGGCACTGCCTTTGGAGAGCCCAGTGGTCACGCAGATAAAATTGAGGATATAAGGTTGGTGCAAGCGCAGCTCCTCATACATTCTCCTTTCCCCTTTCCCCAGATATTGGAACTGCATGTTATCCATGTATCTGGGTTTTCACTTATTTTATTTTTATTATCAGTGAAACCCTTGTGAAGCATGGTTTTAGCTACGATGGCAAAGACTTCATCTACTCAGGTCTTTTTCTCACCCTTTTTTTTTTATTCAGCACTGTAAGTTGGTGAAAGAACAAACCAAAACTATGTTTTCTTAACTTCTTAAGAGGTTCCGGAATATCTACTTCACTATGCATGTCCCTTTAAATTATTCTAGTAATCATGAATATATGCTGTAAAACATGGTTTGCGAGTGTACTGTTCTTTAGGAGTTGCTGCAACATTCATTCGTATTAAAAATGTTAGCATTTGGTAGGATGTATGTAAAAATACTAGCTATTTAAAACTCATGGAAAGGAGAATATGTCATGTATTGCTTGCTCTTTGCTCAGAGTGTGTAGGGCAAAGACAGACCTTTTCCATTCTCCAAGATTTTTTAATACTGATTAAGCACATGTTGAAGTATAAAGATATTTTACTCTACATAAGGTTGAACTGGATTCTGTTCTATATAATTTTTGCTTCATTGATTTGCAGGCATCACCGGTGAGCCACTGCAAGCATATATTTTCATGGGTCCCATTTATTACCAGAAGTTGAAACATATGGTAAGCAATGGTGTTTCTTTTACTGTCAGTTAATTTGAATGCTTGACTCCATATTATCATTGTGATTTTGTGGCTGCATAATTTGGCGATGCAAAATAACCTCACTGAAGATGCAGATGCCACTAGTTTAAATATAGTGCAAATTAGTAGGAGAAATTGCACCTAATATATCATTTGGGCTAAAACTCTACTGGTTTAGCTATTAGTTTCATGATTGATTATGGTGCGTATTGGCTCTAGTTTTGCACACCACCACCTTGACATATAAGGTTCTATCTTTCATTGATGTGTACTATGAGTAAACATCAATTATTTTCTGTGCTTGCTGCAAACTTTCTACAATTCCCGATGTGTGTTTTGTGCAAGATGTTCATATCTACAGATAATTCAGTGAGAAATTAAAGTATCATACAAGCCTCAGTATGGCTTTTGTTTAAACGTATTGAACCAAATGTTTGCTTCTGTATTCTGCTAAATATATTCCTACATTCCTTTAACTTTTAGGTCTTGGATAAAATGCATGCTCGAGGTCAGGGACCCCGAGTTATGCTTACTAGACAGCCTACAGAAGGGAAGAGTAGAAATGGAGGTCTGGAAAACTGATCAACTCTTTTACTTAACTCAATTCCCAGTGAATTGTCTGATTGTTAATACTTAACAGGGCTGCGGGTGGGGGAAATGGAACGCGATTGCTTAATTGCGCATGGTGCTAGTATGTTGGCATATGAGCGTCTTATTCTCTCTAGCGATCCTTTTGAAACTCAGGTATAACCTGCATTCAATTGTGTACTCAGGATGTTACTATTATGAGTTTGTACTCATCCCTCTTAAGATTCACAGGTGCATTCAAATCTAATTTTTAATGGTTAATTACAACTCATACCGCGACTGTCTGTGATGCTGTAAATCAACATAAGAATTCATCTTTTTATATGTAACAACACTAGTTGATCAAATAATCACGCAGGTTTGCCGGAAGTGTGGTCTCTTGGGGTATTACAATTATAAGCTGAAAATTGGCATGTGTTCTACTTGCAATAATGGGGAGAATATTAGTACCATGAAATTGCCGTACGCTGCAAAGCTTTTAATCCAGGTAATAAGCTAATTTAGTGATTCTCTTTACGATTTGTGCTTTTTCGTCCGCATAAACGACCTCACTATTTCTGACTAGATAGAAATCAAACTAACACAAAAATGCGGTCCTAACATTATTCTCTTTAGGATTCTGCCTATACCTTAAGCTCATCCCTTTCTAAAACACCCTTGAAATATGGATGTGATTTTTTTTTAATTTGAAATTTTTGGAACCTATCATAAATTTAGGTTTGGTTTGGATCCTTTGGTGACAAAAAGTCTTGTAATTTATATGATTTTTAAATTGATTGCCTGGGATTGGATGTCTTGATTCTTGATATGTTTTTTTCCTCAGGAGCTCCAATCGATGAATATTGTTCCACGTTTATCATTAGCTGAGGCTTGAATTAGATCGTCCATGAATAATATTTCACGATTCTTGCACAGAGAAATTGAGTTTAGCAGGTGCATAATATTTTGGAATTTTTTGTTAAATATAGATTAAGTTTTTTTATTGATCATTTTAATTAATTCAACGCTACACTGGTTCAAGCCTCTATATTTGGGCCTCTCAAGCCCTATGTATAGCTTTATCTCTATCTCCAGGCCCACAGTCGATTAAATTGACTGAGTGTAGTGTTAACCCCACAAAATGACATTTTATGTAAATACGCGATATTGTGAGGGTAGTTCACCCTAATGTCGAAGTCGAAATACATTAAATATAATTGAATTGTTAATCTAGCATATGAAATTTATTTTAAGATTGCACTTCGCATTAGTGTGTTTGCATTGTGTTATATGCAATCGTATCGCATCCGCCTATTAATAAATTTTAAAAAATTATTTTAAATTAAAATAAAAACATATTATTTTCTCCATCTCAAAAGCTTTCATATGTGGGTGGGCATATATTTTAAGAAAAAAGTAATGATTGAAGTTTTGAAAAAGAAATATGTAAACTTGTATAAAGTAAAAAAATTTATTGGGTTATGTGTATGTGAGAGTAAAGGTAATGACATTTGTGTAAATTAGTGAAAATTGTGAGGGTGGAGTTTATAAAAGATTTTTCATTTTAAGGGTGTGAAACTTATATTGGGACGGACGAAAAAGAAAAGTGTGAAAGTTTTTATGGTAAGGAGAGAGTATAATTATAAAATTGCATATATATTCTTACTAACATTTTATTTTTAAATCTAAATATTTTTTAATATTTGACATAATTAAAAATTTACTACTATTAATTATTTTAATTCATTGATTATCATAAATTAGTATAAAATATTAAATTTGTAAATTTATATTTTTTTAAAACAAAATTACTATAATTTAAGAAATTTTATATTTTTACATTAAATGATGTGTCAATATTTAATTGGATTTTTAATGCCAGCCAGTAGAAAATCTTATTTTTTTTTCTTGGTGTAAATAATTATTTTTTTTTGAAAAATGGTGTAAATAATTATAAGAAGTATGTGGAAATAATTATGAAATAGAGTGAGTATTTATTAATTTTCTTATTATGGATAGATTATGAATTATTGTTGCAATTAATGGATGTTAACTTGATATGTACACTTTTTTTTTTTTTAATAAGGAGGCCATTTTCTTTCATGTATACTATTTATTTCATGTGTTTTCTCGACATTGATTTCCAATTGAACTAGTATTAAAGATGAATTGTATATATTCAAGTTTAATTGAATAAAAGATTATTAGAAAAGACAATACAAGACTAAGTTTTTATCTTATTCAATGTCTAACTGAGACGATCTCCTAGGAAAAAGCTCCCACCCGAATAATAATCGATAAGGTTCAGTTTATCCCAACATAAATAAATAATTATTCTCTAAACATAATCCAAACTCGAGGTCGATTCCAAGAAATATCATTGGATTCAACTACAAATCCCTTTGATCATGTCATTATAATGTTGTAAACTCTATAATATCTACAAAACCATCATTATCGATCTTAGTTAGGTTTTTATCTCTATTTATTGATGCTAATACCAACTCTAATCGCTCTTCCCAACTCAAAAGAAAAAGAGCCTATAACCACCAAAATGGGGTCTCTCTCCCGTCTCTCTCGCGACACCCGCGACCACTCCTCTTCCGATTATCGGATTTACGTGCCCTGTTATTCCAAGAACGCCGCCACCGCCACTGCCGCCACATTCATAGATTGTTACACGCCGTACGCCAATACATGGAATCGAGCCACTTCTATCCCAGGAATAGCCGACAAGTTTGTCCTCAAACACTTTGCCATGGTGCCTTCGAGCCACTACATTTATGTGATCGGCGGCCTGCTCAGCCCTCAAGTGGACTCCGGCGAACACCATGAAAGAGCCGTGCCCTGTGTTCGGAGATACAACGTTAGAAGTGATACTTGGGATGCATGCACGCCCATGTCTACACCTAGATTCAACTTCGCTTGCACTGTCAGTAACCACAAAATCTATGTCGCCGGAGGACAAACCACGTCGGGCCGGGCCGAGGGTATTTCGTCCACTGAGGTTTATGATCCATCTCTTGATCAGTGGACATCTCTGCCAAACATGAACATAACGAGGTATATATATATGTTCTTCACTTAATTAAAATCAAATCAATTTGCTCCCATAACTTTTGGATTTTTTCACGAAAGTTTCTAGAAAAAATTTAAATTTTTAATTTCGTCACATAATTCAGTAATTATTTGAGTTTGGTCTTTTTCGCCAGGTTTTGCATTTATCATCCCATCTCGCAAAAGATACCAATAAAATGTGCATCAATGCGACGTCGTTTATGGAATTTCGATGACTTTTGTACTAAAATCGGACCAATTAAAAAATTATGGGACAAAATAAAAATGTTAATTTTTTTGGAACCTTATACAAAAAGAACAAAGTTGAATTTTAACTCATTCTTGAATATTATATAAATTTACATCCTTCATTTCATTATAATTTGGTGTTTTCTTATAAATTTCGATCTTGCAAAAGGTGTTAATGTGTTAAGATGGGGAAGAAGGATACATACCATATGTTAAAAAGGTTTTCAAAATTAACGGTAAAAAAACTTTTATACCACCACTTAAAAATTACAATCCCTGACATGTATTAGGGCGATATATAAATCTGTTTTAGATGAGGCAAAATTCTTTGGAACAGGTACAATTGTGTTGGGATCACGTGGAAAGGCAAGATATATGCGGTGGGCGGGTTCGTGGGCGGGCGACCGTACGTGGATGTGGTGGCGCGAAGCTCGGCTGAAGTTTATGACGAAAAGCAGAATAGCTGGGTTTTTGTGAATCGAATGTGGGATCTGGATATACCTCCCAACCAAATAGTGGCGATGAATGAGATGCTTTTTAGCTCGGGCGACCGTTTGAAGCCGTGGAAAGGCCACATTGAATTGTACGATGAGAATGACAAAATATGGAACGCCGTGCATGCTTCTCGTTTCAACTTCACGCCGGGGAGGTTGTACCTGACCATGGCTCCTATTGGGAACCACTTGTACTTTCTCGCCGGCTATAAGATGCCCGGCGAGGAATCCCGCCTCAGGTCGGAGGTCCATGTATTTGACACTGCCGCCCTCGGCGATGGATGGCGGAGCTTTGAGCCGGTGGAGGAGGATGGAGTGAAAGAGCTTTGTGGCCACTGCTGCGTCCTCAAACTTGAATCTTGAATTAATTAATTTCATATGAATTAAATATTAAGGGGCGTTGATGGCCTTATGGCAACAAGTCAAATAAAAATTAATAAGTAGATTTTAATTGGTCTCTTGTGTAGAGTATCTTAAATTAGGAAGAAAAAGAAAAAAAGAAATAGCTAGAGAGGTGGTTAAGAAATGCTATGTTAATTATTGCTTCTTTTTTTTTTAAATATCTTGTTCACCTTTTTTTTTTAGTGAAACTAGTTTTGACCGTCTCTATCTGTATTTTTCTAAAGTTAATTCGTTATTGTAATTCAAAATTACAGTATGATTTTTTTTTTTTTTTTTTATGTTGTGATAATTTCCAAAATTAAGGGGATTTTTTTAATTATTGTAGTTTTCAAAATATTTTATGAAAATGTAGTGAAAATGGAAATAATTAAAGTTTTAAGCAAAATCGCGTGGTGGAACCGCGATTTCTTAAAAAGTCAAAAGAAATCACGCAAGTTCAGTCATGTATTAGTGTGTATGTATTTTGAATGCAAGAATCGCGTTCTTGGCCCACGATTACTGCAAATGCTGCGCACCAGATATATATGTATAGTGTATGTACTATTCGCAGTTTAGAGCCGGAGCAAGTCTCTTATGAAATATCAGACTCACAATATCAATTAAAAAAGAAAATTATTAAATCTTGTGGGTCAAGATAAAAACGGGTCAAACTAAGCGATTTCTTCTTCTTCCTCCATGCAGATTTCTTCTTCTTTCTCCGTTCTAACTCTTCTTCCTCCTCTTCCATCGTTGTGCCTGTGTTCCCAACCAACCCCAACCACGCATCAAGGTTCTTTCAGACGCAGTAAACGCCGACGATGAGGAGGGATAAAACCGTGAACTCCGATGAGAAAAAGGAAAAGAGGGATGATCCGATTGATGAAAACAAGAGTGGATAAAACTTATCGCAACTCCTAACTCGGTTTTGATTTATTCATATAGTAACACACATTTTTTCCATAAAGTAACATGTTTTTGTTTATATAGTAACACATTTTTTTCTTCATATAGTAACATATATTTCTCTATACAAGAACATCGTTTGTGTTCATATAGTAACATATTTTTTTCAAAAGTATGTGTTACTGTAAGAACAATTATGTGTTACTAAGTGTAAGTACGTGCTACTAGTTCTTAAAAGAATAAAATATTGGTTTTGTTCATTAATAACACATTTTTCTTCATACAATAACACGTGTTTGACCTAATAATAACACAACCCGAGAGTAAAAATTTATTTTTACTTTTGCACAAGTTTAATACACATATTTGCCCTTACAATAATACATATTTACCCCAAAATCTTATACTTGGGGATCAAATAGACCCATGATTTTTTCATAACACATTAAAATCATTTCTCTTTAATATTGAGATCAAATAAGTCATCATCTTAATAAAATCACACTTTTTTAATAAGAATAAAGTTGTCGAAGATTAAATATTTATTTGATTTACACATATAATTAGATTAGAAATTTATTTGATCATTTTTTCATTTTTATTTTGCATTTGGGCGATTATTTTTAGACAAATACATATTTATTTATTTTATAGTAACACATATTTATCGTTTAAGTAACATATGCGTAACCTAATAGTAACACCCACAGGAGCACCCGAGGGCGAATTTTTTTTTTTTTGGTCCCCGCGAGTTTTTTTGAAAATTTCCACCGGATCCGATCCGACCCGACTAGGATCCGCGAATTTCATTAAATGAGTTATTTCACGGTACACTATTGCATATAAGAATTTGTCTTAGGGCCGCGCTTTCGCATGAAACAATTGCCGCACGCTCACCGCCCCTATTCTCCTACTTTTGACCGAATATTGCCGGTCCGGATCTCTGTTACATAATGATGTTACATTTTCGTTACATTAATTATATTTGCGCCACGTGTACATACATCAAAATTTACAAATAAGAGAATAACATCATAATATAATCGTATGTACACGTGACGTAAACCTAATTAATGTAACGGAGATGTAACTCCATTATGTAATAGGAAGATCCCGTGTGGAATATTGCAGCTACCAAAATAATATTTCCTAATGTATCTCCTAATATATTGTAACTATCAAAATAAATTCCCCTAATATATTGCAACTGCCCAAATAAATACCCCCAACATATGTATTGATCGAGTTAGTGTTTAAAAATATAGTGCAGCTGTCCAAATAATATATTGCTAAAATACTCAACTGTAATTCAAAGTGGATTAAAAATTTTGTATGATATATATAATACTTCCTCCGTCCCAATTTTGTTTGCTTAAGGGGAATTGACACAAAGATTAAGAAATATGTTATTTATTAATATTAAAAGATATAAAGTGAAGGGTAAATGAGTATTTTCAACTTCATTGAAAGAGGTTATTTTAAAGTCAATTTTATTGAAAATAAGAGATACTTGTGAGAGTTTAATTTAAAAGGATGATATTATTTTTTGCTATTTTGGGTATGTCAAAACTAAAATAAGGCGTTCATTTTTGATTTTGAACAATAAAAAATGTGACGGAGGGAGTATAATTTTTTTGCACGATAATTAATTTTGTGAAATATATATAATTTTAAAATTAATCTATAAGATTTTTGTATGATACTTATTTATATATATATATATATATATTTTTTTTTTTTGCATAACAATCCATTATGTGAAAAATTATTATATAATAAATAATTATTGCATGATAATCAAAATTAAATATTGTAATGTCATCACCAATAAATATTATATATTTTAAATTTAAATATATGTCGTAGATCATAGTTGTTACACGTCTTAATAATGAGTGTGTGTCCTGTGAATCAAGTTGCACGATGAAACTTGATCCACATTGAAAAATAGATTCAGTTTACCTTTCAATTATCCTAATTAATACCTTTTAGTAATGTAGGTCATACTCTTCAATTATCCCTGCACCCTTAGTAATATAGGTAATACCATTCAATTATTACAACCGATATTATTTAATAAAAGACTCAAATTTCACCATAAACTTTTGTTCATAATAGACTTTGCCAATAATAATTACCTGGGTGAATTTGACTATTTATTTGTTATTTGTTTTTATATATTGTTGAAAGAATATATTAATGAATATAAAATTTGAAGAAAAAAATTCAAAATTAGATTTATGTTCAAATATTTTTGTGTTTTTTTTTCAAATATTTTTTATGTTTGTGCTCAAATTTACTAGTTTATAATTATTAACCAAAGTAAAATTTTAAATAATCTATATATAAAAACAGTCAAAAGGAGTATATATGGCAAGTGATTGACTCGGTCAAATGGAGAAGTATATGGTAGAATATTTGGTTATATATATACACACATAGAATGGGAGTGGAATTTAAGGAAGACACGCAGCATATCACCGCGACTCCTCCACGTTGCATATTGTCAGTATATATTCTGAAATCGCGTTCTTGATCCGCGTTTTTTATTGACTTTAAAACATACTAGTTATTTCTCTCGATGCGTGATTAATATTATAAATTTTAAATATGTAATTAAAATATATATTTCATTTATTATTTTTTTACTATTATTTTTATTAATATATAAATTATGTTGTTTACTTTTTTTTAACAGGATGTTGTTTACTCCCGAATATAATATAACTATTTAATTAATTCTATAATTTTTAATAGTTACTAATCTCATTACAAATATTAAAATTCAACAAAACTTATATAATCTAAAATTAAATTATTTAAATTCAACTCATATAATTAAATCTTAAATAAAATTATTTAAATTCAACTCATATAATAAAATCTAAAATAAAAATAATTAAATAAATATTTTAGATCTAAATTTATTTTTATATGTGTAATACTTATGTTAAATTAAAAATTTTAAAAGAGAATTAAGTTGATATATAATGTGTTAAAATTAGATTTAAAATTAAAATTTATAAAAATTTGAAATTGTTGTTGTAAAGTAAAAAGAAAAAGAAAAGTTAATTCACTCTTTTTAGTGGAGAGTGAGGCTCACTATTACATTTCACTTCGCTCTCTCCTTACAAGGAGCATTTTTAACGCGTCTCCGCTTAATTTCATAACTCTTCAAACTTTCACTATATATCCACGAAAACATTTGAAGATCACAATAATTGAAAAAAATTCCCCCAAAATTAAAGATCGATGATCAATCAAGATCATAGGATTTTATAACTACAAAACCCTCGATCATGTCTCTCACTATATATGCATCTCAAGCCTGTAATATATATATATATATATATATATATATCAAAACTAATCTTCCCAATTAATTAATCATTTGATATTCTCATGATCTCTTCCTTCTATATAATCTGTGTTGTGAAAAAGAAGGCTATAATCACCAAATTAATTAACCTTAATTTCCGTTTTAATTATTCCAATTAAGAACGGTGGGTCAAATTTTGACTTGGTTATGGCTCCGATCGGAAATCAGTTATCGGAAGTACGGCGGAGCTTCCGGCCTGCAGAGAGAAACACATCTCTGCGCACTGTTGCGTTCTTCAAAAGGAATCTTCATACTATCAATTATAAATTGCCTATAATAAAATTAATTTTATGTTGATTTTATTTTTTTTTTTTTCGAAAGCAATGTTGATTTTAAGTTAATCATTAGTATCTCATCTCCTTTTAAAATTTTTGCCTTTTGAATTTACGATCAATTCAAGTGTGTACATCAATATTCCGTAATTAATAAAGGCAATGAAAATCATCTTAATTTATATATGATTAATTATACGTAAATTAAATAATTTCTTACATGTTTTATGCTAAAAGAAGACTTTGAATATATATTTTTGAATATATTAACTATTTTTATTATTCGAAAAAAAAATTATTGTAATTTGTTTATAAAAATATTAAAAATATATTTAAATTGCCTGATATACTAGTGCCTTTTTGTCAAAATAATTTGTTGATATTTCACTCGGTTTTGAAGTGTCTCGATTATTTCCATTTATCAAATAGATTGAATTTTTTTTTTTAAAGCACATCTAGAAAATTGTTAAAAATGTAGTAGTAAGTATAAATATCCGCATAAATTTACTCCACCTCTCATTTAAGTTTGAGACTGCGAACTAACTTTTCACCACTAACAAATAACATTTACCGATAAAAAAATAAAAAATAATATCCGCATAGTTTACAGCCAGGATTATCCTCTTCCGTCTTCCGCTCACTCCTTCAATGGCGAATGTGGTGGAAACTTTCTCCGTTCTCAATTCATCGCTTACCATATTTTCCCGTCATCGCCGGCCGCGGCTGGTCTGCGAGGCTGTTCCACAAATATCTCTTCAAAAAGGTTACCCTTTACTTCCTACCCTCCTCTTAAATTTATTCGCTCCACATTGTCCAATCCGTACATGATTTTACAGAGGGTTTTTTACTAATTTAATTCGAGAATTTGCGTCAAAACTATGTTTTGGTGTTCCAGGTGGTCATTGTATTGATGATACCTTTAATTGTAAAAATGCCTATTTCTTTAGATATTTCAAACATCTTTTCATGTTCCAATTGACATTATATCATAGTTTTCTCTTTGAAAACTGGAGTGTCATTCTTATATGTTTTTAGTTTTGGGTTATAATAAATAGTTTGAATTGTGTTCTGCTGAGAAAATTGGCTAGAAGAAAATTTAATAAACTTACACATGTATTTTGATGGTGCCGCAGCCACGAGCAGGAGTTTTGGGAGGCTAAAAGTGCAGAGAGTTCAAGATATAGTTAAAGAAAGTTACAGAAAAAGACACAAGGCAATGACCTCGAAGATGGTCAGCTGAAAGGAGAAAGCTCCCCAAATGGTGTGCAAGTCGAATCATATGATGAGGAGAAGGTTATTGATGGCCAAAAGATATATTAAAATCACTCCGCTCTGATGTTAAATCCACTGGTCGAGGTGGTTCTTCATCTGAATTTTCTGTTCCATCCTCAAAAGATGGGGTGGGGTAGCCCAAGTTGACACCTATAGATCTAACACGGAGGATGTCTCAAACAAAGGGCGGAAGTTAAAAGACGATAGTAACTTTTTTAGCAGAAGGTCATTCAAGGAATTGGGGTGTAGTGACTACATTATTGAATCTTTGAGAAACTTACAGTATATACGCCCTTCAAATATTCAGGTAAGCTAAATGCTAAATTTTGAATGAAATATTCACAAGCTCTTTTCTAGTATATAATTCTTATTGCAGTTGTATCTTTGTACATTGGTTGGTGTTTGATTTGAATTCATAAAAGTCAAAACATTGGGCATTCCTTGTGTACAAGTAAACAAAGTCTACTTGTGGACCCCAGTATGCAGGGTATCGCCGGAATCCATGTTGTCTATTTGAAAGATATTGATCGCCTTGCTTGAAGCGTTTACAAGGCTTGTGCTTTCTTTCTGTTGCAATTTTATCCAACTTGCAATAAACAGAAGTAATTGTGTCAGATAATTTATTGTGGACAAATGCAAACTACATATTAATTTATCCACTGAAATGTTTGAATTTAGGTTTCTGTGTTTTGTTCTGAATCTGCACAGAGCTTTATTATATGAAGTAACAATATTGCAGGCTATGGCTTTTGAACCAGTTATAGATGGGAAGAGTTGTATAATGGCTGATCAGAGTGGATCTGGTAAAACTTTGGCCTATATGTTACCACTAGTACAGCGTCTTAGACAAGAAGAAATTGATGGACCTGGCAAACCAACATCTAAACATCCACGAGTTGTGGTACTGGTCCCTACTGCTGAGTTGGCTTCTCAGGTATGATAATACGTTAAGGGTTTGTTTGGTTTCCTTTATTAGTGGTTTATTGATCCCTAATACTACTTTATCACTTGTTTGGTTTGTTGTATAGCTTATACTTGCAGCCCGTTATTAAGCATGAGCCCGTTTTAAATAATACTGATTATATGGGATTATAGATTCCAAGTCTTATCAGGTATTTGTAATACTTATTATTTGTCCAACATTTATTAAATTTTAAAACACCCTTCTAATCATTAATTATTTAACTGAATTTTCTGAAACCAAACAAAATATTGATAAATAGACTGGTATTACAAATATAAGTATTATAATTCAAGTATTATCTATAATGGCAACCAAACGAGGCCTAAGCACAAAAATATTTTAATGTTTTATGTCTTTCTTAGTCTTATGTGGACTATTCTTTCTTGATACCAGAAACTGCAATTGCCAATATGTGTACATCTATAGTGGTAGTTATGTTTGTATCTTTGTCTTCAGATGACTTTGCACATAATGCACATCAAAAGGATATGTTTGAAGAACAGTTTTATCGATATTATTGGTTCCTTATTGACATGATCACTAATACTGCACATAGTTTATCTAGTAAGCATGTTTATGAAATTGAAGGTGAGATATTTTTATTTGAGAATATGAAACATAGAGATGAGAAAAGGCAGACTGCAAATTCTGATATGCCTTTTATTTAGCCACTACCCTTACATGATTCTGATAATGGAAGGTTTGTGCTCTTATCGTGCTTATAAATTACTGCATTTTGGTCCTGTCTGAGCAGTATATTCTATTTCATTTTTCTTACACATTAGAGAGTACAATTTCAGGTTCTGAGTGTTTGTCGATCACTCTCAAAAGTCGGTGTCCCTTTCCGATCTATGGTTGCTACTGGTGGTTTTCGGCAAAAACTCAATTAGATAATCTGAAACAGGGGATAGATGTTCTAATTGCTACTCCTGGTCGATTCATGTACCTAGTTAAGGAGGGCTTCCTGCAGTTAACAGATATCAAAAGGTACAGGTCTTTACTTCTACTTTATTGAATTGGGTTGATGGTTATTTGCGAATGTCGCATTCATTGGGGCTTGTGGAATATCCATCCTTTATAAGCATATGTATATTCAAAACAACATAATTAATATTTTCAAGCTTTCCTCTTTTGGAGTGATCCTTTAAAATATTAACTTCTTCTTTTACTTGCTAAATCGTCATCCAATTCTTATGCCTCAGCGCTGTACTAGATGAGGTAGATATACTGTACAATGATGAAGAGTTTGAGCTTGCATTACAAAGTTTGGTCAACTCGGCAGCGATCACAGCTCAATATTTATTTGTAACTGCCACTTTGCCTGTAGAGATATACAACAAACTAGTTGAGGTTTTCCCTGATTGTGAGGTTATAATGGGTCCCGGTATGCATCGCACGAGTGTCAGATTGGAGGAGGTATCGATATGTTTATATTTTGTTTCACGTTTTATTATGGCAAACAATGTGAGAACAAGAAAATATCGGGTTTATGTTTTATTAAAGCCATCTTATCTGTCTCAACAAATCTACCAGAGGAGTAAGCAAGAGCTTCAATTGAATAATCAATCATTAATTATGTCTTAGATTAGGAATGATATTGCAATGTCAGTTCATTATTGTGCTTCTATAATGAATATACTTAGGTGAAAATGAGTCTCTCTTCTATGACTTCCTATGCTAAACGACAAAGATTGATTAAGCCCTCTAGGGCCTTTACTTGTGACTTCAAGTGTAGTGTGAATATACTAATATCAGCAGATTCCATATTTATTTCATCTAACTGAAAGTGAATAATGTCATTCTAAGTTTTAACCTGCTAAAGATACTACAGGTCACATGTTTTTGCACATAGATGGATTTTACTACTTTCTGAATAGATTTACTGTCTACTGTCTAGTTCCTCATAGATTGCAGTGGAGCCGAAAACTCTGAAAGAACACCTGATACAGCTTTTCTCAACAAGAAAAATGCTCTTCTTCGACTTATTGAAGAAAGTCCAGTGACAAAGACAATTGTGTTCTGCAACAAGGTAGTCTGAAGATCTCATGGACTGTGCTACTCTCTATTATGGTATTTCTTTGGATTTTATTTTGAAATAGCTGTTTCTTTGCATATGCAGATTGAAACGTGCAGAAAAGTTGAAAATGTATTAAAACGCTTTGACCGGAAAGAAAGTAATATAAGAGTTTTACCATTCCATGCTGCTTTAGAACAAGAATCAAGGCTGGCAAATATAGAAGAATTCCGCAGCTCTAGATCGAAGAACATCTCTATGTTCTTGGTTTGCACAGATAGGTATGATAATACATTCTTTCTTTCCTCTGGTCAGCCTCAGACTTTGTTAAACTGCTCATTCTATATGTACGTATTATCTCAATCTGAATTTTTTTAAAAACAGGGGGAGGGGGTGGAGAAATAGTCAGTACGGTTCAATTGGTTATCCGAAAACCAAATCATAATTATTTTTTAATTATGAAATGTTTCCATATTTTTCAGAGCATCCCGAGGAATTGACTTTGCAGGTGTAGATCATGTAGTGCTGTTTGATTTCCTCGGGATCCAAGTGAATATGTACGTCGTGTTGGGAGAACAGCGCGAGGTGCTGGAGGTAAGGGGAAAGCATTTATTTTTGCTGTGGGAAAGCAAGTTTCTCTTGCAAGGAGGATTATTGAAAGAAATCTAAAAGGCCACCCCTTGCATGATGTGCCATCTGCTTATGAGGTCATGAGGTAGACCAACTTTCATTCTTACAGCTCTGACTAGGAGTTGTCGAGATGAAGGGGAAATTCGAAACTCAGTCAACATGTTTGTACAAAACTTGCATCGAAACAAGTTTACTAGTCCAAAAGACACCGAACACGAGTTGAATGAGAAACAGGGCCCGAAAACAGCTCGTTGGTTCGACTTTTTGAAGCTTCGTATCTGACTTTGATCTCATCTTTATGGCCACAAGCTTCATTTCGTTTTGGTCAACTTGGAGATATCTTCATCTCTTTACAAGTTGTATGTATATAACTGCGTTATGTACTTGTGCTTGAGTTAAATTGTTGTGATTTAATTTGGCTTCTCCTGTACTGAAAGAAGAGGCTGCATTTTGTGTTTTATTTGGGAATAAACATGGAACCTTTTTCACATTTATTTTTAAACATGAACCATTTTGGTCTCCAAGGTTCTATGATAAATGTGTCTTAAACAGAGCAAATTTTAAAAAGAAAAACCTTCAAACAAACAAATAGTTAGAAAAGATATTATATAGTTCGCCCATCAATTCAAGAATATTCATGGTTATTTGCAACTATCACTTTACAATATACTAATATGTAATACTTTTGAATGATCATATTCACCGTAAAAATAAATTAATTTTCCACAAGATTTGACCTTTTTTCGTGCTTATCTAATCCCATGCCATACGCTATATTTTATTGGTATTTTCGACGTACTTTTCGAAAGAAAGTTAAAAACTTACAAAAGTGACGGTTGAGGACGTTCTTGGTTCTGACCTCCAGTGTTAGCTTACATCCTTTATAGGATCTTTTGTTCCATATCGTATCTCATTACATAAAACATCAATAAAGTACTAGAATAGAGTTTAATCAAACATCTTTGATACAAAGGCTAATGTGTTCATATCAGCAGACGAGTTCATCTCTGGACCAAATTTCGAAACTTTACTCGTTTCTTAACACTACGTACCCTATCGTACCCAATCCCAATCTTACTATGCATCAATTTCATAGCCAAATCAGCTTTACCCGCCTTCCGCAATGCATTTATCATCACAGTACGAACCCTCCCCGGGATTTCTCGTCCCCGATCAATAACCCCATCAGCCAGTCTACACGCCTCGACTACACGACCAGCCTTACACAAAACAGTAATCATATCTTCAAAAGCCGTATCTAGGACAAAACCCATTGGTGCTAACTCATCCAAGATCTTACAAGCCCTACCAACCTTGCCTGAAAGACACAGACCTGTCGAAAGTGCCCTAAACGAAGCAGCTGTAGGACTGATCCCTTTATCAATCATCATATCCCACAACTTCAACGCCTCTTCATTCCTGTGTTCTTTAAACAATCCATTGATCAGTATTGTGAATGTGTAGACAGTTTGATCACAGCCTTCGTCTTCCATTTTCTCGAAACGAGCCAATGCTTCATCAACCTTCCCGTTTTTAGCCAATGCATCGATGAGTGCATTGTAGCAATCTGAGTCGGCAGGACATCCCTTCTCCACCATTTCTTCAAAGAGCTTTTCAGCCTCTTCTAATCGACCCGTTTTCCCTAAGCCATCAATTAGGCTCGAATATATTACAGCATTAGTGGGAACGTGATTTCGTTTACAATACTCAGACCACTGGATTGCCTCCTCAACTCTCCCACACTTGCATAGACCATTAATAACTACCGCGTAAGTAACTCCGTCTGGGACACAACCTTCACTCTGCATTCTCTGAAAGAGCCCCATTGCCATATCCAAGTTCCTAATCTTTGAATAAGCATCAATCAAGGCAGTATAAATAGCCACATTGGGCTTACAACCCTTTGCGACCATATTTTCAAAAACCGTATACCCTTCCATAGATTTCCCCTCCTTGCAAAGACCACAAATCAGTAAACTATAAGCATGTGGAGGAATATCCACCCCTTTATCCTGCATTTCATTATAAAGTTTCAAACAAAAATCATAATCCTCCTTCGAATAACAAGCTTGCATCAAAGTCAAGCAAGTGATCTTATCAGGCTCCACCTTTTCACCTCCATATCTTGAAACATCTCAATCGCCTTCTTAACATTCGCTGATTTACAATACCCTTTGATCATCGTATTATACGTTACAACATCAGGCTTAACTTTTCCGTTCTCCATCGCCTCTAGAACGTGCTCAGCTGACTCGATATACATACAACTCACAAGACCATTCATCAAGAAATTATAAGTATACAATGTAGGTTCAACACCATTATCCTTCATTCTTCTCCATACCCATAATAACTCCTCAACCATCCCTCCATTACCAAAGCTTCTAATGAGAGAATTAGCCGCAGTTTCACTCATTAAAAACCCCTTACTTTTGAACTTATCAAAAATCAACTTAACTCTATCTAAATCATTTTCCAAACACAAAATTTCAATCATAAGAACATAGCATTCAAGATTGTGGGCATATCCTTTCTGCTTACCAGTCCATTTAAAGAATCGGTACGAGGTTTCCGCCCTGTTGCGAAATTGGTCTGAATTCTTGAGAATGTAGGCAACAAAACTGGGAGGGAGTCTAATTAAGTACTTTTCGCAAAATACAGTCAATTCTTCTTCGAGGGTGGCATCGAAGTTGTTGTCTTGTAAGATATTGAGGAGTTTTGGAACCCATGGAGAAATTTGGTGGTCGGATTTTGAATCGGGGGTGATGACGTCGGAAAGATTGCTGAAGGGTTGCACCCATTCCGGAGGTGGAAGAGGTGTAAATGAAGATGCACATTTTAGGGTTTGTAAAGAATGTGAATTGGGGAATTGAATAGAGGATTTGGGGGTTTGAGGAGAGTGGTGGAAAAGGGTTTAGAGAGGACTTTTCTCATCCGTGCTGCCATCGCTGATAGTTCAATTGATTCACAGTCGAATGAAAGCTCGCGAAGATGAATGATATTTCAAATTTGTTATAATAATTTCAATTTGAATTTTAAACAAGAAGGTCCCATGGTCTAGTGGTCAGGACATTGGACTCTGAATCCAGTAACCCGAGTTCAAGTCTCGGTGGGACCTCTTTCCTTTTATAAATTTTACTTCTGTTAATTTTATTTATAATTTAAAATGTATCAAAACCACAAAAATGGTCCCATGGTCTAGTGGTCAGGACATTGGACTCTGAATCCAGTAACCCGAGTTCAAATCTCGGTGGGACCTTTTTTAGAAAAAAATTCATGATATTAATTATATGAAATTTTTCCTCTAATATATTATAATTATAATGCATCACACTCACAAACAACATGTGCATATAAATAATAACAGTACACCTTTCGAAAACAAAAGGAAAATGAATAAACCATGTTGTATATATATTGCCGTATAAATGATCGTACAAATGCGATGATTGTATAAAGCGTGTTGCTAGAGAAGCATCAAAATTCCTCATCTAAATTCAACTTCTCCAGGGTTAATGAATCTACACGAGACTAAAAATATTTGAACATAGAGGACGTAGCTTTGATCCTTAGCTTTCTCGAAAACGAATACCAGTTTGCTTGGTTACTCCTGGCCAAGAAAGCACAACAATATAAGCTTCTTTTCGACTAACACAACAATATATATATATATATATTCACTAGTACAACCCTCTTCATAATATGCATAACTAGTAATAAAGAGATGATTATATGTAAAACAAATACGTGGGATTGCCACGGAGTTTACCTTGGGAGGCTCGTTCATTTGAGAGCCAGTATCAGCTTCGGGTGCCTCAGATAAACGCACTTCTGTTTTCTCATTTGAGTAACTGAAATAAAAACTGAATTTAGAACTGCAGTATGCTACAACCTTTGATCATCATTATTCATGTTAACGCATTCTTGATAGGTGAAAAGGAAACCCAAAAAAACTAAGAAATATATAAAGATGCTCAAATTAACAGGAGGAGATTCAAAGATATAAGGATAGAGCATGATCTATGGAAACACGAGTTAAATATGTGTGTTTACGTTGAAAGTATAGTAACCCATATTAGCTCGATACAGTCCACCCAAAGAAGTCGTTGCTCCACTGGGATCACGCCATAGGTGATTAAATGAGCAAAAGGCCAGAGCTTCCAACCAGCCTATTACAGCCATAAGAAAACAAACTTTCCATGAATTGATGAGCAGCTGAAACTATCAAAGAAATATGGAACTAACTCTTTCTGCGTTATATGTCTGTTTATGTAAAAGATGCACATAGAACAATGTGCAGCTATCATCTTCTGTAAGTCGACAATAGCTTAATAAATGTTAATTTTGAAAACGGGACCCTTCTGTGATGCTATTGTGGCTACACAAATCATGATTCATCTTCAGTATGAGAATAGGGAGTTAAAAGATACGTTGAATAAGAATTCTTACAGTCAACATGGGTAAAAATGTTGCTTTTAACTCATTGAGAATACTTTCAGGGGATTCCACGCGCAATAAACCCAAAACCACAAAGTAGATGGTGTTCCACACTGCCGACCAAAAAGTTTGGTCGAAAGCAACTTTGGCAAGGACCACCCACCAATCCTTGGATGGAAATAGAGCCTATGCATTGTGAAAGCAAGCAATTTCAGACAAAGAAAACTTCAACTAAGTTGAATTTTCGACAAATGTTGGCCACAAAAATCACCTCACAAAATTGATAGTAATAATGAGAAAGTGATCCATGGAGCGTGAATCCAACGAGGCCAGACCTAAACATTCTTGTTCGATCAAACTCAAACATGGGCTTCCCTTCATAACACTGAAAATTTGTAAGCAATCATTAAAGATGTTGATTCAAATTTTCACATAATTATCCAATCAGAACAACTTTCTTACTTGAGCAATCCAATCACCAACAGAGTAAACAATCCCACTAATCGCCATTTTCGATAAAACGGGATGTGTTTTAAGGGCTTCTTCATATGCAATCCAGTTATGCTCAGGTGCATACCTCAACACCTCATAGAAGGTCCACCCCTATAAATTGAAATCACAAAGCAATACTAATTTCACAAAAACTCAACTTGATTCCAATTTTCACTTCTGAACTGTAACAAGAAACCTTCGAAAACAACATTCAATTATTCAAACAACAGCCATAACTCATAATCAAAAAAACAACATGAAACTTATATCCAACCAAAAAATCACAATTAAAAAGGAAATTGGAAGCACTCACCTGCCAATAATCATGATCAATGGTGAGCAATTTGGTGATGGCAAGAGACCCAGCACCAAGAACAATAGCAGCATTAAGTAATCTATCAGGAGAATTATTATTAAAAACATTATTGTTAATTCTTAAAATTGGGCCCTTTTCTTCATCTTGATCGCCATTTTCTTCTGTGGGAGCGACTTCTTTGTTTTCTGTGACAGTATTGATGGGCCTGCTTTTTGCTGCAAGATTAGGGTTTAAGAAAGGCTTTGAAAGGGTGGAGAGGCGATAAGATGAAGAATTTGAGAGGCTGAAATGATTCTTGCGTCGTACCAACTGTGAAGCTGGGGAGAAGCAACTGTTGAGAGTAGCCATCTGTAATACTGAAGCCAAAGATTCTAATTTTTCACAATAAAAAGGAGATTATTCGTTTATTTGATAATAAAATAAACATTTTTGTGGTGGTTTTAAGATTGGGATTAGTGATCATGGTTTGTCCCCGATGCCATTTGAATTTCTCGTTTCCACGACTTTCTGCCATTTAAATTTTATTACTTCCAAGCTTTCGCTATGCTTCAATTATATGTTAGCGTACACATGTATTTATTTTTCAATTACATCATATAAACTAATGCATACAAATTATTTTTTATTTTTATCCTTAATATTTTTAAGAATTTATATTGAGAATTAATTTATTTAATAAGTTAAAATTTTACAAAAATGTAAAAAAATATTTTTATCGGTGATATAATAATTTATAATTTTAATACCTCCATAAGAGATACACTTTTACCCAAACATTAAAAAACACAAGTCTATTTTATTTTCTTAACCATAGATAATACAAATTAAGAACAATAAACACTTACACATAATCAGTCAAAACAAAGCAGGCTTTTATATATATTTCGCCCTATAAATAAGTTTTGAAGGGTAATTTCTGAGAAATAAAAGAAATTTAGGGTAGTTTTATAATTAATCTTAAAATAAGAAGAGATCAAGCGAGATTGCGGAAAAGTTTGGTGAAGAAGAAGGGATATCTGTTTCATTAGAGCTGCAACAACATCCAAGAAAGCAATGTCGAAAATCGAAGAACATGAACCAGTAACGAAGAAGAAAGCAGCCGTAAAGAAGAACCACGGATCGACTGCGTTTTTCGTATTTGTAGATTACGTTTTCTTGGCCATTTTCTTCCTTTTTCTCGCCTTCATTCTTTACAAAATGGTTGGATTTTGATTCAACAAGGTAGGACCCATTATCACATTTTAGGTCTGATTATTCTTCAATTTCCCATTTTAAAAATTGTTGTGATGTTCAGAAAACAGAATGATATGGATGTTAATAAAATGGTTATATTTATTATTTTTGGTCTAATTTCATTCGGAAAGATCTCCTGATAATCTATCAAACTTTGATTGTGTGTGCTTAATGTATTCAATCCAATTGGTATATTCGTTTAATTGAAACGTCTTTTTTAATTTGGAGATTATGATTAGTTCATTTAGTCTTAGATCTGTAACCAGTTCCTTCCATTTATTGCAATACTTTTGGCCTAAAGAAAAGCAGAAATTGCATGTAACTTGAACTTAGAAGACTTCTTTTTCTCAAGCGTTGACAAAACTGAAAGACTTTATTGCTTCTTCGCCGTTTTTTTAGCATATAAATGAGATTATCAAACTGTAATCTTCCGTTTCATTTGTGCTCTCTGCAGGATAATTTCTTACATGGAGCTTTTGTCTTGGTTCGATTTCTCAAAACAGAACGATAATGACATGCTCGATTCCTGCTCCAGCATTGGTGGTCTTGGTAGAATGAAATGAATCAGTCGACTAATGATAGTGCTTTAGGTTTTTATTTCTTCATTTTTGCATGTTCTATGTTTAATGAATAATGTGAAGCTGATTTTTGTCTTTCATCTTCACTCATTTACATATCAACAAAGTATTATGGTGGTTACACATCCTGGAATGCCAATAATTCTTGCTTACATGTTCACATCATGCGTCATTCGTTTCTTGATTCATCCATTTCAAGAAAATGATGTCCAAATATTAATATAGAACAGGAAAATAGAAAAACATAACACTTTTATTGATCATAAACATGGTATAACTACTATAGTGAAGACCGAAACACACCTGAAAGATTGAAAAGAAAGTACACATATTCTTGTTTCTTATTTTACCAGAGATGAAGTAGAAACTCTTTGCAAACTCAAGGGCTGGGTGGTGGGAGAAGATCTATGCCAACAGGGTTGGGCAAAGTTGTATCATCTCCACCAGGTATGGAGGTTCTGCCACCTGCTCCGCCAGTCAAGTCACCAACGCCAGGGATGGGGACACCATCTCCATTGGGGCGCCGGTGACGGGATTGTAGTGTAATGGATGTTGGCCTTTCTTTGGGAGCATCACACGGCCAATGCCTGGGATGAGTACCGTGCCATCAAAGTCTTGGAACTTGGAATCTGTCGGGATGTTTCGCCCTGCAACTGTCTGGAGAGCGAGAGAGACGAGCAAGACGAAGAAGAAGGTGCTGATAAAAGCTTGAGAGCTGTAAGCCATTGCCAATGAGATAAGAAGCTGAAATTGGAGATGGTTAGAGTGGAGGATGTGGAGGGGGTTTTATAGCTTGATTTTGCGACTATTATGGAGGTGATTTAAGGTTATACACAAAATGTTTATTTTCTTTTTCCATTTCTTTAAATAATCCAAAGACACCAAAATTTTATGGTAGTATACGACGTAATACTATTTAGCATAGTTACTGATTTTTTTGAAAAGAACAATATATAAAATCAAATTCGTATAAATACAGTTGAACTGGAGACCTACTCTAATCCAAATATTTGTGTTTTGTTCGTTTAACCTTGCAACAGACAGCCTTCGCCCTCCATCGTCCAAGTAAATTTAAATTGAATATTCGATCTTTTACCCTAAAGATATTCATTGTGTTTTAATATCTATTGATCTTGTGCTAACCTACTACATCTCATCCCATGGGTGTAAGCATTGATGTTGACACTTTTGTTGCACAATTTTTCATGCATTATAAGCTGATAAAAAGTGGTTGCTCATTTAAGAAAATTGTACCATAGATAACCAAGAATGAACGGCTATTGAATGCATGCTTCAAGTAAGCACATGTAAAATCTATATAAACGAGTGGTCGATATTATACTCGATTTATTTTAATTTTTTTATCGATATGGTCTCGTATCAGTTCTAGAGTAAGAAACAAGACATAAGATGGACTGATTAATCACCATTGTTTCTTGATTTATTTCACATTTTAGCTGACGCCAAGATTAGAGACAAAAATAAACCGTTTTAATTAAACAGAGATTAGAGAAAAGCAGACTTTTTAATATTGCCATTGCCATTGCCATTGCTGCTAATTAAGATTTTTACTACATGCTCATAGTTCTATCTAAACTTGATTTGGATATTCGATCTTTTGATCCCGTCTTCAACTACTTCACCAACTTGAACACTTATCATTCCGTTGTGTGTAAGCATTGATGTTGACACTTTTGTTCTGTCTAATGTACTATAGTTTTAATGCATTATAATCTGAAAAAATGGTTGTTCAATTAAGAAAATGTAACCCAGATACCAAGAATGAACGGCTAATTAATGAATGAATGCATGCTTCTTGCAAGGTAGCATAGACAAAAATCAAGATGTAGTGAGTATTTCACGAAATCCATATAAAAAACAATCAATTTTATACTCAATTGTTTTATATCAATATGGTCTCGTAAGTAGAGAATTAGTTCTCGACAAAAAACAAGCTATTATTAGATGGACTAATGGTAATTGTTTCTTTAGTTATTTCGCTTTTTAGCTGAAATTATTGGTTCTAGCAATATGCAGCTTGAAACCAAGATTAGAGACAAAGTTTACTGTTTTAATAGTATCTAATAGCATAGCTTAAACAAGATTAGGGAAAAGATTTAACTGTTTAATTCTATCAAATTTGCTGCTAAAGATGAGATGCTATCATCTTTAATCTATTTTCATTAAACAGCCAACTAATTTTGGTAGCTGATAAAACCACAGTTTTCTTGTAATAACTAAAGATTCATATCCTTATTTCCACCCATCTGTGGTGGAACTTAATACTTGGATATCAATTTTTTTAGGCAATTGGAGATGATACTTTGTTGGAACTTTAGTCAAACTTTCACTGATAATCGAAAGATTATGTGTTTTGGGGTTGAAAGTTGTTAAAATTAACAGAATGCGTCTTTTTTAGTGTTCATTGTAAAAACTTATTAGCAGTAAAATAATCAACAGACTTGCTACAATAGTTCTCAGCAGTAAAATAAGGGCCGACAATAGTTCTTACATGTAAAACAATTTTAAAGTTTGAGAGACAAAAAAATAGTACTAATAAAAATTGTAAGTTATCATTTATCATTGAAATGAATATACATTTCTTTGCCTGCCATGTTTTTTTTTCAACTTGCTACATGTTTCTTTTATACTTTTACCTTCCACACTTTATTTTTATTAGGTTGTGCCTCTTAAAGTCGAAGGAAGAGTAAAGGGGGATAATTTTTTTATAATTTTCTAGGCAATAAATAATAGAATAAATTTTAAGCAAAAATATAATATTAAAATACACGGACAAAAGTAGAGAAATAGAAGTCATGAATTTGAAAGTGCCAATTGCAAAACGCGTTTTTTCAGTAAAAATAGCATGTATCGGACGTCTTCTAAGGGTAAACATACATGGCCATGAAAGAGGAAAGCAACGATATTTAAAGCAGATAACCAATGTGAAAAGGGTATATAAACAGACATATTTGCTAGAATCATAAACAAGACTTCATCAAATCCATAAATAGACACCTCTATTTTCTTGGTTTTTTACACAATATCAGAAAGAAATGTTACAACAATCAATCAATCAAATGATCTCCTCCTCCTCCTCCTCCTCAAGGCCTTGGCTTTTCTCCAGAGAATCTAGGAAGTTGAACCAGAGAGTTGACTCGGGTAACCCCTTCCAAACCCGACCAATTCTGATCCCCGTTTTCGCCATCAACCGCAACCCGGCTGTATTGGTCGGTCTCCTGATCAGATGATCGGACAGTGAAGTTTCTCTGGAGACAAGGCTCGGAGTTTTGGCCATCATCGGATTCAACGACGTTGCCAGAATGATTGCTTTGTAGTGTTGCGGAAGAAAAGCCCTGTTCATCATAATCAGACTCGGAATCCATCTTCCCGTCCAGAAATAAGCAGACGACAGCACAGTCGTCCATCTTTGACGTGGGGTACTTGGTTTTCCATTCACGGGCAGCAGACTCGACCAATGTACGAGCAGCCGTTGATCTTGTGGGGACAGATGAAACTATCTCGACTACTTCTTCGTTGCTTAGGACATCCCAAACCTGCATTCATGAGAGTAGAAATCACTAAGATGCTAAAGTTCATAGTTGATCGATAGACGTGTAATAATCTCCCCCATTGAGTTTGATTATAAGAGGCACATGTTCTAAACTTCTAATTTATACTCCCTCCGTCCCAAGAAGTTATACACTTTTTGGGACACGTAAACTAAGAAAAATTGATTACGTTTGACTTTTCTGAGAGTAAAGGGCGTTCTTTTTCTTTTCGCTTTCGGATAACTCTAAGAGAGAGAATAAAGTGTAAGAGTATTTTGAGTTATTTAATGAGATAAAGTAGGAGAGAGAATAAAGTAGAGTAGAATAAGAATGGTATTTTTGTAATTTAAAAGATATTGTGAGGGTATTAATATTGTGTGATGTTTCTATTTTAGGAGTGTTAATAACTTGTTGCCTTGTTGGGACTGCCTGAAAGGTAAGTGTGCATAACTTCTTGAGACGGAAAGAGTACTATATTCAAGTATAACATACCATTTTTTCATAGTTTCCACTAGGTGCATAACGGCTCATCACGAGCTACTCGAGTAGTTTCTCAAGCTCGAGCTCAATAATACTAGGCTAGTTAAATTCACGAGCCTAATCAAGCTCACATAATTTTACTATTTACGTTGCTCATAATATGCTAATTGTTTACATATATACTCTTATTATAAATTTAAAAAAAAAAATCCAATTAAACTTATGTAAATTATTGAGTTGAACTCGAGTTCAAAAGGATTGAGCTCGAATGAGTTAGAGCTTTGAGTTTTTAATCGAGTTGAGTTCATGTTTGACACTATTCGACTCCGTACAATTACATATTTACACCCCTAGTTTCTGTTCAAATATATCTTCTATTTCCATATAGTTTCTTTCTGAATATTCTTTCCCCTCATTATGGAAAAGTGTTCACTCTAATTCAGCAGTACTCTATTTCACTCTAACCATCGTGCATTCAAACAGATCCCAACAATTTCCAGTATATAAAAGATTAATAATATGGATCGCTGATATAAAATCAACTGCATGAAATAGCTTATAAATTGAAAGACGTACCCCATCTGAAGCAAGAACAATAAATTTATCCCGGTCACTGAGAATACGATGAGAGAATTCAGGAATTGAGATCACTCCATATTCCTTCAAGCAAAAATCCCCAAATGCTCTAGCCATTGCTAACCCAGGGGCATCATCAAACGGCAGCCAAACTCTTTGCACTTCTGGCTCGTCTTGCAAAGCAAAAACTCGACCCCTGCACCGTTTTATTCTTTCTGCCTCCTCTGTTAAAAAGAGTAGCAAACAATGTAGGTACAACAGGAAAGAACGTGCTATCACAAACTCAGTTGTATGAGAACATACTGGGCAGATCAGGCTTTAAATCAACTGTCAACTGTATTGCCACTAATGATTCATTGCTATCTTTAGACCCCATTATAGCTCTGGAATCACCAATATTTCCAATGAAAAGATTTTGACCCTTCAATAATTGAAAGTAAGCTTAGCAAACACATCAAATATGATGTAAAAATCAATCGGGGCAAGTGTTATAAGTACCTGTTTTACAACAGTCACAGCAGTGCTACCACTACAAAAGCAATCTAAATTAGGATGTGACCTCAATTCTTTATCCATAGCCTTGAACGATTTAAGAAAAGCCTCTCTCCACAAAGACTCCTCTCTGTCCTCAGCAGGGGTATCCTTCACAGGATCTGCTACATCAGATTTTACATCTCCGTTGCAGCAATTGGCACTAGACCCCATTTTCTTTGATTCAGAGGAGTCCATAAAGGAAGAGAGTTTTAGTGGCAAAGTATCACGAACTTTACGAGCCACCAGATGTCCATGTGGGCCATGGCCATCGAAGACACCACAGAAGGTTACATCTTCGGTCATAAAATCCTGAAAAAACACAAGATCAAAAGATATTATCTTCCATAATTGACAAAAAAGATTGTAAAAGAGATAAGGGGACTTACTTCCCACACAATCATGGCATCTTGGTTTATGCCTTTACGTCCCTGCTGAGTGAATATGCAAGAACTGCTGCTCCTTCCGTTGGTGAATATCCGATTAGGAATTGTGGAGAGATGTTGCAAAGTAGTGACATGATCGGAAAAAGTTCGCCTACTTCTCTTGCGTCGAAACATATCTATCCACAAACATGAGGGAGATATTCTCTCTCCATTACTCTTGCTACTACAAGTGCTCCGACTACTAACTGAGACACAACCCCCCATTTTCTCAGACCCAGAAACAGACCATCTGGATTAAATAAAAACGGGCTTCTTCTTCTCCGTAAAGAGATCAAAAAGTTGCAAGATTCAAACTCTTAAGACTAAATATAGAAACTAGACTCCTCTTTTCTCTCAGTCAAATGTCAATTTTTGTCGATGAAGACGAGACTGATAGCGAAGCCAGCTAAAAAGAGTAAATAAGACATTAATCAATGGAGTATGTTTATTCACCATTACAATATAATAATGTAACAACTGCATGAAAGTAAACCAAGGTTTGAAGATTCAGCATGTGAAGTGTGAATATAAAACTATAACTAGGCTGGCTTAACTGTTTGTCCTTTGACAGGAATCTCTGATATTTTAACTATGTATTGAAAGATTTCATGCAATCACACCACATTATTTCCAATATTATATTGAAGCCAGAGAAGACAGGAGGATAGGGTTATCTTGGAAATGTTATCACATCTCCCACCACAAAACACAAGCATAAAACAAGATAAACCTTTAAGCAATCCAAATTATTCGACCATTCACATTTTCTAATGCATTTATTTCCATAACAATCTCCTATACCGAGGTTAAATTAAGGAATTATTCTCCATTAACAAAAAAAAAAAAAAGCTAAAATTACATATGAGGATTTTGTTGGTACCCATAGATCTCAAAAAAGAAAAGATCTATATAAGACTCGTGAGACACTTGGTTCACAATGCTAACAGTAAAAGAAACAAGCATGTACAGTATATTTACCTTTTACTGCTACTAAATAACAAAAAAAAAAATTAAAAGGAAAAAGAGAAAAAAACAATGAAGAAAGATGGTTTTGTTCAAAGTTGGAATTTTTGCAGTCTTGACAAATAAGATAAGGTAGAAAAGCAAAAAAACAGAAAAGGGAGCGAAAAAAATTGCAAATCGTCAACACAGAATCACACTTAATTCAAACCGCAGAGGCAAAGCAAAGAGCAGATCAAGTAACAGTACATCAGAAAAGCGAGAAAAGATATTCCAGACGCAGAATTTCTGTAAATGACCGTCACTGCAATTACAATTCACAAATAAAGAACACAAAATTCCAAAAGCCCTTAACAAATAAAGAAATGGGATGTAGAGAAATTTAGGAAATCTACCATTTAAGTGAAAAGATCAAATCTTTATCAACATTCTTGAAGCCCAGAGAAGGAAATGAGCAAACAGAGAGAGAGAAAGAGAGGTTACCTTTTTTCTTGCTGTGCAGATTCAATTCTTCAATTTCTGCATGTAAGAACATATAAAAATGTGATTCCAACAGTATTCTTTAAATCAGCAGCAGTATGTTTGAAAGAAAGCAATGAAGCAGAAGGGTTGTTGTTGGGTGAAGAAGATGGTGCATTAATTGCAAATGCATGAAAACTGTGTGTGCGAGTTAGAGAGAGAATATGAGTTGGCAAGAGAGAGAGAGAGAGAGAGAGAGAGAGAGAGAGAGAGGGATGGGGTGTCTAATTGTACGAGTATGAAGGGATAATAGGGTGGTTTGAAAGAGCAAAGTGCCCGGCTAAAATGATGATGGAGGATATGGACATATCTTCTTTTCTGCTGTCTTTTCCTACTTTTACCATTCTTTTCTCAAAAGCTTTTCACGCTCTTCACCACGCGCGTGGTGGGTCGGTCCAGGTAGGGTTTTCGAAAAAGAGGAAATATATCTTCCTTTTTTCTATCGTACTCTTTAGGAGTATTAATTGGTAGAAAAAAATTGGTGGACAACTTGCATTGCATCTCATTCGATTAAGTTTTGACTTGTATTAAAACTTAATCAATTTCAAATTTATATCTTTGCATTCATAAGCTAGATATTATGGATTGTTAAAGTAAAACTATGTTTTGAAAATATAAAGTCATATAGATCAAGATGGTTGTTCTGAAAATTTATCGAATGTCAATACTTTTGTATCGAACATGATAGATCACATCATCGCAAGAAAGTTTAATTTCATCATAAAGACTTTTTTTTCAAAAACGTTACGCTATGTTCGTCTCTTCTCATTCGAATATCATGCATCGTGGTGGACAAACGTATTTGGAATTACTCAACCAAGTAAAATTTGATTATCACGTCCTTAAATTTGATACTGAGGATGTTGTGTCTTTAATCTTTATCGAGTAATGGGCAGTTGACAACTTGGCAAAACCTCCACGTGTTCTTTGTTTCATGCAGGAAAGAATTTATTAAGATCGATCGTCTTATTAAATCGAAGTCTTAGATGGACGCCACTTATTTTCTTTCTGCAATTTTCCAAGGAGAATGTGGGCTTGTACATGTCTTCGGTCTTTCATTGATCATCATGCAAACTTATTCGCATCGATGAGGTTCCACAGCTTATTCATTATGACAATCCAAAGTTTAGAGGGAGAGTAAAAATATAATAAATGTAAATAATGATGGAGTAATTTTTATAAAGTAAAAATATTTGTTGATCTGTGAATGTGTGGACTTCAAACTATTGATATTTTGTAAAGATTTGTGAATATTACACGATCGAGTTTATAAAGAATTTTTATTTTAAAAGAGTTTAAAAAAATAAGAAAATTTTTCTGCATGACTAGTATATACTATAGATGGAACTAATCTCATATGACAAAGTCTTATATGTTTCGTATACACCGTAAATTTATGTTGTTTTACTTTTCAATTTCATTCAATTTTTTATATTTTCGATCAAAAATTTGACACTCAATACTTGATATTTTAATTGTTATTTTTTAAACTTGATATTTTAAATTTAAATATTATAATACTATGTTTTTATACTCCTTCCGTCCCACAAGTGTTTACACATTTACCTTATTCATCCGTCCTACGCTTATTTGCACACCTATAAATGGAAACATCTTTCATTTTTAACACCATCTCAATACACATTTATTTACATCAATGTCATTACATTTTCAACTCAATTAACTAACCCCTTATTTTACACACATGATTTTTCAATTATACTCTTCACTTATACATGGTCAACTCCCAAAAAGTGTATTTTCTTAACCTCCGTGCCTACCAATTGTGCAAATAACTCGACGGAATGAGTATAAAATATGAATAATTTAAATAGTAAAAATATTAATTTATTGTTGATATTCATGAAAAATAATACTATAATATTATTGATCCTAATAATTTGTACTCTTGATGACATTTTAAATACTTTTAATCAAATATTTAACACTTTCAATTTTTTAAAAATAATAACACTATATACTTAAATACTCCACAATATATCTAAACGTCCCTTATTTGTGCATACCTATCAATATCATCATCGTAATAAAACACTGCAACTTGCTCAACTTGGTGAGAATATCTTGGCAGGGACTTGGGAAATATCAACTCAAGAGTCAATCTATATGTAAATTTAACCTAAAAAATTCTGAAACCTATAGATTGTGTTTGAAAGCCTGTTAATATAGTTTGATGTCTGAATTGAACTACATTTCTAAATGAGCTCTTAACTCAATGTAGTAGTTTTTTCAAAAAAAAAAAAAAAAAAACTCAATGTAGTAGTAATAATAATATAGAGATTCATGATTATAATTCATGATTTGGGTAAATAAGAATAAAAATAAAAGAAATGAAGTTGATTGGGAACCGCCACGTCGATCCATTCGTCTTTTTCTTATATATATTTTAATTCTACTTGTAATATAATTCTTAATTATACAGTCAACAAATAAATTGACGACGTTTGGGACACAAACTGTCAAGCAGGGGTCAAACTGCCCAAAATCTCAATTGCAAAATTGTAATGTTAAGTTTGAGATTTTTAGTTACAATTAAATCAAAGGTCATATTTTTGTTACCAAAAAAAAAAACTTTTATTGAATTGAATTATAAATAATGAGAAATTCGATTAGTTGTAAAAACCTGGTACGAAGGTTGGTTTATACACATCATCTGTGCGAATTGGCGGACGCAAATCATCATCAAAGACGAAAAGCATGCGATCCAACTGTATAAAACATAACTAAGTATTACTCAATTTTCATGATGCGAGTTTAATGTACTATATGTAAATTGGAAAAAATAAAATTGAATATATAATATTAAATGGAAAATAGTAATTAATGATTTTGATTTTTGATATTGAATCAGATCATATGTTTTTTTATGAGGCTCAAACCATGCACATAACATTTATATGTGATGCAAATAATTTATACAGATGATGGATTTTACAAAAAAACTCATGTGGGATTCGTATCATTAATATTAAATTAGACGTTCCTTAATAAATGAAAAACGGATGAAATCCCCAGCCATGATTTGTATCAATTGCAAAAGGCTTGAATTATGCATATTTAATCAAAGTTAAATTAACTATAGATAGAAACTACAACCTACAATAATAAATGAATTATATATTTGCAAACAAAACAATATTTAGTTATGTATATATGTATATATTGAGTGAATTCAATCTTACATTACTAGTAAGGAGTCGATTAGCCGTAAAGTGAATTTAATGTTATATTACATCACAAGAGGGGTATTACTATTAATTTGATATATTAATTACATGAATTGAAAATGGGGGTACATGTTATACTAATTATACCTAAAATGCTGTAAAGTTGATCATATTAATACAAATTCAAGCAAAATATTATAATGGATTTCACCAAAATATTATTTTTATACTCACGACTCCAAAAAATAGACTTGCTTTCTTATTTCATTTATCACAAAAATAAATTAGTTACTATATTTAAGATATCATTAAATTTACATTTTCTTGTTACAGAGAATACTACATCTACCCATTAAATAGATTACTCAATCAATTAATTAAACATGTGAAATAAATATTAAAAAATAATTAAAAAAATATTGAACAATATATCAATTACTTTTTATAAGTGAATTTTGAGTAGATAGATTACACTGGGTAGAAAAATATTCATCTTGTTACTAGTAATTTTCTTGAGAAACGAGTACTTATAGGCCATAGGGACTAAATAAGAAAATAAAGCAAATATTTAACTTTCTAATTATAATAATTTATATTTTTTAATCTATATGAAAAATATGTAAAATAATATTTAAAAAACATGTAAAAATAGATTACTATAATAACTGTATTAAAAAAATTGTGGAACAGGTTGCGGGAGAGTATATCTTTATTTCCTTTAAAGTAAAACTACATTTCAAAAGAATTAGAAAATGAAAAAAAAAAATGTGTGAGACAATTTACAAAATAACATAAATTAATATTCATTTCATATAAAATATTAAAATATCATTTTTAATTATGCTCTATCTTAGAGACGTACCACAAAGACCTACCCAAAAGAAAAATATGACCAAGCGAGCTCTTAAGTTTTGGTGAAGATATCATACCAAGTTAATTGGGCTACATAGTTGGGCCAGATCTAGCCCATGCGTAGCCTAAGCCCAACTTATATATTTATTTCTGGGCGTATCCATCAATTTGGACGGGAAAGAAAGAAAGAAAGAGAGAAAAAGTAATTTGATATCAACTGGCTCGTGATTAATTTTATATATTTTTATACTTTCTCTTACAATTCTTCTCTATGCCTACCAGACGGACATATTAGATCAGTAATAATAAGTGAAAAAAATCTAATAAAATCAAATTATTCGAATTCCACTCATACTGATATTCGAGTATGCATATTAGATCAATGCCCACTCTCATGCAATCTCTTGTGCTGAGAGAGATCAATCATATTAGCTAGACAATTTTTGTTCTTGAGTTCGACCCATGAAATGTAGGATGAGATTTGAATTAATCGAGACTTTTAAATTTCAATTACTTATTTATTCCATCAAATCAAACAATCCTGAATTAAATATTTCTATTTTTTTAATTATTATCGATAATCAATAGGTTGGATCGTTTCATACCCTATTTATTGAGAGTGAATTTTGATTCTCCATATTATTTTATCTATAAATTATCACTATAGCTATATCATGCTCCTAAATGCTAGGCAAGTGGATTGAGCAACATTACCAAGTTGGAATTCATTTTTCAACTAGGGAAGTTTGGCATACAAAAACTTAGATATTTTAATTAAATTGTTTGTCTAAATTTTTAAAAACGGTGGTTATTAATTTTCGTGTTAAACCCTTAGCTATTGACAATAAGTACTTATTTAATTGAGCAACAAATACAAAAGCCATAGCATCTGTGGATAATTAACTATTTGGTAGCAACAATATATTGTGGGACACTTTATTTGGAACAGAAGGAATACTAGAAATTACCAAAAGTTAGTGTCTTATTTGGTGTCATCTGATCTGTTTTTTAACTTCGTGTTTCATCTTGATGATAAGAATTGTTCTTTTAACACACGTCCAAATATATTAAAACTAGGTAATAAAGTATAAGATAAATGTGAAGAAGTTAGCTAAAATTAGCTAAATTCTAGTGCGGTGAGCTAAATTGCAGTTAGTGGAGTCGACAACTGAATTTGTGAAGTTGTTGCTAATGAAGGTTGAGTTGACAGTACAACTGAGAATAACAAGAAAATTTACAACTGATGTCTCGACAATTGAGGCGATCAGTGAACTAGACAACCGAGTTTCAGTCTCGGTAACTGAAGTTATCAGTCGACACTTGTGGTGTAGACGGCTAATAAAAATTAAGTTGTTTTACGCTGAAGACGGTAATACTTTCAATAGAGCAAGAGATGTACATATTCATTTAAATGTATCATTAAATGAATGTAATGGTGTAAATTTCATATTATGAAACTGTTTCATCTTAAATTTTGGCAAATATTTGTGTGCACATTGTTCACACTAAAAATAGTATGCACAACATGACTATATCAGAATTCAAACTAATATTATACAATATTACTAAACAAACTAATACTATACAATGTCCGAAATAATACCGCATTGTAACCAAATTAATATTGTACAAGACTAAATAATACTATACCGTAATCAAACTAATACTATACAAGACATGAAATAATACTACACTCAGTAACCAAACTTTGTGCACACAATTTTTATTGTGCACAATATGCACACAAATACTACTCCCTAAATTTTGTGATTATTTTGTGCTAATCCCTAAGCATTTATGCACAGTTATTACATATTTAATTGGAAAAGAATTTTCCTACTTTCCTACAAATGTCATAGGGTTTTGGTCAATAATTATTTGGTAACAATTGTGAATTGTGATTTATTGTCATTTGCCAACTTTGGAAATTAGGAACGACCAATAGTGAGTGTCTTGTTTGGAATTGTTTAATTTAGCAAAAATTGCAGTTGAAATTAAACGGAAATTAACGTTTTGAATAAAATTCAATTACATGATACTTTTTATATTTTTCTGACTCCCACTTATGAATCAATAATGCCAATATCATATTAATTGGCCCATCCCACTAATAAATGTGTAGAGAAATTTTCACAAAAATTAAAAATTCATATTTAGTGTTATTGAAGTGACATTTTCATACCTTCTTTTTGTATTCTTACATGATAAAATGCATAATTTACCTTTTAGTATTCTAATTATGTTTTATGATTTCAAAAATTAAATGTGATTAATATGAACAGTTTGTACAATTAAAACATAATTAATGATTTTAACAAGAAAATTGAACTGAAATAATGAGCATACACAAAAATAAAAAGTAAATCTATTTTTTGGACCTATATATATATAAAGAAAGTCGTCCGTATAACGAGAGGTTAAGACACCACCTCTAATTTGTCGATCAATAAATAATAAATAAGTCAATGTACATCAAAAGGAAATAAAAAATTGTGTGGTAACAACGTTGAGGCAAATGAGTCAAAGATCTCCAATCCAATGCTAAATACTATGTGATACGTAAAAATGTACCTTCGTATTGGACCGAATTCCCCACTTGGATCTTTACGTGCGAAAGTCCAATTGAGTTGTAATAAGTGACTTCCGTCCACGTAAACAACCCCGCAAAACACGTCGGAGGGTTCTCGGCGTAGGCACTCCGACGCTCAAGTTAGAAACCAAGAAAACCCAAGAAAGTATTCGGTGAGGTGGGTAATTCGTAAGTATCGTAATGAGTTACCTTTTTTCCGTGTTAAGCAATAATATATAGATGATAAACTACATACCATGTACGTCGTTTTCTTTCATATTCGGCCATGTTCTCATCGTGGGAGAACAAATTTTTTGTTTCTTGTGGAAAACAATTACCCACCTCCGATGCCCAAGGAGATTCTGAATATTCTCTTTCTTGAGGCACAATTATCTCATTCGGTTAGGATATTTTCCTTATTTGACCAAGTAAATTGACATCTTTATGAGGAGGCATGCCGAAGTGGGTCACCTCTCATTTCAGCTTATTTATCCTAAGTGGGCTCAAGCCCACTCAATATTATCTATATTCGCGGGTTGATCTCGGTCGAGCCGAGGCCTAACCTCACTCCGGGTTAGTCCATAATAAGAAGGATTTAAACCGTGGGTCCTACCTCCTTTTTGAGTTATCCCTAATCAAGGGAGCTTGGGCCAAGAGACCGATAATCAATTTGTCCCGCGCCATTAATCAAATGGGTGGACTCATGGGAAGTGGGTTATGCCACAAAATGTCGTATCACTATGCTATCTCTAATGTAGCTGAAAGCCGACTTTAACTCAACCCTAACGTATCTCCACATTATGGATATGAACATTTCAACGCTCAATGTGGTGTTGAATATCTATCGCGCTAACATTTATTATTATTTTTATGTTTATTTTTAATACTTATTTCATTGAAATTAAATTAATTCATTAAAATTAGTTAACGATTTATAAAATTTATATATATGTTTTCAAGGTTTTATAATCAATACATAATAAACATTTAAAATTTCAATTAAATTCTAAATAATAGTAATATTTCAAATTATAATTATCTGGAAAATACATTAAAATGTATAAATTATAATAAACATTATAATTAAATATCCTAATAATTAAAATATTTGAAATTAAGCGTCCTAATAATTAAATTACTTGAATTTTTAAATACATTAAAATATTTGAAATAAAATGACTAATGATTTAATTTAATATGTATTATTTTATCAATTAATAAAAATATATTTAATAATTTGTACAAAATAATAATAAAAATTATGTAATTATTAAGTTTGAATTTGTATAAATTTAATTAAAAAAATTAGGATAGTAAATGTAGAGTAGAATGTAGTGTCGATGGTTGGAGATAAATTTGAACGTAGCGAGCTTTGTTGTAGACTGACTCGAACTTTGGAATATAACAAATGCGAACCATTGGAGATGGTCTAAGAATGTAAGCGAACATTTAAAGCAATAATAAATTATTATTTTTCATTCTTCACCTGTAAAAATTTCTTCAATCCACATTTCAAGTAATTAATTGCAACAAGCAAGCGAATTGAAAAATTAATTAAGAATAATAATGACTCTATCCAGAAGAAAAAAAAGGTTTTTTTCTTTTAGTGTTAAATTAATAATTTCAATATATGTATGTGATATATTAAAAATAATAAAAATATTAGTAATTATTCATTTGTTGGTGAGTACATGCAATCATGCATGCAATTAGATTTTATTATGATAGATTTTAGTTAATTTTGTTGATATTTTTATTTTTAATTTGAATGATACTATTATTTTACAAAGTGAATGCACATATAAAGTAATTTCATATGAAATTCTAGCATTATTTATTTGGTCCAATTTTATTAAATAAATAATCGGAAATTTCCCGCTTTGCTTGGAACAAATGCCGGGGGTACGAGAATTAGCATACCTCCGAAGCCATATATAATGAAAATCTGTCACATTTGCGTGTAATCTTTTACTAAAGTTTCGACATCTTGCTTGTAGTTTATTTTCTTGTATGATTTCTTGCTATTATTTTACATAATTTCATAAATTATTATATGATACAGTTGAAAATATATTTTGAATTGAATAGTTCAATTTTGATGTAATCGTGATTTTTTCTTAACAACAAAATCAGTTAAATCATATCCATTCAATTAATAGAAAGACATTAATTAGAATTATCTCACACTGATTAAAAAAATAGCAAAATATTTACTTGAGAATATATCATAGAATATTCCAAATCATTTTAGCCACAGCCATAAAATATCAGAACAGATTTATTTCTGAATTTATTCTCAAATTACATTCTTCAAAACATTATGTAAACCAAACAAGCCCTGGTTCCCTTTCACCCAAACTGCAAACCTATGCACCTTTTACCAGACCATAGACCACTTCGGTGACTTTAGTTTAAGGTGGATAAAGTCAAACAAACTTTCACCATTTATTGTTAGGTTATCCATTTTGTTTTCATATTTCTAATAATTAAATATCATTAATTTCCATTTCTAAAAAGATAAAACTCCACACTCCAAATTATATAAGTTAGTTGACTTTTTAACAAAAAAATAAAAATCATTTTGAATAAATAAATTGGACAATTAAAATCCATTTATAACCCCTATTTAATGAAGATATACCTTTCAACATAATTAATGCACAAGAATATATGGTAAATGAATTAGAAAATATTACTCTATATGAAAATCATCTTATATAATTGAGACAAATAAAAATGAAAACAAGTCTATATAATTGGGACGAGGGTAAACCTCTTCTATACTAGTTTCAATGTGCACTTTAAAAATGTATTAATTATTTTCATTACATTATTTCGTCACAATTATATAGATTGGTTGAGTTTTGCACAAAAATTAAAGTATTTTTATAAAGAAAATGCAAATTAAACAAGCAAAATAACTATATTTAATAATTGTTATAGTTTTCAACATAATTAATATATATAGTTATATTAAAAATTCAATATGAAAACAAGCCTACATAATTAAAATATTTTATAGAAAGAAACAAATCTATATAATCGGAATGTAGAAAGTACAATATTACTATCCAATTAATATATTTTAATAAAATAATTAATACGATTAAAGAAAATATATAAATAAATTTTATAGTAAAATTGATCCCAACATATTTTATTTTGGGATTGACTATCCATTAAAATATGGACACCAAATAAATCTTGTATCGTAAAATTTCTTAAAAAGACAGGGCTCATTCGTTTTACCATTAATTTGACAATACTCCAACCGGATTATACCATTGACAATTATTTCATACATATAACCATTTTTTGGTAATTAATACGTATAAATTAACGGTCTACAAACTCCACTTAATTAATACAAAATTAAATGGCATAAGTGGGAAGGAAAAAATAAAATAAAAAATCATATTGGCAATAGTATAAAAACATAAATCCAAGAATTAAATACACGTATCTTTCAGTGAAGAAAAGATTGACAGATATGTCATGAATGAGAAGGAAGAAATCCACTTCTGTTTTTGGCGTTAATGATTCTCTCTCTAACTTCTCCCTTTCTCTCTCACACACTAAACGTTCACGCATTCGAGCACCTGCTTTACCAGTGATGACCAAAATTCTGGTTTTCAAAGCTTATATAGCGATACATCAGCTCCTTTGTTTCGCTTTATAAAGGAAAGTTGATTCTCTTTTCATCAAAACCCATTGATTTGTGTTGAGTGCAAGTTTTAGAAAGAGAAATTAATCGTAAGTTTTTCACAAAACGCCTTCTCCCTTTGAGCATGGTCGCGTGATCCCAACGTTTTTGCCTCGATTTTTCTTTTGCCCTAAACTTCTTCTTCTTCTCTTCCAAGTTTTTCCCCCTCGCTTTCGCACACGCACAGAAACGTAATTTGCGGGGTTATCGTGGATTTTTGGAAACTGGGTGCATGTCATTTTCCGGGGAAAATTGAAAATGAATGTTATTTATGTGAAGGTGTTTTGATCCTTTATAGTGCCTTTGGTTTTGTTGGTTGGCTTTTATATGTTAATTAAATTGATGGGTGTAAATTTTCTTGAAGAAAAAAATCCGGGCTTTGGTTAGATAGATAAGAATTTGGGGGTTTTGCCGGAAAATCTTATCGGAGTCCGGGTTTTCCGGCGATCAGCAATCTGGTTGAGAGATTGAATTTATTTTGAGGGGAAAAAGAAAAGCAAGAATTGATAAAGACTTGCGGTTTTTGCTAATGGTTTGTCCAAACGTCAAAGGATAGTAATCTTTATTTCATATTCCAGATTTTTCTTCTCTCTCTCTTTCTTTTTCTTTTTTTTCTCTCTCTCTCATATACAAAGAGAGGAAAATCCCGTCAATTTCTCTTTTCCTCTCCTCATAAATTCCGTTGTTTTTCCCTTCCTCTGTTTTCTTCCTTCCCCTGTGCTAATTTCCTCTGTTTTCTTTCACAAAAGAGTTAGGAGAGAGAATCAGGGCAATCTCTCTCCTCCTCCTCCTCTCTCTCTCTCCCCCAGCGTGTTGAAGGAAATTATGTTGATCTTTGACAAGGTTTCAATGCAGACAAACCTTGAAAGCTTCTTGGATTGCACAACACCCGTGGTCCCATCCCAGTTCCTCTCCAAGGTTCGTTTCTCCGCTTCTGTAACAAGAATCTTTCTTGAATTTGTATGTCTCATAAATTATCTGATCGATGCCTTTAATTTTCATTTTAATAATTAATCAATTCATTTATTTTTTGATGGGGTTATATATAGAGTGAAACGAGGAAGCTTAATAGGCTATGGCATCCATGGGAAAGGGAAAAGGTGGACTACTTTGTACTAGCTGATCTTTGGAATAGTTTTGATGAATGGAGTGCATATGGTGCCGGAGTTCCAATCGTCTCCGACGATGGCCAGAACCTAATTCAATATTTCGTGCCCTATCTCTCTGCAATCCAAATCTTCACTAGCAATTCATCTGCAAACTGTTTAAGGTAATCACAATTTGCACAGCTGATCGGCTGTTTTATCTATTTGTATGAAATGGATTAGTAATTGAACCAGTTTAGATTGATATTCTCTTCATTTTGATGATATTGTGGGATGAATTTTTCGTAATTCAGTTGATCCTATGGAATGATTTTACTTTGAGTTATGTTGGCATTGAATTCTTGATGAATGTATGTTTGATCCTATGTATTTGGTATAGGGAAGAGTCTGATTCGGTTAGTGAGACAAGAGACTCGTTTAGTGACTCGTTTAGTGATGAGAGCGAGAGTGAAAAGCTATCGAGGTGGGATGGATGTTCGTCTGATGAAGGAATATTCGAGCAGGATAGCTTCTGGCATCCTAATGAAAGATTGGGTAATCTTTATCTTCAGTACTTTGAGAGATCATCACCGTATGGAAGGGTTCCTCTTACTGACAAGGTCATGATTTTTACGATTATTGCTCTAGTTAATTATTACAATATTGCATCAAGTGTTTGATTAATTGTTCCTTCTGTACTCCGTAACTAATATTATCGGAGAATCAATAAAGGAGAAGCAAATTGCACGGATATGATAGAATCGAATTGTAAGGCAAGAGCTTATTTACTTTTGACTGGTGAACACGAACCAACTTACTTTTTTGGCCAGTTTTGGTTGAGAATTCTTGTCTTTACTATATTATAGGAGGTCTTTAGTCTATTTCGCTCTTTTCTTGTGTGGTAAATAATTTGCTATGTGGAATATATTCTTGCTTTCTTTTTTAATGGAAGCCAGAATTTTAATGTGAAATGCGACATTCTTTATTTTCATTTGATTTGACATAAATTGTAACTTTGCTTCTCAGATTAGTAGCGTAGCACAAAGATACCCCGGATTAATGTCGTTGAGAAGTGTTGATCTTTCGCCCGCTAGTTGGATGGCAGTTGCCTGGTTCGTATCTCTCCTAATATATTTTGCTGATTTACACGATGAATCATTAATAAATCAGGAAATTTAGGGTTAATCCATCTTTTTGAATGAACCATCAGGTACCCGATTTATCACATTCCGACGGGTAGAACCATTAAAGACTTGCAAACGTGCTTCCTCACATACCACACTCTATCCTCGTCTTTTCAAGGTATGGACTCTTTAACCTAGCTCATTTTCAGACACCCATTTCAAATTTTTCGAGATCTTTGTAAATGGTGAGATTTACGACAGATATGGACCTTGAAGACGAGGTTGAGAATGTTAAAACAAAGAGGAAGGAAGACGGTAAAATCTCCGTCCCTCCATTCGGTTTGGCTACTTATAAGATGCAAGGAGATGTGTGGATGTCAGACAAGAATGGTGAGGACCGTGATAGAATGGTGTCGCTTTTGAGCGTGGCGGATTCTTGGCTAAAGCAACTACGGGTCCAACATCATGACTTCAACTACTTCATGGGAATTAGGCATGGCTAAAAGCACTAATAAGTTGGACTTTGAAGCCCACAAGGTAGGTTGTTGAGCTTTAGAAACCGCCTCTAGGTCCCCTCTCGTTGAGTAGTGAGGTGTAGAAACGTGATGCAATGCTCGTTTTGGTGATCGTTTTAGGACAAGTGAGACTAACGAAAAACGCCCCTTTGTTTTCCTTTTTAGTGTTTTGCAAAGAGTTGGCTTGTTTTGAACTCTAATTGTATGAGAGGGAAGTGGTTGGAGGCATTCACTGTGTTTCTTACTCGAATACGTGAGACGAGTTGTGCAGGTTTACCGTGTTTTCGGGTTTGTACATTTTCAAGACCTTGTGTTTGTTCTTGCAATGGCTGAGTTTTACTTGCTTTGGAAGTAGTTATAACGAATTAATATATTTTAATAAAATAACCAGTGTAATTTGAATTGCAAGTATATTTATAACTTATGATGTTAAAGCATCTGAACTTCACTGAAGTAATTAATCACATTCAACCGATTTTGTTGGACCATATTTCTGAGCAAATATATTTTTTCAAATAAAAATAAAGAAATAAATTGTGGATAAGTAACACCCCAAGTGGGTCCTAAGTACGTGACAGGTTGCCACATTTTTCTAATGCGGCTTTGTCATTTCACACTTTAATATGGTCCCCTTCCTGTGGAAATCACTGTGACTGCACAATTACATTACATTACATTACAATTCATTTTTATTATTTAATGTGGAAATGAAAAATTAATCTACAATATATATATTATTTTAATTACTTTTATAAAAATCTATTTTTATTTATTAATAATTTAGTTACTTTTATAATTTTTTTAAAGGAACTATGTGACACGAGATAATATCACTAACATGAGGTACTCATAGTATTTTTTTATAAAGATAGTTAAGAATTATAAATGATTAAAAACGTGGTATATAAAATGGCAAACAATATATATGACATATTGATATTGAAATAAAAGTTGAAATGCTCGTATATTATGTGTTATCATAATATTAATTGTTTGGTTTGTTGTACATAACTATAATACATATATGTGTAATATCATTCTATTTGTCAATATTTTGTTTGGTTTAAAAATGAGTTAAATAATTAGTGATTAACTATCAATATTGTGTTTGGTATGAAATATTGAAATCAATATTAATTTATTTTAGACCAATTTATTCTTCATATCAATTTTGATTTTGTGAAAATTGAGGGGTGTTTTGGTATTTTAAATTCTAATACGTGTTGGACAAATAATTGGTATTACGTACAAATACCTAATCAAACCTCTGGAATCTATAATTCCATAAAATCATTCCTATTCAAAATGGGCACCGGCTCCAAGCATGAGTTGTACAGAAAACCAAACAACCGATAAGATGGTATTACAAATCAAGATACCCCTAATAAGGGAAACCAGACAAGGCCGTAATATATATTTGTCCACTTTCCCCATAATAACATAGATCTTAGGTGTGTATTTTTCCGGTTTATTTTGTGCAATTTTTTTGGAAGACCCGATTAATCTGGTTAACTCGTAAAGGATTCAAAAAATTTCTGGTCCTTTAAATTTTCGACACGAAAGAATACCTTTCTAATTTGGTCTATCAATATTGCATGGGAGTGTCCTCCGTACATTTTTAATAATTTTTTTTTAAATACATTATACACTAGGTGTGTTTGGTTAAGGATGAGTCATTCGGATCTCCCATCCCATTCTATTTCTTTGACAAATTCCATCCAAACCAACCCTATAATACATCTACACACCTATTTTCACATATCTCAATACAATCACATCAACTCTATCTTTCACATTAAATATATTATATTATATTTGTTTCTCTCTCTAATTTTATACTATACCTTATTAAATTAATCATTATCCTACTAACTAACAATAATATTATATTATATCATCTTTTATCACAATCATTCAATCATTACCTCAACCTATTAACAATATTAAAATAATACAACATCAACTTTAATTTGACATAAAGCTCCATCCACCCCTACTTCTCCATCCCTAACCAAACACAGATTTACTATTCACAAGTGATTATCTCATCCCCATTTTACATCTCCATTTTCCATCTCATTCACCACCATCTCTAACCAAACATAACCTAAATGATTCATTTTAATTGGTTACAAAAGAAACATTCCCTTGTCCCACAATAAATTTTTACTCACCAAAACTATGTATCTCAGTCTCACAATAATTGTTCGTACCATAAAAATAAATAATTATAATGATTTTTATATTTTTTATTTACCACAATGCCATTAAAAATAATTATATTTTTTAAATATATTTACCATAATATCACTATAAAATAATTTTATAATATTAATAAATAATTTCATATTAAAATTCGTATCAATTAAATTTTTCGAAAAAAATCTTAGAATTTTGATATGTTCGGTATATGTATATATCCTTTGTATGTGTGTCAGTGCGTGTTGGACCCAATAGGACCTCAAACTCGCAGGTTAATTTCGTCTCTTAGATAGAAATATAGATACGAGAATTTAGTTGTAAACATATTAGGTATTTGGTGGTTAATATTGAGGCAAAATCTTTTATGAAAATATTCGTGATAAATTTATTATAAAATTATTTTGAAAATTTAAAGTATTAAATATTTAATTAAAAGTATTAAAAAATTTATTAGAAATATAAAAATTAATGTTAGTGGTATCAAGTTACATATTTAAATATTCATATTTAATATAAAAACAGAGTATTATAATATTTAAGTTTAATACATCAAGTTAATTTTATTTTTTAAAGTATCGCTTTAAATATTACTCCTCCATCCCAATAAATTTCACACTGACTTTTAACGGTTTTGTGTGAGAGTTATTTCATAAGAATACGTTAAGAAAATTTATTTTATATGAATGATATGCTTTAGTTAATAAGATCAACTAAAGATATCATTCATATAAAATAACTTTTGTAAATGTAATACTATGAAATAATTCTCACACAAAACCGTTAAAAAGTCAAGTAATTTATTATCGCAGACTAGTAATATATTATATTAGTGCAATATTATATACAAATCTTTGAATTTGGTAAATATTTATTGAATAATTGTTAAAATAATATTTTAGACGATATTTGGTAAACACCCGAAAAAAATGCTATTAATAAATGAGTGATAATTATTCCAAAAAATAAAAGCACAGTACCTTCTAATATTAGAGTATTTTATATGAACAAATAAACTTATCATGAACTATTATTCATTTTTTGTTATTTTATTAAATGTGCTAATGTAGTATGTATAATATCGAAAAAAAAACCATATATATATATATATTTATTTATTGGCCTTTCATTTAATGTATCTAGTCCCGAGCTAAACTCGAGTCTGGAGAACCAACCACATGTTTTACGTGGTTTTATGTTTTTGTTATGTTGCAAAAGAGTTTATTCAAATGGCGATGGCCCATCATGTGGACGTTTTTTTGCCATAACTGCATTTTTTTTCTAAGTGGAGCCCCCAACCCCAACCCCCTTCCCCTTCCCCTCCCCCTCCCGTCACATATATAATAATTTTGAGGACACCAATTATAAATATTACTCCATTTTCCTCACACTATTTTTTTAATAATTTATTTTATTTTACCATATAACCATCACTTAATTTTTTCATATGTCATTCGACTTTATACTCATAAACAACCACTTAACTCATAAATGGACCACATAATACCCCAAAATACCATTACTTTATCTACGTTTTCTTAAAACTCACAAATCAAATGAACATACTTTTAATTTATGGACGGAGGAGTAGTATAAACTATCGATTTCATTTCATATTAATATTGTTAAAATATACCCCTCCCGTCCAATTTAATTAGTCAATATATTTATTTAGTCCGTCCAATTTTAACATGTATCGCAAAATAATTTTTATTTTACTTATTTTTACCCTCACAACATATACTTATTTGCATAATTTGTCACTAACCCCACACTATTTTCTCTCTCCTCTTAATGACTTGACAATAATACCCTTATTTTTTCTTCCACTCATCTACTCTCTCTCTCTATATATATATATATATATTATCAAGACAAAATGTATTATAAATCAATTTTATCGTAAAATTTATTTATATTTTATAACAGTATAAATTATTTTATTAAAAAATATTAATTTGATAATAATACAATATAATAAAAATAACTAATTTATACAGTAAAACTAATTTATAAGAGACATATTTTATTCTCAATCATTATGATTAATAACATGGATGTAGGGAACGTGGGGTCACACGTGTTTTATTTTGTGATATGTATAATGCTTTAGTATAAAATAATTATACTAGCTTCTAACAAAGTTTTGTATGTATATCATATAATATACGTGTATTTTTAAATATTTATATTTATTTTTACTGAACAATTATAATTTATCATTGATAAATACTAATTGTTCAGTAAAAACAAAAATATTAATTAATAATATTTTTTAAATTACATGGTGTACTTGAAGCACAAAAACAAACCCAAAGATTTGTAGTTTTAGATGACGACGACTTGAATTTAAATCCATCCTAATTGAAACGACGAGTTAAACAAACTTGATCATACAAATATTTTCCCAATTTTAAACAATATTTTAAGTCGAATTTTCTCATCAAATACAATTAAGAAAAAAAACCATAATCATAGATCCTGCATTTTCCATGTGATGATATATTGATATTGATTTTTTTAAAAAAAGGATATTGATATCAGTCGAGCTCATAATTTAATTTGTTCCTATTTTAAACGCTAAAGTTTGCATAAGTCCGACTAATTAAATGTAAGCAATGTACGATATCAAACATAAATTAATCCATATATAATATATTATGGAGCCATCATAATCCATTATCTAACACTACAAATTAATTAATACCGCCCCTCCGGAAATTAAATAAAAGTAATGTACTAGTTGCTAAAGTTCCTTTCACAAATTTGTGTGTAATCGGTGAACATTTAAATAAACCAAATTCTTATGTGCAATTACTGTATACTCAATTAAAGATAATTTCCTGTGTACAGCAATTGGATTTTTGACTTAATTTTAATTTAATTAATTTTTTTTTGATTGATTTAAAATTGAGTATAAAATTAAATTAAATTGCATCAATTACATTTTAAGTTATCGATGCAATTAAGTGTTACCCTAAAATGATTGATCCAATCACCATGATTTTTTTATTTTTATATAAATATTTTCTTACCACTTATCCATAACAGATTGATTTAATTTACCTCGATGGCTGCGCCACATCTTACCAAAATGCTTACATCTGATTAATATATGATAACTTCTTATGCATGTTATCAAAATATTGTATATTAAAAACTAATAAAAATAACTCGTGTTTCGTCTTGAAATATGCCCCTTTCATTAATTAGATTAACGCAATTATATGTGGTCGATTAAGATTTAATAGCATGCATGATTATTACACTTGACATGCTTATATCTTGAAGTATTTGTAATGGACCACAGATATTTAATATTTCATTTTTTAATTTTCATATTAATTGTGATATTACTAAGATTGATTTTGATAAGATCATCAGTACTAACATACATAATAATGATAATATTATAATTATTTGCACTTTGTAATAAAAGGTAAAAGTTATTTGTGTTAAAGCCCAACTACGTACATAAATACATAATATTATGTGATATATATATATATATATATATATATATATATATATAATTATATTTTATTATCTCATCCAAATTTACCAAATTTAGATTCATCCTTTGGTTAAATTGAGGTGCACGGGACATGAAATTTAAAGATGTCATAATACCAAAATTACGATTTACATAGACTTTTAGTAGCTAGGATTAACGTTTGTTCGTTGATTGTCATTTGTCAAGTTGAATAATCTTTTTAAGTTAATATTATTTTATTTTATTTTTGTATTATATCTTGTTAATACACATCAAGTTTATAGAATGATAAAAAAAAATGCTATATGATTGATTAATTGATGAACATCCAAATCCACATAATTATGTATGGGCCCAATTTCTATCCATCATTATCGGGTGATATTTATTGGCGCATCTCTCAATTTAAACGAGTTTTTATGAAATATAAGTCTGATTTGTATATAATTCAAGAAATTAATAGTTGTTTGAAAAATATATTAGTGAAAACAGAGACAATGGTGGAGGCAAGGGGTAGAAGAGATCACAAAAAGTGACATTTTTTTGGGGGACAAATTTAGTGCAAATCCTGTTAGAACTGAGAAGTTCCCAAATTTAAGTGTGAAAGTTTGAAAATAAAAAGGTTCTTCAATGATTGGTGCTTCCAACTTGCTCTTGTATGTGTCACTAAAAAAATTGTGAAATCTGGAGTAGACTCAAATTCCATCACAAATACCGATAAAATACCGATAAAATACCATTGGAATTTCAAATTTGCATTTACCTACAAAATTTTGATTTTTTATAAACGGTGTTTTCCGACGAATATTCGTGGTAATTACCGACGGAAAAGGTTCGTCGGTAATTATTGACGGAATACCGAATATCCATCGGTATTTACCGATGAATTAATTTTAAATCGGTATTTTGCGGCGAGAAAAATACCGACGGATGACCAGTTTTACCAACGGAAATCGTCAGTAAGTCCATTGGTAAACGATCATTTTTCTGTAGTGTGTCTTTTGTGTTAGAATATAATTTGTTGAATGGAATTTTCAAAGAAGTCAAATATATACATATTCTCTTTGAGGAATTCCAATCAATAAATTGTACTCTCTCCGTCCCAATATTACTTTCACACTGCCTTATTTGGACGTCCCAACATTACTTTCACACACTAAAAAAAGGAATACCTCCAATAAACTACACCCTCACAATACCATTTAACACTCTTGCTTTTTTCTACTTTATTCTCTCTCCTACACTTTATTTCATTCAACCATCCAAAATACCCTTATATTTTATTCTCTCTCCTACACTTTATTCCCTTTTTCTTAATTTGTGTGTCAACTCCAAAGTGAAAGAAAAGTTGGGACAGAGGGAGTATTATAACAATTTGACACAATATTTAACCTAATGCAGCGTACGTGCACAAGAGCGTATAATGTAGCCATTACGGAGGCGACACACGAGCTAGTTAGAGGCTACCGAATATCATCGAGTTTCAAAGTAGATAGAATGGACAGAAATATATGCATTAATTTTACGATCCGTCTCACGAAAGCTACAAAAATGTGTCTATGTTGAATTATAAATTTTAACTTCGTATTAGAGAGTCACACAATCACTTCAACTTATCAATCCAAGCGCAATGCTAAAGATATGAATTACGAGAAAAGATTAAGATTAATTTATGGTGCGAGTTTTGTGTGAAAGCTGTTTACGAATCTCATTTTGTGAGACGGATCTAATTTTTAATAAAATTTTATTACTTTTTAAAAAATTATGTAAAATGTACATTTAAGTCAAAAGTTGAATAGTGATACACCTTGTATTAAATAAATTGTACATTTTTATAAAAAAATATATGTAAAATGTATCATTTTGATATATTTCATATTATAAGTGATAATAATTTATTAAAAAGTAATAATAATTTTACAATTGTCTCACAAAACGGCATCACACAAGTGTTTACCTAATTTATGCGATATTAAAAATACATTTAAATTACATTGTAGACCTAGTGCATATAAAACTTTATCTTTCATGAAAATTGATTTAGAAAAATAATCACTTCAATGTTTTCCCGTGACCCACGTTAAGGTTTAGTCCTATAACTAATGCATTTAATATTTCAGTTGCTTATCTAGAAAAAATACGTCACATTAATCGGGTGTAAGTAGAAATACGTAAGTAGTTTAGACAATGGGCCTTTAGTGCAACCACTAACGATCAACCTCCATACAGATAATACATACACTTTGGAACAATTTGTCAACGAATTGGTTGGACTATTTTGTCCCATGGGCCACTTTGATCAACTTTTAAAAAATGTTATTATTACTGTTAATCAATGTATGTCAAAATTATATTTAAAATACGAAATTGAAATAAAATAAGAAACTATTGAGAGGAAATATACTTCTTTCTATACAACAATGACAAATCCTAAGGACTACTATTCATTCTGGTTTACAACGTTACTGAAATATGAATTCATGATTATTTATTCACCGAATTTACTTACTTTATCAGTTCAAATAATTCTCTAAAAATAATCGTAAATAATATTTGTAATGCATCAAGGCCTTCTTAATTTATAAACCTAGTAAATTTTTTATATAAGTGTAAAATTTATAAATTATCTGTTATCCTATTAGATCCACCACTTTAATTAAGTGGAGTAGAAAACGAATAGTGGAACCACACTTATGCTTTTTTAATTGACGGGAAAAGAAATTTCATTAGAACTACACTAATGCGTGATGTATCCCAAATATGTTAATTTTAGTTTGTTATGCTTAATACCATTTTTTAAAATTATATAGAATTTCTTTTCCAATTTATATATTATTAGAATACATAATTCAACATTGGATGAAGAAAATAAATTAATATTAGATCTCATGCTATCCAATGAATATTATTATTGCATCTCCCACTAGAGAATCTAGAGAGTTTCAATTGCATTCTTTTACATCCATTAATGAGTTATCTATAACTTAGTGCGGTTGCGATGGTATAAGTATTGCTCAAACCACTTCAGTTAAATAGAAATAATTAAAATTTGATGTTACGATCAATGATATAATTAATATAATCATTGCTAGGTCACTCTCTCTGTCGACACATGCTCCGCTATACTGCTATCCAGTTAGAGACAGACAGATCTAGGGGAAGGGCAGGACAGTCAACCCAGTATGTACTCAAACCAATTTTAATCGACCTGAATACAAATCGAGCTCAAATTATTTGATATTTATATACGCTAATTTTATTCCTTTTTTATGTATCCAACTTTACAATTAGGGCGCTTGTTATGAAATTTCTTCATGAGAATAAGAATGAAATTGGTTTTTTCCTTACGCCCTAGATATATTGGAGGAATGAATGTTGATGTTGTCTTTCCGATTTTGAAAAAAATAAGACAAAAGAAGCTTATTATGGGTGGTGGAGGGAATGATTGAGGAAAAATGATTATAGATGGGAAAAAGTTAATCATAATGGGTAATGATTATCTTATTTAGGAGACAAAATAATGTTATTTACCATCTTTTATTCTCACAAGCGCGATTATATATTATTTTATATTGATTCTCATTCCCATAAAAAAAAAACATGAAGACAAAAAAAAAGGTGTAATTGGCAGAAGCCTTGTCGGGAAGAAATTTGGGTTATTAGGTCATAACCCAACCTCACAATAGTTATAGCCGTGAAATAGAATTCATTGTATCATTACTCCACCCTACTATTATCATGGGCATAAAAATGTGGCTATCTAATTGTACAAGAGTAGAATGCTATAGTGTTATGTATTTGTCTCGTCTTCTAAATATTACACTTGGATGGATAACATAATATCCAACCGCCAACTACACAACAATCACACACAAACCCAAGTGGGTGTCTGTGTGAGATGGACCGTGGATGGTACACTTGGTGGGGCCCGCCCGACGCAGCATAAATTACACATTGTAACCCTAATCGACAAAAGTTGATGCACTGCATAAGAAATCTAGCAAGAAATCCCTAATGTGTTCCAATTAATGCCGCTGACCTTGAAGATGATAGTCAGATGGATCTTCTCTTGGAGACGGTACGTACTCATACCGAACCAATAATCGTTGTGGAAAAAAAAACGGAGCAAGTAGATGAAGAATATACGTCGCAAAGACTAAGTGTAACTACTGATGCACAAACATGTTATAAGCTGGCAAATCCTGTATCCTGTGAATATCTTCTAATGACAACTCCCTTTCCAATTGTGTTCTTGTGACTTGTAGAACCTCCTAAACAAATAAAATGGAGCATTAAGAGAGAGAGAGAGAGAGAGAGAGAGAGAGAGAGAGAGAGAGTACATTGAACTCCATGTATGAAGCATGCATGGCAAGCCACTGAGCATCCATCATGGCGAATGCTACACAATAGAGGATATCAAACGCGTTTTCGTCTTCTGCATTTGTGTGACGTCTCAATCAACATCAGAGGGCGAATGAAGTGAAAACAGAGTTTGTAAATGACTTTACCTCCCAATAACCCGATAAAATTAAATCCAGGGAGACATCTTGGTCTTTCTGTAAAGGAAAGCGAACATTGTTGTTTAATTGTTCTAGTTTGCCATTAGGCGATTCACTGTATAAAATCCTTAAGAGACAGTGATCTGGAAGACAAACCAACTTAAAGATTCTTGCAAACACAAAATAATTAGTTAGAATTTCTTACGGAATCTCCTGTTACACAATAATGTAACATCTCATCACCTATGTGAATGGCATATAGACAACGTAATTAAAGAGAAATTTTGAGATCATAAACGTGATTTATTGTACTGCATACGCATCATTCATCTATGAAGTAATGTAACGAGAAGATGTTGGAGATTCCTTCCGGTAGAATATAGGGTAAATTACAAAACTTCCCTCAAAACATTGTCCAAATTACCAAAAGAACCCTGCAGATTGAATAATCAACAAATACCCCTAGAATGCCAAAATTTTTGTTTGACAGACGAAGATGGCAAAATCACGAAACAATCTATCAATGCAAATATGAGAAAACACAATAAGTGAATTGTTGCATCTATCGATCATTCAAATGAAATTCTTGGTGTTTGTAGGGGTATTTAATTTCTCGAAACCACACAGGTTTCTTTGGGCAAACCTCGAGGGGTTTTTTTGTAATTTACCCTAGAATTTAATCTTAGTTGATAAAAAGGAGTATTAAACATTTATGTCTTTTGAACCATGATGTTATGCAAAGCAGATATAATGGAAACTCTTCAAGCTGTAATGCATTGGTTAACACACACCTGAGTGTAAGTCCAGCATCTGAATCAGCATATACGTGACGTTAATTCCAGCAACAGCGAATGGGTACTCCCATTCAGCACGGTCACCGACTTGCTTTAGAAGTAACCTATTAAAAGTAGCCTTCAAATGTTCCGTATTAGTGAAAAACCATCTCGAGGGTTGATTTTTACACAAATTATTCTAATACCGGACAAGATCACATATGTCAAACCTGCGTTTCATCTCTTTTGAAATACTAGTAGAGAGAATATTCAACAACTAGAAAAGAAGATGAAACACAGTTTTGGAATAGAGGATCACGTCCTTATTATACGGATTATTTGCTATTGGAAGCAGTGTCTGATCAACATACCGGATAAGTTCGGACAAAAAAAAGCAAGTTCTCAAGCGAAAGAAAGCCACAGCCCCTAAAGCCGATAAAGATGCACAATGAGAACAATTCTTGGAACAAATTTTAGTAAAATAATGAGAATAAGACGGCCAAGTTGATGGAGTACTCAAACAGACTGAAAATTAAGACAAAAATAGTTGTTTGGTTGATAACTTTATATGTCACCTGAAGTCAGTCGATGGATTGGCTCCTTGCCAGCCCATATCTTTCCACTGCTCGGAAATCAAACCTTTAAGCTTAACATTAGGAAAGGCAGCATCCCACAAGGCTTGGAGAGATTCCTGGAAATAGAGATCGACTATGAAGTCGTTAAAAGCCTTGAAACATAATGATAATTTGTAATTAAATAAACCATTCAACCTCTATATCAGACATGTGTAAGAAATCTTTAAACACAGAACATAAAGACAGAGCAACACAAGAATTAGCTGATTCATAACCAGCATTCGTACAAATTATATGTCAATGCAACAACACTAAACACGCTTTGTGAAGCCTAATTTGTGAGTTACTGGGAACTTAAGTAATTATATATTCTTCTCTCTTTTCACGTTTCTGCAACTCAATTGTTACGCAAAGAAGAAAGGAACAAGTGCAGAAATCATACTCGATGGTCCGCCCGTGTCTCATCATAAGGCACCCCTAAACGTTCTTGAAGTCTTTGCAGTCTTTCTTCCTGGAAGAAATCAATTTATGTGAGTAGTATCAATAAACAGTAAATAATATTAAAGATCACGTTGAAATATTGTCATCATTCAATTATATGAACAAAATAACAATATTAAAGGCTTGCCAAAGTTAGAGCTTGTAGCTTGATCAAGCAATTTTATAGAATTTTTTTCTTCAAGGACAAAAGGAACCTAGTTTACGGAAATTTTATGGTGAACTTGGTATACTGTTTAACATATGAAGTAATTCTATTTAGCATAAAAAGCATTACTTTTTAGTGAGTTTGAGAGAAATAACTCATAAGTCAAACATCTTTTAAATAGTGATACTTCGTATGCCAAAACGCTATCACTTAATGTGCTGAAATGTACTACTTTGAAGAAGAGAGTTCACGTGAACCTGATTCGCAAGAAACCTACTCTTCTTTAAGACATATATATTAGGAGCCAGCATAGAGATATAATCAGGTCCGTATTGTTTCATTAAGGTAGAGTATGGTACACGAGAAGTGTAATTAAGGACAGAGATCCTAATCACCTGAAGAGGAGTCAAAGCGTAGTTAAGATATTTATCACTTCCAAATCTTCTATTGCTGCTGGGCCGGCTAAAGATTCCTCCTACCCATGCTCGTGGTCCAACCATAGCATTAGCTAAAACAAAAACAACACATGAAAAAAATTAATAGTCTATATATATAATTTAGAATATATTGGAAAAAAATTCAAAAGGTTTTCAGATGTAGATTTCTTGATCAATGACTTGAACTACTTTAGATCAACAAAACCCACAGTACTTATTCTATTCTTTTACTTCAAACGACTCAAAGATATTCAAGCAATAGAAGCAGAGTTACATGATAGAGTAAATAATTTCTACTCACTAAAGCACTGAGCTAACTGTGAAATTACGTGAGCAGAATTATGCGACCATGCCGATTCTTTGTCCCGTTTCTTTCCATCCCAGTATAGTTCATCTTCGTCAACCTGGATATGTAAACATTTTTAAGTAAACAATAGATTCTTAACTAGTTTGACACGTCTAACTTGGTATGAGAAGCTGGCAATGAAGAGGAAAACATCCTACAACACTTCATGATATTAGCAACGAATCGATTCAATCCGAGCGGCACTAGATTATTACCTGATAACAAAATATATTAAAACTGACTATTTTGAAAATCTTGTCTGGTCATGATTTTACAATTTAAAGTTAGCCTGAAATGAAGGTTCGATATTGAAAAACAACATTAAATCTCAAGCTATAAAAGTTATTTAAACCTTGATGATAAGTTCTGCACTCACATATAATTACTTCTACCAAAATCAAAATCAATTGCCGGAAGTTGATAAATTCCAAGAGTACATTTTACATGTACAACAAAATAAAACTTGATTTTAATGGTAAATTGAATAACACTCTGCCACAGAGTTCAAATATTCCTTAAACATCAGAACAACAAATTTATCGGCACATAAAAATGCACACTATAATTCAATGAGAAACGAAGATATAAACAACTTACACTTTGGTGAGAGGCACAAGAAGGGATACATTTTCTACGCCTTAATTTCATCAGAGAAAAAAATCAAATTCTCAACCCAAAAAGAACAGAAAGAGCAATTTGTCAATGGAGGAGAGTTGATGCAATAATTACACAAGCCCATGCTTGACTCCTCTAATTCAACCTCTCATCATTCAAAACTCTCTCACACTCTCTCTCTATCTATCAAATACAACTGTCAACTATATAAATCTGCAGTCCCTGAAGCAAGTGTCGAGAATTATAGGGGTAAAATTTTCGCTAAAAATTAAAATTTTATGGCTGTCACACGCAACAGGGGAGATTAACAGCGCAATTAAAGGGCACCTTTTAGTGGGGTCACTTTATTATGCAAATCAAATGATGGGTTTCATCTATTAAGATGTATTATGAGGACAAAAGGGACAAAAAGGAAAGAGAAAGACACGCACATTATGTTACCATTTTGCATGATAGAATTGAGACAAAAGGAATATATGCAAGAAAATCATCACAACAAATAGAGGGACAAATCAATGTAATTAAAGAGGAAGAATCTGCAGTACCTTGAGTTATCTCATTTAGGAAGTGAAATTAAAATCGTTGATCTTGATATTGTTTTGTCAAAAAGAGGAAAGCCCAGCTAGGGAATCCCTTAATTGAAATTCGGGAAAAAGGAAAAAGAAAAAAGAAAAAAGGAATTTAAGGGAAGAAGATGGCTATGGAGGACAAAGCTTCCCAGAACCAGCCATGTTGCAATAACATCGCCCAATTCTTAGTTTTATGTTTGCATGTCAGCATGAGAGAGACACATACACAGAGAGAGAGACAAAATTTATTTTTTTCCTTATTATTTTAAAGACAAAAATTGAGAGTAAGCACTTTGCATTTCGTCGCACCCTAAGTCGTAACACTACACTAGTCGCATGCCCCAGAGTACTCTTGTTTGTGCGTGTGTGATTTAAATTATACTCACTCCGTCCATACACATTTTCTTTTTCTTTTTTTTCTTTACGTGCATCCTATTATAAAGTTGCCCATACTTAAAATAAAAAAACTCTTTATAAATTCCACCTCACAATTTTTACTAATTTACATAAATATCATTACTTTTACTCTCACACACACATAACTCAATATAATTTTTTTACGTTATACATAAAAGTTTACAAAATTATCCCTTAAAACATCAATCATTATTCTTTTTCTTAAAATTTGTATACTCCTACATATGAAAAAAATTTTGGGATGGAGGGAGTAATAGGTATAATTCAATATAAAAGAAAGTTCAATAATAATTAACTAGCTAATTAAGCTCTCGTGACATAAAAGTAATTCAAGATGGAAAAACCACAAGCACTATATTTAAAACGAAAAATGTAAAATCATTAAAACTGAATAACACAAAAAGTACATTAAAAAATAGATAATGATACAAGAATCAAACAAAAATCATTAGAGAATAATGATGCACTAGCTTGTGACTTGAGTAAACTTGAGAGCTTGAAATTGAGCAAATTGAGAAACTCGAAAACTACTCTATTCCATACTGATGAATTTTTTTGGAAGTAGCCCACAAGTTTTTGGGCCGGTGGGCCATAAAAAGGACTGTATTTGGATTCTTGTACTTACAATTTTTTTTTTTTTTTGGCATATAATAATTTAATACTGTAAAAATTGGATTTATATACATTGATTTTATTTGTATGGGATTCTTGTAGTTTATTTGTAAAAATTAAGTTTTTTATTTTAATTAGATAATCTTGTACTTTATTACGATAAATAATGATGTATTAATATTTCAAGTTCGCGGAATATTTAATTCCAACTGATGAAGGGGTTCAATTTTACCTATTTAAAAATAATCAATTCCTTAAGCTAGATTCACTGAAATTGAAGATGTAAACCATAATTAATGCGTAAATAAAAAAGTTTAAAATTTTAGAACAAGAATTCTAGTTCAGTCTGATGGGTCAATGTAATTAAGTACGGTTGTGCAGGAAAAATATTGGTCTAAAAAAATCTGGGCTTATTTGAGCTGACCCATGTGGCCCAAATTACCGATGATTGAGTTGGACAAGCTAAGCTATTAGGAAGCTCGAAAGAATAAGATTTTTTATAAAATTGGTTGATCTAGCTACAAGCTCTAACATTGCGCCTTGTTCCAATATAAAAGAAAGAAAACCACGAACACACGTACGTCTCAAGCATTAACAAAAATGAGTAACCAAAAAGATTACTTATATACGTGACAGAAATTAAATTAATTTAACATTAGCAAAATCGAATTTTCAAATTCATGGGACGGGGTACGACTTATTGTGACACATGCATTTATAAGCCATAGGGCAAGTTTCAGCCTCTTCAATGGATGAGCAAACAAAGCTGACCATGACTAGCCGGCATGGGGTACAAGATCCACAGGCATGGGTACAATCTGGTAATCTTGACCCCGCAACCTGCAACGTATCGGCCCCTTTACGCATCACCCCGACCCGCTGGAATTCGGATTCCACAATAGATTCCTCTTTGTTGTATTGTGCTTGATGGTGATGATGATTGCGATCTGTTATCAAAAGATAGAAATAAAATTTACAAATTGACATAAATTATTCAATAATTAATTCCTGGTATTTAAAAAAACAAAATGAAGTCATAATTTAGAAAAAGTCTTACGTTGACGTATCTTGGGAATGTGCCTTGCATGCATGATGATCGGGAGTAAAATGAGAAGAAGGAGCAGAAATCTTGATTGAGAAGAGATGAAAGTCTTGGATATACAACTCATTTTGATCGATTTTCAACAAAAATAAATATATATTATATTAGATGGAGAAAATGAAAGGCACAGTGGTATGTATATAAAGGAATAGGGGCAGGGGAAAATAGTATTGAAGCAAATCACAGAGAAGAGTACGAGATTCCATAGTTCACATGAAAAGAAGTAGATAGGTCACAGGGGTTGAACCCTTTTTAACCAATGTTGCATTTTCGCATCACGCTTTTGGAAACATTGGTGATAATGATACAATTTACTGAGTGGGCATAGTGCCGCTTTTACGTGACTGTAATTTAATTTAGAGGCCTACTTTCAGTGTCACCAATTAATGCCACTTAAATATTAATGTACAAAGTTGACATCAATTCAATTTTTGTGCCAATTTAATGTGGATGCACTTAATGTTTTGATGTGCATGGGATGAATTTATTTTTCTCAAACATTTGACACTAGCATCTGTTACATTTATCTTATATATATATATATATATATATATATATATATATATATATATATATATATATATATATATATATATATATATATATAATACAAGATCAGGTGACTAGATCCAAATTTATCTTATATATATATATATATTATTATATTTATTTAATATATAATATCATTACTCTTATAAAATAATATCACGCAGCTTTACACACAAATATGCCAAATTTGTTGCAAAAATTCGTCCAAAAATATACCAACTATATTATATTAATTTTTTTGAGAAAATCAAGGGGTTTAGCTCACTTTACCACCAGGCTCCTCACTCAAAGTGGGAGACTTGTGTTCGAGTCACTTTGTGAATGAATTAACATTTACCGATAAAAAAAATATATTAATTTTTTGAGGAGGGGCTATGCTCTTCGTTGACAAATTGTCGGTGATTCACGACAGAAAAATATCTGTCGACAAATTCCATCACTTATTTGCAATTTATTTTATTTTAATGTGAAAATAACCTCATACAAATTTTTGTTTTAAATTAATAGTAATATTGTTTAATTAATAAAGAAAATAGTCTTCTTCATGCTGGGCCAAGAACAATAAGCTGTCAAAGCCCATTGAAAATTTTACACTAATAGCTCTATCCGATTTATTGGAATTATGTAAAATAACTGGGCTTATATATTGCAATTTTGGCCCAATAAGAACTTAGGGCCGCTTGATTAGGGTATTAGAAGTGGGTAATGGAAATGACTCATTAATCATTCCCATTGATAATGTTTGGTAATATTTATAACTTGGAATTAATTTTAAAATAAAATAATCACTAATTTATTTTGATTACATAATCTCTCTCTCATAATCAATCATTTAACAATCATTCATTTTTTCTCCGCTTAACTTTTTTCTCACTCAAATTTTTTCGCTCAACTTTCTTTCCAAAATTCATTAACGGAATGAATCATCAATCATTCTCATTACCTAATTCTAATACTCCAACCAAGCGCACCTTAATTTTTTTACACCTTGTGGTTCCTTTCCACAATTTGGCTTTACTTCATTTATTTAAATCGCGTATTTAAGTTATGAATAATGAAATATTAAATATTTTATATTTCATTTAACTTTTATAATAATAGGTCGGCCATAGTAATTTAATGTGGGTTCTTTGTCGTTGCGGACTGTGTATATACAGGACCGCGCCTTTATTGAGGGGTCCAAAAATTATATTGACAATATATATAATTTCACAACTAAAATTACAATAATAATGTTGTTCAAGTGGATAAGGTGCACTTGTTATTTTTGCTGGCTAGCTAGCAGGTTCGCTTCAATATCAAATCTAACCAATTAATTAATTTTCATTAGTGTAAAATATTTATTTCAATTCAGATGGACTCAGATGATAAACACTAGCCAGGTCCACAGTCAAAAAATGGCTGCCTACACCAAATTAAATACTTTATAATTACTTTACTAAAAGGATATCATGAAATTATACATTGTTGTACTTCCATCAAACATTAAGCTAGAAGTCCATTGAAAATTAACGAAAGTATCAATTAAGAAATTAAACCGAATGATCCACATGAGACCCTAGTTCACTCTCCCAATTATTGAAAGGAAAATATAGGAAAATTTTGTGTTATTATCGTGTCGACACAATCGACATCTGCACAAACCCGATAATATTATATATATATATATATATATATATATATATATGTAATTTTCATGTAAAAAAATTGTATTATCATATATGTGAAAAATGATATAGCGCTGGGTAATATTTTAAAGAAAAGATGAGAAATCAAAATTAAGTAATTAAATAAGTAACGAATGACACAACTTAGTTTTCAAACATCCACGTAGCATTTCTCTTTCTATGATCGAGAGTACTTGTTCTTTTCAAGTTAGAAATTTCTTTAATTGACTAAGAGCTTGCGTGACTAAAATAGTATACATTTGATTTCGAATGAAATAAATGATCGGGACAATCAAATACGACGAATTATATTTTTAACGTCAAATTAATTGATCATGTTTTTAATTGAAAATAAATAAAACATATCAATTAATTAAAGCTTGTCTTATGAAATAAAATCTGTAATATAATGCTCACGCAGAATAAATTAATCCTTTTATATGTCAAGCTAGGTCGTCGTACATGGTATAATTAATCCTTTTATGTGTCATTTGATATATTCTTTAATACTGATTGCTAATTTGTTTAATTTTTTATTTATCATATTTTATATAAGAGGATCAAAATCTTATTTATTTGATTTTACAAACTTAATTATATTCTTCATATAAACTTCATGAGTAACGACTTCGGATTTCCCCCGCCCGCCATCTTAGAAAAATTAAAAAAATAGAGTCAAATCGGATTAAAATAAATTGAAATCCAGATATATACACATGTAACAAATGTCCTTCGTATATATATTTGATTCTTCTTCTCTTAGACATAATTTCAAACACCTTTAGTTCTCTCAACTATTTTTCAGCAGCCATCGGTTCAAAAAAAAAAAAACTATTTTCAGCAGCCATGAATATAATCAACACAGTACCAAGAAATCCGACAGTTCGTTTTAGCAGAATAGCAGACGATGAGGGGTATAGCTACGCCTACGCCGGCGATCAAAACCCATCAAAATCAGGGGTGGAGAATTTTCTCGACGCGGCGGAGCAACCAAACTCTGATGAGTTCTTGGAGCTACCGGAGAGACAGAGCCAGAAAAAGGCAGATCTTTCTGCAAACGTATAAGTTAGGGCCGTCGATTAGTTCGAGAGAGAAGCTGATGAGAAGCCGCAAACTAAAGAAGATGGTCGTGACTGTGAAATCGGCGGTGGTGTCGGCTTTAGCGTTCATGCGCGCCGGCGCGGTCAGATCCTGCGGTTCCCGGCCGACGATATCGGCGCCGTCTCCTGCGCGCCCGAGTAGTTAAGTTTTGTTGATGAAATGAATGCCACGTGTATTGATATTATTTGTTACTTAATAACTTTAGTTTGACACCCTCTCCCTCATTTTTTCCTCCTATCTATGTATTCTTTCATTTGAACGGACCACATAATTCTCTATTTCGACTTGCAATTTAATTTCATATATTAATTCTTCTTTTTAATTATTATGTTTAAATATTAATTGTTAATAGTTAGTTCATTAAGCACCCAAATATTTTTAAAATTTTCAAATATTTTTAGAGGAATTCGAATTTAAGTCTCCTAATAAAGTGAGGAACCATTAAGCGAGGTGGACTAAGTCATCTGTTTAATTTTATATATTAATTATGTGTGGCTAATTATTTAATTACTTGTGCAGCTATTAAGTCATATGCATAAAATAACAAAAAAAAATTCCAAGTAAATAATAGGTCAAAACGACTGGTCAAATATGGTTACTTACCTTTTAATTGAAAAAAATTGAAACAACGCAACATGATTTATGATATTCTTGAACTTTTTTAAAAAAATAATTACCAGTGTCATTGCACACATGTTCGTCCCAAAATGTAGGGACTGTGTAAAGTTAATTTTAATAAATTATATTAATGGATATTATAAATAGATTAAATACAAATATTATAGTATAAAATTTGTTAAATGTTGGTATCATGGTCACCCGACTACTATATGCATGATATATTTGTTAAAGGGAGACTTTCTCTACGATTGTATCGTTGTATAATTCAAGTTGTTAGAATTTTATTGTTTATGTCCAAAATATATGAATTTGAGTCATCATTTACTCGATAAAAAAATTAATTTATTTATAAATTTAAGTGGAAAAAAAAACCTGTTTATTTTGGCAATAATCCAACCGCTTAAATTATTAGTTTATCACTGATAAATTATAGTGAAAAATTTCGCCCAGGTTGTAATTAAGAAAAATGGAACCAACCTTAATTTTTTGTGAGTGTAACTTTTTGAATGTTATACAATGTATGTATTTTTGTAATTATTCGATCCCAAACCAAAATATAAAATCTGGATAGTTCTCTTAGCTGTAATTAGGATATATCTGAAATGCCTAAAATCTTATATTATATCTTATCTTATGCGCACAGTTTCTGTTCCTATAGTAAGTTTGTTTAGTTTGATAGTCTTTTATTATATTTAACTAAATAATATATGAGTACATTTTTATAAATATTAGACTGAATTATACACCCAATGAAATAAAATTTACACTTCTATATATATAGTACGTATATAGTATTATTATTTTTTAAAACAAAATAAATATTTAAAGTATTTAATCTATTTTTTTCTTTCAAACCGCATAATATACGGGATTGTACTCTAGTAATAAATAATATTGAAGAACATCCGATGGGCGCCAGTAATCTACAATAACCGCAAACACATAAGAAATTTGTGCGTTCAAAAATGATAAAGAATAACCCAATTTAATTTTTTTAAGAGGAGGAAGGAAAAAGAATTAACCCAGTTGTTTAATTTATGATCGCACCACCATGTACGGATATCCACAACCCCTCCGCCGCCGTACGCGATGCTAAACGGCCCCCAATACTACCCGGCACCCCGGCGGAAAAAGGGCAACAACTGCGCTGCCGGGTGCTGTCGGTGCATCTGCTGCTTCTGCTGCTTTTTCCTGATGCTGTTGGTGATTCAAATTCTGACGGTTCTGTATTTCTACATTTCGTACGATCCCAAGGCCCCTTCTTACGCCCTGGAAAACATCGACATCAAATCCTTCGATTTGAAACCCGATTCTACCCTCACCACCAACATCCACCTCGGCATCAGAGCCGAAAATCCCAACAAACACGTGGAATTCATTTACGGCGACGGCAGCGACATGGCGGTCGAATATTCCACCGTCAGGATTTGTGAGGGAAAGCTGCCGGCTTTCAGGCAGGGGCGCGAGAACACGACCATTATCAAGGCGGAGCTGAAGGGAGTTTCGAATTTGGGGCCGGGCATTCAACATGATTTTATGGAGAATCGGAAAAATCATAGGGTTCCGTTGATGGTGAGGATGAAGGTTCCGATTAACGTTATTGTTGGAGAAACTACGTTGAGGGAGTTTAAGGTTTTTGTGAATTCTTCACTGGTGGTTGATAGCTTGTCTCCGGGCAACTCCTCCCAGATTATATCCAGAGAGACCTCGTTTCATGTTGAGGTTGGCGGTTGATCCATCCACATCAAATTAATGATTTCTAGCTTGTACATTTAATATTTTTATTACTTTCTAACTAACAACATATTCATTGAACGTAACTCCACAACCATGGATCGAGAGTAAAATAAGTATACCTTATTAATTTCATTAGAAAATTTCAGAAACAAAACAACTAAATTACCTCTTGCCTTAAACCAGAGTACGTTCTAGAGTCGTCTTGCTGCAGCATGATTAATGTGAAATTAAGGATCGATCGATGTTTCTCTCATACAAGTTGCATGGCACTCCAAACTTCAAATTCTCAATTCCTAAATTTTCATTATCGGTTCGGATAATAATTAAATTAATATAAATCATGTTTTTTGTCCTTAATTTTACAATTAAAATACTTTTAAAGTATGAAAGACTTTGTGCATTTTTTCGTCGGAAATGCAAAATTAATATATAGTCAAAATTTAGATGATGTGTATCATGATATATACCTTCGTTAATTTTTTTATGTCTCTTGTTTAGGAACCAAAATTCGACCTGCATGGTTCCACTCCCAATTAATGGCTTAAATTTTTCATTAAATTACTAAGCCATTATCTGGGCAATTAATTTTTCACTCGCCTACGAAACAAATTCTTAATACTATCAACTCACACAAAATAAATACTCAGGAATATTTCTAAAATTATATATTGTCTTTCCAAAACCTCTGAATACAAAATACATAAAGAAAATAATCAATCCCTCTGTTCTTTCCTTTGAGTTTATCCTCACTTGAAGAATATTAACGTTGTCCAATATATGAGTCTTCCCAATGCAAAAATAGTCTTTTAATTTCCATCACCTGCACGTTACACTTTAATCATCAGAAGATGAATGACCATGCAAGTTATAAAATATTGCCAAGAAATTACATCATCAAATTTGATTTATAATAAGTTTGTTGGGAATAAAAGGTTCAAATATTTAAACAAAAAATAATTAGACTCTACCATGCACATATATATCAAGATCTGGGAATCAATGCCTGTTTGATCTTGTCGACAGTGCTCCACATAAGTTTGCTGCCAACAGAAACTGATCCCATACAAAGGTTTGAACTTGGAGTAGAATCAATCAAAATCTGTGCATGATTGGAAAAAAATGCATGGTTAGGTGTCACAGTTATTTTTTTACAAATAAGTTCATTTTTTCAAAATATAACATTTAACAACTCCTATTCTAATTGAATGAAGGACCAACTATTTAAGGGAAAATTGTAGTTATGCTCCTATAAGAATTTTCCAAAATTTGTAATTTTCTCATTCTATTGGGACCAAACCTGCAATTTTCTAGGTACTAAAAATGTCGAAAAAAATTACGGGACCAAAAATGTAAAAAATAACCATTTTGCAGACCACTCTTTCTCTTAGGACCAAAAACGCAATTTACCTGAAGTGCGACAGTCAAGAGAGATCCTCCAGTGTCGGCCTGAGCTGACGCTCCTCTTCCTAGACCACGCCCAGTCGGTCCGTCAGGGAGAATCGCAAATCCCGACGGGAGTAGGGGTACGTGGCTCGGATCTTCACCACCTAAAACCGCGTTCGCACAAATCATGTCTATTGGTGAGTACACAACGTATGATGCTGTCGGATCACTACGGCTTTCTTGCAACATTATTATCTCACTTGAGCTTGATTCTGCACCCTATCAAACGGAAAAGTTGGGTTAAAATCCAGTATTTCAGTTAGGATTACATTGTGATTCATGTTTGTATTAACAAGGATTGATTGGATTAAATTTTTTTAAAAAAGGTTAATTTGCATAAAAACATTACCACTTTATCACGTTTAATCAATTAAAACATATATTTTTAAAATTTGCAATTAAAAATGAATTTTTAATTTTTGTAATTATATCACATGACTATTCTCTACAAACTTATGCAAATATGGCAACATTTTTAAAAAAATAATTACAAATAAGTTCACGATCTTTTTCTATTTTTTTAATTTAATACAAAATGAAATATGTAAATAAAAATAATAATAATAAATGAAGCTAGTCACCTTTACTTGATAGAGTTTAACATGGTTAAATTCTTCCTTCCCACTCACAATGTGCTCCATTTCTTCAATATCTCCTCCGTTCAAAAGCACGTCCCACTGGAATTTAAGAAATTAGAATTTTGCAAAAATATGTAAAATAAAAACTAATCAAAGGAAGATAAAGAATATATATATATATATATATATATATATATATATATATATATATATATATATATATATACAGTTTTTTTATATATATATGGAGCTCGACATAGATCGAGTTTTTAATGAAAAACTTTAACATAAATCCGTTCAGATATACAAAGGAGATTAGTCACTCCCTCCATTAAGATTTCATCGATATCCCTAAAACCATTTGGTAATAGAAGACATATAAAAAATTAATATTTCAACGTGAGACAATTCACAAGTAATTTTTCAGATTCTCAACACTAATTAAAATAGATTAGGTAATATGGAAGCATAAAATAATACTCCACCTTTTTCGAGTGTTGTTATCACATAAAAATCAAACACTCTTTTTAGGTGGAATGGGAAGCCAGAAAGAAGTTGCAATACTGAGCATAACCCCGAATGGCATGCTCGGATCATCCACATTCATTCGGGTCATGAATTTCACGTTCTCGTTTCCATTCCCGGGTAGGGTCGTCCATGGATTCATATTTGAGGCGCTTACGCCACAGCAAAACCTTCTCACCATTCTTTCTGCAAGCTTTAATATGCTCCTTCTACCATCTTGGTTTTCAGCTACATCATAAAATACGTAAAATAATCACAAGAAAAATACAGAGAAAAGAAAGATATAAGATTAGCACAAATTTTATGCGGAAATTTAATATTGAAAATTACGTGTACTCGATTAAACCTCTTATATGCTAATAGAGAGTTTGAACTAATGATGTGTCGTTACGTGATTTAATTTTGATGATGTGTAGTGTAATTCCATGTGTTATGTTTTGAGAGAATTTCTTCATATCAAATGATAAAATGTAATTACATAATTGATTTATATATATATATATATATATATATGTCATTAAATGAATGGGATTTTGTCTGAAAGAAAATTTTGATTCTAATGTTTATTTTAAGTAATTTCTTAAAATAAGACAGAATATTTTCCTCATTGAGTTTTTAAAAAGAAAAAAATTGTTTATTTTTATATAAAAATTCTTTTTATTCCTACCTTTCGATGAATTATATTTTTATTTTCTTTTTCAATAATATTTTTTTGCTTTTTTCAACAATTGTTCTAATATTTGATATATTCTCTCGATCTATTTTTTTAAAAATAATTAATTATATAATAAAATTTAAAATTAAATTTATATGAAATTTAATTTAAAAATTATATCAAAATTTGAGCTCTTTAAATTATTTAAGTACATATACACATTAATTCTATGACCATTCCGCGTAAGACACGGGGACTCATTTAGTATTGTATACAAGAGAGATGACAATCATAACATGGATAAAAAAGTTTATGAAACGTAACTTAGTAAGGGTGACAAAATTAACTTTCCGGCTGACAAATTATCGCATGCAATTTTTAGTGGTTCTTAACATTATTGTCCTTATAAATGTCTTACAGTACTCATTTTGTCAACCTCAAAAGTTATGTTCCTTAAAAATATTTTTCTTGTCGTAACATTAGAAATAGGGACAAATCTAGGATTTTATTAAGGGGGCGAAATTACCTAAGAAGTTGGTATTTTCGGAGAGAAATCTTGTCGAATCTGTTCGTTGACAATATCCATCGAGGATTGCAACCCATCGTCGTGCACCAAATGCAAGGCCAGAAGTAATTAAAGGCCTGTATATATTATGAATGCCTCTATTTTCCACTTCAACATGCTCAACCCATATAACCTATACATATCACAAATTGTAATTATGTATCTGAAATTTGAAGGATTTAATTCAGGTAATACCCGTGAATGTCCATTGGGAATGTCTTGAATGAGGCAACCGGAGGGTCTTCTCCGGCATGTTAACGGCGGCGTCGTATGCAAGTGCTCTAAGGAGACATCCACCACAGCCCATGTACCATCAACATGTCGTTTACAATATCTTAAGAAATGGCTTTCACGAGTTGGGACCAGAGGTGAAGGAATTTGGAACTCAGCATTCACCTGCAACACCAAATTAAATTAAAACCGTACACATTAGTTGCACTATTCACATTAATTGAATGATATTATTAATTTCGATTATTCATTTTACTATATGGTATAACTCGAAAATTAATTACACGGTGCACTTAGTTCGCACACGTGTTACAGATATATTTATGTATGAAAAAATCATTAGTTCGGTGTTCGTTGTACCACTAGTATAGCTTCATTGTATGTCCCACCAAGTCCAGCTGAGATAACTTGCGAATTCTTAGCTCGTGAAACTACACCGGAAAATACATTTGCCCATTGCTCCTGCGCAAAATATTTTTTTGCACAAATAAACCACGTAATTAATAATGATCTCAAAGGCTAGCTAATTAAGTACATACAAATTAATATCGGTCGAATCAGGAATTACGAAAGCCTTAATTGAACACTATGTGTGTGTATTGACATCAATCGATCCTCTTAAAAATTAAATAATTGTGCAAACATCATGCATGCAGACTAATATATATATATATATATATATATACCACGTCCATGAGGATGTGAGCAACATTTGCAGCAGATGCAGCAACAAAAATACTATGACGCGAGGCCTCGGATTTGAATCCATTTGTTTTCCGTCTAGAAAACAGGCTCAAATATTCATCCTCGTTCAACTCAAAAGAATTTCTATCCATGCTGGGGACCCACAATGGTTCACCCAGTTGAGCTATCCTCATCAGCTCTTCCATGGCCGACACCGCCACATCGACCAACACCGAATTTTGCCCAGAAGGGGAGATGTACTGCATGTGTAGAAATTAATTAATACAAGAAATATATATGATGATACTCATATCGATTAATTAATTTATTTCATCAAGCTACGTACTTGTGTTGTTGTAATGTGCACGCACTTATATACATAATTAAAAAAATTCAAAAGCACAGACATCAATTAATCTCGTGTGAGTGTTTGAATTACCTCTTGGCGTAAACGTCGAGAGTTGTCGAGTCTTAGGTGGTGTTGGTGAGTAGTTGACACTACTCTACAGTGAAGACAAGAAGCATTGCTCAGAGCTTCTTTAAACCTCAAATTCTCGACCCGGAGTTTTTCATTTTCCACCCGGAGTTGATTGTTCTCTTTATGCTCGTGGTGCGACTGCCAATAAATTAAATTAAATTTCTTTTTCTAATTAAAGATAATTAATTTTATACGAAATATTGTGTGCATTGGTGGTCCAAAATAATAGATTGAATGAAATATAGTTGGGATAAAAAAATAAAAAATAGTAGGTGCGTCGACATAATATATACCTTCATTTGAGTTCTCTTATTTTGGAACCAAAATTTGACTTGTAGAGGTTCCATCCCTAGATGCTGGCTAAGCTCTATCCTCTGCCTCTCGCTAGGCTGAGGACACTCCTTAAAAAATCTACAATTATGAGTAAGAATGGAAAATCACATATACGATGAAACCACTAAAAGGTAGGCATTGAAAATTTCACAAATTGACACAGGGAAAATTTTAAATTAAATTTTTATTATTACTATTTAATTTGCACGTGCATTGTATGTGCAAATTGGGCTATTGTTAATGTGCATGTATGTCAGTGAAGATATAAATGTGTATCAAAAATGAGATATATATGCTTGATTAAGAAAGCATACGCGTTAATTATATGTACTCTTCATTAAAAAACATATAAATTTTTAATTGGGGTGTGGTAGTGTGGCTTGAGTTTCTTAATTCGATCTCTTCTCCTAGTTTCTACAATAAGTGAAACAACCAATAAAATCAGACAACTGATAGAATTAATACTGAAAAATATAACTATATATGATTAATAATACATAGAAAATTCCACAGATTTAAATAGAAGATCACTTGAACATTTAATGTACAAATATATACTATGATTTACAAAATGCGAAGTTTTTATTTTCTTTTTATCTGAAAAAGAGGATTTATTAATTAATTGAGTACCATGAGATGAGAAAATTTATATTTTCTAAATGAAAATTTAAACTAATATATATTTATTTCAACCTTTAAAAAAAAAAGCTATGCATTTGTAGTAAATGTGTGTATATAGAAATAAATAATTTTAAAGGAAACAAATTAAATTTGTTTTGCCATGTATAGAAGTATAATAAACTTGTTACTTTTAAATAAAAAATCCTGCAATAACCCATACGCTTCCATTTCTTGGATCTGCACTAGATTGTGGCGATGGTATCGTCTTCTCTTTACTAATTGTGATTCCTCAACGGAGTTTTCGCTGTTAGATCTGCTATTTGCTTCTCCATCTCTTCTCGACGAGGTTGACATAATGTTTAAGACTTCTTTCTTAGACATCTTTCCCTGCAAGAAGACAATTTATTGTGTCTCAAGAATTTAATTATATAGGCAAAATGGAATTGATATATTTTACATATCAAAGAATATATATATATATATATATATATATATATATATATATATATATATATATATATATATATAAATTGAGCTAGGAAATCAAGATTGAAATAAAACAAGAAATATACCTTGCTCATTGAATTTATGATTGACTCCTTGCTAGAGAAATATACTTTAATGCACTAATAAGAATTACAAGGAAGAAGAAAATTTTAAATAATAACAAACTTGTAAAAATAAATGTCTATGACAAGATCTATGACGCGACTTCTTTTTTTATATATATAAAAATATTACTAAAGAGTACTAAAGGTACCCTGAAGTGCAGAATTACAGAGTAATCTACAACAAGAATAAAAAGAAGAACACCTCAACTGACCCGAAAACAAAGGCACCTAACGATGCGGCTTCCTTAAATTTACCAAACAGTCTAGAAGCAAGAAAAATATTGTGTTCGATAGTTTTGTGGGCTTTTATAGACCGAATCCTTAGGTAAAGCCAAACACTGTCGAGTAAAAAAATTTTTTGGTCACATAACTTATTTAATGTTTAATTTTGATCCCATTTTTTTTTTAACTATTTCGATTTATTCCCATTAATATTAAAAATGCCCCATTTTGGCCAAAAATAGCCGAGATAATAAAAATGATGTTGTTTTAAGTCACACGAATGTCCAATTTCAATCATAATTTGTCTATTGTCTAATTTTAACCCTAAATTAAGTACTGTGTGATATAAACCGACAGAATTTTTAATTTTTCGGTGATTTGGTGCCAAATTCTGATATATTTTTAATATTGAGACTAAATCAAAATATATATATATAAAATTAGAGGGACCTGAACTGAATAATAAAATAGTTATGGGACGAAATAATATTTTAATTCAATATGTCAGATGTAGAGATGAGAATGAAAAACGGCTATAGGGATAAGAAGGTTACGAGAGTCCGACGACATAGAAGAGAGAGAAAATCAAAAGTGAAAAAGCTAAATTAGGATAAAAACGAGATGGTTCAATTATATTAAATGGAATTATGGCAATTTTGTAATGGGAAAAATAGAATTAATACTTGGGATTACTTTAAGAAAATATATATTGTCACAGGTGAAACAAAATATGTGTAAGAAAATGGCATTAATTCCTGTTTACTAATTCTTGGTACTTAAAATCAATAAATTATTAGTGCAATTGTCGCACAACTACAATTAATATTATTTGCTTAAATAAATAATACATACTTAAAACGACCAATTAATACTTATTGAAGGTATGTATTTTATGAAATTAGAGATTGTTGCAGTAAATGTTGTAATATTCACGGCAACAATGAAAGCTTGATTATAACAGTAAGACTTAACTAAACTTTGCAAATAAATAAAACTTTTCATATATAAATAATAGTTTATGAGTGTTTTATGGTGATACGAATCACTATATCAAAGATGAACACAAATAGTGTAGAGAGTGATTCACAAAATAAATTTTCTCATAACAAAACAAGATCTCTAAACCAAAGTTTATGATCTAAAGTGTTAGGTGTATAAAATACACTGTGTATAAAATTGGATGGTATCAATAGAAAAGATATATTTTGAGGACCGTAATTTTGGAAATTAGTAAAATAAGGATCGTAATTTTTGAGCTGTAAATTAAGAATAACAAGTTTAAAAAATTGCAAATTAAGGCAAAATAAGTTCAAATCGGGCAATTTGGCCTGATTTTGAGCACAATTTGACCTGAATCCATGCTAAATTTTGGCACAATTTGAGTTGATTCGGGTTGTTTTTGCCTCAATTTGTTATTTTTTAAATGTTACGGTTCTTAAATTACCAACTTAGAAAAATTAAGTTCTTCATTTTACCACATTTAAAAATTCTTGTTCTCATTTTGTCATTCTGAAAAATTATAGTCTTCATTTTGCTATTCCACTAAATTATTGTCCTTAAAAAATAATTTACATGGTATCAAGTTAATTTATTTTTTTAGTATACATGGTATCAAGTTAATTGATACATAATACACGTTAAATGTTAATTGATAGCATATAAATACGGGTACAAGTCGGTATCCTTAAATTGAAAATATCATTATCATCTATCATTCTATAGCTGCAAAATTTAAATTTAATAATGTATATTCATTTTATATTTAATCATTTATTATAATGATTTTTATTATTTTATTAATGACATTGTGTCTTTTCTACAACTTTATGTAATAGATTGCTCTTAAAAGTGAAGACTCGATTATAATTGTATATTATTTAAGTTTTATGCTTTTGCAACGAAATAATGATTTAAAATAATATTATTAACCTATTGATCATTATATATGGCTATGACGCCGGTGTCTGGGCTGATTAGTTTTATACATGCATACACATGACACACACATATATATATATATAATATTTAAATTATGAAGTTTGATAGTGAATTTGTTATGCTGTCCAATATCCACATAAATTATATATAAATATTTTATACTATTATTGGGCTTCATTAAAAAATCACCATAAAATGATCATATGCTACTGGTGCATATTAATTTATATATTCATTACTTAGGGTAGTGTCATATAATTAGAAAAAATATAAATAGATTTAAAAAAATATATAATTGGTCATGTTCAAATATTTTTGTGCGTCTGCTTTAAATATTTTTGGGTTTTTGTTCAAATTTTTTTAACCTATTTATTATTGTACTGTTTTTTAATTGATTATTTTAATTAATAGATTATGTGACATTAATATATAAATTATGGATATATAAATTTTGTTCACTGTGAATATGCGATCATTTATGATATGTGTGTATGTATTGATACAATTGAGTTTTTTTTTTTTTTTTTTTGAGTTTGGTTACCTGTTTAACTCCTTAAGATTAACTCTATAGTGTTTGCTATATTAACCCACAATCATAAGTTGGCCTAATATTGACTACGTGGGATAGGGGAGTTGGAGTTTGGTGACCTGTTTCTCGTCTCTTTATAAACGCTACTACACAATTAATTGAATTTCTTACTATTTTGTTTCCAACAAGAAAATGTTTGTTAGTTCTTCAACTTTTAATTATTTTACCTTATATTATAAGAAGGTATTATGTATTGTTATATCATTTAATAATAATAATATTTTTACAAACATAATATTTAATTATATATTCTAGTAATGGCATTAGTTCATACAAACAATAATATTTGTAATGTGCATTGCACGAGATGCATATAACATGACTTTGTCTATATTATATGTTAGAATATTTTTATTTAAACTTTTAAATTATAAATTAATATTCCTTATTTACAACATTGAATAATATTATTTTTTTGTCTTTTTAAAGTATAATTCTTGTCCGTCACTGTCGTTTTATATATCGTCTTTTTCATTAATTATTAAATGGCAACCTCACAATGCTTCCTCCAATATTTGAAATATATACTCCCATATAATTTTATTTGTTTCTTTTAAATTTAAATTTTATTTTTTTCAATATATATATATATTTTACGTTTCTCTCTAATTCACCCCTTAAAAATCTAATTTTTTTAAAAAAATATTTTGTTCCTCAAACTATATATATGAGAGAGTAGAATATTTACCGTAAAAATGGCAAAAATTAATTTGGTGGAGCATTATTTACCTTCCAAAACAAACTAGTGTCCCCTAATCACTAGTAGTGGAGCAGTTTCCATGGAGTGGTGAGACACCCCACCCCACCCCACCCCACCTCCTCGTAAAGTAACTGTCCCCCTCAGAAAAATGTATACTTCACCTTCAATCATCACACGCACACTCCTCTTTCTTCTTCTAAATATTTAATTTAATTCAATCCTTTTTACTCCTCTCTCATCAGCTAAACAAGAATACGCCATGGTTTTTCCAACTCTAACCACCTCTTTGATTGGCCAAAAATATGGCAATTAGTCATCTAAAGATGTTTGATATTCTTTTGGATGGAGAAAGGCTTCAAAATGGTAATTAATTAAATGGGGCTTCTCTCTTTCTATATGTATTTAATTTCCAATGATATTAGTTTTTTTATTCAATTTAATTACAGTAAGAAACTGATAAAGAAGGTGCAGTGTCGCCTCAAACTGCTGAAGAACAAGAGGCGTTGCATTGTGAAGCAGGTGAGAGAAGATGTTGCTCAGCTCCTGAAACATGGCCATCATCAATCTGCCTTTCAAAGGGTACTGCTGTCTTTTATTTCAATCTCGTATTTCATTTTATATTGAACTTGTAAAGGAATGATTTATAGGTTGAGCAGTTGATCATGGACGAAAATATGATTCAAGTGTATGATCTACTGGACCAGTTTTGTGAATTTATTGTACTTAATCTTCCCTATATACGCAGACACAGGTATTTCTACCCTATCCTATCCTATCCTATCTGCAGTGTACAACATCAAAAATAAATCGAATTTAATCAAAATGTGCCGTTACAGGGACTGCCCTAATGATATCAATGAAGCAGTATCAACTCTGATTTTCTCATCAGCAAGATTCGGAGAATTGCCAGAGCTCCTCCCGATTCGAAAACTCTTTGGTGAGCGTTACAATCAAAGATTCGTCACGATTGCACTCGAATTACTTCCCGGAAATCTTGTCAACAATCAGGTTAATTGCTAAGTAGTCCTTCGGAATCACAAAAATTAAATTAAATCATGATAATAAACACAACTTCTTGATTGCAGATCAAAGAAAATCTCTATATCAAGAAGGCCTCCGATGATGTCAAGTACAGATTCCTCGACGAAATCGCGCGTACTTGCATTCAATCGGGGCCGTTTCTTCTCGAGTACAAACCCCAGTTGCAACATGATCAAATCATGTGGACAGACAATTTACAGCATTTTGATAATGTCCAAGAAATCGATTCTTCTTCAGAAAATTCATCTAAATTGATCTATCTCGATGACATTGAGGAGTTTGTTCAACCTTCGATCAAAGATGGGGATCTCCAAGACCAAAGATTATTCATGTTTAGATCATTTGGATCGCAAGAAATGTCGCTATCAAGGTCGACAGACATTCAATGCGCGATATACTATGGTGGCTCAGGCGAGGCTTCCCCTGATAAAAATCGACGAAAATCCTGTTTTAAAACAGGGGAGAAGAATCATGCATGCAATTCAGACAACGCACTCGTCACAATCACTCTGCCTTCCAGAGAGAAAATTGAAAGGTCGATTTCATTCCCGTGTCCCCACATCCACCCGAAGCTCCCCGATTACGATGAGCTGGCGGCCAAGTTCATGGAGCTCAAGCGCAACAACATTGTAAACCAAAACGAGCGCTACCTCACAATATGATCATCTTATTAGTAGCATTCATTATTCTTTCTCTTTCCATTGCTAACATTTATGATCACAAATTCAAATCCATCTATTTGATCTAACATTCTGCATAGCCTGTTTGCAGATTGCAATCAAAACTTTATAACTAAATTATTTTGTATAAAAAAAGATTATACAAAATCTAAATTATTAATGAATCATATTATATATTGCAAATGGATATTAACCTTTTCATAAATTATATACACTCGATAGGGTCGAAAATTCTTTGACTCGATTTATATATATATAAAATGGGCCAAGTATTAGTAATTATGTGTATAGTGTTTTACAATTGCAGCCTTCTTGGGCCAAGTATGGTATACGCATTCAAATTAATTGGGCTGGATTTGTATTGATATCCATCATCACGTACTTTATAGGCTCAATTAGTTCGGATCCATCGACCCATTATATATTTACTAGGTCGGGTTGGATTTTATTTTTAAACATCAACATAATTATATGAGAATGAGATAGGCTACTACAAGTTAAACTCTTTTTTAATACCCTTTCCAATCCTAAATCACTATGCTAAGTTTAATTAACTCATATTTTCGATATTTTTTCTATTTTTTTCCTCAATTACTCCTACCTTAATTTCACAAATCTTTCGTACTTTTGAGATTATTTTAAATAATTTAAACAAAGTTCTCCATATGATAAAAGAGATGTGGGGAGAAAAATTGTAGACTAAAATTAAGGAATGTGAGTTTTGATGTTTCTCATTTATAAATTTCCCTCAAATTACAAAACATCAGTTATTTTATTTTGAAAGCTGTATTAAACTTAAATTTACCCAATATTTATATGTTATTTCTAAAAAAATAAAAATTAAATGTTATCGATTCAACATGACTTGTCAATACCTATTGAGTTTGCAGTTTGATTTAATTTAAATACAAAGAAATAACAGGAGTAAAATCGGATATTATAGGTTCAAGACTTGTCGATGTTCGTTTTGAAAAATGATTTTTTAAAAATCTAATATTACACACCAATAAATAATCTATAAAATATACTACCTATTAATACCAATTGATAATTATTCTACTTTATTCCACCCCATTAATAATTTTGACTAAAACTATTCTCTCTCACTTTTAAAAAAAAGTTACAGTCTCTCTCTATTAATAAATAATATCCTACATAAAAATTAAACAACAAACACACATTTAAAATCCCTTAAATTTTAAATTTTAATTAGTTTTTAAAAATCACTTAGAAAACTCAAACAAAAATTGATATAATGTTTTATTTCAAAATTTACATACGTGGACAATGATGAATATATAAGCAACATAGTCAAGACTAAATGTGACAATTCACATGCAAGATTTTAGTTGGCAATATTTGTTTTGTCAGAGAAAATGACTCGAGCAAAGGTGAAATACACCTTCTAATGATCACGAAACTTATATCAATTTTGCTTTCGATTCTTTCACATGATTAATGATATCATGGCGTCCTAGACCAAATCAAAAACACCTTATAATGTCAAAACGCGGACACGTGTCCATTCCATATATAACTTTCTCAAGTGTCCAGATTTGGTCCAAGAATTTTGTCACATTTGTATAGAAAATTCTATTATTAATTATATAGTAAGCCTTATACCTCAATTTTTAATTTTCTCAAAACTTTGAAGTGATTGAGGTACCTCTCATGCTTTTAATAAAATTTATTTTACCTATCACAAAAAAATTATATAGTATGCAATATATACTTTTAATTTTATCTTTTATTTAAAATTTTAAGAAAAAGAAAACGCTGATATAGATTGAAATATATATACTATTAATATTCATGACATTTACATTTTCTGCAATTTTATCGCTAGAAATATATCTAGTTTTAATGTAATCAACAATTGATTAATCGATCGATAGTTAATTTATTTTTCAGGAAAAAAATTGTAGTTACTCTACTCGTATTTTTCGAGTCAAGTATTTTTCACGTAATATTCTTTATTTTCTTATTAATTTTTTTATCGAACAAATGGTGACTCGAACCTCACGATTAGAGGTGATGGACTCTAACCATTTGAGATATTTCACTTCGCCGCATTTTCTCAGTGATTTATTGTCATTATTTTGGATGATTTCCAAACATGCTGTTAATACTAATCTTAAATTTTCAGTCATATCAATTTACATGCATATAAAAATGAGAAATTCAAAATGTCATGTTTGCATGGGGAAATCAATGATTGAGAGGATTTTTTTAAAAATAAACTCCCAAACCCAATCATATTCTCACTAATCAACAATTTGTCCTTTGTTTCTTGTGTAATATAAATTTAAGCTAGATAGTAACTTTTCTGTATTGGTTTGCACAAGATAGGAAATTTTGAATTTATATATAAAAAAATATTAATATAGTATGTTTTTGTTTTAAAAATAAAGTTAAAGAATGTGATGATGAGTTAAGGGGAGTGGTGGACCGCCGACACGTGCCGATTCAAACCGACTTCCACAGACACAGTTATGTTGGTTGACTTCCCTTTTGGGTGGTTGTTGTTCAGGACAAAATATCCAACAAATTTTTCTATTTGCCCACCGAAAGTGAGACTCTAACGTGTTTCTATCTTAATGTGCTTCTATTGTTTTTGGCTATCGCCCTATCGTTGTCACTAGATATTTATAAAGAAATTATCAACATTTGATGAAAAGTAGTAGTTTAGTGTCATATAATAATGTTATAGTGATGTGGAGTGGATATTAATATTTAGTGGCATTTTTATAAAAATATTAAAAAAATGGGATAGAGATTATGTTAATGTTTAGTCTAAATAAAATGCATTAACATCATAGTGTGTAGCATAATATTACCCTTCGTTTATCATAAATAACGTATTGATCATTTATTTAATAAATTAAATGATATTTTGCACATTTAAATATAAATTAATTATTTTTCTTTTTGATTATTTATAAATTCACAAATTTATAAAAAAATACTTAAATAAATATGTTATTTTAATGAGAAGGATAAATATTTATTAAAAATATAGTATAAATTTTATTACTCCCTCCATCACAGTTTAGTTTACATACTAATCCTGGCACGCATTTTAAAGAAAAGTATAATGAATGGAGTATTGAAGGATAATTTTGTAAACTTTTATTATTAAAGTAAAAGAGGTAGTTGGATTGAGTGTAAAAAGTAATGATATTTTGTATAAATATATGAATATTGTGAGGGTGGGGTTCAAGGAAGGATTTTTTTTTTTTTTTTTTTGAATGTGAAAACTAATGTGGGACAAACTAAAAAGAAAAGTGTGAAAACGATGTCGGGGAGAGTGAGTATTTTTATTATAAGCGGGGCATATTTTGTTATTGCTTTTGGTAAATGGTGCGGTGTTTCTATATTGTGTTTCTACGTGAGAAGTGACAACTGATCAGTTTTCATTTTGATTAATATTTAGTCAATTTTAATTAAATGAATACTAAAGCTTTGAAATAAACCATGGATAAATATAATATCTAGTTAGTGACATCCACCCACGTTTTTGAATTGACTTTCGTAATTTAAAAACATATTTTTCTGTTGGAGTATATCTATTTGTATTCCTGTTTAATAGTTCCATGCTAACATGAACCTAAGATTTAGAAAAATTCTACTAATTAAGGTTTTTTTAGCATTATTGATATCCTATTTCAATTTTTACTTTTAGCATTATTGATATCATGTCTTGTTGGGAGTTGTTGAAGATAGTTGGAGATTAGCAAAGCTTCTATCTCTAAAAAAATAGTTGACCTTCCCCAAAATAGTTGACCTTCCCCAAGTGTTTTAATGTGAACTGTTGATGAAGAGTGTTTATCAGTTGAAAAATTGTTCTTGTTTTATTTTCAGTAATCAGATTATTAACATACACCAATTAATACTAATAACATCTTTCCATTTGTAACATTGTGAAACTGACATCGATTAGATGTTGAGTGAATAAAACACGATTTAACAAGAATCTCTTCAGAGTATCATACTTGCTTAAGACACTTGTCAAGTTTACAAACATCAGTAGGATGACTATTGTAAGGTGAATAAGTTTCATTGGAAGCTGACTTTTAATGAAGTAAAACTTGTTTACCGTAAAAAGCTGGACCCATTCAATAATATTATTACATTTATTCACTAATATCAATATTACTACAAACAAATACACCATACTTTGTGAATTAATAAATAAATATTATAATATTAGTTACAAGTGTAACTTTATTATTGAAGGAATGTTATTGTTATGATATTATTACTAAATAAATGTAAAAATACAAATTTCGTATGGTAACAAATTTGACCTAAGGTTGATGTTTGTTCCATGTTTTTTCCATAAAAACCCATGCGATCAATTTTTGCAAAGAATACATAATATTAAAATACCCAAGAATTTAAAAAAACTTATCGAGACAACCTTTGCAAGACGGCAAACGTTAATTTGTTACAGAATGATCATGTCATATGTGTGTAAAAAAGGTTAATCTAGTATTCTTGATGTTTGGTCCATGTTTCCATATTCTACGTTCTTTTCCTTGCCAATGTGCCGTCCTTTTACTATACAAAGAAAGAATGTCTAGGGAATTAAAGCCGTGATTGGTTTCTAAAACACACCTGCCCTTAATAAATTCCAGCCATCATTAGCTGCCTAAAACCAATTTTGAACAAATTTAATTAATGAAATAATCAATATCAACATAAATTAATTGTATATTATATTTCGAACTGAATATTGAGCTCTCTGTAGTTAATTTAATTTTGAACTATAATATATATATTCATCGTTTTTCAATGTGTATTTTGCATGTGGGTATGCTAATTAATACTTATACTCCATTTATGTAGTGTAGATACTATAGCAATCCAATTCAATCTGAGGTGAGCTTAAAACTAGGTCAAATGAGTTGGTGGCTTGATCTAAATTTGATCCATGGGTTTTTTATTCAGATCAATGGAAATATAATTCTGAAGGGTACGGCTATTGACACTCATTATCCATCAATATTACTATTAGTATAATTACTTTTTATTGTCATATATATCTCTTCATGCTTTATTATTTAAGATTCACTCTAGCTTCTTGTTGTTGTTGTTGAATAACTAAGGTACTATCATACATAATGCGTCACAACTACACAAACATTATACCTATTCTTACAAACTATTCACATAAACATGTATAAATGTCACTTGAGTACTTCTGTGTTTGTTTTATCTATATTACATGAATTATAAGTGTCATATTCACATTTCACTTTTCGTATAATACCTGCCTTCCTCTATGTATAGCCAACCATTTTTTTCTTCGTGCAATTAATACATACTAGTGTCTAGACTCTAGACTCTTTAATTTCAATAGATATCAGAAGTCTGAAGTCTCAATTAAGTAATTAACTATAGGATAATAATGTGTACTTGTTGGATGCTAATACATAGGTAGGGGTCTGAAGATTTTTGAGAGATACAATAAATACAAAAATTTATATGAATTTTTTTACGTATAAGATTTTATAAATTTTTAAAATATTTTAAATATTAAAGTATTACAAAAATTTATAAAAATATCACATGACTCTCGTTTAAGGTGGTTCATTTTTTTATGTGATTTGTTATATGTTTTACAAGAGTTGAGTTTATTTCTCTCTTTTTAAAAATTAAAAAAAAAAAGTGTAGATCATATTGAAATTCTTTAAAACCCACCATTCATCTTTCCTTTTATACGGGTGATTTCAATTCTTAAAATTAGAATTTGACATTGAGTGACATATAAATAGTTTTCTATACGTAATTTCTCAATTAGTATTTGGTTAGGAGATCTTTGGTTTTGTTTAAACTCAACCTTGTAATTCTTGTACCATGGGTTGAGTACCCTTGTACTTAATTTTAATATAATTTTTCTTTATCTTTAAAAAAACCCAAAATGCATTTAATTAGACAATAAATTAGCTAATAGATCTAAGGTTTAGGTAGCTCGATTCAAACATACACACTAATTATCTCATTTACTAGCTGGATCCTAGATAGAAGCACGTTATATCAATCCAGCCCACTAGCTAAAACGTTATTTTAACTGTTTTAACTGAAATATTTCAATACTTTTTTTTGAGCAAAAATATTTCAATACTTAAACCAATTAGAAATGTTTAATTAAATATAACAATATAATAATAAAGGTGGGAAGAAATAATTAGTTCTATTTATATTTTGCCCTTATTATCAACGTTGGGTTCTTATTTAATTTAGAGCATGCATCTTCTTTTTTTTTTTTTTTTTTGACAGGATAGAGCATGCATCTTCAATAGTCTCTTTATATTTAAAGAGCATCTTTTGCAAAATAAAGAGTCTAAGAAGAACTATATATTTGACACTATTTATGTTTAACTCATTTTTTTCTAATTGCACCATACATATTTATTATACAAGTTTTCCCTTCTAATTTATTAGTCATATCATATACACCCATATTTGTAAAGCTGAGTGTATTTAAAATGAGAATTTTCAAGAAATTTAGTATTGGAAGTGATGAATCATTTAATACAATTATTAATTATTGAGAGTTGTTTTGAGGGTGAAACTTATTCTGTAAATTTAAAAAGTTAAGGAAAGAATCCGTTGGAAATTGATTTTGAGAATGACTTTTAAAATAAATAAGAATAAGTCTCTTTTGTAAATTAGTTTAGTGCAATTAATTCAAAACAATATTAAATATTTTTATTATAAATATTACTATCAAACTAATATTTTTTTAATGAAACAATTAATACAATTTAAATATACACAGTTTCAATGTCAATAAATATATATATTTTTTTTATAACTCGGTATCCGGCCCAAGGACCGACTAATCAGGGGACCAATCCCACCGTCCACCTGGAGCATCACACTTCTAAGCCCCAAGCTCTCACTACTAGGCCAACCCTCTGGGGTTAATAAATATTATTTAATTAATATGTTATTTCATTTTATGTAAAATCTTTAATACTCACTCTGTCTCATATTAAATGTATCATTTGTCAAAATGGTATGTCTTGTAGTAGGTGCAATATTTTCTAAAATAACAAAAAATAATTTTAATATTTTTATCTATCTCCGTCGAACACCTAACTATCACATTATATGCCATTATTTTTCTCACACAAACTCAATTTAATACTATTATTAAACAATTTTACTACTTCTTTAAAAATATATATTATTAAACAATTTTTATATTAAAATGTATATCGAATAATAAATACTATTAAATCAATTAATTACAGAATGGATAGAGCACAACCAATGTGTATTGAATGAAACCATCAACCATTAGTATTAATTTGGCATATACTACAATGTAATTTTAGTAACTTCCCAAAATAAACTGAAGTTTGTTGGGTTTGAGTTTGACTTGTATGTTAGTAGCAATGACCTATAGGCTATAGCCAGCGTAGTACGGCACAAATTGAAGTCTGCTGTAAGGATACGAAAATTAAAAAAAAAAAAAATTATTTTCTTTTATTAGAATAAACAGTAAGAAAGAGAATAAAGTGTAAGGATATTTCGAGTGATTTAATAAGATAAATTAAGAGGGCGAATAAAGTAGAGCATCGAGCAAAAGGTGACCCAAACCCATGACTTTGGATCATAGATAGTGGAGCTCTAATCACTTGAACTATACCACTTCGACATATTATAAAGGTATTAATATTGTGTGATATTTTCTTTTAAGAGTGTGCATAACTTGTTGAAACGGGCGAAAAAGGAAAGTATGCATAACTTCTTGAGACAGAGTAAATACTAACTTACAATTGGGCGGGGTGGGTGATTTGAAATTTGAATACGAGACTCTACTTAAAAACGAAAAAATAAAATAATCATTTTATTATAAAATAATTAATATTTTTAAATAAATTATTTAATGGAGTATATTTTAATTTTTTTATATAAATTAATATTATTTTAAAAATACACGGAAAATGCAAGACTTTTTCACGTAAATTTGTGCCTTCTTCCGTACAGTGAGGTGGTGCTATCTGATTGGCCACTATTGTAGTTGGATCCACCCATTTTAACAAATTCCATTATGTATATAAATCTTAATTAAGTCTGGCTCTATCCATGTGATTTTTTCGTGCCATCACACGCTCTTTTGCTAGCGAAAATTATATTGTCCACACACAAGTTACATGTTGACATTTTTAAACCACTTTTATTTTGGATAATTTATTTTAAATTTATAACTACTTGGATTGGTTGATTAAAATATTATTCATGATTTTCGCCATTGTTTTCTCTTTCCAATGTTACTTTTGAGTATTGAAAGGAACGAGTGTTTTTTAATTTAATAATGTATCCGAGGCATTCATATTTTTATTACATATGTGTGTGAAATTTGAATTTAACATGGATCATTAGTAAAAATGACTTTTATAATAAATATAATAGATATTCACAAACTCTTTCATATAAATTATTGATTTTTTTGTGTATAACAAATTAATAAATTTAGATTAACAACTAATTAGAAAGTCAACTGCATGCTAGCTCTTACCATCAGGACCTTTGATCTAGTCAATTAATAAGCCTATTTGAGTTGGATGGTCTCTATTGAAACTTCAAACATTTGCATTTGAGAAGCTTTGATTGATTGTTTGATTAAATAATACTAGTAATAAGGAAGGACGTAAGGTTGTCTCATAAATGACATTTAGCATTTTATTTTCGTATTATTTTTTTTTTTTTTGAAAGGTCAAATTCGAACTCATTACCTTACAACATAGATAGTGATAGTTTAATTATTTAAATTATCTTTTCTCATAACAGAAAACTTAATTATCTCACATTATAAGACACCATTGCTGAGTTGAAAGTCATAACTCATAAATTGCTCGGCACCGATATCAAATTGTAAATTAAAAATCGAATCAATTTAATTTTATCGTTCACCTTAATTGATTTTTTTCAGTTTGAACCGTTTTTACAAACCCCTAGTGCTAAAGTGACCAACCTATCAGTATATTGCTTGACACCCATTCAAATATTTAAATGAGTGATCCGACCTCATATATTTCTGTGTGAGCGGAATCATTCAAAATCACAGGTTAAATTTTCCTACTTTTACACTTCTTCTTTGAGCTCACTTTACAGAAATTATCTAGCATTGTTTATCTAGAGTAAGACTTGTGCACAATAATTACATTTTAAAAAAATAATCTATCTGATTTTAGTAAAAAAAAATTGATACTTATATATTGATATTTTTAATAAAATAATTATTATTTTTTAAAAATATTATGCGATGTACGATGTACCTGATTTTTAATCATCAATTTGCACGAAAACTATTTAAGTAACAGCCACAAATAATCACTATTTTTTATGGTAATATCTGGTACTATCCCCCAACTTTTTGTGTGTTAATATTTCCATAAATTATCAAAATTATTTCCTTTATCATTAAGGAAAAAAATGGAGAAAAATGTAGAAGGGTGGAGTAAAAGCAACGGAAGTAGAAGAAGAATAGCAGTAGTAAAAGAAAGAAGCCGTGTGGGACCCAATAGTACAGCAATAGACCAACCACGATCGTATTTACAAAATCTTTATCTCTCATCCTATAATCCCAAATACCCTCTCTCCCTTCAATCATTATATACCCTCTCTCTCCTCCAAATCTTCATCTCCACACTATTATACTAGTACTAGTATAATAACCCCATTTCGCAATTCATCTCTCAAAAGCCGCTCGCTCTCCTACACCCATATAAATACCATCTTTGTATCAAACATTTTTTGATGTATCAATTTCGACTTTAAATTTTAGCATCTGGGTTTTTGGCCTGAATCAAGGGAGCGAGCGGCGAATAATAATAATCTGTTTTCCATGGATTCAGCTAAGGACAAAGGTAAATCGAAGAAGATTAATGAAGCTTCCTTTTTAAAACGGCCTTTCAAGAAAAGCAGCCATGAAAGTATGCCAGAGCCTTCTTCTCTCTCTCATTCTCAAGCTTTTCCTGCTCCAGCGGCATACCCGCATCCTTATTCGGGTCCGATTTTCCCATTCGCGTTGGATAATTCTGAAAACCCGCAGCAATTCGGGTCGAATCAAGTTCCCCTGTTTCCGCCGCCGCAGGCGCAGAGTCATCAGCAGATGATTTCTTTCTCTCCGCAGTACCAAAATCTTCACCAGAATTTCTCTTTCCCCCATATTTCACAGGGAGGTAGCATCACAGCCACAGCCACAGCCGCCGTCGCCGTCGTCTTCCTCCACTCTCCTCCACCACCAGCAATTGCTGCAATATTGGAGTGAGGCTCTGAATTTAAGCCCGAGAGGGAGGATGATGATGATGAATAGATTGGGTAACGGCAGGGGCTTATTAAGGCCGACGGCGACGGCGCCATTTTCGACGACGAAATTATACAGAGGTGTGCGGCAGCGCCACTGGGGAAATGGGTGGCGGAGATTCGCCTCCCTAGAAACCGGACGCGACTCTGGCTCGGCACCTTCGACACGGCGGAGGACGCCGCGTTGGCCTACGATCGCGAAGCCTTCAAGCTTAGAGGAGAGAATGCGCGCCTCAATTTCCCCGAACTCTTCATCGGAAAAGATAAGCCGCCGTCTCCCACGGCGGAGGTGTCTAATCCGGCGCCTCCTCAAGAAAGCGACAACATGGCAGAGCCGGCGGCGGAGAAGGAGCAGGTAGAAGGCAATGTGGAGGTGGGAGACGGCGTTTGTCCATCGTCGGAGCTGGTGTGGGGAGACTGGTTTGAAGCAATTCCGGCGGGGTGGGGTCCCGGGAGCTCTGTTTGGGACAATTTCGATTCGAATAATGATCTGCTGCTTCCTCCAAATCTTCCTCCTTTTGGAAACATTAAACATGATTTTGATCCTCAGAAACAGGAAAGTAAAGATTCATCATCATCATCTGCATCTTCTTCATCGTTTCCCAGTAGACCCTTTTTCTGGAAGGATCAGGATTAACTCTCTCTCTCTCTCTCTCTGTTTTTACACACACCATGTTTTAGGTAATCTCCCATTCTTTCCCAGGTAGTAGCCATTTTCACAATGTCTGCAATTCCATGAATCATCTCTCTCTCTCTCTCTCTCTCTCTCTCTCACACACACGCGCGCATTGGGAATCTTCATCAGTTTATGTTTGATTAGTTCTTCAGCTGCAGAAGGCTGCGTATTATAAGCCATCTGCATGGGAATTCAGAGCTTCATTTTATATGTAACTAGATAATTAAATTTCCAGTTTGCTATATTAGGGGTTTGATCAGGAGACGGTTTTGTGTTCTCCTTCATATGGATATATCCATCATTCGATCTACTTTTTCTGATCTTAGAGGATGGAATAATTTACACTTTTGTATATATAATATAATTTGGTGTTCCTAGTATGCCACTGTTTTGCATAAATATATACTCACTCAATTCCTTAATATATGTCACTGATGTACTTAAAAAAAAAAAAATTAATTTAGATATTTTTACCTTTATTTAATTAAAAATTAAAGAAAAATATTATTTATAACTTAAAAAATATATAAGAGATGGATAATATTTTCTTAATTAAAAAATTCTGAAAACATTGAAAAGGTAAATTGGAAAATGAAATAGATGAAAATAGGTAAATGGACAAATAATTGAAAATTAAATTTACTAAAAAGGCAATTAACATAGAAGGAATAGTGGGATATTTTAGGCTCTCTTAATTTAAGATGTTTTAATATGACCAATGATCAATGATGTCATTCAACAAAGATAGAATTGGAAGTTCATCGCATTTAAAAATACTTGTCCTTTATAATCTAGAATAATAATAAATGAATGGAAAATATATTACACACACAATATTTAAAAAACAAATGTCTATAATTGAAATATAATTAATCTTAACTAGTAATATTGAATCGATTTTGCACTAGTGTATTAACATATTAACATTTCTTGATTATATAATATAATATTGTGGTGTGTATTAAATATAATATATCATATTAACATGTCTTGATTATATCTCTGTTTATACTAACTTAACATTGTGGGAGATGGAACCCATTTAAATCTACCAGTCGTATTCATACAATTTTCTAAGTCAAAACCACGAACAAAAGTATACAAAATTCAAACTCTATTCCTATCTGTTCCAAAACAGGGTATTAAAACACTAAGTTGAATTCCTCCGTTTCACTTTTCATGTTACGATATATATTTAATTTTACTGATCTTTAACATGTAATTCCAAGATTGTGGTGGTTCGTTGCATTATTTTTAACATGCCACGTGTCATCCATCTAGGTTATGGAACATAGAGTGAAATACAAAAATGACACACATGATATCATGTGATTAAAACGCTGGTGTAGATAATAAAAGAAAGTGCTGAAAATATTGTTGGGAATTTTTATTTCGAAAACCCAACAAAACAGTATTTTCATGTCCCAACTTATTTATTATTTTAGTATGTTTATGATTCACATGAATTAAAAATATATATATAAAATAGTTTTAGTAAATTTGTAAGTAATATAATATTTTTATCCTAAAATGCATATAAATATTTAAAATGAGATATATTTCTTCATGAAAACTTTAATTAAAAATGTAAAATTGGAGTGTAGTAGTATTAAAATTTTCTTGAATAGTATAAATGACAGATATTTTGGGACAAATTTTTGTCAAGAAAGACAAACAAATTGGGACAAAGTGACTCTTTCAAAAAAAATTGGGACAAAGAGAATCATCCCTTATATTCTCAAATAAAATTTAAAGAACTCAAACTCGAATTATGAGGGGTTGCGTGGTTGAAGAGAGGAGAATGGGTAAGGGAATGACTTTGACACTAAAGAAAAGAATTGTTATTATATATTTTGTATATACGATAAGGTTAACGTGTCACTATTTTTAATAAAATTTAAAATATCAAATATTTGATCAATAGTATTAGAAGTACTAAAAATTAGGATCAATGATAAATTAATACTTTTACTATTTAAGTTATTCATATTAATATATAAAACACGATATTATAATATTTAAATTTAAAATATCAATTAAAAAATATTTAAAGTGTCAAATATTTAATCAAAATTACTCCTCCGTCCCGGAGTTATCTTCACGTGTGAATAGGCACGTTTGCTAAAAAATTTAAATTAATGTAGGAGAGAGAATAAAGTGTAAGGATATTTTAGTGATTATATGAGATAAAGTGTAAGGGAGATAATAAAATAGAATAAAGTAAGAGTGACATTTTTTAAATTTAAATGATATTGTGAGGGTGTAATTTATGGAGTGTATTCCACTTTAGGGGTGTGAAGTTAATTGTGAGATATTACAAAAGAAAAGTGTGAAGTTAATTACGGCGCGGGGGAGTACCAAATATTTGAAATAAAGAATGTAATTTGTGAACGTAATTCTTCTCCATTTAATAGGGGGTTTATTGCACTCGTATGTTGAAATCAATGTTTTTATTTTTTATTTTTGTAGTATGTCGTTTTAGAAAGCTTCATTACTTTCTCGTTTCTTGATTCCTTTCTTAGAGAACTCGAAATTACGCATCTTCATCCCAAAATTGATGACAAGTTTTCTTACAGTAATCAAGTACCCAAAACAAATCCAACCAAAATTTGGGGATAAATTATTATAAATAAGAGGTGTAAACAATAGTACTCCCGAATTCTAAGTTTATCTTCACATTTTATTTGGCACGAAAATTAAGAAAGTGAAGGAATGAGTAGGGATTTAAAAGGTAATTTTGTAAGTTTTTTTATATAAAATACTTCAAAAAATGAGTTGGATTGCGTGTATGTATGGGACCCAAAAGTAATGACGTTTTGTGTAAATTTTAAAATATTGTGAGGGTGGAATTTTGGGAGCGTTTTCCATTTTAATAGTGTGAAACTAATTTTGGAATAGACTAAAAAGAATGTGTGAAGCAAATTAGAGGACGTAGTAAAATATTGTTGAACTACGTATACCTTGAATTGAAATGGGATATTGAAAAAAATATATTAGAAAAAAAAAAATTAATCAGTTTTAATCATTGTGAACTTCTTAAAATGGAAAAATCAATTAAATAAAATTAAAATATTTAATTACTAAGTAATGAGACCGAGGATAATCATTAAAAAATATCATTTTCACTTAAAATGTATCATTTTTCTAATAAAAATGTTATTACTAGTTATTTATGGCAAAGTCTTGTATGTGTGAACAAGTGTAACATAAAACTATTTTTGATAGTTATAGTTGTTTCATTAAAGGGTATTAGCTATTTTTATTCTAAGACATTGATTGCAGCTTTTCGAGTAAGTATATTTAAGACACAACCAAGTTATCGAACCCAAAGGAACTATGTTGAGCAAGGATCCCTAAAGCTAAGAGTTGGCATGGTATTATAGAGTCGGGCTCGTATGCAAAATTAAATCTAAATTAATTACTAAAAATAATCAAGAGATAATAAATATGAGAAATATGTGTTCGGGTGCAAATCACCAAAGAATCCTTAATTACGAATCACACATGATCGGGGTTTCAATTAACGAGGGATAATAGGAGCTATCTAGCATAAAATCACATATCAACCGTCTTGGATAAGCCTAGGTTTAATATATCAAAGAAACACGTAAGATAGTTTAGAGACGACACCCTAAGTCTCCTCACTTAATCACAAGAATTAAATTCAAGCAATTAACGTATTCTAATGTAGGTTCTAATGAAAATTAACCAAGTCTCCTTGCGTTAATCCAATATTTACTTCAATCACAAAACCAAGCCTAACACCTAAGAATCAATTTAATAAACAAAATCTCTTTGCGCAAATTAAATCAATTAACGAAGGATCAAGACCTAATTTAACAATTAAATCATACAAATCACAATAGAATAATTAATCACCCCAATAATTGAAACACTCAATCACATGATCATCACAATTAAATCATCCAAGGATCATCACACCCAAATACAAAAGGAATTTAGGCAATCATCATGAATTCAAGAAAATCCATGAAAATTGAAAGAATTAAATGAGAAGAGAACATAAGAATCAAGAAATTATCCACTAATAATTAAAAGAATAAGATTTGATGTCACATTGAATGTTGAATGCTTGAATTAATCCAAAATCTAAACCTAATCTTCAAGAAATTGAAAAGAATTCAAGAACACCCTAAACTATGTGTGTTTGTGTGTGGAGAACAATGAGAGAGAAGAAGCCCTAAATTGAAAACTCCTCTAAAAAAAACTGCTGCGTCGTCAATTTAAAAAACTCGATAGGGGTGTACTTTTCAATTTCATGGGTGCAGCTGGTGGGTGTATTTCCTAATCCGAAGGGTGCATGCGGCAGTTGTGCTTTTTCGCCGTCTCAACTTCGTTCGACCGTATCTCCTTCATACGAACTCCGAATGACCTCATTCTTTTTGCGTTGCGAAGCTCTCTCGGCCCTCTTTCCAACCATATAACTCCTTACCTGATTTGGAAATGTTAACAGACCTCAATTTGCACTCAAAGTTGGCTTAAAACCTGCAATTTCAACTTAAAACACCTAATCCAACAATTAAATGCAATTGGACCAATTAATTATGAATTAAGCCATAAATCATCATCAAATCAAGATAATAAAGCCCTAAAATCATATGCAATTTTACCCTAATCAGACATTAGTTTCAATGATAGTATTAATTATTCATTAAGGCTTCGTTTGGTTTCATTTATTGGATAATACCCGAACTATAATACTTATATTTGTAATACCAGTTTATTTATCAATATTTTGTTTGGTTTCAAAACTTGAGTTAAATAATTAGTGATTAGCTATCAATATTATATTTGGTAGCAAGTATTATAACTAGTATTAATTTATTTTAGACTAATTTGTCTTTATAAATAAAAATAATATCATGAAGTGAAGGGTCATAAACTTATATTGTGATTTGAAAAGTGAAGGGTGTTTTTGGTATTTTAAAATTTAATAGATGTTGGAGAAATGTAAGTATTACAAATACCATATAAAACTTGGAATCTATAATACCATGTATTATGTATTATTTGAAACGAGGTTCATTCTTAATAACTGGAAGTATAATGTATACAACAAACCAAACAAGTGATAAAGTTGTATTAGGGATCAATACACCCCTAATAAAGAAAACCAAACAAGGCCTAAAGATAATTTGTTGCTTAATTAAAATGTATTAGTTATTTTATTATGTTGTATTAGTTTTACGGTGAAACCGATTTACACAAGACCAAATCATTATTTATATGTTTAATATAATATATATATATATACATATATATATACATATATATATATTATATTAAACACACACACATATATATATATATATATATATATATATTGGCATTACATCTCTTGAAAAGTATAAGTTTGAATAATAAGAATACTATCAGTTTTAATTTATTTAAAGCATTATCACTACAAAAAAAACACATTTTGGCGAGGGCGGTTAGCGAGGGGCAGAAACCCTCGTTAATTAGCGAGGGCAAGGCAGAGCCGATTTAACGAGGGCTTTTGCGAGGGTAATGGGCCCTCGTTAATTCACGAGGGTATTAGCGAGGGTTAATTAACGAGGGCAATTTAACGAGGGCGGGCTCCTCGGTAAGCCCATTAGCGAGGCGTGGGCCTCGACAAATTTTAACGGGCGATGGCGAGGGGCAAATTAATCGAGGGCTTGGGCCCCTCGCTGGGCCCCTCGGTAAATTTAAATTTTAATTATTAATAATTATTTAGAAATAATTAGTAGTATAATATTATTAATTATTTAGAATTAGTATGTATTCAATTAATTATATAATTAGTAGTATAAAATTTTTAATTATTTATAGTAATTAGTATATATGCAATTATATATATAAATTTATTTTTAATATTATTATAATTTTAATTTAATTGTTATAATTTATATATTTGTAGGTACGCAAATTGCAACTATATACACGCAACCACTATCACCGTAAGTATTCTTTTTTAATTAATTATTTAAAGATGCTTTTAATTTAATTATAATAATTATTTGATTTAAAATTATTTTGCATGCATGATATAATAATTTATCTATATGATGATCGATGTTCGATCAAATTTTGCATGATAGTTCAATTATATTAATTTTGAAAATTTGAATCGATGTTCGATTCAAGTTGATGTTGGAGTTGAGGGTTGTTGAATTGGCACTCAGATGAATATTGAATATATAGTGTAATAATTATTTGTTATTTAATAATTATGTGTGTTTCATTTTAATGTTATATATATGGAGTTTGGCGACTTCACAATCAGGATGATATCGCGGAGAGGAATTTGCGGTTGTCTTGGGAGTCATTTCGTGTATATATACCATTAATTTTAAACATGATAGTATTAATTTTAATTGTTTAAGAATACATATTTATACACATGATAACATAGTTGACAATTTAATTGAATATATATATGTGATAATAATAATAATAATTGTAAACATGATAATATATATATATATATATATATATATATATATATTATAATAATAACAATAATAAATGATAATATGTATATAGTGGAATATATATAGTATACAATTTAATTGAATATATACAATATTAATAATTATAAAATGATAATGTATATATATATATATATATATATATATATATATATATATATATATGTGTGTGTGTGTGTGTGTGTGTGCGTGTGTGTGCGCTAATAATAATAATAATAATAATAATAATTATAAACATGATAATATATATATGTTATAATAATAACAATAATAAATGATAATATGTATATAGTGAATATATATTATACAATTTAATTGAATATATACAATATTAATAATTATAAAATGATAATATATATATATATATATATATATGCTAATAATAATAATAATTATAAACATGATAATATATATATATATATATATATATTTATAATAATAACAATAATAAATGATAATATGTATATAGTGAATATATAGTGTAACAATTTAATTGAATAACTATTATAAATTAAATATATAAAATATTAAATATAATATGATATTAATATATTTAAAAGCAAAATTATATCGAATGATTAGCTTGCTGCCCAACGGTAAAGCGCCTAAGCTTCTCCTCTATTCTCCGGAGGTTGCGGGTTGAAACCCGCCTCACGCGAATTAAAATCGTGTCTGCCAGCCTTTTCGGCCAGGGCGTGGGTTGATACCCGGCCACGAATTATTTTTTATAAGGTTGAATATTAGCGAGGGGCTAGACGAGGGGGCCCGCCTCGCCAATTCCCTCGCTAAACACGCCTCGCCAAATCCCTCGGCAATTAGCGAGGCGGCTACCCTCGTTAATTAGCGAGGGCCGAGCCGAGGGAAGTGTTTACCGACAAGGTTTTTGCCGAGGCTACCTTCCCCCGGTAAAGCCCTCGCCAACTCTCTCTCCCTCGTTAATTCCCTCGCTAACCCCCTCGCCAAATTCGGTTTTTTTTTGTGGTGTATTAACTTTAGTATAAAAATTAAAAATATGATATTAATGTTAATTGATGCATATGTATTATGCAAAAATTGCAACTGTAATTAATGATTAGAATATAGAAAATTAATTATGTATAACTTAGTGTTATTCTTTTTATATACTTTATTTTCATCATTACGCATTATATACATGAACAATGATATTGATATACATACACACATACCGTGAAATGGAATAAAAAAATCTTTACATAGTAAAACATAGATTGCAACTGAGAAGCTCATCTCATAAAATACTTACATTTCATTATCACGTAAGATGAAATTAGAAAACTACACACAATGGGCATGCGCAACAAATTTAGCTAAGTTGTTAGTCGCCCAATTAATTAATTAATATTAAAATATTTCATGGGTGTGCTGAGAGTGGGTCCGTTAACCGGCCCATGGATCATCTTAATTTCTTAATTGCGACGTTAAGGTACCTAATTAAAATGATTATGATAATGATATGATTAAAAACTACTTATTTATGTGTTTAGAAATATCTGATGTTGGTCTTCTCTTTGACCTTATACGCCCAACATTCATATCTTTGATAATTACCCAGATTTTGTGGAGTATTTGTTTTAGATGGAGGGACCCAACAAGTTTAAATGAAAGACAAACCTAGGATGAGGATGTTGTAATGAGGCATGTAAGTGTTTGTTTTGTTGTACAAAGCAATTTCTTGACAAAACGCCTTTGTGGTGCTATAGATAAGATAATGAAGGTTTTGTGTGGTGTATATCTGATGGAATACACCCTCTGCAAGTTTTACTCAATTTTAACTATCAAATTTTCAATCAAATAATTTTTTTAATATTTCGAGCAAACTAAAATTAATTATTTTATGCTATTCTACTGAGAAGTACTGTTTTTATTTATTGTACATAACAACATATTAAACATATGGTACAACATTCTAAATCCTTATTAGAAACTGCTCTTTAGGGTATCATAGAAATATTCCTAAAATAAATTTTTATGAACAAATATTTTTCTTTATATAAATTAAAGCTCTTCATTTTTAAATGGTCCTATAACCCATTAAAATGAGAAAAATTGAGTCAAAATAGCATTATTTGACGGCGGTGCAAGTATTGTGTATAAGTTTTTGTCTCAAATAAAATTTATTAATTGTAAAATATAATGCAGGGTAAGAATGAAAATATTGTAAATGGGTAAAAATAAATTTATCTCGTGACTAGTAACACATAGTTTTACACAAGAAATTATCGAAAACAGTGTATAACTATGATATATGATGACATATGGATGGAGATCGATCAGCGCGCATGTTTCATAGTCGTTCCAATATAATTTATTAAAGACGACGAGACTTTTTAGAATAGATAGATATATAACTTTAGTAATGTAATGTATTTGCTTTAGGAAGATATAACAACGTACGTCCATCATATCATATGAGTATGACCCCTATTATTTACCATTATAAATATTATATACTACGATGTAATTTAAGACTTATCAAATCATCATTATATAATTACTCATTACACTTGTAATTTAGTAATTGTCGACTATTATCTCTATTTATTATACTGATCTCACGTTAGTTAGTGATTAAAACTAACTTATTATTCTAATAAATAAATGCTTGGAATTCTAGCTTTATATATATTTAATTAAATTCAATTATATTTTATTAATTAAGATAACTAGAATGAGATTAATCTTATCATGAAGATATATATATATATATATATATATATATATATATATATATATATATATATATATATATAGGACAATGTGGTAGTTGTGATGGATTAATTAAATGCATGAATAGCCTATATATTATTGTAATTAATATTTGGCATCAATATATGATTGACAGTCCCTTCTGAATTCTCACGATGCTAATCAAATAGAATTTCATTATAAAGTTTAATACTTCTTAATCACTTAAAGTAAAAGTAAATACTTAGCCTATAATTATATTTACACAAATTAAACGTGAAAGTTAATAGTTAAAACATTAAAATTTTATTCTATTTTCCCATTTTATTCTTATATCAATTCGTTTTTTCAAAACAATTATTAATACTTAATTAGATATTAATTTGAGAAAACATGATACATTAAATAGGGGCAACAATGAAAAAAAAATTATATTAAATATATTAACTGCTCTAATGTTCATCTTGAGACGAGCAAAATAGAAGGGAATAATTTTTTATTTATTTATTTTTTAAATTACATTTCATTTAAAACCCTAAGACCAGTACCGTCCACTTGGTTAGTTGTACTTTCCCTTTCAATCTTGGGTAATAAATTTGCCCGGTTTATCAATAATAACACCAAAAAAATAAAGACTTATGGTAAGATTGAAAGCCTAGAGATTTATGTAGGTTTTTTTATAGCTTCATGAGGCCCTCCTCTATGATGATCAATTCTTCCCCTATTCAATTTGGAATAATTGGAAGATTAATACGGTCTGCTTCATTTGTATAAGATGTAAGGCATACCCTAATTAGTGCTCTTCATTTTCCTTTGCCACGGGTTTGTCTTCCAGCCATTTAAACCCCATCATGTATGAGGATCCATCGGGCCACAAAGTGATACTTCATTCGTTCAAAAAATTTAATATTTTTTTACAAGTTTTAAGAAATAATAGTAGTTTATATATAAAGTAGATATGCCAAGTGTATTAATTATTATGAGATATTGTGAGGTTCATTTATAAGTAAAATAATTGTTTATGAATAAAATCAATACAATTTGAGTAATGAGATTTTTTTTGAGTAATGAGATATTTAAAGAGTAAGGATAAAGTGATATATATATATATATATATATATATATATATATATATTTTTATACAAGATTAAATTCTTTAGACAAACTAAAATGGAAAGTTAGACGAAATTCTTTGGAGGGAGAGAGTACAATTTATTAATGCAACATATATCACTTTTTAAAGTTTTGCTTTAAAATAATACACTTTACAAATATTTTTTGAGAAGTACAATTAATATCCACATTTGAATTAATGAACATGGGCTTTCGAGCTCGATTGAACATGGGTTCCAATTGATTTGGGCCAAAATCAGAAGTAATTGGCACTAAAATATATGAGAATTTGGGCTTGAATAAAACTGGATCTAGAGGGCGCAGAATATTGGTCTCAGGAAAATTCTCATTGATTATAAAGAGAGGCTCCGTCTATCGACATGTTCTCACGTTCCAATATTAAGGTGCCATTTTAGAAAGATAAATCACTAATTACAAATTTTATGATTTATGCACATGTTTCTGCTGCTGTATTTTAAAATATTAAGAGCTTAGTAGAAATTTGAGGGTTTTTTTTTCTCTATATTTATTAAATGAGATTTTTAAACCATTATTAAAATCTGTCTCATGCCAAAAAAATATTAGAATTACCTCGGACATATGTATATATTTTTTAAATTTTTATATAATTTTAAAATTGGTTATAATAATTAAAGCAAATCTAATATAATAGTAAGCCTTATTTTATTGGTGTACCCAATTAAAGAGATAATATCTCCCTATTCCTCTTTAACCGTTTTAAGATTTATTAGCCATATCTTATATTTTGTTTTCCTATTTTGTCAATAAGATCTGATTTTCATTATTTCCTAAGATAGCGCTGATTTAACAAATTGCTGTCAAATTTCTTTTTTTATTGATATATTAAATAAGAGTCTTATACTTTATTTAATTTCTACTTCTCATATATTCACTTTATTGCTCAAATCAAATGTCAATTTATTTGTATCCTCTCAACTTATTGTTATTCAATTTTATTAAATAAGATTTTATTGATTCTTTTATTTATAATAACTCACATACTCAATACACGATGTGCATTTTTTTATCAAATGATTATTAAAAATTCTCTAGAGCCCTTAATAATATTTTTGAAGATTTTTCTAAAAAAAAAAAAAAGTAATTTTTTAAAATTTCCAAAAATTCATGAACTGTATTATACTTCAAGAATATGAATATCAATTAAAAAATAATAAAAATTTAAATTAAGCATAATTTTTTGAAAGACATTGCATTTGAAAGTACTTAATATTTAAAATTTATAATAGAAATCAAACTACACATAAAATTACATATACAACATTTAAAAAATAATGTATATTAAATTAATAGATATAAGATGTTTTAAAAGTGTTAAATATAAAATTAATATAAAATTTATCTTCAAGTATAAACACGAGTTCTACGCTAGTTATATATAAAATACTAAGGGGGTGTTTGCTTGGCAGGATAGCGCTTGATTGATTGCTTAATCCTAAATAATATTGTGTTTGCTTGGAGGGACTCGCCCAAGATTAAAATTGAGCCGGGATCAAAAGTAGCTTAATCTCATGCTCTTGGGACAAACTAATCTGGCAGGGGAGTTTGGATTACCTTGTCCAAGTGAAAATTACTACATTATCCTTATATTTTCTATTCTTGTTTTAATTGTTGAGGGCGGTTATGTCATTTAAATATCAATCTCACCTAATCCATCAATCCAAATACAAAATTACCTTTATCATTAGAAAAAAATAACAATCTTACAATCCAAACATATATTTATTTCAAATATATTAATCCCAACAATACAATCCAACTTAATCTATCTCATCTAATCAATCTCGCCTCAAGCAAACGACCCCTAAGAGTCCAGTAGAAATTCTTTCTTTTTTAATATAAAGAATGGCTTCAATTCAATTATGGTTTTTTTTTCTCTAGATTTATTATATGAGATTTTTTTATAATAAAACAAATCTAATATTAAGTCTTATCTTATTGGTGTACCCAGTCAAAGAGATAATATCTTCTTCTCTATTCCTTTTGAGCCGTTTTAAAATTTATCAGCCATATCTTGTATTCTGTTTTCCTATTTTCCTGGTCAACAAGATCTGATTTTTATCCTATCCCTAACTTAACCTAGACTACAATTATCTAGAAAAAGATTATATTTCTCTCTCTACTCTGTATCTAAAAAATTTATTAAAATTAATATAATAATGTAGTAGTATACGGAATTAATAAAAAAATTATGGAATCAAGATTGACATTCTCTTCTCCAAAATTAATCAAAAAAAAAAAAAAATCAAATGATTTGCATGAATATGCAAAAGAGATTGTAAATAGATTTTTTTGTTGGATTTATAAGATTTGCGTGAATATCTTGAGTGAATCTAGAGAAAAAAATAGATATTATTTAAACCATAGTTAATTTAATTTAATTTATAATAACCCCTCTGCTGACATGTATCATCGTATATAAATTTAAGAGGCGTAACAGGACACCCCAAACACTATAAATAGTCCATAGATTATTTATTTTCATTCACATTTCGGTGTTATCATTCCAAAATACAATGATTCAGATGGAAGAGAAAGCGAAACCCAATGTTGAAAGTGATGAATTATCAGATATTACATCTTCATCACCCTCGGACTCTTCCATGGAAAGAACAGGTTTGAGTTTGATTCAGTTTGTTGAATGATGAAGCGGTTTATGTTGTAATTAATCATGCTTTCTGTTCTTCGATTTATTTGATTACTAAGGGACTGTTTGGACGGCGGTTGCTCATATAATAAATGGAGTGATAGGATCAGGAGTACTATCACTGGCATGGAGTGTGGCCCAGCTGGGGTGGATTGGAGGGCCTCTCTGCATTCTGCTATTTGGGATAATCACTATTATTTCTTCAAATCTTATTTGTGATTGTTACCGATATCCTCATCCTGAATTGGGCCAAGTCAGAAACAGGTCCTATGCAAAGGCTGTCAGATCTTATTTAGGTAATTCATATTACAATTCATTACAAGATTGTTTTTGGGTGTGATTTTATGTAAAATATTGTTTTGTTTGGCAGGAAAGAAGAACATGTGTGTGATTGGAGTTTTTATTTACGAAAGCTTTTATGGATTTGCTATTGCTTTTACAATAACAGCAGCTCACAGTATGAGGTAATCCCTTTTATTGTTATTGTTGGGTGCATCTCCAATTAAAGATGATCACAATAGGAGTTGAGTTGTATGATGAGGTTGAATTAACGGTAATGTTTGTTTAATTTCCATTTATTGATATTGATTCGAAGGAAAATTGATGCAGAATCATCTGTGGGCGTCTTACAGGTTATGTTGTGCTCCGTTGGGTTGGGTCAATACCTTTGCAGTTTCGAAATGGCACCTACTTGTTCATTAATTTATTTTGAAATTAATTGATTTAGGGCAATTATGAGATCTAACTGTTATCACAAGGAAGGGCACGATGCTGTGTGTAAATTTGGAGAAAGTAAGTTTATGCTTTTGTACGGAGGTGTTCAGCTGTTAGTGGCTCAGATTCCGGACCTACACGCGGCTGATTTTCTGTCGATGATCGCTGCTGCCATGTCCTTTGCCTACGCCTCCATCGGATTAGGCCTTGGCATCGCAAAACCATTGGAAATGGACATATCAAAGGCGACTTGCGTGGAATATCCGCTGTTGCTACCACTCAAAAACTGTGGCTCTCATTCCAAGCAATCGGAGACATTGCCTTTTCCTTCACCTACAATATAATTATCTTGGACATTCAGGTTTCTTCTTTTCAATTAGTATTAGTATTAGTATTAATTATATATATATATATATATTATATATGTGTGTGAGAGCACTAGTCTTGCAATTAATTAAACCATGAAATGATGAATCATTAGGATACTCTTAAGGAACCTCAAGAAAACAGAAAAATGAAGAAAGCAGTAAATATAGCTATAACTATTACCAGCACCTTCTTTCTTTGCTGCGGATGTTTTGGATATGCTGCATTCGGAAACCAAGCTCCTGGAAACCTGCTCACGGGCTTCGGCTTCTACGAACCCTACTGGCTTGTTGACTTTGCTAATGTTTGCATCATTCTTCATCTTGTCGGAGGATATCCGGTAATTGGAATTACTTTTTTTCTATTTTAATTTATCAACTCAGACTCAGTAGTTTTATATTGTTGCTTGTAGCTTTACAGCCAGCCACTGTTTGCAGCAGTGGAAAGAAAGCTGAAGAAAATTAACCCCGACAGCATGTTCGTGAATAAAGAGTATATAGTTAAGCTCCCATTGGGGGTTGTTTGAGGAGTGAACCTTCTGCGGCTATGCTTCAGAAGTGCATATGTTGTGTCCACAACTGCACTTGCCATAATATTTCCTTACTTCAACGAAGTTTTAGGTGTTCTTGGGGCCTTGAATTTTTGGCCCGTGATGATATATTTCCCCGTCCAAATGTACTTGAAACAGAGGGAGGTCACATCCTGGACACCCATATGGATTTTTCTTCAGGGTCTAAAGCTGTTGGGCTTGCTCATCTCCATTGTGGCTATGGTGGGCTCCGTTGAAGGACTCATACGCAGCAAGTTCAGCTAAGCTACCACCCAACTCATTCATTCATCATTCTCCTGCTTCTCTTTTTATGTATGCGCGGGATGAATGAAATCACTAATCACTATTCGCTACGTAAATAAACGGTATATTTATTTTTCTCTTTTAGAAGAGACCTGCAATTAGATAGAGGTCTTACTTGTGATTCATTTAACCACAACACGGCTAAATGCCATGCCTATTAATATTATCAATACGACTCATATCTATACTAGTACTAGTACTAGTACTAGTATAATATTTGTGCACTCCGTATTCATATGTGTTGGTGGCAAGCCATTAATTGAATGTTAAAAAATTTGCATATGCATTTCTTATATTGATTTATTCATATTATTTTCGTGTAGTTATTGTCATTGTTTATTCCATGTTAATAGTCAAATACTATCAGCAAATTCTCTTGTCCACATTATTTTAAATAGAATTGGTCTCGTGTGATTCAGGATTATAGTAATTAGTTTATAATTAATATTTTTAATGAAACAACTAATACTATTCAAAATTAATATCAACATTATAATACACACAACTAATACCATTTTATAAAACAACTAATACTATCAAAATTAATTTTATGGTGAAATGTGTTCATACAAAGATTTTGCATTTTAAATATATACATATGCCCACAAATGAACACAAATTTATATCCATATGATTATTTCCGCATATATGATAGTTGAATAAAATCACTTCTTAAGAAGATAATATTAGTTATTTAAACGTTATTTAAGAGACAATCCAACATTTATTATTAAAATATGAGTTTTTATGATCCAATAATTAAGAGACTGCACTTATAAATATATCAGGTATTGTGTGAATTAGTTTGATTAGTTTACAACTATTACCTTTTAATAAAATAATTAATACTTTTTAATAAAATAGATAATACAATGTATAATAAAACAGCTGATGCCTTCTAGTAAAACAAGTAATATCCTTTAATAAAATAACTAATACCATTAAAAACATATCCTTATAATAAAATAATTAATACTATTTAGTAAAATAAATAATACTCTATATAAACTTCACATTAAAAGTTTAAAACTTCTTCACACAATACCTTGTAATATACTCCCTATGTCCCACTCTAAGTGTCCCAATACTTTTGGTCACAAGTTGTATAATAATAATATAGTCAAGTGATTTGATTGATAGAGATGAAAGATAGTATAATAATAATATAGCATAAGTGATGTGATGGAGAGAGATAAAAATGTATTTAAATATATTAAATGATTGATATATTGTGTAAATATGTATGTAATATAGAAATAATTATAAAAGTAGAATATGTATAAAAAAGAAATGCGACACCTAAGTGGAATGAACAAAAATAGTAAAATAGAACACGCACATCCCATGATCATCAAGGTTCTGTACCAACTAAAACAACAATTATTTGATAAAAATAATACAAATCATGACAATAAATTTGATAGAGAATCTAAAGCTCAATTCCTGATTGGACAGCATAAGCAGATGCGGGCCACATTCATCACCACCTTATCCTAGCAGCAACAATTTTACACATCGAAACATAATATTATATACCCCATCTTAAAATCTAAAACAAAAATCGAATTCCAACTCTGCAAATGGCTCTCCAAGCTGCTTACTTGGTTTCATCGACTCTTTCCATTCCAAAAGAGGTATGTATTCTGCAGATTCCCTAGTTGTTTAAATTCAAGAATCAATTGTTAGTTTCTATTTTTAGGTTTTCATTTTGATTCTACAATGTTGTTAGAACAAGGGGATTGCAGTAAAAGAAACTTCCCTCTTTGGAGCTGCACTGCCAGCAAGTTTTAAAGCTGATTTCAGCACATGCTTTAACCAGGTAATGCATAAATACTTATGTTTTCTTCGATTTTCATTGAAATTATCGAAATCACTCAATTTTTGTTATACATATAAACATTCATACTATCTTAATGTTTATGTTTTCTTCGATTGTGGATATTACAGCCGCGTGTCTCGTCTAATGTAGCATTTATAAAACTTATATTATGCGGTTCTTTTGTTTATTATTTTTTGGGTAAATATTAATTGTTACTCATTAGCACTTAGTTCACCTAGGCCCAAACATTCCTAGATTTTACGTCACCATATAACTCCATAATTCGTTTTTAAAGGGAATTGAACCTGGGCCTCCTAGTAAAGTGAGGAACGAGTGAGCAAATGAGCTAAACCCCATGTACTTCTGTTTTTCTGGTTGTCTTTTTATCTGCAAATGAAGATGAATAGGTATAAGGAATGATACATATAGTTTCTTGTACACAATGTGTTTGTGATTTGGCCCCAATGAACTTCAACACAATTAGCTAAGCTCGTCTTCACTGCAGGAACTACGGAAAAAGCTGTCAATCAAAGCACAAACAGCAGCTACAACTCCAGCTATCAATCAGGCTTCATCAGACGAAAAGAAAACCCTGCGTAAAGGCAGCGTGATTATAACAGGGGCTTCCTCTGGATTAGGTCTTGCAACAGCAAAGGCTCTGGGTGAAAGTGGAAAATGGCATGTAATCATGGCTTGCCGGAACTTCCTGAAGGCGGAAAAAGGCTGCAAAGGCAGTTGGCATTCCGAAAGAGAACTACACAGTTATGCATCTTGACCTAGCTTCCCTTGAAAGCGTGCGTCAATTTGTGGATACATTCAGACGTTCAGAGAGGCCGTTGGATGTGCTCGTGTGTAATGCTGCTGTTTATCAACCGACTGCGAAAGAGCCGACTTTCACGGCTGATGGATTCGAGATCAGCGTTGGCACCAATCATCTCGGCCATTTCCTCCTTTCTAGGTTGCTTCTCGATGACATCAACAAATCGGACTTCCCCAAAAGCGCCTCATCATTGTTGGCTCCATTACAGGTATAACTATATGCTTCCTCTGTCCAATATATATGTACTTGTTTTCCTTTGCGTAGAGTGGTGTTTATTTAGCTCGTTTTCTAATAATATATCCTTATTCAATATGCATTATTAATGATCAATTTAGAGGGCTTTTGATTCAAATTCCTCAATGAGCATCTTTTTCTTTCTATGCCCTCATAATAAAGAGTATGTCCCAATGGTGGTCGCATTGTTATTGTTTTGCTCTAATATTAGAATAAATGGGACAAAAACTGATTGTTGAATGAGGAGATAGTGAAATGATGGGAGAAACATGATTATAGAAAGGGATGTAGTTAATATGGTTAACTTTTTCTGAGTCTCATTAGTACAAAGCGAATTGATCATCTTTTATTCTTATTAACCACCACAATTATCTCATGTCCATTTCCATTGAGGAATTTGAATCTAAGGCTTCCTTATCTTTTAGTAATAATGAAACGGATTCTTTAACTATCTTCTAATCTGATCTTGACGATACACTTTGTTCTATCAGGGAACACGAATACATTGGCCGGAAACGTTCCACCAAAGGCGAATCTCGGAGACCTGAGGGGACTCACCGGAAGCTTCGCCCATGATCGATGGTGGTGAATTTGACGGTGCAAAGGCCTACAAAGATAGCAAAGTTTGCAATATGCTCACCATGCAAGAGTTCCACAGACGTTTCCACGAAGAAACGGGGATCACCTTTTCGTCTCTCTACCCCGGTTGTATTGCTGAAACAGGATTGTTCAGAGAGCACATACCTCTCTTCAGGCTTCTCTTCCCACCCTTCCAGAAATACATCACTAAAGGTTATGTTTCTGAAGAAGAAGCCGGTAAAAGACTTGCGCAGGTCAGTCACAGTCTTTGAATCTTGTTAAGCCAAGTAAATTGCAAAATTGGTCATATATCTATTGTGTATTTGCAATTTTAGTCTCATACAAATCAATTTTCTTTAAATCTCATAACTTTTAAAATAATTTTTTTTTGGATAATAAGTAATTTGTAATATTTTTATTGAAATTAATATGTTAGCCCCCACGTACGTGACATGGAATTTCAGCAGCTCACGTCAGCAGCATGTGCAAAATTCTGCATCCTTGTTAATGCAGGACAAAAATGGCATTATTGTAATAGTTACAAGACTTAATTGAGGAAAGTAATTCGTATGAAACTAAAATCGTCAACACCTAATAAATACGTGACTAATTTTGCAATTTACCCTGTTAGGATAATCACCGTTAATCCCCAAACTAAAGTGTTTGATCTAAATTCAGGTTGTGAGTGATCCAAGCCTCTCAAAATCTGGCGTATACTGGAGCTGGAACGACAGGTCGGCTTCGTTCCAGAACCAGCTATCCAAGGAAGCTAGCGATGCCGAGAAAGCATGTAAACTGTGGGAGGTGAGTGAGAAGCTCGTCGGATTGGCCTGATTCAGTTAAAATCCACCCGAGAGTCGACGTTAAAGTGACTGACACTCGCTCACTGTAAGAACAGAGGTTTTCAGATAAGCAGGCAAGTAATGAATTATATAGAGATCCAGAAAACAATCTGAGTTGTTGAGCGTCGTTGTTAAAAGGTAGTTGGGAAGTGTTATTTTTCTTCTCTTTGGTACATAGGAGAATGTAAACATTGGTAAAGTTGTTAAACGGTTTGTGTTATAAATGATTTTCTCCAGCATCTTTCTGAGTTTCCGTTTTTGTTTTATAATACAAAGCAGGAAAAATGTGGTTTTCCCTTCCTGTCTGAAAAAACGTAACCTACAAAAAGTTACGTGACTTCATTTCTCCTATCTTTTGATTCTTCTACTTGTGTTGCTCTTTTAATAAAAGACTCCTTTCCTTTTTTATTTTTCCTTTTATGCTTGGGAGTATTTACATCTCCAACAAGCTCAAAAACTGATTCTTTTTGCAACTCTTTGCATTCCAATGCTTAAATTCGTTGTGTTAATCCAATTGTAAGAATAAATTTTTATTTCCTATTGCAATAGTAAAATTAAACAAGAAAAGAAAAAAACCCACAAAACGAAACCAAATCTTCAGCTAAAAAGAACAAAATGCAACATCTAAAGTCAAACCACATCAGTTGTTGGATAAAACAAAAAGCTATCGATACTTTAGCATCTCTCTCCAACAACATCAGTCGTCAGATATAATAAGCTGCAACTGCAAAGTGAACGAGACAGCAATAAACCAAGTACAGAGACAGGATACATGTATGTATAAGTAAAACATCCAAAAACACATCCTATTGAAAAAGCCTTTTCAAAATGTTCAACCCAAAAAGTAGGAAGGCAACCTTAAACAATCATGAGAAGCAACACTTAACTTGGGATTTGGAATTAACTTTAGCGATTCTCAGGTGCATGATCTTCTCATCCTAGTGCAACCACCACCTTCTTCAAGATGAATTCGGTCGGTTGATGCGAATTCTCCACAGCTTTCGACAAAACTTGCCACCTCTCACCGTGCTTGGGATCTGCTGCAACGCATCTGTTCAGTACCTCCTTCTGCGTCTCCTCATTCCCGTGCTGAAGTTCAAATTTGTAATACAAGGCCCAAAAATCTCCAATATCTGGAGCAAGGGTAACAGCCCTGTTGAACAAGGACCTAGCTCTATCAACCTTCCTATCGTGCCAAAAGATTTTTCCCACAGCAGCAACAACCTGAGGATCGTCCCCACATTTCTTGTATGCATCTCTGCTTTTTGTTTTCTGATGAGGCCTAGGCACCATCTCTATTGAAGTGGCCCAGAGGGTACCACTAGTCGGGCATTCTTGCAACGCCTTAGCCATCAATATCTCAGCTTCCTTCTTGTGACCATGCCTAGATTCAGCTCGTACTGCAGCAAGCCAAAGTTCAGGATTCTGAGGGTTTTTCTTTCTAGCCATAGTCAGAACCGCACGAGCTTTACTTAGCCCATTTACTTTTTCCTCGAGGTGAGCAAGGGAGAGCCACAAAGGAATACTATTCGGGCAGTGTTTCAAGCCCAATTCATATGTTTCCTTGGCTTTCTCCAAGTGCTCGAGACGCTCCTCCAACTGCCCAAGCATCAGCCAGAGTTTGAAGAATGAAGGGAACAATTTCAGCCCTTCATCCAACAGCCTCCTCTCCTCTGCATTGTTTCCCAATTCTCTCTCAACAATCGCAGATTTCATCCAAACTCTCTCCGTTCCTCCCCTCTCTCGTGCCTTTGCAAGAAGCATTCCTAGCTCTTTCAGGTTCGTGGTTCTCAAACTCAAGCTTGAATGCAGCAAGCCAAATCTCCTCAGAATTAGGGATTGCAGCATATGCTTCTTGAAGAATTGCCCTAGCAGCAGGGACATCACCAGCAAGCCACTTTTCTTTGGCACCCATAAGCCACAAAACTTCAGCATGTGGAATGTACGTAACAGCCCTACGCAGGAGGGCATCCAGAGATTCCCTGGTACCATGGCTCTTTTCAAGCTGAGCAGCTTTAAGCCATATGCTCTTCTTAGTCAAAAAGACGGTAAGAGCATGTGCATAGATGGCCCGCGCAGTCTCAATGGAACCCCGTTTCTTGCACTCCTCAGCATCAGCAACCCAAGTCCTCTTCCTGTCTTCTTCCTCCACCCCAACTTCAATAGTATTGCGAATTATAGCCTGACAAGTTAAAACAGACCCTGCTCTTTCACCCGCCTCAGCCTCTTTCATCCACATTTCTCTGTCGATTTCCACGCCTTCCCTCTGTAAAGCTCGAATACCCCTTTCTATGATCTTCCCAACCATATCTGTGTTCCCGTTAGCTTCCTCCAATTTGGCAGCAGTGATCCATATAGCCGGTTCCTTAGGAAGCTTCTCCCTAGCTTTATTTAGCACCTTCTTTGCGTTTTCATATGTTTCCAACCTTGCAAGAGCTAGCCACAACTCCACATGCAATGGGCAGCACTCCACAGCCCTCTGCAGCAAAAGTCTTGCATCTTCCTCGTTTGCAAGCTCCACAACCGCCTTCCAAAGCCTCACCGAGTCGGGAATATGCTCAAGCCCTTTCCTCAACACCCTACTCTTGTTCCCATCATCCAGCTCAAGCTTCGCTGCTTGCATCCACAACTTCACCGAGTTCGGGATTGCTTTAATACCCTTTGCAATCACAGCCTTAGCATCAACATGGGACGCCAGACGGCACGCCTCTAACCAAACATCCTCACTTTTAGGACATTCTTCACATCCTTTCTTAATCAACTGCTGCGCAACCTGAGGCTTCCCTGCTACCTCCTCCAACCTAGCTGCAGCTATCCAACCATGTGGATGCTTCGGATTCGTCTGAGTGACCGACTTGAGCAACAATCTTGCCTTATTGATATCAGAAACCTCAGCATCACTGGTAATTTTCATACTCTTCAAATCGGTCAAGTAACCCTTAGGATCCACCACAGTCAATCCAGAAACAGAATCAGATAATCTATCCAACTTCAATGACAACACGGTTCCTCTCCCTTCACCAACTGCAGTTAAATCCGTAACCGGAGTTTGCCCCCATGGAGTTTCAGTCCCACCAGCTGATCTGCTTCTCGGATCCAAAGCACTCACATGCTCCTTTTCCTGCCTCGCCTTCTCCAACAGAGTATCAGGAACAGGTACAAAGCTCTCAAACCTCTTCTTCTTGTTCCTCGAAGAGTAATCTCCTATCTCTGGTATATTATCCCACTCTTCACTTGTCACTGTATACAGTTTCCTCTTCAAATCAGCAAATTGTTCTGTAATTTTTGGATTCGAGGCTCGATACTTCTCAATTTCCTGTTTAAGCCTAGCCTCCCTCCTATCTTTCCTACGTGAATCCATCCTCTTATCAATTTCCTCCCACACAGCATCAGCCTCCTTATCCTCATCGTCATACTCCGCGGAAGCAAACAACCCCGCATCATTCCCCTCAAACTCATCAAACTTCTGATTCTCATCATACCCCTTCTCTTCACTCTCATCCTCCTCCTCATCCTCCCCGCCTCCCTTCCCACGGCCACGGCCAACGCCAGCCGCTGGTCCTGCAGCGCCGATTGCCGCAGCTGATCTATCTGGCAGGTCAGGCGCAGCACGGGCAGGACCAATATCCGAACGGGTAGTGAAGCCCGTGGCACCACGGCCCAGCCCAGCTACATAATTTGGGGGTGGCTTCGTGTTCAGAAACTCAGACCTATTCTTGGGAGGAACAGGCGCTTGCATACCGCCGAGAAAGGGGACGTGTAGGGTTAGGGTTGAATTTGGGAAAACCCCAAGATTGGACAGCAAGACGGCGTCGTTCTCCTTGGTGGAGAGTAGTCGGAGAGACGAGTAGAGACGCTGTTGAGGAATGGGAAATAGGTAATTTCGTTGGATATGGAGGGCAAACGCCTTCAACGTGGTTGTGGAAGGATTGAGATTCACAACTAGGGTTTTGTTATCTGGAGATCTAACGAACACCATCTTTTCGGTTTAATATATGTAAATGAATCTCAGAGTGTGTATACTATATGAGTGACGTCGGAGAAAGCTCCAACTCACCGGAGACGGCGATTCTTCCAGAGAGAAATCGGAGCACCAAAACAGTTTAAATTAATTGTTCCACAAGGTCGGTTCAGACCTCAGACCGCACCTCAATTGTAAAAAAACCTTTTAATTATATACTCCATATATTATTTTTGAAATGCTTTTTTCATAATATAATAATTAATATTTTCATAAGAAACAAATATCTTTCTACATTAAAATAAAGATTTAATAGGACGTTCGATTTTTTTATAAAATTGTTCTAATGTCTATTCAAATTAATTGCAATTCCATTTTGAAACGTGAGGAGCTGGATGTGAAGAAACTCTCACGTCCGGTTAGTAGTAGAGATGGACTTGCGAAACAACCATCATAACCTCAAAAGAACTAGATTTTGTAAACAACATAGAGAATCGAATGAAGGATATATCTTATCGAGGTAATCATATTTGTTTTGGTAAATATGTTCTTCAGGCACTTGTGCCTGCTTAGATCACATCTTAAATCGAAGCGAGGTTGACGAGCAATGACACAAAATGCACGTCGTGGTGGAAAAATTTGGATCCTTATATTTCCGGATAAATCGAGTTACTATAAGACCCAATGAAACATATATAGGTTCGGGAAAGGATCCCCCGAATATTGGGTAGTTGTTGTTAAAACGGACAATTTTAATAGCGGCATGAAAATGCCTATACGAACTCAATTTATTATTTAGGGATAAAAATATAGAACCAACACAAATGAGTCCTGGGAATGAAAGAAAACCGAAGGTTTCTTTTTTTTTTTTTTTTTTTTTACAAACAATATTTCTTTTATTTTCTTCCTTCTTTGCATTGGAAGAATAGACTCAAAAATTCATATAATTCAATCTCAGACCCATTTAGTGCAGCAGATAACAACGGGGCTCGAAATAAAATAATAATAATATTATAAATAAAATAAAAAGTAATATAAGACATCTCAAAATCATATTTATTAATATAATGCAGACTTATTAATGTTCATTTATATTATTTTTTAAACCAATATTGGAGACATACTAATTGTATTAATTAAAAATTTAATAATAAACTTTAATCTAAAATTGCAATATAAATATATAAACGATGTTATTATAAATTTGTAAGTAAATATTTGATGATATATATTTTCAATGAAGAAAAAACAATTTTCAAAGTGAGAAAATGCTTGATGAAATTATTGTCTCATTCCCTCTTTAAACGTTAGATATTTAAGTCTTGCTAAAGTATGAAGCAAAATTTACAAACAATTATAAGGTCAAACTTCAATCAATAGATTTTTTTAGAAAATTACCTTACAAATATAGATCTTAATTCATATTCATCCATCTGTAAAAAAAAAAAAAAAATCATATTCATCCAAAAAAATGTCCACATCAAATGTGTACCAGGCTATCAAAACATCAAAAAGAAAAAAGTGTAACGTAAATTTTACAAGTTTTGACAATTATAGCCTGAAATACAAGTTTTTATCAATAGACAATATTTACTTCGCTAAACTCCAAACGTAGAAAATATTTAACTACAATAACTAAATATTAAAATGTAAAACAAAAATTGCAATCCCATTGAATTGATTCCTGGAAAGCTCCATCAAACCATAGGACAAGGTAAGAGGTCAATGTTATGCTGTATGATGTAATCAACTAGTTTTAAAAAAATGGTATTTGCTTACAAGAACAAAAGAAAGAAAGAAAGAAAAAAGTCCAACTTGTCAAGTTTTCATCTCCCAATATCAGATCTGAAACACCCTCTTCCCCACCCCCATCCATCACTGCTTATAGTTCCCAGAAATTCTTGAAGAAGTTGCAGGTATCAGTTCTTTCAGTTAGACCTCAAACAAGATACGAGGTTTTGGAAGATGGGTTTAAAGGGTGTGCAAGAAAATGGGAACGCAGAGATGGGGTTGACATTGGGAAGCAATAACAAGTATACAAGAATGGATTCTCAGTTAAGTCAGAGTGATGATTTCGATGGTGATTATGATGCTTCAGAGCACCACCGACAGATGGAGAGGTCGAAGAGTACTAGGAAATATGTCTTTGCCTGCTCTGTTTTTGCATCTCTCAACAGTGTTCTACTTGGATATGGTAAGAAACATTGATCTTGGATCCCCATTTTGTTTGCTAACCCCTGTTTTTCTTGCATATCTGTCATTTATGCTGAATGTTTATGTTTGTTCTAGCTTGGTTTTGAGCAATGAAAATGGTATGAGCTCTAATTAGGGCATGATTCTTTACTAGATATCATCATGTTCAATCACATATTCAAATGAAAAAAAGCGTAACAGAAGGTTACTTGGAAACTTGCAGATGTGGGAGTAATGAGTGGAGCAGTTCTATTCATTCAAGAAGATTTAAAGATAACAGAGGTACAAGAAGAGATCCTAATAGGCATTCTAAGTGTCATGTCCCTTTTAGGTAGTTTAGGAGGAGGAAGAACATCGGATGCCATCGGACGAAAATGGACGATGGGATTAGCCGCCATTGTGTTCCAATTAGGCGCCATTATTATGACGTTCGCCCCATCATTCGATGTACTAATGATGGGACGAATATTAGCCGGTATAGGCATCGGATTCGGTGTCATGATTGCGCCAGTTTACATTGCTGAGATATCTCCAACTCTCGCAAGAGGCTCCCTCACCTCATTCCCAGAAATCTTCATAAATCTCGGCATTCTTCTCGGCTACGTCTCCAATTACGTCTTCTCCGGCCTCCCTTCCCACACCAACTGGAGGATCATGCTTGCTGTTGGGATTCTACCCTCGATTTTCATCGCATTCGCCTTGTTTGTGATCCCCGAGTCGCCTAGATGGTTAGTGATGCAGAACAGAGTCGAGGAAGCTCGGTCCGTGCTTCTTAAAACCAACGAAAACGAGGCGGAGGTGGAGGAGAGGCTTGCGGAGATACTTTTAGCGGCTGGGCATGGAAACGAGGACAATCTCGAGCAAAAAGCCGTTTGGCGCGAGCTTTTGAGCCCGTCTCCAGCCCTTGCCAAGATGTTGATCACGGGAATCGGGATCCAGTGCTTCCAGCAAATTACGGGGATCGATGCTACCGTTTATTACAGCCCCGAGATCTTCAAGGTGGCTGGAATAGATGAGAAGTCGAAGATTTTAGCTGCTACGGTTGCTGTCGGAGTGGCAAAGACAGCGTTTATACTAATCGCAATCGTGTTAATCGACAGAGTTGGCAGGAAGCCGTTGCTTTATGTGAGCACTATTGGCATGACTGTGTGCTTGTTTAGTGTAGGGGTAACTTTGTCTTTTCTAGGAAAGGGACGGGCGGGAATCGCAATGGCAATCCTGTCTGTTTGTGGCAATGTGGCCTTCTTTTCTGTTGGGATCGGGCCGGTTTGTTGGGTTCTGACGTCAGAAATCTTCCCGTTGAGGGTTCGTGCTCAGGCGTCGGCTCTTGGGGCGGTCGGGAATAGGGTTTGTAGTGGCTTTGTAGCCATGTCGTTCCTTTCAGTTTCTCATGCTATCACGTTTGGCGGAGCTTTCTTCCTCTTCTCGGGAATTTCTGCGCTTTCGGTGGTGTTCGTTCACAAATGTGTTCCTGAGACGAAGGGAAAATCGCTCGAGCAGATCGAGTTGTTGTTTCAAGATGGATACGCACAAGGCGAAGTTCAGCTCGGAGACGCTGAACATTTGGTGCAGAAAGAATGAGGTTTGGGGTCTTTGAGAGAACAAACAACAATGGTTTCATTCATTCTTTGTTTGAGATAACACTGTTTGCATAGTCAGTTCTTTTCATGATAAATCATAATTAGCTTCGAAAAATGAATGAAATTCACAAGATCATCTTTGTCACAACCTAGCGCTGATGAAACTTATCCAATATCTTCATCACGCTTTTGGTAGGTGTGAATTTTAATTTCAGATTTTGAGCTAGCAACACCTTTTAACAATACAAAAGGCATTTAGATTTTCGTAGCAGAGTGATAGGCATAGTTAGTTAATTCACACTTACATACAGAAAATGCTGAAAAAGTGGTATCTATTAACATATATTTATCAGAACTCATAACCAGGAAATCTAGCGTTCTTTGGCTGAACCATATCCAGGAAAAGATGAGCCATTCCCCAATGCCTTCCAACAGTGAAAAGCTAGCATCTCCTTCATGCATTTCTCCAGTTGAAATAAGCATGTGGGCTCTATCAAGCAAAAGCATGCAAAAGCTTTTGCCCTATATAGATACACGTTAATTCCAGTTAGTCGATAAAGAGAAACGAACACGTACGCATTTCCACTGATGCCATGACAAATCCCCACTCGTTTAAGAAGTCCACGGTTCCAAACTACCTCTGCTGCATCCATAGCAGCTTCAATAAACTCTCTCTCTCCAAATATCTGCACATCAGGAATTCAACCCTAGGTTACAACCAGGAGTTCTTATGTGAAGCACTTTCACCATGCAATCAGTTCAAAATAATTAATACCTTTTGATGAAACAATCAATACTATCAAACTAATAGTATAACAGCTAATATTGTTTAAAAATACACACAACTAGTTATATGGTAAAATTGACTTTCTCTGACAAATGGTGGACAAAGGACAGTAATTAAGGCATCACCTCAGCAGCTTTGATGAGTGTGAGGGCGATTCCAGGAGCTCCATGACACCAGTGCACGAGAACATCTCGTTTCTTCTCTTCTTCACTAGCAGGATAATTGCCACCCGGAAATCGATTTTTTATCATGTACTTAAGAGTTCCCTTGACATCTTCAAGCTCATCCGGAGTCAGTTCACACTCCATGAGAACGTGTAAGATCCCAGCCAAACCATGGGCAGCACCCCAGTACCTATTACCATACCATTCAAACATCAACGGAACCCCTCCCACCCTCCCCAGTTTTCTCCCATTCTGGATAACTTCTCTCACAATAGGGCCCTAACCATGATTTAATAATCACAAGTCATTTCATAAATAGTCAGATAAATTAGTGTTTATCTAATGTATTAGTGTTTGGCCCTCCAGGTGTCTAAGATCGCCAAAAAAAACATGCTGTTTGAATAAGTTACCATATACCCCCTAGAAAGTATAAAATATTCATGTGACTGACAAGTGACGAGTAATGCAAAACGACGAAACATTCAATTGATTCAAATACGCAGAAAACACAATAAGCGACATGATTTTGCAATTTCCAAGGTCTTTTGGGGGTGTTTGATATTTTTCAAATCATGGGTTTCTTTTTGTAATTTAGACAAAATAAGGGGAACAATAAAAATAAGCTTTTAAGCACTGCCTACCATGGTGGACGACGGTATTGTATCCTTGCCAAAATGTTTATTGAGATATAAACAAGTCCATAAGTACCCTGCTCTACCGTATAACAACTCATCAGGGTGATCTTTTGACAGCTTTATCTGTTTCACAGCAGAATTGTTCCAATTTAATTGCTTACGATGAAAATTAGAAAATCTACAAGATATTCTACCTCTTTAAATTGGGACAAATAGTAGTCAAGCAACTTATCTTCGCCCATATGCTTAGCCACCACAGCTCCTAGTGCATATACGCCAGCTCTCCCACACATAAAAGTTATATCCCTGAAATGATATATATATATATATATATATATATCAGAGACTAAGCCAAATTATATCTAAACGTTTTGTCATTTGCTTTATGCTAATTTATAAACTCTTAAGTGCTCGTTTGGTTTCCCTCATTAATTATCCGGCAGACACGATAGACTTGATTTTAACACTTATCAGCCCCATGTTAACTCATTTGTCATGTCCTAATCATGCAAACCAAACGAGCACTAAGGGAACAAAAGAATTCCTGTGACTTGGAAGCTTCAAAATTACAATATTCAAAATTGCATCTCATTTCAGAAATGTATTCCATCTTTTTCTGATATCATTCCATTTGTAACTTGTAGTGCAGGAAATGATAGCACGATTGTATTTCATTCAGTAGAAACTATGCACTAATTCCATTGCAGAAATAATTCCAAGACGTAGAACCACTACATAGACTTAGCACTATAGTAAAAGCAGAAAATTCTAGAAAACTCACATCACACAAGAACCAATAGGTAATATTCGTATAAAGAAGAGAAAGTCGAACGACCTGGATTGAGCCGAAGGAGAATCACAGGCCCTAACAATCTGCAAGCAAAGGTTCAGATCATTCTTGTTGTGGGTCACTTGAAAAGATTTGAAGAGCAAATAAGCAGTGCCCAATGTTCCACTATAAAGGGTAAAATCTTTCACATGTTGCCTTGTAAGCCCCCATGTCTGCACCACAACCTAGTGATAGAAACAATACAATTTCATATCACAACTACAAACAACATTAGATACAAAAAAGTTCTATATCTAAACAGTGTCTCAATATTCAAAACTAAGTCTTTCCCACGTGCTAATATCACTAATACTCTGCACAGGGCAACTTACTGAAAATGAAATTCTAGTTGGAGCTTCTGCTCATCAAGAACAGTTAGTATTCTAAAATTTGAAGTATATATAACTTAGAATTACAAACAAAAAACAGTGCAAAAGGCAATGGGCATTTTATTCGGGAATTTCCTCGAATTCTTGATTAACTTACAGTTTCTTTGAGGTCGAGACCAGCGCGTTGAAATCGCATAGAGATATTTGGGTAAGGTAGTGAGAGAAACCTCAATAAAGATTCTTGAGTGCCTTGCGGGTGAATTTCAATCCTCCCATACCTTTCTCTCTCTTCTTCTTCGACCGTGTTCGGGTTTTCTGCTACAAAGTCCGGCATCGTATTAGGGAAGCAACGATCCGCCATTGCTGATATTCTTGCTCTTCTTCTCTTACTTTGGGAGAAGATAAAGATTGCACTGGTTTGACTTACCCTTCTCATATCATATTTGCACGTGTCGTCTTAAGAGTTAACGGTCATCAAAATTTATTTATCAATTAAAATAATAATAAATGAAAAAATGTACTTAAATTTTATTTATCTTACACTATTATATATAATTTATCAAAATTATGTTAATAATTGCTTAGTTTAAAATATACTCCTATCTTAGGCTCTAATTCCACTAATTAATGTTCGTCAATATTTTTGTAATTAAAAATACACAATTTTTGCCTTACCAACAATAAAGAGGTTTTTTTGTTTCCTGTCAAAAAAATAAAGAGGTTTTTAGAGAGATAAAAATTCAATAATTCAATTCAATGCAGCCCCTTGAATGTTTCAACTTCAAGGTGCGAAGTTATCGTGTACAACCACAACCCAAAAGTAACAAAAAACCGCGGCTTGATAGCTGTAGGATATAAATGTCCCAAATCACAGTTATACTCTCGGCCGCACCTGATTAAAACTCCTTCTGTCCTCTTCATCCCAAACAATAACAAAGCAAGAAGCAGCTGAATCGCGCCGCTTTCTTCTCGTAACCCTGATCTCATCTCACATACGATCTAGAGCGGTTTCGAAAATGGACGCCTTTGATGAAGACGCCTACACCGGAACAAACGACGACAATGCGAATAACGACTACGCCGCTGCAGCACCACCGACACCGCCGCCTCTGCCTACGGATGGATTCCTAAGGAGCCCTATGAAGAGAAACAACGACATGCATACGTCTGGGGCATCCCCCTACAAGCCTTCGTCGCCTTTCAACAACGCCGCTGCTGATGATGAGGGGATTTTCACCTCGGCTGACGGCGATGGGCCGCTGCTTCCGGATCCTAGCCAGATGCGTGAGGAAGGAACCGCTTTCCGCGAGTGGCGCCGGTGAGATTTTCGAATTTTATCATTGTTTATTCAAATTGAGGTTTTGTGTAGAAATTATCAGATCAGTTTCCATACTTCCATTAAATTTGATATGAATTTATTATTAGAGGGTGTCTTTGCAAAGTCTGAAAATGATTATTTAGAAGAGATCACCTGTGACTTTGTTTTACATTGAATTATGTGAGCGAAGATAATGAGCTTCTGAACTGTTTGCAAATGCGATTGCAAAGTCTACCAACTTTTTATAAAAAAATATCTGAAATATATTTTTGGGTTGTTTGCAAATTTAGTTTTTAGAATAAATTATGAGAAATTGCTTTAAAAAATTGTTCTGAAAGTTGTTTTTAAATTTTTAAAACATATCTTAATAGAATGTTATAGAATCACTTTCTTAAAACTGTTAGACACAACATTTTAAGAAAGAGTGATTCTAGTATGTGTAAACACCCATTCTGTTGTGTTTAAAAACAAGCCCTGAGTTTCTTTCAAAAAGAAAAAGCCCTGAGTCACATTACATTGAGTCCTGACAATTCTTTTGCTTAATATTGTTTGGATAAACCGTGTAAATCAGCCCACATCTATCATGATTCGATTAAAAATGTGTTGCCCGTGAATTTTTAATTTATTTATTTAGGGGTGATTTATACTCCGTAAATTTGAAAAAATATATATATATATATATATATATATATCCATGGGTCCCTAGAGCATCCTAAAATGTACTTCAAGGATGAAAACTGTATCATATAAATGTGTTTTTCCTCTATTTAAGAATCTTTTATATAATAAAGTTTTTCATGCAAGACCTCTTTCAAATCTCAATAAGATTTAATTTCCTACTTCAAAACTTTCGTCACATGTGGCATTCGTAGTGATAATAAGCCACAAGTAACAAGTGACGTCTGGTATGAAATATAAGATGAAACGTTATGATATCATATTGTTGAATTGAAGACATCTCTTGTTAATGTAGTCAAAACATGGCTTATCTGGAGGAGAAAGAGAAGAAGGAGAAGGAGATGAGGAACCAGATCATAGCTGAAGCTGATGAGTGGAAACAAAAATTCTACGAAAAAAGGACTCAAACTTGTGAAACTAACAAGGCTCAGAACAGAGAAAGGCAGAAAGTAACCTTCTAATATAATCCAATTTCACATCTTTGTATTCTCGTATTGTAGTTTATCTTGTGTTCAATTCATGATATCTGGACGCTACATGTATTAAAAGTACAATGAAATATCATACTGGAATAGGTGATCTGTTGCAAAATTTGTGGTTAGGATCCCTCTATTCCAATTTGGTGTTGATGCTACTATTCTATATACCTAGTGTAGCAAAGGCAACGAGATGAAACACTAAATTGGAATGGGGGATTCGTTGCCAAATCTACAGTTTCATCTTATAGTCCATTACATGGATGAGATGTGATATTATTTTTCCAGGTACTCTAGTTTTTAAAGTATGATAAAAAAACTCCATTCAAATTTATGTTGTTTTTGTTCTTCAGCTGTACTATGCTCAACAAGAGAAGTTCCATAAAGAGGCTGACAATCAATTCTGGAAAGCCATAGCAGAAATGATACCTCGTGAAGTTCCCAATATTGAGAAGAGAAGAAGCCGGAAAGACGAGGAAAAGAAGCCCTCAGTTCTTGTTATTCAGGGCCCGAAGCCCGGAAAGCCAACCGACATGTCGAGAATGCGGCAGATGATCGCTAAGCTCAAGGTGAAGCCTCCTCTGCATATGGTGCCCCCACCACCACCACCGGAGAAAGATGATAACAAAGATTCTAAGGATGGCAAAACCGCGACGCCTAAAGACAATGCCGGAGAAAAGCCCGTTTCTCCGGCTAAAGGTGGCACACCGAAGGCGGACGACTCATCTGCTGGGGATGCCAGCAAAGGTGTTGACAAATAGGCTTCTATGTATCACTCTTCATGGTAATGAATATTATTAGCTTTATTTGATTCTTTATGTTCATATCAATCTTACTACTAGATCAACAAGTAATAAGAGCAGCTCTGGCTGAAGTTGTTTTAGTTTTATGTCGAATTCTTTTCATTCTCGGAAATCAGAAAGACGTGTGTTTATATGAATTTTCTTCAGCTCTACATAATTTACATTTAGTGTCCGTTTGTTAAACATGCCTACCAAACGATATACTATTAATGTTTTGACATTATCTTTCTTATAAGTCTTATATTAATTTATTTATATTAGTTTTTTAATATTTTTATTTGATTGGTGAGTAGATTAAGAACTAAGGAAATGGTTGTTGTTACCAACTCTTCAATAAAAATGAGAATAAAATTATTATTTTTTTCTATGTCCCCATATATTATTATTGTTGTGCTTTAATTTTGAAAAAAAAGAGATAAAAAATCTTGTTAGTAGTGGTAGGGATAAATGATTGAGGATACATGATTATAGGAGGAAAAATAATCAAAATGACTAATTATTATATTATTTAAGACAGAAAATAGAGTCATCTTTTATCCTCATTAATATGTCTCATCTTCATCTTTATCAAAGAATTTCCAACCAAAATCACTTAAGAAACAACTAATATTCTTTAATGAAATTTATGAAACAACTATATTCTTTACTATATCTTTCAACTAATATATTTTATATAAAACAATTAATACTATTCAAAACTAATATTTTATAATTAATAATTTTTATTGAAATAAATAATACTTTCAAAAAATCTATTCACATGATATTTAATTTTATTGTTATTGTTGTTGTGGGAGAAGATCTAAATAAACTTAGATTCTGTTGAGCACGTTGGGAGAATATGAAAATATCCTGGGCACATGGAGATGAGGTATTGTCACTATTTTGTGGACCTTTTTCTGTTCCTACTAGTTTGGGCATTCACATGCACATTGTTAAATTTACCAAACAGCCTATGGGCCCATATCTATGTTTGGTCATCTTCGTTTTCATTTTGTGTTATTTATATATTTGCTTATTGTCCTTATAATTTCATTTAATATTAATATTTTTTGATGTGGCAATAACTAACCAGCTACTCAATTGGTCCTCTGCATACCATGTGAGGGTTGAATTTATAACTGCAGCTTTCTTGCCTCCTCACTATCTACTGACAGATATTGTCAATCTATTATTTCTTTATTTGAAATTTTCATTTAATTGTGAAGGGAATCCAAATATACAGGATATATAACATGTTAAATACTTGTGAAACTCAGAAATTTATTACAAGACAACATCTCGAAATGAGTATCAACTTTAATGTTATAAATTATAGTTGTAAATAAAAGCATGCCCGGTGCGTGCAGAATTAGGAACTTATGATTTTTAAATTGAAAATTTTAAAATCCTGTACTTCATTTTTAATAAATGTTTTGTGACAATACTGCATAAGTAAAATACAAAATTAAGATATAGTAAAGAGAGAAAAAAATTATGAACCAACATTTATACAAGAGACAGATTCAGCACATCAAGAATGGGAAAAATTCCACATCGCCATCATACTCAAATTTAAACAAAAGCGTATTCCACTATAATATATAAAAGAAAACAGCATACAAGCATATATAAATGGAAGAGAAAGGCACCCACAAACCAAATTATACCTAAAATCCCACTTATAACCGCACTCTCTCCTTTGGAGAGGGCTACTACTATTAACACACTTAAAACCAACCAACTACAATGCTTCACACACTACTAGGAAAAAGAAAAAATACTTATGTGTATTCTCTACTGTATTTCAACCTCGGTACACATAGCATGTACTGATTGAATGAAACACAAAATTAGAACACATTATGAGATACTAGATGATTTGAAGGCTAAAAGACTTTACTGTTTGATTGGTAAAAAAGTAATAGGAGGTTAGAAGTTGAGGCGAGAAGTGTAGGTGGCGCGTGGAGTCCAATTCCGGGGAATCACGTCCCTTGCTGAGAGGGTTTTTCCGGTGGATAAGGTGGTGAGCTTCACGGAGAATGGTCCTCGTAGAGGTCCGGCGATAATGACCCAATTTGCACCCCATATATGCGTCATTTTTAGCCATTGATTTGAGTTAGCCTGTATAAAAACATTCGACTCTCATTTCCATTTATAAGTCAACAAACAAAAAAAAATGAATGCATAAATCAAGTGGGATTTGTGTGTTGTGCACTTAAAGATTAGGACATGACACTGGGGAGGAGAACGTGGAGGCCTTTGTGGACATGCTATATGGCACAAAAGGAAGTGGGAAAACAAATTTTAAAGACACAAAAAGAATAAATTTTAATGGTAAAATAATACTTATTATTATTTTTATGTAATAACTAAAGTTATATATATAGCCAAGTGAATCTTCTTTTTAAAGCTTAGAAACTTATGACTGTCGGGGCACGTGATCTAAGGGATCTCACACAATATTTTATCTTCTAAATCTTGTATTAAAGTTGATCAAATTATTTCGTCTCGTACGGATTCAATACATACTATGTGTGTGTAGAAATAAAAACACACACTTAAAAATTGTGAAGAAAAGTTAAATATTTGGAATTATATACTAAACTTTTTCTTGATTTTCATGTGATGATGATTTCTAGGAATAATTTTCTGTTTTAGAGAGGTGTGAAAGTGGTGACTTTTTTAAAGATATCCATCTAGAAAGGGTTAAAGCTTCTTTTTTGACTATGGAAAATTAATGAATTAAAAGTAGTAGTTTTATGGTCCCAATATTGAATCCACATTAGGACAAGAATCAATCAATAAGCAAGAATTTTATTGGGAAATTAGCTTTTTTTTTTTAAAAATAATATTTTGTCCTATCTAAAATAAAACATGGTTTAGAATATTTAAATTCCACTCGATTAATCTTTAAAAACTACAATTTTCAAAACATAGCATGCTCTAGTGAAGTGCCGTCAATAATTTTTTTCGAACAACTAGTTTTTTTAAATTTTAAAAGAAATTATCACAGTATAAAATGTACTAGTAAAATAAAATAAATAAGGGACAATTTAATTGTAGAATTTATGTACCTCTCTTATGTGCATGGATCCAATATCACCATCACCATCCTCAAATTCAACCAACAGTGAGAGCCAAAAATCAGTTGATCCTTCATTCACATGGTAAGCAATGTTTTTCCCCGGTACTTACATGGGGTCCTACATAATTACAATAAAAAAATATGTTCAAATAAAACATGTAAATCTTAATTATAAATATGAAACAATTTATTCCATGTTTCACATTATTATAACAACGAACGATGAGTATTAATTCCACACTTTAATATGTAAGTATCATTCATGTCATTAATGTATAATATGCATAGACACGAGGTGAGTGAACTGAAATACGATTTATAAATGAAAATTGGTGGGAAAGGACTTAAATAAAGTCCAGGTTTTGTCTCCTAACATTTGACCACAGAATATTAAAATTATTTAAATTATCCCAACCTCATTTGCTCAGAAAATTTTGACCAGGTACAATTCAAACATGTGCGCGTGTTTTCGGGTGTGTGTTCGATCTCTATAAACATGCATTTACAGTATGATTTAATTAACTATATAAAATCCGATCAAAAAAAAAAATTAACTATGTAAAAATAATAATTCTGGGTGATTACTATTTTATTTTGTGAAATTGCGGATACTAAAATGTGACTACTAAATTATTACTGTCAAGTACTAGTCGTTCCCATTATTGAAATTCCCACAGTCAACCATATTTCTTCCAATCTTATTTTTGTTTTCTGAAAAGAAAAAAAAATCATGTCAAGTAGCTCAAGCTGGACCCACATGAATTTTGACTTGTTAGGCTAATTCATAACTAAATAAAAGAAATTGAAGATATTCTTCAAATAAACACTTTATTTTATTTTAGACGTTACTAAAAATTACTCGCATGATTTAAAAATTTAAAAACTTATATACTTATGTAAGTTTGTATAAAAAACGAAAAATACTGACATTGTGCATTCAAAATAACACGAATTTTAAAAGTATATTTTTCTGTCCCACATTATTTAGGCAAGTAGAATTTTGAAAGTAATTTTGTAAACTTTTATTATTAAAATAAAAGAAGTTATTGGATTAAGTGTAAAAGTAATGGTATTTTGTGTAAATATATGAATATTATGAAAGAGAGATTTTATTATTTTTAAGAATGTAAAAACTATTGAGGGAAAAAAAAAAGTGCAAAAACTAATGTTGAATGGCGGGAGTAAAAAGTAATTAATGTTTAATAAATGTTGAGATGGGATGTTAAAAGTAAAAATGGAGAGAAATAAAGATAGAGATATATGGAAAATATTTTAACAAAAAAATTAGTAATTTATGTTCAATGCCGATTTTAATATTTGGCAAAATGGTAGCATCAAGCACAATGTCATTTTGAATGAAAACAAATATTAGTAGTTACTACAAGTTATAACACAGTTAAGCTACCCTACACACACTAATTATGTAATTAATTTAATCAATTAATTAGTCTCTTTTTTTATAAGACAATTAATTAATCTCTTAATTAAGCTCTAAGCATAGAATGGCAAAACAGAACAATACCGTTACAAAAACACTGAACTCACACATTACCTCCGGAAGATCACCGGAATCTCTCCACGGTTGCGAAGCTGGCCACCGTTGCCGGAAACCGCCATTCTCCCGAAGGCGGCGCCGCTGAGGTCGAAATGCTCACGGCCATAGCTAGAGCAACCGGGACACTCGTCGGTTATAATCACCGTCACCGCCCTCCTCGAACAAATCGAACGGTCCATACACCTCACTTTATAGCACTCGCCGCACCCCTCGCCGCCCTTGAACAGCACCGGGCTCACCGCCCCAACTCGGGCCCTGAACGGCTTCACATCCACCAGAGATCCGTACCCGCACGCGCCGCCGTTGCTTCCGTCTCCTTCCGGACTACCGTACCAGGTAGCGGTGGCCGGCTTCCAATGCAGGTCCGTCACGGCGGCGGCGGAGGCGAGTAAAGTGCAGAAAACGAGAAAAAAACACAAACCCGCCATAATGTGGGTGGAAATGGAATGTAGCAACCTCCTCACGGCGGCGCGTGATTATCGAGGTGAAAAAAAAACTGCCTCACCGACAGTTTAGAACAGAGAGTGTAGTGTACTGAGAAAAAAACTCTGGTGCTAATTTGTTTGGTATATGCGAATGCGAGTATATAACAAGAAAAGAGTTCAACTTTTGTGTTCCCATGTGGCCCATATGGATTTCTTTTAATCACGATGGTGCCACAATCTTTCGGTGGGGCCCAGCGACAGTTAAGGCGTTAAATCCGCAGGAAAGTACCCACGTGGCCGACTGTAAGTGTGAATGGTGGAAGGGCAATTTGGGAATAAAGGAAAATGACTATCTCGCTCAGCAGTCTGCCGTTAGTTCTTGTTTTGTTTTATTTAATGGATGTCTGCAGACATGTGAATGAAGAAGGGGACCAAATCAGTCATTGTATATATTGTTGTATCGGGATAAATAAAAACTAAATTTAGTCGTTAAATTTGTTCGACTTTGGATCAATAAATTACTTTTCGCTTCGATCAAATATAATTTCTTCAATAACACTATTCCATCACCTGCACCCTATATTTTTATCACTACTTTTTAACTTATTACTGCCGAACCAATTTTTGTAGAATTAATCACTTGAAAGAAATATTTCATTTGTCTCAAATCAGATTGTCACACATTGATTTTCATATTAAAAAATAGAAAATTTATTCACAATACTTATAATCACAATACAAACTTATTTGTTATATAAATGTTACTTGAATCAAAAAAAAAAAAACTATGATGTTACTTTTTTACACCACTAATTCACAGTCAATATATCAAAAATTAAAAAATTTGAAATGTTCTTATTTCATCACTTTAATAAAGCAAAAACTATTTCTTTTTTAATTTATGTCATTACTATTTTTATATAATTAAGTTACATCCACCCTATCATAAAGTAGAAAGGTTTGAAATGTCCTTGGTTTATCATTTTAATAAAGTAAAAAAAAATATTTTTTTCATATTTATGTGTTAAGACTAGTGTGAAAATCAATTTGTATGATAAAAAAATACTAATTTGTATATTAAAATATTAATATGGCTCAATAAAATGACAAAGTGGTATAGTTTAAGTGGTTAGAGCTTTACTACCAATAGTTCAAAAGTTATGGGTTTGAGTCACCTTTTGTCCGATTATAATTGGTGGGCGTAAGTTTTTGTCTAATGTGTTTGATCGATGGACCTAAACTAAATTATATATATGTGAACATATAAAATACGTTTAATTTGAGACCATCTCCATCGATTAGCGCTACTCTATGTCAATTTAGTACTCCTCTATTATAATGTTAACAACAAATCTCTAGTAATTTGCACTACTTTTACACTAAAATAGAATATTTCATTTAGATTCTTTATTTATGAATTATTTTTATTTATACAATAATAATTTTTATTTATAATACATTTGTCAACTTATTTTGAATATAAATTTAATACAAAATATAAATTAAAATAAAAATTCATCATAATATTACAATGAAAATTTAAATGAAAAGTCAAATTACAACGAAAATTAAAACACCAACGAAAATTAAAATTGCAAAACAATAGACACTAATTAATCGTGTTCATAATGTAAAATTTGTATCAATTTAATATATTTTTGTTTGTATTATATTTTCAATTGATGTGTAATATTTTATTCACAGCATATTATTTTTAATTATTTTTAAAAATTAACTATAATATTAATTTATTTTAATTGAGATAAAAATAATTTTTATATTGGCTAAGAAAATTGAATTGATAACACAAAACTACAAAATAATGATAAAATTACAATTATCATCACAATATACATAAAAATACAAAAAGATAAAAAAAAAAAAAAAAAAGTAGCGCAGGACTGCGAAGCTCCAATCCGAAGCTGGAGTAGAGCAGTTGCTATAGTGGAAAATTTAAAGTTTTAGGCTATTCATCGCACTGCTGGAGAGCTCCAGCCCTGAATAGTAATATTTTGAAGAATTAGTTAGTCGAACAATGCAATTATTTCAATTTTTATTCAATTTCGACTACGAAATTAATTACTACTAAACAATTTTTTTCTTTTCAAGGACTTAGTTTGGATGCTAATACTTCTATGACAAAGACAATGTGTGCAGTTGTTTCACGAAAAATTTCGCCCATAACCATCCATTAGTAAATGGTTTTGTTAATCCCCTATATAATAACTAAAAATTAAGAGGTGATAGACCCTCCATTCTATAGACATCCCAATATAAATTTCATACACGTAAAAAAATAAATTATTCACATTTTAAAACCCTTCATATTATTAGTTTATTTTAAATATGCCATTAAAAAATATATTTTCTTAAAGTGTGTGTCTTCTTAATTACTTATGAAACCGAGTTGTCGTGAATAATAATGGGTTATTAACTTTTTGTTTTTTTACAGAAATAATGGGTTATTAACTTATTATTGCTTAAATTAAAGAAAAAATTAATTTATTGGTATATTTTCCCTTGCATGCCTTATCCTTTCATTTTACTTCAACCTTTTTAATTTTTTAATTATTTATTTATTCATCTCTTGTTTGCGTTCCTTTTTTCATATTAAAGAACTTGGATTGGGTATTAAAACAAGCACATGTTAATAAATGTCGTCCTTATAATATTTGATAATTGATCTCACGAAATTTACCGACACACACCCAATGGAGGCAATACGGTGTTCTTCATTAATAGCATGAACGCTGTCCACAAGCATCGAAGTTGACGTTACAACGCCCAAATCATCTTCGCCTCTCTTTTCTATAATTAAAAGAGTAGTATTTGTGTACATATTGTGGACAGTAAAAATTGTGTCTGTGAAAGTTTGGTTATAGTGTAGTATTATTTTAGGTCTTGTATAATATTAGTTTAATTACGGTGTAGTATGATTTCGGACATTGTATAATATAAGTTTTGTTACAGTGTAGTATTATTTCGTATCTTGTATAGTATTAGGTTATTAACAATATTGTATAGTATTAGTTTATTTCTGATATATTATTAGGTAAAAATATTGTGTACACTATTTTTAGTGTGCACAATGTGCTTTGCCTAATTAAAATAACATTGGCTCTATCCGCAATTACTATAATTAATGCGTAATAAATATTCTCTTCCTTTCATATAACTCTTCACCCTCTTTTTTTTTTTTTGCGTTTATCTTATAATAAATTGCACACCTTTAAAATAGAAAACACTTTATAAATTACACTCTCACAATATTTATTAATTTATATAAAATGTATCTACTTTTTAACCCACAAATATACACAACCCATTAAATTTATTTAATTTATAAATAAAGATTTACAAAATTATTTTTCAAAGTCCCAATTATTATTTTTTTCTTAAAAAGTGTGTACTCTCTTCTATGAAAAGTTATATGGGACAAAGGGAGAGGTATTCATCTTCCAATAATATTTTTCACTTTTTTTTCGTTCATCCCATAATACTTTTTATACTTTTCTTTTTGTCCACCCCATAATACTTTTCACATTTTTTCTTTTTTATTCATCCCACAAAAACTTTCACACTTTTAAAATGAAAATTTCACCATAAATTTCATCCTCATAATATACTCAATTTTACACAAAATTAATATTATTTTTAGGCATACACATATATATACTTCAACTCATTTCATTACCTCATACAAAAAAATTTATAAAATTATCTCTCAAATTCGTACTCATACTTTTACTTGTGCTCTGAAAATTTGTATATGATGGAAAAGGTATTTTTTATACCTATAGATCATGAAAATTACGTAACGCCACATTTCAAATTGTTCAATTAGTGGGCAGAGGAAATTCGATGGCAAGTGCAGAAAAATGTTAAATTATTCTATCAGGCGCGATATCATATAGGAATAATATATTTAATAAATATTTTTGAAAAGTAATATAATAATACGAGCAGTATAAATTATTCAACAACATATACAGTCTGAACCTTATAATTACATCACATAGTTTTGAGAAATATTATACGGCTCCGTTTAATTTTAGAGAAAGGCCGATCTTAACCAGTCTTGCTTTATATATATAAATATATATATATATATATATATATATATATATATATATTATTTGCTGTTTGAATTTTTACATGATGTTTTTATATTGCATGTATGTATATTTACACATATATTATATTTATGGATTAATTGCAAATTAAATCATCATCTTTTGATTGATTGCAATTTAATTTAGAATTTCGAATAATTTAAAATAAATCATCACATTTAAATATTATTGCAAATTAGTCTTTTGAACAGTTTCATTTGCATTTGAGTCTGATGCGACACGCCTTTTATAAAAACAATATCATTTTTAATTTAATCTAATAAATAATCCAATTTAATATCATGTTAAGAGTAAAAGAACGAATAACATTTAAAGATAGTGATTTCTTTGCACAAATTAATTAGATTGCAGAATAAATTTACAATTAAATATTATATAATTATTTTAATTATTTATATCATTTGACTTTGGGAAGTTTAATACAATTAAAACAACAAATTTATGATGTGCATTGACCTTTGGAAGATCTGATCGATGAGCTTATGGTTCATGTGTTAGCCAACTCTCAACACAATGAAGTCCACACCATGTTCACTGTTAATATTTTGCAGAATTAATTAGATTAATATTTTAATCTCTAATAATGATTTAGTCCCTCGCACGATCAATATATTATAAAGAAAAATTATAATGAATGTCATGCAAGATATTTAAAGAGCGTAATCAATAATAGAGATCGTAAGTTCACAAATTTTCATGAGATAACAAATCAAGGTGGAGCGGTTTTTCTTCAAATTAGTTTGAAGTGTTATCGAATTTTTAAATTTATATTGATTATTGTCAAGATACACCCAAGGTAGCTTTATCTTTTAGATTATGAATTCCAAATAATTAATTTAAGTAGAAACTTTCCAACGAAAATGCTCCAATTGAACTTACTCTTACATAAATTTACATGTTTTCGTATAGATTAAAAATAAAAGTTATTATCATATTTTTTTAAACAAAGAGTTATTATAGTTGGAATATTAAATTCTTTTATTTGTTTCTCATTTTACCCTAATGTCTATTTGTTTTCCATATCTCGACTTGATTTTAAGAGTAACAAGATACTAGTAAGGAAAAAATGAAAATGAAAATTTAATAATATTTCAAATATAATAATTAATCTATTTTTTATAGATGGATACAAATAGATAACAACTTTATCTCATTACATGACGAAAATATTATACTCTCCTGTCACATAAAATTTCTCACACTTTCATTTTTCATCCGGTCCCACTATAAGTTTCACAACCTTAATATGCAAAAAAATCTCTTATAAACTTCACCCTCACAATTTTCACTACTTTACATAAAATATAAATACTTTTACTTTATACCGATCAAAAAAATATTTTTATTTTATACATAAAAGTTTATAAAATTACCCTCAAAACCTCAATTATTACTCTTTTTTTTTAAAGTGTGAATGTGAAAACTTATTCGGTGGCAGGGGGAGTAATTTTTATGAAAAACCACTGGTGCACACTGCACAGAAGAGTAGTTCTAAAAACGGAGAGAGATGGAAATCTTGATCACCAATCACTAATAATATAAAATAGATCTAAATGAAATGGGTCATCCATTATGTCCCTATTTTCGTTAGACAATTGATGGCTTGTGGCCCATATAACTAACTAGGGACCTTATCCATCAACAAATTGGAACATCACATAATTCATCTCTTCTTGGTCTTTAGTGACCTCATATCCAAAATTTAATCATCATAAAAATAAATTTGTATGACAGTTTCGTACATAAAATATAATAACATTTTAAAAATAGCATACCTCATACAAAATTTGCTCATGAAATTATTTATACACACTTATACCACGAATGTATGTCTTATCTAGCCTCCATTTGGATGGAGCGAATTTGAAATCAAGAGATTTGAGAATAATATACACGCATTCACACAAACTAAAATGGAGATAAATTAAATGAATGAATTTGATTCACTAAAATATTAAGCACAAGTGGAAGAAGTGGAATGATTTCAAATGACTATGTTTTATTGAGTATTTGAAATCCTCCACTTATAAATAATATTTGTGTGAACCAAATCCATTCATTTAGTTTTTCTTCACTTTGATTTGTAAATATATGACGTATTATCCTTAAATTCCTCGATTTCAAATGGACCCTATCCAAATGGGCCTAAAGTAAATTTATAGGGGTTTGAAGAATAATTTTTATATATAAAGTAAAGAAATGGGTTAAGTTGTTTGTGAGTGGGAGCTCAAAAGTAATGATATTTTATGTAAAACGAGAGAATATTATGAGGTAAAATTTATGGAGAGTTTTCGATTTTAAAAATGTGAAAATTATTTTAAGATGGACGAAAAAGAAAATATGTAATTAACGAGTATTAAACTTAAATATACTCTACTAATTATAGTATTCACTGAACACATATTTATACTGCAAAACTAACGCGTTTATTACTTTATTGAATAGAAATGTGTGATTAATGTAAACTCAAAGACATGAACAAATATTTTCCTAAAATAGAAAAGACGAATAAATGCAACTCCTCCAACAACCTTGGGCTAAAATTGGAGTATGTCTCCTTTCATGTCATTATAAATCTATGATGCTTTTAATTCATTCATTCGTTTGATTGGGAATTATTGTTTGTACTTGTTCTCTTAACTGCATTATTATTGTGAGACTATATGTGCTTAATTCAACTAACACGACCAAAACCAAACAACCACCCCCAAGACCAAAAAAAAAAAAAAAAAGAGAAAAAGAAAACCTATTAACAAGATTTCATTAGTATAATTTTACGTTTTTCATGTGATTATAAATTATTATACGAGAATTGAATTTACTCAATACTCACCTTCAAAGATAATACCTTTTGATTTTCCGGTCTAAACTAAAAAAATGATATTCTAAATTGCTAGAATTAGATATACAAGAATTTTTTATCATTTATCATTTTTGATATTTTAATAGAATATTCCCGTGGATTGTACATAATTTTAAATATTTTAAAAATATCATTAATTATTATTGATGTGTATTAGTGAAGATGTATATGCATTATCATCAAAGAAGATGTATATGCATTAATTTTTATTATAATATATTTTTTTAAATGGTGAAAATTTTAGTGATTACGGGAAAAGTCATTTATAAATGGAAACAATAATGATTGTGTTTCATTAAAAAAAAAAACAAATACTTATATAAAAAATTTCAAATTATTGATAGAAAAATTGTGAATCTTAGCTGGTCGATTCGGGTCAATCGGATCTTTCAAAGAAATTTGCACAAAGATAAAATATAAATATTCGCTCCCAAATTGTGTTATTATAAGAACAACATATATGTTACTATAAGAACAAATATATATTATTGAAAAAACTAATATTACATACTCGTCCTTACAAAAATAAATATTTATTCTTACCGTAACACATGTAAGGTATTAAAAAATGTGTTATCATAAGAGTACAAATATGTTATTGTATGGTGTATGGAGAAAAGTATTACTACACGACCATAATCGATGCAGACAGAAAAAATCCGTAGATTTAAAGAGATAAATAACAAATTAAGAAATACATATTTGTTACTACGAACACATATTTGTCCTTACAGTGATATAAAAATACATATTTATTTCTATAAGGACTAATAACACATACGTATTCTTATAGTAACACAACTAGAAACGGGTTTTTATTTTGTCTTGACAAGTTTTTTTAAATAAAATTATTTGATCTTATTTGATGCGATTAAAATTCACGATTTTTTTGTCTCTTCCTTAAATATATGATATTATAATTTCACGTGATTTTTTTATTCTTTATAAAGTATACGATGAAATATATTCCTCATTCCTCACTAAAAATGGCAACAGGAGGGTGTAGTGGGCTTGCCCTGTCCCAGACCCGCCCCACCGTAAAATATTAGGATCCGGGACCACCCCGTCCCGTGTGAGGACCCGTCGGGTCCAGCAGCCCTGCCCCCTTTTTTTATCGGTAAAGTGAAACTATATTCCTCCTCATGGTACCGAAGTACAAAAAAAAAAAAAAATACGGTGTACATATTATTTTACTTTAAGAATGAGCTTACAATTCTAGTAGGAGTTGACAACCATTCCTGAAAACTAGACGTACAAATATGAAACAAATTCGTGATATCCAACTCTAAAATCTACCTTTAATCTCTTCCAATACCTTCTCCTTTTCCCACACAACATTCTAAAAAATTATCACAACACCCACGTAACACAAATCCAAATACCAACACCAAGGTTCACACCCTTTTTTCCCGAATAATTTGGAAAATAAATGGAAGTGTACCTTGATTTGATTATGGAGTGTTAGAGGGATATTCAACCAACTAAGGATTCCGATCCAAATTGCGTATGCATTCTTGCACTCTAAGAATAGGTGTGTCGCCGATTCATCTTTTTCCCCACAAAGAGAGCAAAGTATTCCTTCTCATGGATGATTATGTTTCTCCTTCTTAGGTTTGCTTTCGTAGGAAGCATGTCACTAAGAATTCTCCACGATGTAGCCGCTTTCATTGGAGCACACGGTTTCCAAATCAAATCACATTCCTTGCCCACCGACCGCCTTTCTCGAGCGGTTCTTGATTCACCACCAAGGTGTTGTATGATTCATTCGTTTTATATGTTTCATCCATCGCCGCTCTCCATTTCCAATTGTCTCTCTCTCTCCTTCCTGTAGTTTGTACCTGTTCAACAAATCACATAAAACATTAAAAAACTCTTTCATTGTCAAATAACTCTCTTCTCCACTCCAAAGCCCACCTCCAAGTCCCCATTTCTCAAGAGCCCATCTCACTGATTCTAGCATTTTTCTTAGCACTCAAATGGAACAATAGTGGGAAGGAGTCCCTAAGGGCAGCTTCCCCCACCCAATTGCTATCCCCAAAAATTTGTCTCACTCCCATCACCTACAACTCTAATATTTTAGAGTTGTGAGCTGCATGAAAATATTTTAGTAATTTAAAATTAATTTTAATATATTCAATATTTTTATTTTAACTTTAAATAATTCAAATTAAAATCTATAATTATTTAAAATAACATATAATATTCATCTTATACATAAAAATAAGATAGATAATATATTTTCACAAATATATACACATTAATATCAATACAAATTACATAATTACACATATATACATAAAAATAATATTAATATATTTATGTGTGCCCCGCTACATACGGATTGGCGGGGACGGGTTTTACAAAAACCACGATCCGTCCCGTCTAAACCCACCCCGGACAAGACGGATTCAATGTGGGTCCAGGTTTGAACCCACCCCCATTGCCATCCCTAGACCTCACATGCATCGAGTATAACTTCTTACATACGTAAACAAACAAACAACAAATTATTTCAATAGAAAATTAGGAACGTCGAGTCAAAAGCACAAACTTTTTTGATGATGTCAATATTTGGTAAGATCATGCTTCACAAGATATTGTCCTCTGGTAATTTACAAAATACCCTACAGTTGAAGAAATTTTGTCCCTGATTTGCCATGATTAGCAGCTTTATCAGCAAATCATATTTTGAGTACATTGGGGGTTGTTGTTAAATAACTAACACTCAATCCCATTATGACCACCGAGAAAAACATTTCATATGATAATAAATAATTTCATACAACATGCATTCCGAATTAATCGACTATGAAACTAAGATTTGAATACACATTACTTGCATGGTGCTCTCTACTAAACAACAGCAAACTGCGACGAAACAATAGTCGCTAGGTTCTAGTCATCATCATATTTGATGATATCTAAAGTTCCACATTACAGTACTAGTTTAAGTAGCGTATAAATTGTATGAAGCATTTACAGTACAGTATATGCAAAAGTTGATGAGAATCAGGTTGAACTATTGAACCACAACAACATTCTGTTGACAACCAAAATCGCATAGAGGTGATGTTTTCAGATGCAATAACCTCTTTCACATTGTTCGTCTGCAACCCACTTTGTTGCCATGACTGAAGGAAATCGTGTTTACCTGTTGATCTGGATAGGAGAAGAAACAAAACTTTGTAAAGACTAGGTACTGATTAGCCAGTAAAAATTGATATCTCAAGAACTTAAAAGAAACAACATTTAATCTGTTTTTTAGACGTTGTGGCGGGGAGATTCAAATTTTTAATTTAACTTCAAGAATTCAAAACTAACAAGCACAATATTACCACAGGTAAATTTCTCCATCTATTGTTTAAAGATTTCCAAATCATGATACATATTCCTTAAACTTGGTTGGATAAAATTCTATGGCCATGCATTTCAAATTCTTATTAGTAACAATTTTTGTGAATCACAAGACAAGTTCGAAAATTCATCCAAAATTTAAGCATTTAAAATCTTAGCACTAACTCCATTCCCTTGAATTGACTTCAATCCAAGTATAGTTCACAAAATTACACATGAAAACGTAAAAAAGTTACCAAAACTTATGATCATGTAGCCTGTAGGTTGATAACAAATTTAGAATCATATGTTGAATGCACATACCTTGCTATTCATCCTTGCGCTCCAAGCATCATGTCTCATGCCATAGGCCGGTTCATTGACACCATAGGATTGTGGGGGAACATAATTCTTCAGTAGGGGCACCCTATCAGGCAGATATTCATCATCACTTTCATAGTATCTCTCATTATATGGTCCTAAAGCTTTGAGTATCATAGCCAATAACATACTTAGTCCCTGTATGCAAAAACCATTACATTCATAAGGAACGAACAAAATGGAGTTAAACAAAATAGAAAATATACAAGGGCAAACTTTGGAAGTTCAGTCATTATCTCATTATTTCACATTTCCAATTTGTACGCTGTTGTCAACTTCTTAATAACAATTTCCTTTTTCAGCTTATCTTATGATGGCAATATTAATTCTTAAGGTCAGATGTTGCACCAACAAATATAGCAAATTAGATAGCAAGGTCAGTTGGGCCATTGAGCTCAGATGCTATTAGTTCTACTACACCCCACGTGCAATAACATTATATAAAAATTAGTACTAATCGTACTTCTATTTTATATTTACTAGATATCACATTTCAGTTCATTCACAATGTTGAAATCAGAATTTGATGTTATGAGCAGGGGATGCAGCTACAGCATTATGACATGCATTTCCAGTAAAATGGCATGCCTATTGATGGACTTCTTTGATAAGAAATACCTTACAGAAAAGGAATACAATAATGACTCTTTTTAGATGACTTTAATCAGAAACAACAATTTAAAAAGTTTATTTTGGAGAGAGTAACAAACTTATGGAGTGAAAACAAACTAATATCCACTATTCTGTGTAACAGATGGGGACCTTTGTAATTCTGAAAAACTTCTATTATTCTTTTCTCTTTCCTTATCCTTGGCGTGCATGCGCGTGTGCGAAAGAAAGCATAATAGAGAGAATGTGTAGGTAAAGGAAAGGAATAAACCTGGAAAGCCACTACTGTCAATCCAATCCATTTGCATATATCAAAGTTGTTATTGACAAAGTTCCGTAATTTATCAAGATTTCCAGTTGTGTCTTCGGGAAGTCCTGATAAAGAGTCGGGGAAAAATTTAGCGACTTATATAATTCAGATGATACAAGTGTATAATAAAAGAAGATAACATGAAAACTATTACCTCTTTCCAGTTGTGGTTTAAGAACACATCTGCAGTAATTGCAGCTTCCAGCACAAAAAGCAGAAAGACAAAAACCATGTACTATGCTGGTTAAGTCAACAAAGAAGCAATATGTACGAAGTATTAAACATTTGCACTTCGTCTGAATCAACTAGGCATTACGACCACAACCTGTTCCATTATAAATATGCCAAAAAGGCTTCACAACAAATTAGCACAAGGCTGACAACTATGAAAGCATGATTTCTAAAATATCTATGGGTGGTGGAATGCTTCAGAGACACGAGATTGAATCAACAACTTTATAGTTATTAGATATTTCTTTAAGCAATCATAGATGGTTGTGGATTACAGATGTCAACCATCTGAAAACAGCATTTATTTACCTATATAAATATGCTTAAATTAAGGAATGAGCAACTAAATGGAAAGCTTCTAAAAGATGGAGCTCGTGTTGGGTGTTTAATGAAAATCAAGAAAAAGTGCTGTGAACCCACATCTTTAATAGATGTACCAGATTATATAAAGACCGAATTTAATTTTCCTAAAAAACAAATCAAATGTTAGTATCTCCTAAATCACAAAGATCTTGTAATAATGAACAAGTTCAGATTACTATAAGAGAGCATCTAAGCCATGATTAAGGTGCACTTAAGGAAATTTAATTGCTTAAATACATGATATCAATAAGAAAAAAAACAGATAATACTAAGGATACAATATACAAGCAACAACCATTAGCAGTCTCCGCCGCAATGTGGCCCGAGCATGTTATCACGCACAAAGATGCACCAAGCCCCAAGATAGTGTATATAAACCTGCATTTCAGAATTCCAATTACGAGGATCTTAAAACAAACAATCAACACATATGAAAAGGATGAAAAACCAAAAATTTCCCATTTACACGAACATATCCGCATAATATCTATGTAATCCTACAAATTCACACATATTCAAATTTAAAAAAAAAAAAATTACCAAGGGATGGGAGCTTCAACGGATTCTTCATGACGAAACCAAACTCTAAGCATCCAAAGCGAGTAGACTATGAGGCCGATGCCCGCCATTCCTAAGCCTGAATTCACCAATTTTAGGAGAGATTGCGTGCAGCAACGTGCCATTCGACCCATTTTGTAGCAAAATTCTTGTACACGGTGATTCAACAGCTCCCGAAACGGAAAAAAAAACAAAAAACAAAAAACACGATCAGCGATTGAGAAATGAAATCGGGAACTGGGAAAAAACACGAAACCCTAACTCGATAAATCAGAGTCAGGGTTAGGTTGAAATCGGATGGACAGGAAGGGAAGCAACAAAGGTCAATAACATTTTTGAGTACGATTGAATTAATATTTTGTCGGCCTCCCCGAAGCTTACGCGACTCCACGCCTTCTGTAATTTAAGAGTTCAATATTATTAAATAGATTTTGCCGTAATTTAAACAACAATTTAAATAGTATGGGTAGCGGTTGTTATAAACAAGTTCCTGTGGTGTAGTGGTTATCACGACAGCTTTACACGCTGCAGGTCCCCAGTTCGATCCTGGGCAGGAACATCAAATTTTTTTGCCCATTTATTAATTGCCCAAAACGTAAAATATTCAATAATTATTATAGAACATGTCTCTTTTTATAACGAGTTTCTGTGGTGTAGTGGTTATCACGACAGCTTTACACGCTGCAGGTCCCCAGTTCGATCCTGGGCAGGAACAATATTGTTTTTTTATTTTGTCATTTATATATTCTTATAATTTTCATATTTATTAATATATTAAATATATTGTTTTTTTATTTTGTCGTTTATATATTCTTATAATTTTCATATTTATTAATATATTAAATATTTTAGTAAGAGTGAATGAGAAATGTGCATTTTAAAATGCAGAAACGAGAAGAGTACCACATCAAATTTTAAAAACTGTGCTTTATATATATAAAAAAAAATCACCCTTCGTTTTCTATATGTAGCTTGAAAATTACAAGTGCATCAACTCCACTAAAGCACATATAGGGGAAATTTCAGGGGACTAGAGATCCTACCCTACCATCTCAAATACAACACACATTATATTCACTGTAAGCTCATGAGGTCAAGCTCTTCACAGAAATCCTTTCAAAACTCAACATACTTCTGGAAGTCGAACCTTCGACTTGAAGACAAATAATAAGTTCCTCATCAAATAATAAGTTCCTCATTGCTTATCCTCGACGAGATTACATATTTTCACAAAATTTTGAGTTCATCTTACAACTGAACCTCTTTCCATCGTCATATATGAACCAACTGTGCTAATCAGTATCAAAATCCAAATACATCCTGTAGGCATTTCTATCTGGCGAGTAGTAACATTCTACTAAACAATCTACCTGGAAACCGAATTTCTTGTAGAGATTCATGGCTGCTGTCCTTGAAGGATCCACGTGAAGTGATATACGTTGAATGTTTCGAGTTTTGCATTTTTCAATAGCTGCTTTAAGCAATGCTTCACCATGACCCTGCCTCCTGCAGTTTTCCTTTACTGTATTTCATTTCCAGAAACAAGAAATGTAAAAACAAAAAACACCCAAAATTCTAGCAATCATATTTAATAACACACACCATGTCATAAGCAGGTTCTGGTGATCTATATTCATATGATATTCGACTTAGTGTGCTACAAATATCATTTAGGTTGCATTTGGATTTAAGATTAAAGGATGTATTTAAAATTCATAGCATCAAATCATTGGTGGTTGTTCGAAATCCCCAAATCCAAATGCAACCTTATGCAATAATGGATAGATTCTAACATATGATATAATGCTTATTTAAACTTCTGAACTCTTATACCCCGTTTACTTCGAGGGTTATCCAGGGATAACCCGGGATAAAAATTATTTTAGGATAACCCTCGAAGTAGACGGGCGCTAAAAATACATACGTAGGATGCTAACATCTAGGAGCACTATGATAACCCAGAACAAATCTACCTTTAAATAAGCTTTCATATATCATATGGTGTTCCAAAAGTAAAGCATTTAAGAATAAAAAGTAAATCAAAGGGGTAAAGTGATCGAAAGGGGGTAGAGGGCTGATCGTTAAATATTCATTCTTTCCCTATATCTGGATCACATTCTCAGTCATTAGGTTAAATTAAGTGAACAAATCCAATCAACTATCTGCGAAACCTAACAAACCACATAATAAGACAATAAGATGTGGAATACATAATTCTAATTGGATGTAAAAACACAATATAGATGGGAAAGAGCATCAAACCTGCAAGCTTTGTGATCGAAGCATACAGCGAGGACGGCCAAGAGTACATCACATATCCAGCAACTTCGCCTCCAATTTGAGCGTAAATCAAACCGCTGTTCTTCTTTTTAGCTTCTTCTTGGAATGATTTGGCGAGAGATTCGTGCTTCGGGAAGAGCCTTTTCTCTATCCTCACAATTTCTTCCACCAATTTCCCCCAATTGCCGGAATTTCTGTGCAGTTCTACTAGCTCCATTTCAGCTGATCTTCTCTCGTCCATGTTTCCAAGTAATTCAAGCCCTCCGTAAAAAAAAAAAAATAATAAAATAAAAAAAAGTAATCCAAGCCCTATTTGGGCCCACTCGCGATTATATAATACTCTTCCATAGGGATGGAGACCGGCCCGCCAGAAATTTTGGACCCGTTATCCGCTCCGACCCGCAAACCCGCGCGGGTTTTACCCGCCCGCCCAGTTTTTTTTTTTTAAATTTTCACATTTCTAAGTCTCTACTCCGTACAAATATAAAAATTTATCAACATTATTTTCAAAATATAACATATTCACGTGAAACATTGAAATCAGTAACAAATAAAAATTAAAATATCATTAGGGTCCGTTTGATAGGAGTTTAGATTTATATGGGTAAATTATATATGTGACAAATAAGTAAGCTTAAAGTAGATAAAAGTTTTTATATGGGTGTTTGATAGATTGTATTTGTGTCTTTCTATTAATTTGTAATGCTGTTTGATAGGAAGTAATAAAGGGTAGTATAATTTATATGTTGTTTGATAAGATGTATTAGAATTTATAAAAGGGTAAATGAGGGTATTTTTGTTGTCTTCTGTCGTAGATTAATTGTAAGGGGGAAGGGTGTTATTACATATGCGGTTGAACAAGGAATTTCGTACCACGCTTAAGAAAGTGGCCGAGATGTTGTAACGAACGGCCAGTATATATATTACTTGCTATCAAACAGGTAAAACCCTTAAAATTTGTATTTAGAGGCCTTTATATAGGCTATCAAACACTCCCTTAGTGTCTTAACCATGCAACAAATGACAAATCAAATATAAATATATAAATTTAATCACATATCAAATAAAATACAAAACTTTTAATATATATAATTTTTAAATAAAATAATTAAAATATAAAACTTTTAATATTTTATTTTAAATATTTTAAATAAAATATAACCCTAAATCCTAGAACATAAAATAATTAAATAATTAGTATATATATTTTAATATATATATATATATATATATACGGGTCGGGTCCGGCCGGTCCATATAATACTGTGACCGTCCTGCACTCCAAAGAAAGACCCGTTTGACTGTGTCCAGACCCGCCCGAGACCCGTTTGACCGTATTTTTACCCGCCTCGTACGGGTCGGGTTTGTAGCGGTCCGATTTTGATCCGCCCCATTGCCATCCCTACTCTTCCATGATTTTATTAATGTGAAAGTTATTTTCACGACATAAGATATTAAGACTCCATTTGGCAAAGCTATGTAAGTCTCATAATCATATTACGGGGTATATTAAAAATTTTGTATTATTTGGTAGCACATATACATTATAAAAATTCATATTATTATCTTACCGATCCTATATAGTCCGGTAAATAATACCCAAAAAAACACGATTTTATTTACATAAATTATCCGACACCCCCTATTAATTTGTCTTGATTGGACAAAGGTGATCTTATTTGCCTTTATTTGGATAATTTTGTGTGTTATTTAGGGGTATTTATTGTAAAAGGCCACATACTATAGTGTACTAAGCAAAATATTAATTTATATCATGTTTTATAACTCTCTGTCAAGCAAATTTGATATATTCATTAATTTAATATGTAGTATCTAGTTTTATTACCTATCAAACAAAATAATAACACAAAACCCTTACTAGGCCGCTTGGTTGGGGGTATTAGAATTAGGTAATGGGAATGACTAGTGATTCATTCTCATTGATGAATTTTGGAAAGAAAGTTGAGCACGAAAAATTTTGAGCAAGAACAAAATTGAAATTTGAGAAAAATGAATGATTGTTAAATGATTGATTATAAGAGGGAGATTATGTATTCAAAATAAATTAGTGATTATTTTATTTTTAAATCAATTCTAAATTGTAAATATTACCAAACATCATCAATGATTAATGAGTTATTCCCATTACCTACTTCTAATACCCTCAACCAAGCGGACCCTAAATTTATACTATCTCACCTCAAATAATAAATCCTACCAAGCGGAATCTAAGTATAATAATAAAATTCTTAAATCGCATACCACATGAGTGAAATACTAATTTATGAAAATATTAACACTAAATATATAGAAAAACTATTGAATAAAAAAAAGTTCAAAAGTCCTGATAAAAAAATTCAAGTGAGGTGACATGATGAAATAATCCACCAATTTGCTCTTTGCTTCATAAAAAATTGAGAATTAAATCAATCCACAAAATATATTATAGACTCTAGATTATAAAAATGATTTTTTTATTTATTTTTTATTTTTGAGGAAGAAACATGAAAAAACTTGAACATACAAAAATTAGACATGGGCGCCAATTCTTTTCACTTTGAGAGCGAAGCGGAAACACAACCTTTGACGCCCATAATCCGTATAAATAAGTTATCTCATCTGAACCGTCGATGTCATTAATTAACGACACAGATTGCCCAAAATTAGAACAGCGGATCACGATCTCTAACCGTTCATTGACTAAAGGCATCTAACGACTCAAAATCACTAACGACGCCTATTTAAAACCTCGACATCTCCAACCTATCCACCACAATCAAATCAAATTCGAATTAAATTTCCCAATTCAAGAAAAATGTCGGGTCGGGGTAAGGGAGGCAAGGGTTTGGGAAAGGGAGGCGCAAAGCGTCATCGCAAGGTTCTCCGCGATAACATTCAGGGCATCACCAAGCCGGCCATCCGCCGTCTAGCTCGCCGTGGCGGAGTTAAGCGTATAAGTGGATTGATCTATGAGGAAACACGTGGTGTGTTGAAGATCTTCTTGGAAAATGTCATCCGTGATGCCGTCACTTACACCGAGCACGCTCGCCGGAAAACGGTCACTGCGATGGACGTTGTTTATGCTCTGAAGAGGCAGGGCCGTACTCTCTACGGCTTCGGTGGTTGAGGTGGTTGTCTCTAGAATTAGGGTTTCATGTATATCAGTTGTAGTTTTATTATTTAAGTTTGTGGTTCGTTGCTTCAATCGAATGTATTAGATTTATATTTCTGATATGAAATGATATTTTCGTCTTTGCAACCAGTTGAGTTCTTGATAATTTTATATCCACTTGTATGCGTAATTTCCATACACGAATTTTATTGTCACACAAAATTGTCTAGTTTGTTTCGTTGTTCAGTGATTTTAAATACCACCAGTAACTTTTGAACTCAAATCTTTTTATTAGGTTATTCTGATCTGCGGCGTTAACTAATGCATAATTATAATTATGAATCCCGTCATTTTTCTTTAACATGTTCCGTCTTAGACGTTGATGCTTGATTGGTAACCTAAAACTTGCATTCTCTTTTTCTGATACTTTCAGTAAACTGCAAAAGCATTTCTATATTGGAAACTAACAGGAAAGAAACACATGGAGCAGAGAAAGGATCTCTTCATGAAATTCTGTATTTCAAAAACATAAATGTGTACGGGAGGTTTTGATGGAAGTTAAAGTTGGTAAGTCTCCTGCTGTCTTGCATTGTAAAAACTATGTGATGTGTAACTATTGTTCGTTTTGGATTTTTGTAGACTGAAAATAATGCAAATGTTGATAACTTTACTAGAATTTAACCATGTCCAGATCAGTAGTTGAGCTCTTAAGCTGTATCATCCACAGGAAATATGGGTACGCTATTCATTTTAAGGATATAATGAACATGTTGGATTTCTCTAAAAATCCTTCCAGCTCCATGTACCGACTTATTATGCATTACTTGTGACTAGTGGTTAACTTCAGATAACCTTGTGTGCTGCTTAGATATTTAGGCTCATCTAGGCTCCGAGTGCATATAAAAAGATGGAACGGATAGTCTGATAGGTGTTGAAATGTGTGGTAGTTTGATGAGCCTAAGAAACACAGGGGAACGAATAGTAGTACCAGCATGATGACAAAGCTTGAGCCTACAAGTAAGACAGCATTTGCAAGCCAATGTAGTTTATATAGTATTGCTTGTAGCTTATATGTGCCGAATTAGTATTAAACTAGTTAGTTATGCTAATCAATATGTCTTATTTATGGATGCTTTTTTAGACTGATTTATAAAATTGGACAGGTTTTGGTTTAATACAAGTCAAGGCCATCAAGAGTTTAAACCCCTACAAAGGTTACTTTGTCCTCTCTTCCAAACCCCATTATTTATTTTACATTGTGGTAAAAACTGAATGTTCCATATGTAGCAAAAACGAAGAAAGGTAAGGTTTACATGAAAGTTACCTATGTTGCGTCCGAGAATTGCAGCAAAAGCTGGGGACTTGTTTTTATGTTTTCCCCAGTCCTGTAATTCCCGACTGGATTGTCCATCAGGAGCCTGACAATAGTGAGAAATCCTGCTCCTGCAGCTAGATAAAGCAAAGATTTACCTTTCTTGTTGGTAGAATATGGCATATCTGGATTTTTATTAATCGATATACGAGCCACTTCTTCGTGCCCATATATTAGTGCTTCATGCAGGGCAGTATTTCCTTCCTCGTTCCTCTCACCTAGGCCACCTTCTTTGAAGTCTGAATTAACTAACAACGTCACCAGCAATGAATCACCAGCTCTTGCTGCTATGTGGAGTGGAATGTCACCTTTTGCATTCTTTTCCACAACAAAGAAAGGCAAGTCCTTACAGATTATTTTTGCAATTTCATAACTCGCAAAGCTCGTTGCTATGTGTAGGACTGTGATCTTTTGAGGGCCTAATTGCAACAGGAAGCTGGTGGGCTGTGAGGTCGATCAAGAGATCCATGTTCTATTCCCCTCACAAATTCAAGAATGTCATCTTCCATTATCGCCCTGTATAATTTAGGATCCATTGTCTCTGCAGTCTCGTAACTCTCCTCTTCGTTGAGCAAACGTTTATATTTGGGTACAGACATAGGTAAATGACTTTTTCAGTTAATGCTTATTTGGGAAAGCCTGCATATGTGGATTTTATACTTGCGTATATCACCAACTTTGTGTAAATTATCTTGTAATTTCTCTGAAACCTGATTGTTCATTGCTTTGTTTGAATGTGATGAATCTGCTTTCTCTTAAACAATAGACTTTATCTTTGTTGGGGCATGTAGAAAGTCACATCTAGTACTGAACACAAAGTTAATACTTACTACCCTCCGTTCCACCCTAAGTGTCTCAATTTGACATTTCCTTTTTGGAATACCCCACTATTATAACTATCCCTTAACTACATACATATTTACACAATATGCCACTCATTTAATATATTTTTATACATTTATTCATCTCTCTCCATCCTATGTTTTAAAAGCGGGTTGGACCGGCCGGTCGGACTGTCCGACCGCTACCCGGCAAGCTTTGCGAAACGGCCCAACCATATTGGACCGCCCTCCCTATCGAACCGGCCGTGAACCGCCAAAATCGGCAAAACCGGGTTGAACCGGTCACTAGTCGGACCGGTCAACCCGGCGGTTCTGAATTTAAAAAAAAAAAAATAGGGGTTTTTTTGCAATTTTTTTAACTTGGTAAGCTCCTAATATCGTCTGCTGTAGTTTCCCTTCATATTTTCTGCCTTTTTCTTCTCTCCTTTGCGGCACCGCTCCTCTCCGGCGACAGGTTCTCTCCGGCGGCGAGGCTGCTTCGGCGCGACGGCGAGGCTACTTCGAGAGGCACGACTCCTTTTCCGGCGAGGCCGTTTGATTTTCTGTGTGGTAAGTAATATGAGAACAACCCATAACTGCAATCATAACTAATCTGTGTTCCTAAATTATTTTGGGATTTTTAATAATAAAACGTAAGTAGTTGAATTTGAGTATATGATTCACTTCATACGTAATTGAGTCAGTCAATTCCTTGAAACTGTCTATGTGTACATCTATATATATGCATGGTTTAATGGTAGATATGTAGCCACTTGATAGCCACTACTCTGCATATTACAATTTACAACCAAGGGAAACAGGGTATGGTATCTTGGGTTGTTTAATAAAGTAGCAGTGAAAATCCTGTTATCAGAATTCTTAATTTTAATTTCATAATTTGTCTTGTATAAGTTTTATTTTAGGAGAAATTTTGAATACTAAGAGAGAAAGTGATATGAATTTTTTTTTTCTTTTAAGTATGTGAATAACGAAAGGGAGGGAGGAGAAATCCCGTTGTAATTCTTTTATGAAATTCTTGAGTAATGATGTAAGTAGGCTTCATTAGTTTTTTTTTTTTTTTTGGTGAAGTAGGCTTGATTAGTTGATTATCAGAATGCTCCTCTATTGAAATCTAGTAAAGCAACTTGAAGGAATGTTGCTTTACCATCTTAATTAATGTACTTCCTTATTACTTATTAGATGTTGTGAATTTAGATCATTTATTATTCATGATATTTTGTTTTTATATTTCGTATCATGATGGACAATGAATCTACACAATCTCAACCACCACGGGGACAAGAATCAAGGACAAGGAGTGGTAGTGCTTTCAAAATGTTCGCCAAAAAGTTGATCCGGCATGGAAGCATTGCGAGGTAAGCTGAACAGATAGTGCACAATAAAACTTTTAAATGTATTTATTGTGGCAAAACATACAGAGTGGAGGAATACATCGCATGAAAGAACATTTAGCACGTCAAACAGTAATATCACTAGTTGTCCTAAAGTTCCCAATGATGTCCATATTCGAGATGAAGGAGAATTTAAAAGAGATTGCAGAGGCTAAAAAGTGGAAAAAGAATGTATTTAATTTGCATGAATCAATAGATGAGGAAGAAAATTCAAATGTGCGGGATAGTGGTAAGGAAAAAGAGGAAAAAAACCATAGGGAATTACATGAAAGATGGTTCAAGTTCGAAGTAGATTTAACTCAACCTAGTATACAAGCATCATGGCATAATAAAGAAAGAAAACATGATACCGATATGGCCGTAGCTTTATGGTTTTATGATGCTTGTATACCCATGAATGCAGATTAACTCTGATACTTTAAGCCAATGATGAGTAGGATAAAGCATCTATGAGTCAGCGGGTACACCGGTCCTAATTATCATGCTTTAAGAGTGCCATTGCTTAAAGAAGCAAAAACTCAAGTACACTTGACTATCAAGCTCTTCGTTCCAAGTGGGTACCGAGTCTGGGTGCACTATAATGGGTGATGGTTGGGACTGATAGGGAGTCATGATCACCGATTAACTTTTGGTGTATTCCCCGATGGCATATCTTTTATTAAATCATGTGATGTGTCTCGATATTGTGTCGAAATCTTTGAAAATCTGCGCAATCTCTTCTCAAGTATTGTTGACATGGTGGGTGAAAAGAATGTGGTTCAGTATAGTTCTGATAATGCTAGTAACTATAAAGCAATGGAAAAGTTACTTCATAGGAAATACCACAGAGTGTATTGGTCCCCTTGTTACGCTCATGTTATTAATTTCGACTTTGGAAGATGTTGGGAAAATGGACTTAGTTCAAGAGTGTGTTATTTTGGGTTCTAGGATTACCACCTTCATTTATAATCATAAGTGGCCTCTTTGCATGGTTGAGACAAAGACATGGTTGGACCGAAATTGTTACTCCACAGAGCCACACGATTTGGCACAAATTTTATTGCATTAAGAAGTTTGTATGATCATAAAGAACATTTAGAAGCTATGGTCATATGTTCGGACTTTAAGAAGTTCTTGAAAGCGAGAAAGGAAGAGGAGTTAAAGACACCGTGTTAAACCAAAGGTTTTGGAATAATTGTCTTGTCATTGTGAAAATCATGGAACCACCGATGAGGTTGTTGCGTATTTGTGACACCGATGAGAAGCCTTCGTTGGGCTATGTATATGAGGGGTTGTCTAGAGCAATTAGGGGCACAAAGAGGTTTTCAATAATCAAGAGTCTAAGTACAAGCCATTTGTTGATATCATCAACAAAAGATGGGATAAAATGTTGAGAAAGCGTCTCCATGCAGCTGCATATCGTTGAATCCTGCATTCCAATACGATCCAAATAGCAATCTTAAGTAATGAGCCGAGGAAGCTTACAAAGGTCTACTCGAAATCATTCAAGACCTTCACTGAGACGGATGGTATAATGAATGAAGTTACTATGTTTCGGGATGGTAAAAAGAGTTTTGGGATTTCATTGGCCAAGAAAGAAGCAAAAACCACTACTCCCGGTATGTTACTTTATATATTACATTATTCTTATAATCAATTTATTGTTGCTAATGCTTATATTAATTATTATTTTCATATGATGTTAGATGAATGGTGGAGACTATTTGACATTGATGCACCAAACTTGCAAAAACTTGCCATTAGAATTTTGAGTCAAACTGCCTTCTTCCTTGGTTGTGAGCGTAAGCCCGGAGTGTGTGTTTGGCCAGTTCATACTAAAAAGAGAAATCGATTGGAGCATGAGAGGCTAAATGACCTTGTGTTTGTTCATTATAATTTGCGTTTGAAAAATCGGTATATTCATCTTTCACTTTTTGTTATGTTTTTATCATTATACGCAATTGATTATTGAAATTTGAAACTAGATTTTTTTTTTTTTTTTGCAGCAATAAAGAAATGCACAAGACATATGATCCTATTGATTACGAGTGCATTGATAAAGTTGATACTTGGATTATTGACGAGGTGCCGAATGGAGAGCTTGATTATGATGCAATATCGGGAAGAACTTGATAATGAAATCGCTAATGATGAAGTACCTCAATCACAAGAAGGTAATATATGTTCATATATTATTTGAAATAATTATCTATAAGATTTAAGTTTACATATTCATTTATGCATTTTTTTTTTGTCTAGGTAATGAAAATGTTGAGAGAGATAAAAATTCCTCTTTTTGAGAGGTTCTGCAATCATCAACAAAGTGCTTTGCCAGACCGACCCGTCTCGAACCGGTAATTCATCCCCAGAGCCTCCATACGAAGAAAAGACTCAAACCCAACTTTAACATGAAAAACTTCTTAGCCCTCCTTCTTGACTTTGTCTTTAACATCATTTTTAAAGAAATTTAGATGAACATTTCTTCTCATACGAAATTTATTGTTGAATGAATCTCCGTCCAAATCACGTTTGGAATCGATCTAGCCGCTTAGCTTATCTTATGTGGTTGGCGCAAGAAACTTCGACCCCAGGAAGACCGGGCATTCTTCGGTAAGGCCGTCGGACGAATCACACTAAGCATGAAAATAGATGGCGAGTGCCCGATCGGGTGTTCAGCTTGTTCCTGTTCGTCTATTTGGGATCGGATCTCAACGATCACATTGATTTGACGAAGTTTGGACTTGGAAGCATGGGATCTAGTTCTAGCGGTGTTAATTTGGATGTTCTTTCAGCATTAAACATTTTTATGTTGTTATTCGTAGGTGTTGGCATTCTATGAACTTATTTTACATTTGATGTTTCCATGACGTTTGGTTAATTTGGTAGACTTGTTATAGTAATGTTGACATTTGATTAAAATTGTTAAAATTGAACTTTAATTTGCAATGGTAGATGTATGTTTATTTGATTTTCGTCATAATTTGTACATATGATTTATTATTACAAAGGAAAAATATTTATATATTTATAAATTTTATATTTAATTATATATTATATAATTACGACGTCATAACAGCTCAATCATTACTTCTGCCCAAGTGGACTCCCGATCCGAATTTGTCTCGACCAAAAGCGCTGAGGCTGTCGGTTCAACGTCCGCTTCCGCTTTAAAACATAGTCTCCATCAAATCACTTATACTATATTATTATTATTATTATTATTATTATTATTATTATTATTATTATTATTATTATTATTATACTACCTTTCTTAATTCTTGTGCCCAAAAGTATTGGGATACTTAGGTCGGGACGGAGGTAGTATATTTTACGCAGCAGTAGGGCTTGTAACATGTTCATGGTCAAATCTTGTCTGTCTATGTATATATATGTGTGTGTTAGAGAGGGAGGGAGGGAGGGAGGGAGAGATGTGATTGCTTTTTGCACTAAAGTAGGGAGTGATGCAGCTTAGTTTTTGTCTTGTCTTAGTGCTGTTTGGTAGGTATGTTTAGCGATAAGACCTCTTATTGCTAAACACGTCTACCAAATGGTGACTTAATGTTTTATTTAACACACTCACCAACTTAGTTACGTTATCGCGTAATTTCTCGGAAATCTGGCTGTTACTTGCGTTGTTTGAATTATGATCAATCAACTTCCATGGACCACTTAAGTTTAAATAATACTAGCAGTGAAACGTTGTCCTAATTTTATTATTAGTTAACATATTTCATGCAGTAGTATGGTACATAACAAATTCCATGGTCAATTTTTTTGCTTTCTCAAGTTCAGTACTTTGGAATTTCCTTTCAATATTCAAAGGACCTATTTGAAACATCTATATATGAAAAATGAATCTGCATTCATGATGTTATAGTTAGATTCCAATATTCTACGCCCTTTACAACTCAACGTTTTTACCGTCAAAATCTTTTGTTCTGTCTGCAGTATTTTTCCAATTGGTTTTCCTTGCCGCTTTAATATAGTTTCATGTAGTATGACTTTTCCAGCCACATAATATTTATAGTAAGATCATAACATACTGGGGAAAGTTATTTTACTGTATAAAATTGTTTTCAGTATTCATTGCATATCGTTTTTAATTTCCTAATTCCATTTAATTAAAATATTTAGTATACTTATGAATTGCTTTGGTGGACGTGTTTAATTTCAATTTGAGCATCTGCAGAAGTAACATCCAGTTTTTTATGAAGATATATTTTGAAGCAAAGTATCGTTTAGGATTTGGATTCTTTCTATTTCTTTGTTGTAAATTTTAATACAATAATAAAATAATAGATCACTCTTACTTTTTGTATTTCACCTATTATTTTGTTATTGTGTTTATCTTTCTTCAAAATTTATAAAAAATTTACAACAAAGAAATGAAAATGATCAAAATCCATTGTTTGGGTGGTGGTGGACGACAGAGATTTGAAATAATGTTAAAAAGGATTAATAGTTAAAAAGAAAAGAAGCTAATTAATTACAAACCAAAATATTTTTTTACTATTAAACATTATTATCTTGATTAGTTTTATTTGGTTTACTTTTTCATAAGTTCCATATATTTATTAAAAAAACGCCATAATAAGTGTTACATGTTTTAGAGAATTACGTTTTCACAAACATCTCCAAAATTTTATATATGGGTACAACCAAAAGTTGTTAGAAGTAACAATAAGTTTTGCAAATCCTTTTAGTCCAAGTTTTTTTCTTTTTTTTTAAAAAAAATAATTAAATAAGGCGTTGGAATTAGTTATTAGAAGAGATTTGCAAATCATAGTTTCCGTATACTTTCACACTTATTAAATATTTTGGGTGGTTGTTAATATTAAATTTTTGTGTGGTTCATGTTAATATTATTTTTTAGATAATTAAATATTAATTTTGTATTTGTCTTCCAAAATTATACTTAAAATTTCAGATTTAAGGAGCCTGCAAATTAAAATAATCTAAACCAACAACAAAATTATTGCACTTCCCTGCTTTAAATTTTAGCTGTGACTTGAGAATCACTTTTTTCATAATTGGTTGAGCCGGCTATAAAATCGGTTCAATTACCCTCAAAAAATTATTTTTGAGATTGAACAGAAAAAGGATATAACCAGAAAAAACTGGTTAAATTATTAAAAAAATATATATTTTATAAACAATAGCATATTTTGTATTTTCTTTGAATTAATATTTTAATTATTAAATTTATTAAAAAAAAAAAAACCTTTAAATTTTCAAAATTGGGTAATATCTATTTATTTTTCTCTCATTCTAAATATTTTATAATAATGTGTTGTCTTAACCAGGTGGCTTACCCCAACTAGCCATCAGTTCCTCACTTTAATGGGAGGCTCCAATTCCCTTTGGGAATGAATATCTTTACCGATAAAAAAAGTGTTGTCTTATTGTGTTTATTTCAAATTTTCTTGTATTACTTTTTAAAAAATGATAACAAATTATTAAAAAGTGACTCGGTCTCATACATGAGAAAGTCTCATACGAATTTTTGTCAATTGGGAACACTCTCTTGTGTAAGGCCGTCTATCGATAAAATATATAAAAAAATTGATAATAATTATTTTAACGGTTGAACCAACCGATCCAACAACTAGCGCACAATGCACTAATAAAGTTTGGTTTCCGGTCACATTTATTTTTTAATATTATATATAAAAAATATAAAAATTGATAATAATCATTTTAACGGTTTAACCCCAATGCAACCGATTCAGCAACTAGTGCCTAATGCATTAATGCAGTTTGGTTTCCGGTCAAGTGGTTTGGTCACAGCACTGCTGACAAAGTTTCAAGGGTCCCAATTCGCAATTAAATTTATAAACTGCTATTTTCTTAACTTAATGATGCAAAATGAAATAAAGGGTGCGTGCGAATTTCCAACTCTCTCCCCCTTTTCCTCCTCAGATTTCTTATTGACAGTTTGACTATTAACTACTACCAGTGATTCCACCATAGATGATATAGATTATAGAATAGTATCTCATATATGATAAGCCGAGTATTAATTAGGCCGATTAAATCGCGGAATTCGTAGTTTTAGGTATGGGTGCTGCTTCAGCATTTCAATGCCCTTTGAGCTTAGTTGTTGTATTTCGATTGGGGATTTTCTTGTTTTTTCTTTCATCAATCGCCTACGGAGGTGACGTTTCCCGAGCCGCTCCTAGTAGTGAATCCGCTGCCTGTGGAAACGACTTCCGATTGGTACAGTAATTTGACCTAGTGAACGATTGATGTTATTTCATTTGTTGTAGTCTGAAGTTCTTATCAAAAATAAAAATAAAAATTGTTGTGATCGGAAGTTTTGATAGTTAGATTGCCAGTATTTTCACTATTTCCATTGTGTATGTGTTCTTTTTTTCCTTTTTGTTAATATGGAGCTGAAGAATATCTGGGTTGTAATGTTGTTGTACATTGATCCCGCTAGGAAAATAAACGTGTGGGTAATAACGTTGAAAAATAAATTTTTTTACGCTTGATTGCATGCCTGTGCTTACTAGTGATTTGTTCGGTTATGTGTGCTTACAATTCAGTATTTGCTAATACCAAAAGAGAAAGGATCAAAGGAAATTATTATTCTTTGGAATATGCTAATTCGCTTGTTGTTTTTTCCAGGTTAAGGTCAAGAGGTGGGTAAATGGTGTTAAAAAGGAGCCAATAGGCGGGTTAACTGCTGATTTTGGATATATATTGCCTTCTCAAGCAAAACAAGGCCAAAGGCTCCCAGCTACTTATTCGGATCCTTTAAATGGCTGTTCATCTCCTTCTTTGAAGGTATCGAACTGAATGCCTTCTCTTTATTTGTTATACATTCTATGGCTATTGGAGTTTCATGTGCATCTAGTGCTTTGAGTGATAAGGCAGGATATCCTGTTGAGTGTTGTGACCCCTTCCCCAGCAAACCTATCAGGCTGAATTCATTGCGGGTCTATGTAATTCAGTGAGTTTATTATCAGCCATCTGGTCGACAATCACCCATGGTCTTATAACATGGTTTCTATTACTCACCATGACATCAATAGAAATACTAATGCAATAGGTATAATGGCCTAAATTATGTGCAGAAGGGCCAGAGATTAAGAAGTGCAAGGTTTTCTTCTTGTTGCTATCCTGGTTAAAATTGCATACTGGTCTTATTATGGAATAGATCTCTTACATTGAGGCAAAGAAAGAAATATAATTCTATGGTAGAATGTATAAATCACGTTTCCTGCCTCCACTTTTCTTTATTTGTGAATTTTACATTTAGGTACTACTTGGATCAGAAATGTAGATTTTTTTGTGGGGTTGGGGTTGGAGACTGGGGGATCAACAACTAGCACTGAAAGATGAATAAAATCAGAGAAGAACCTCATAAAAGTTTGTTACGGTGAGTAGATACTGAATCAAGAGCTTCCAGCATAAATCGGGAAAACATATAAATAATAGGGACAGAGTCATGCAATTTTGTTCCACTGATGGCTGCTTGATGTTAGGTGCTCACTTTTTTTTTTGGTTATTTACAGGTGGTTATGTGAAGTTTATAGTTATATATAGGTCATTGTGTAAGACCTCTTGGTTTTACATTCATAGAGGGATAGAAATTGGAGTTATGTCCTTTAGTTGTTTTTGTGTATTTTTTAAGAGGGACGACTCATCCCTTGTGTTGCACTTTTTTTTTTTTTAAATAAAAAAATCTTAGAGCTAACAAATTATTGCGGCATAAAGATTGATAGAAATGATTTGGTTTTCTGGGGATATAGTTATTCTAATAATCAAAGAAAAGCTTACATGAAGGCCCAACATGTCACCTTTGAATACATTATATTGATATAATAACACACCTAGCATTCTTTAATGTTTGCCTTTTGAATTTTAGATTCAGATTATTCATGAACTCACCCATTTTTTCTAGCTATTTGAAGCATGAATCTTATTTCCTACGTCCTGGCCTGTTGTCATGTGCTTTTGAAGCACTTAACTTTTTCCGTAATGGGCAACCACTTTTTTATCATTTTGCAGCTATCAGGCACTATTGCACTAGTAACACGTGGTGATTGCGACTTTACAACTAAGGCTGAAGTCGCACAAGCTGGAGGAGCAGCAGGATTAATAGTGATAAACGATGATGAAGGTAGCTTCACTTCTGATGCATATTTATGTAATTTTTGTATAGCTTGCCATGGTCTAATACCTTCTTTCTTGTCTTGGTGCTTTCGCTTTGGTGTTAAGCTGATCCCTAGTCTGCTTGAACTTTATAGATCTTGTGCAGATGGGTTGTGGGAATGCTACAAATTTAAACATCACTATTCCTGTTATCACGATTTCTAAGTCAGGAGGAGAAAAACTAAAGAAATCTCTGGATGGTGGGGCAAAAGGTAATTTTTCTTATAATTTGGTAAGAGCATGTAAGTGAAACGTTGGATAGAGATCTTAATCCTAGTTCAAATGATTTAATTGTATTTGCTGTTTTGAAATCAAAGTCTTTGCTACTACCCAAGTGCCTTTTTCTCTTTCTGGTTATACAATGCTTTTGTACTTATATTTTCAGTATCTCTCGGACGGGTCAAGTTGACTTGGCATTAGTTGTATATCCTGCTATCTTCTACAAATCACTACTTGTATTTGGTCATTCACCATATTGAGATCTAGTGGTGTCTGGGAAAAATATCGCAATTTGTATGCTTTATACTATTAGCAAAAGATTTGGCTGTCAACTGTATCCGCGAGATATATAGTCAATTTGCTATGCTCTTGTAACTAAATGTTATTATAGTCTGCAACTTTATGCTGCAATGAGCCAGAAATTCCGTATCATATGTACGATTGTTCTTTGTTGAAGATTTTGCTAGATTTATTTGCATCACTAAATTGCAATGAGCCAGAAAACTTCCTATCATATGTACTATGATATTGCTAAAATTTCCAGATTTATTGGCATGCTGCAGGTTCTCTCGACTTCTCATGTATATATGTTTTCTGATGTAGTGGAACTTCTGCTATACTCTCCCGATCGACCAATTTTGGACTACTCAGTGATACTCTTGTGGCTGATGGCTGTTGGAACAATAGTTTTTGCTTCACTTTGGTCAGAAATCACTGGATCAAAGCAAAGTGACGAGCGCTATAATCAACTGTCACCAGACTCACCACAGGTTCCACTAATAACACATTGTGTTTTATGTTCTTATTCACTCCCATTCCTAGTGTAGCAGAGTTCTCCATCAGTATCCTTTGTTAATTTGGTCATATGTGATCCTCTGCTAGTTGTTTATATTTTTGTTTACATCTAGAAGGTGCATTGGATCAGTACTTTACCTTTTTCCCCTTATTTGAGTTTCTCAAATAATTTCCTTTCCTTTAGAAATTGGTAGTTTGTTTTCTTTTTCTTTGACTAATGAGAGGGCTGCACTGATTGTTTCCTTTTCCATGTTAGGAATCTGAAGCTGCAGCAGCCAAGGACGAGGAAGAGAAGGAAGTCATCCATATTAATGCCAAAAGTGCTGTAGTTTTTGTTATAACAGCATCAACGCTTTCTGCTACTACTTTATTACTTTATGTCGGCATGGTTTATCTGGGTGCTAATCGTACTTTTTGCATTGGAGGTATTGAGGTAAATCTTTATTTGTTGATCTTATTCTTCAGTACACTATATTCTTGTGTGATAGCTTCTACCTTGACTCTGCTTAATTTTGATTTTTATCCATCATATGGACCCTTAATTGCTCCCTCCTGACCAAACTTGAGCGTTGTTCTTCACTAATCAATTCTCAATACTCAAAATAATGGATCCTAGGCTATTATATAAGCATGCTAGCCTCCCCCAACAGAAAATAAGGCAATAACTAACCCTACTAATGCTAACTGAACAATTAACTACTACTAACTGAACAATTAACTGCTGCTAACTACTACTAACTGTTAAGAACAGAAAAAGTCTTTCTATGATGGTAAGTTTTATCGTATCAAAGCCCTAGAGTTCCATTTTTGCTTTCAATAGTTATCTTAATTTGATCTTAACTCTTGCATGGAAAATTACATGAACAAAAATAATATATTTTGAAGTCGGCAGCAGTTTGATGAGATATCAACTTGATAAAGTTTCATATTAATCAGTATGAATCATTTAAGTTGCATTCATACTACCCTGCTCATTGATTTTTTCTGGTTATCAGGGAATGCACAATTGTATTGTCTCGCTGGTTTTGAGGTATGGTCTAGTTGTGTTTCTGAAAGTAACTATGCTATATTCTCATGGCAATAAATTGTCTGTATGTACTCTTGATCTATGTACTCTTGTTTTCTTGAGCAGCAAATACAAAGGTTGTGGGCAGAAAATGGTGCATCTGCCACTTTTAGGGGAAGTTTCAATTTTCTCTTTGGCTGTCTTGATGGTCTGTCTGGTATTTGCCGCTTTCTGGGCTGCTAATCGGAAGGCATCGTATGCTTGGATTGGACAAGACATTCTTGTAAGAAATCATATTAAAAACCAACCATATCTTTTTTTTTTTTTTTTTTTTTTATCGGTAAATGTTAGTTGTTAGTAGTTAGTTCACCAAGCGCCCAAACACTCCTAGATTTCTCCAAGCCACCTTATAACTCCATAATTCGTTCACAAAGGGATTGAAACTGGGTCTCCCACTAAAGTGAGGAACCCAGTGGCCATGTGGGCTAAGCCACTTGGTTAAAAACCAACCATATCTTTTTGGTACTTCACTTTAATTTGATAAAATTTATGCATTTGCATTTTTGGTTACTGTTGTCATAATCTCTGTTTCTTTAAGAAGTAATTTATATGAAAATTTGATTATATTTACTGTCCTGATGAGTAAATAAGATCAAGCTCATTCAATTTCGAATCTAATCAAATATATACTGAATCTATGATAATCACTATTAATTCAGACTTCTTGTCTTCTAAAAAATCTGATTGTCTAAGTCTTTGTATTAAATTGTCAATTATTAGGCAATACTAGTGGCCTTTCATAACTTGTGATGTTTCTGTATCTATCATGTAAATCTGAAAGACTGAATCCTCACTTTCCAGACCTTCCTATTATATATGAACCTGCAATGTTATGTATTTTTATGTTTCTGTGAGTTTGAGACTGTTTTTCTTCTATGTTGTAGAGCCTCTTTTGCATATTTTTATTTATTTATTTATTTAATATTTGAGTTGTTTCAGAATAATGTAGCGCTGTTATCATTTTCTGTAGAATCTTATTGCCAAGTTTTGATGAATTTTGTGGATGTCAGGGTATATGTCTGATGGTAACTGTCTTGCAATTGGCTCGATTACCAAACATTAAGGTATATATATGAACATCATGCAGTCTATTAGATAACAAGATTGTTAACATCTTCTAATTTTCATCTGATATCACCTTTTCAGGTCGCCACGGTACTTCTGTGTTGTGCATTCTTGTACGACATCTTTTGGGTTTTCCTGTCGCCGTTGATATTCCACTTACAGTGTTATGATTGCAGTACGTTTAAGCAATACTCCATTTCTCTCTTCCCTTTCATATTGTAAAGCCAACCCGCCATGACCTTTTATTGAGTTTTGTCTCCCAAGAAGGCTTTCACTTGTTAAATGCTGCTGCCACAATTAAATTAGTTGTGTAGACCTGAGTTTTTTCACGTCCTTTAGGTTGCTGAAGGTGATAAAAGCGGTGGAGAATCAATCCCCATGCTTCTGAAAGTTCCTAGAATTGGTGATCCTTATTATGGTTATAACATGATAGGCTTCGGGGATATTCTATTCCCTGGATTGCTAGTTTCCTTTGCTTTTAGGTATATTTCTATTATCTCTATAATCTATGATTGAAAACTATAATATTTCACGAGTTGCATTCGTACCTTAAATGTCTATTCATTGTTTCCAATATATAGTCTGATCAAATCCTAGTACAGTTTGTGCAGTGTTTATCCTTATGTAGTCCATGTTCTTTTGATCGAAACCTTAAAATAAATAATCTCATTTATCAATATGATGGATATGCTGACAAGACGAGGAGAAAAACACATTGTACTCAAATATCTTGTGTTATTTCTCAACAGTTACATTTGACTGACATGATCCATTTGTGGGTGTTTATTCAGATTTGACAAAGCCAATAAAAAGAGTGTCTTAAATGGGTACTTCCTTTGGTTGACAATCGGCTATGGAGTTGGTGAGTATATTTGCAGCATGGCTATGCATTGAATTAACACGTGTGTGAACTTGGTTTACGTAAACTCCATCTCACTTCTGACCCATTAACAAAATGGGTCTAACAAAAACTTGTATGCCATTTAGGGTTTGTTGGCGTTCCTACAAGTTTTTCTTTTTTTTTTCTTTGAATAGAGAATTGGGTAGTATGAGTAATTATGACCACATGATTTTTTTTTTTGGGCAGGTCTATTGTTTACTTACTTAGGGTTGTATTTGATGGACGGGCATGGTCAACCCGCCCTCCTCTACCTCGTCCCTTGTACCCTGGGTATGATGAATCTTGATCACTTAATGCAGTTGTCTTCTTTTTCTGTTTTCTTTCTTGTAAATTATGAGTCTCTGCAAATCTCAGGAACTTGTGTCGTATTGGGTGCGGTAAGAGGAGAAGTGAGAAAACTTTGGCACTACGGTGCTGATGATGATGCACGAGAATCAGACAGTCGAGGAGAAGCTTGATGATGCAACTCGACAAGCAGAATCGACTCTTATATACAGGCCGTGATTTTTGGCTGTTCTTTGGAATTGATTCCTCTGTAAGCTTCGTTCTATATTTTGCTTAGATTTGCAGATCATATATACTATATCCTTCAGGCGCTTGACCTATGTTCATTTGTATATTTCATGTTTTTTTCATCTAAAAATCTTAAATAATGTTTGTTAAGGCTGCGTTGGTTAGAAGGATTTTAGGATGAGTCAAAATCCTCGTTGGTGGTGGTTTGAATTACAGAATTTGAGTAACGGATTTGTAATCAGTTTAATCCGAGGGCTAATTTAATATGCAGATGATTAATTGAACTCACATTTATAAATAACACCATTAATTCTTTTCTTGACGGAATAAGACCATTAGTTCTAAATTTCTAATTTGCTTTTGATATTTACAACTCTATGTTTAGATTTAGAAAACTACAATCTCCGATCTGAACTATGCCAAAATTGGATTTGGATCCTCACCAAAATGGTAAAAATTTGTGACAACTTTTATTAAATCGAACGGTATCATAATTTGTCGCGTAATTACTCATTCAAAAACATCTCACTCTTATGCATAATGCGATTCAAATGTATTTTAAAAACAGTTGTAATTTTTTAAAAATAAATTTGAATTGCACGGTGCATATAAAACTAAGACATCCATTTATGATTCAATTGGCCAAACCCGATCAACTAACTGTTATAAAAATTATAATCTTTTTATTTTGGATTTTTCCAAATTAATCTATATCTAACTTATAATTTTTATTAATTCCCCTCTCCATCCCAAATTGAGTGTCTTATTTTATTCATTCATACAAATCAATATTTCAGTTATTAATGTATTCAAAACATTTATGCTCTTATTTAATACATTTAAGTTTACTTAGAACATAATCACTATTAATAATTTATTTAAAATAACATTTAAAAAAGAAAAAGAGTTTGGATGAAATGGTGTAGAAGCTGCATACTCGACTACTCGAGGAGTTAGGACTTGGGAGGCGGTTTCTGAATCTCATATCTAAATACAAACAACGGATTAATTTTTTTAAAAAAAATTCAAGAATCCATGCGACCATGTCATTCAACGCTTTCAAAGAGGCGCTCAAATCCTGCAAAACCTATTCAACCTCCTCCCAATTGTCGTCATCTTCTTCTTCTTCCTCCACTTCATACCAACGATTTGATCCCTCAAATGTCTCAAGAAAACCCCTAAATCCTCGCTTTCCCGGCAACTTTTGCGCCTCAAGGAAGATACCGATTTCTTTCCGCAAAACCAACTCAAAAGCTTGAAACCAGAGCCCAATTTGAATCCCACGAGTGAAGATGACAGAGAGAAGGACGAAAAAGGAAATGAAAAATTGAACTGAAGAACCCCAAGTTGGAGTCCTTGCGTCAATTTGATATCACTGGACCTTACGAGCCTCTTGATTTGTCTCTGCCTGGCGACATTCCTGTCGTACAGGTAATTTTAGGAGTGCCCTTTCATTAATAATGAATTTCTCTGACATTGTTTGGTTCAACTTTTACTGTTTTTTTTAAATGTATATTTAGTTGTTTGTTAGTCAGTTCTTCTTAGGGTTCTTCATTTCTGTGGTGATCTTAATTGCAATTTTTAGGTTCCCGCATCTATAAATAGCAGGCTTTTGGAACATCAAAGAGAAGGAGTGAAGTTCTTGTATAACTTGTACAAGAACAACCATGGAGGAATTCTGGGAGACGATATGTAAGTTTAATAATACCTCTCCTACTATATCTTCGAACAATGCAAGTATTACAACAAGCTGATTTGTGTTTTGCTCAATTACCTTCTTTTTGTTCGTACGTACCTCCATGTCTTCTTTAAGTAATTCCTTCTTTATGTCTGTTTTTGAATCTTATGATGTGTGCATTATAGGGGATTGGGAAAGACCATTCAGACCATTGCTTTCTTGGCTGCTGTTTTTGGGAAGGATTCCGAGTCTAAGTTAGCATCTAACAAGGTAAAAGAAACGGGAAAGAATGGCCCAGTACTAATCATTTGCCCCAGTTCTGTCATCCTTAATTGGGAAAGTGAATTTTCGAAGTGGTCCACATTTAGTGTTTCAGTTTACCATGGAGCCAATCGAGATTTAGTAATTGACAAACTTAAAGCAAGTGGGGTTGATATTCTTATAACTAGCTTTGACACCTTTAGAATACAAGGGAGCACTTTGTCAGATATCGAGTGGGAAATTGTGGTTATTGATGAGGCACATAGGCTTAAGAATGAGAAAGCAAAACTATATACAGCATGTATGAAGGTTAAAACCCTGAAACGTTATGGTCTTACAGGAACTGTAATGCAGAACAAAATTATGGAATTATTCAATCTATTTGACTTAATGGTACCTGGTGGCTTGGGGACTCGGGAGCATTTTCGAGAATTTTATGATGAACCTCTCAAGCATGGTCAGAGGTCAAGTGCCCCAGAAAGATTTGTTCAAATTGCTGATGACAGAAAACAACACTTAGTGTCTGTCTTGCAAAAATATATGCTTAGAAGGACCAAAGACGAAACAATAGGACATCTTATGTTGGGTAAGGAAGATAATGTTGTATTTTGTGCTATGAGTGAGTTGCAAAAACGGGTTTATCAGAGGACACTGCAGCTACCTGACATACAATGTCTCATCAATAAGGACCTTCCGTGTAGTTGTGGGAGCCCTCTTAAACAAGTTGAATGTTGCAAAAGAACAGTTCCAGATGGTGTTATCTGGCCTTATCTTCACAGGGACAACCCTGAAGGTTGTGATTCGTGCCCCTTTTGCCTTGTGCTCCCTTGCCTGGTGAAGCTCCAGCAGGTAAGAGTTTCTAATGGGCATCTCTTTATAATTTGTTTGCTACCTGTTTTATAATTTGATCCCAGATTCAGATGATTAATTGAAAAATACTAAGTTAGTTACTATATTATCTCTAGTAAGAATGGTACTCAGACGAGCAGTTATGAAATGGAAATAATTTGTTTTCCCTTTTTGTCATATTTATCCTCAAGTTCTGCTCCACGTATTCTTTTGACCTTTCCTTTTTCGATTTTTCATCCAAGTCATTTTGCTACTCTATCTTGGAGAAGAATAAAATGTAGGAAAGCGACAAGTGGGAAAGATAAGTTTGGTGCTGATGAATCCACATTCAAATTTGAAAGATAAAAAATGTAAATCATTTTCAAATATGATATTGCAGAAATGTTTTCACTGCTCACACTGAGGCATGATATATGACAAATTGGATCAGCATACCGAAGTATGTGAAATTATAATGACTTCATAATATCACAAATCTTAATAAATGAAGTCAGTTAGCAATTATGATTTATACCAGTGCGAAAAGAGTAAGGATCTTGAAAAGAGTTGTGATGTGAGAAATCTTGCTAGTTGCATTTGCCTAACATTGATGGCAATTCAAATATATATATATGGAGACTGATATGTTGTTTCCATTACCAGTCAATTCTGAGGTCTGTGAATTTTCAAGTTTCAACATTACTTTTGGGAAGTTTCTTTAAAATAGTTTCCTTCTTAAAACCCCATCTCATGTGTTTTAATTCGTGAAGATGCATGTAATTGATTTTGAAATTGCTAGATTCTCTTTCAGTGTGCCATTATAAATCCATAGCAAACTAAGAACACAATCTTTACATTGTTCTTTAACAATCGCTATCTTTCTTTTAAATTTTTCTATCCTATAGTTAAGCAATCACCTGGAGCTTATCAAGCCTAACCCAAAGGATGATCAAGATAAGCAAATGAAGGATATCGAATTTGCTTCTGCTGTATTGGGCAACGATATTGATTCAGTGGGAGGTAGCATCACCCAGAATGGCAGCTTCATGGGCCTCAGTGATGTTACGAATTGTGGAAAAATGAGAGCGTTGAATAAATTGATGCACTCCTGGATTTCCAAGGGTGACAAGATTCTTCTCTTTAGTTATTCAGTGAGGTGACATTCTTCTTCTCCTTCTCCTTCTCCTTCTTCTCCTTCTTCAACTGTACACTTCTTTTTATTTCTGGTTTTTTTCTTATGTTTATTTCTTGGCTATTTAAGTTAGAGAGTAGCATAGCTCTGTTTAGTTTCAATATTTATCCTTTTTTCTATAAGCACTTCCATACCAATTGGTGTTGATTTGTGCACGTTCCTAGTTCCTATCTTGTTAAAGAACGTCTTTTCTGTCAGGATGCTGGATATACTCGAAAAATTCATAATACGTAAAGGCTGTAGTTTTTTCAAGATTAGCTTCTTCAACTGTACACTTCTTTTTATTTCTGGTCTTTTTCTTATGTTTATTTCTTGGCTATTTAAGTTAGAGAGTAGCATAGCTCCGTTTAGTTTCAATATTTATCCTTTTTTCTGTAAGCACTTCCATACCAATTGGTGTTGATTTGTGCACGTTCGTAGTTCCTATCTTGTTAAAGAACGTCTTTTCTGTCAGGATGCTGGATATACTTGAAAAATTCATAATACGTAAAGGCTGTAGCTTTTCAAGATTAGATGGTTCCACCCCAACTAGTCTGCGTCAGTCTCTTGTGGACGACTTTAACAAAAGTCCAAGTAAACAGGTACATTTTTGGTTACCTGACTCGAGTTTGTTCTGTAATTCCTTTATTTATTTACTTTAAATATAATATATAATATTCAAATGGAGAGACTGAAGTTATGAATTCAGGTGTTCCTCATTTCTACTCGAGCTGGTGGGCTCGGGCTAAATCTTGTTAGTGCGAATCGGGTGGTGATATTCGACCCAAATTGGAATCCTGCCCAGGACCTGCAGGCCCAAGATCGGTCATTTCGCTTTTGGTCAGAAGCGGCATGTAACTGTCTTCCGTTTTCTTTCAGCGGGTTCTCTTGAGGAACTTGTGTACACAAGGCAGGTATACAAGCAGCAGCTATCAAATATTGCTGTCGCTGGAAAAATGGAAAAACGGTATTTTGAAGGCGTACAGGTAAAGAGAATAGAATATACTTTTTTACTCTATTTCATTCATCTTTTCCACTCACTCGAAATGATTTTATTTTTGTAGGATAGCAAGGAGTTTCAGGGTGAGCTGTTTGGTATCTCCAATCTGTTTCGCGATCTTTCCAACAAGCTTTTCACCAGTGACATTGTCAAAAAGAACATAACCCCGATTCTTCTGAGAAAGAAACAGCTTCCACACCTTCTGTAGGATCTGAATTTGAAGATCTTGGTATGTAATAAACCCCCTCCCTTCTCTCTCTCTCTCTCTCTCTCTCTCTCTCTCTCTCTCTCTCTCTCTCACTAAACTGATATTGTTTCTTGTTTCAGGTGTTGTGTATGCCCATCGCAACGAAGACATTGTAAACTTGGGATCCAGGTTACTGGTTAACGAAAACTGTGTACGTCTTCAATTGAAGACGAAAAGCAGTCATGCCTCCCTGCTAAAGAAAGAAAAGAATCAGATGCAGATGAAGCTGAAGCTGAAGTGAGAGAAAATCCTCAAGTTTGTGATTCATCCAAGAAAAGGAAAAGGGATCATTCTAGTCTTCTTGCAATGCTCATGGGCATGGAGGAGGTTGAATTGGACAAGATATTACAGGTTTGAAAATTGGAAATTGATTTTTCATATGGCTGAAAAATCAACGCCTAACTGTTCAATATTAGCTTATGTATGTATACGTACACTCATGTATATTCTACACCCTTTGAATACTAGGTCTGTACATAGTAATTGTACAATTATGTCGTCATTTATTAATAAATTTATTACTGAAATGCTACGAAATTTCCTCAAATTTTGGGTGCAAAAGTTGAGTTTTCTTGAATTGTGTTATCAAGATTGCATTGCGTTCACAGTAGCCGAGTCTGCCACATTTGCATACTTTCTAAAAATAGAAATTGAAACAAAAACAAGAAACAATTACCAGGAATACATTTACAGTAGCAAGTACTAGAAATAGCTATTAAAAGCTGCGTCAGATAAAGCTCTCTAAAATCTGAATACAGTCAAAATAGCTCCACCAAGATTCTTACAAATGACAACCCAAATCTATTTCACTTGCAAAACAAGAAAGCTGAAATGAAAAGAAACAATTACGTGATACAAAATTACAATAATACTAATGAATTACACTGTAACGTCCAGTAAGCTACTCTGTTAATTCAATATAATTAAAAGCTACATTTAGTAAACCACATTATATTATATATTATTGTATATAGTAGGGGATATGTAATGTCTCTAAACATAGTTCACCATAGTTAGATACTTAGATTAGATACATAATAAAAAGAAAAAAATCAAGAAAAACAGAGCCATCCTTGGGTAAACTTACAAACCTTAAATGCAACAAACTAATAGCAAAATTTTTAATCTTCTCTTTCTTTTTTTTTTTTACTGAAAATCGACTTCTTCCCCTCCAACATCTCTATTCCTAATAAGTGCAAAATATCCAAGAACAGCACAAACAGCTGCAACAAGATTCCCCTCCTTGATCAAAACCTTAATCACAAACCCAGTAATCTCAGCCGTTAATTTCTTGCCTTCCACCACCAGAGTTTTCCTAGGCTTCCCGCAGAAAGTCAAGAGCACGAGCACCGTTATCCACGTCACCAGAGTGGCCGGCACCGCCACGGCGAGCGCGGCCACCATGGAGAGAACGCCGAACGAGACGCCCAAGACCACGGAGGCGTACAGCGCCGGCCACCCTGAAGACGACGTCGTAGACTCGAGGTCGTACCAAGAAAGCACCGATTTGAGTAAATTCCATGAGAGGAAGAGAAGCAGAGAGTAAACGGATACGAATAAGAAAGCCCATGTTCTCCTTTTGCTCATGAGCTTGAGGAAGAGCATCGACCAATTGGGGGTTTCAGATTTCAGATGGGTCGTTGCTTGATTCTGTGTCATACTCAATTCAATTTTGATTTTACTTTTCAGAGGGTTTGCAAATTACAATTACATCTCCCTTCTCTTTGCTTTTTCTAGCAGGGTGGGGTGGGTGGGTGGGAGGGAGGGAGTGCCTTGTTTTGTACTGGGTCTGGGAGCACACTAAATTACATTACAGGAGTAAATACGTAAGCTGAGGTGGTGCAATGCAAATATTCAACGCGCTACTGCTAAATATTTATACCAATTTATGTGTTTCATTAATCTATTCAGATAATGAAATTGATATTTTATTTTTAAGAGGATAAAAATCATTATTTTAAATTCTGATGCAAAATCTATTTAAGGCATGAATAATTATGATCAATTAATTAAAAATTAATCACTTATTGTATAGCATATTTTTTATTTAATTTAGTCAATATCTACAACTGGAAATAAATTATATTAAAAAACACATAATATACAGTTTTTAAAAAATAGAAAATATCATTATAATTGAATTTGTCATGCATATAAATATTTGAAATATTTAATACTTCTTTCGCCCCACTTTAAGTTTAACATTTTATTATTTTGACCGCTCCTTTTAAGGCTTTATATTTCATTTTTGAAAAATTATGACCCCACATTTATTAATAATTTTTCTACTTTTACACAAAATACAATAATTGTCATTTATTTTACAATAAAATACTCACATTTTTTATTTTCTTACAACTTTTTCTTTATCATTTAACCTTTTTTTTTTTTTTTTACATTTTTCACCAACTTTATTATTAAATACTATATTCATTAAAAACATATGTTATTCTTCAAATATTACGCTTAAAAAGAGACTGATTTATAAAAAAAAAAAAATCCCTCTAAATTAATGTAAACTGAAAAAATCTAAGGACACTTTTTAGACAAGAAATTAGCAAATTAAGCTTTTTTGGAGTGATGATACTTGAATTTTGGTGGCTTCTGAAAGAGCTGTTATAATTTATTTTTTTTCAGCTTCTTCAAATAAACCCTTTAATAAAATAACTAAAACTTTTCAAATTAGTTTTACAGAAAATTTAATTTACACAACACATTACCGAATTAATATTGAATCCTGGCTAATTGCAAATAAAGGTGAGTGAGTCCCACGCCCATTTTGAGAGACTGGTGTTATCGTGGACCACCGTAGTAATTGTTGGACTTTAATTTTTTTAATCAATTGCGTGTCTTTTATATACCAAAAGAAACTAAAGTGAACCCATTTTCTAAAAAAAAAAAAAATAGAACCCATTTTCTAAAAAAAAAAAAAATAGAACCCATTTCCCGTTCATTCTTTCTTTTTATATAGAATAGTAACAGTTGCTTTCTACAATATTTTGACGTAGATTTGTGTTTTTCATATTTGTTTTAACAAAATCAAGCTCTTACAATTCTTTGATTTTATGAAACGTAAAATTACGAACCGAGTTTTTAAGGAATTGAGTACAAACAATATTTGAGTAGTTTGATTTGAGATTATCCTTCCCAAATGTGGTTTGTCATTGCTTTTATTTCATTAAAAATAATAATTATAATAATAATAATATTGTACAATAAAAATAATTAATACTGGTTTATATTAGATAGTAAATCTGATTAACTAATATTGTACGGATATTAAGTTTCTTTTTTTGACAGGGGATATTAAGTTTCTTAATATGGGTTGCAGGGGAATGGAGGGAGACAGTGAAGAGTGACCTAAAACGTGTGTACAGTTCATCATTCTATCTTTGCTTCCATATTGGGTTAAGCTTATTTTAGAAGATTCCTTCCATCACCTCTCAGAATTTGTCTACTTTGGGTAATTCACTTATTATTTTTGCATGCATATTTTCATGATCTAGCTTTCTTATATTTGTGGGTGCTCATCATTGGTTGAGGTTGATATAAATTTATTTTATGGCGAAATTGGGTTGTGTTAACAAGATTTTTGGTGGATGCAAATATCACCGCTCTTAAAATCTATATTTAAATAAATTAGATTTTTCCGTCAAGAAGTTTCTTTTTACTTCCCGTACGTTCACATTCATTTCATCATAATTAATCTTACGTACTTGATTATTGGTAAAGAAACGATGACTGAAAATAAATATTGAGATGGGGTTTACGAGCGTGTTATTCTTCTGGGAACCCTGAGCGTTTGTTTGCAGTGGGTTTAACATTGGTTGTTGGTGAACATTGTAAATACTTCAATTCGTAAAAGGAGATGGGACAATTAGAACAATGCATTATCATCCAACGACATGTTTTGCCACTAACCCCAAATAATCAAATCTATCCGACCTTTTTTATCAATTCTACCACAGTTTTTTTATTTTAATAAATAACGTTCATACTTTCAATTAATACTATTTACATTGTTGATAAATTCCACCTATAATGATAATGTGCAAAAATGAAAAATAGAATGGGACGTAAGCCACATTTGTTTTTTTCCTTTGAACTTTTGTAACTGAAAAAGTGTAACGTAGCACATGTTTTTTTCTACACAACAACATTACAGTTGGAATTTGGCGTTCACCTGACACGCATTATGCCGGAAAATGGAATAGAAGATGGTTTTAAATAATAACTATTGATAGTATAAATATTACTCCATTCCATTTATTAAATAAAAAAGTATAGATAAAAACAAAAACGTATGGACTTAAATTTATTATTTCACCTTAAAATAATGTAAAACAGAACAGATTGCCATTTGACAGAGAAAAAAGTATCCATGAGTATGAATGCACAAAATTTGCAGGGAAATCCACTTAAAATTCAGAGAACAATGCCAATCCATCATCAAATTTCTTTTTCACAATCTGGAATCAAGACTATTCAAATTGAGAGATGTTCGAACTTAGATGTACAAACCTTTTTGTAATCAATCAATCATACTTGTCTCTCCAATTGCGCACAAGAAAGAACACCCAAGAAAGCGCCAAAACGAAATCACCAACAACCTGGCGCGGCCAATCGCGCGCCAACTCCTCCAATCTCCTCTCGAATAACACTCTCCAAAGCGCCATTGAAATGTGCAGAAGAACACACCCCTTGGCGAAGAAGCTCTGGAATGCTCTGTCCTTAACAAACGCAACCATGAGCAACGAACACCCAAGCAACACCAACAGCAATCCAGCGAATGAAGTCGAGATCTGAATCAGTAACTGATCGTGTGGAGTTGATCCAAGCATCATCGTCGCGGTTTCAGTTCCATGCCCGAAAACCGAGATCTCTTTCAGATAAAACATAATCAGACTTCCACTGGTGACGTAAATCACTGCGTGCAGAGTACAGATTAGGAAGAAGGAAGACGAATCCATTTACCTCTCTGCTTCTGTATACCATTATAAGAGAGACTGCGACAACATTTTGATCGGGAATTGGGGATTGAAAGGTGAAAGCCCTAGGCTAGGCTAGGCTAGATCAAGGTTGTTCGTCCAATTGCGATATACTTATAATATTAATATGGATGAATTGAGTGGAGCCCATATTCATTCATTGGGATAATAAAATGGGGATTCGGAAGCCCTAATCCAAAGCTCGTGCGGAAGAATGGCGATGGCAGCTGGCAACTACTTGCATTGGAGACTGTGCAGAGGAATTGTATTTGAGTGTTGACCACTGTCAACTCAACTACTTACTTATCTGCAATTAAAATATTGTCAATTCAGACAAAAATACATACATACATATAATCTTTATTTTAATTGTAAATAAAATCAACACCTTGAACTTAATTCTAATCTAATTTAGACAACTAAAGTACTCAAACCAATCTCTAAATTCAGTGTTTTTTTAATAATTTAGTCCGTGTGACATATGCCTATTTTTCGTTGGTGGCAACCTTAGTTTTCCTACGTAAATCAACGTTATTTGGATTAAGGAGGTGTCGCACTGGCTGACCACGCCAGACACGTAAAAAAGAGGCCGTCCAAATTTCCAATTTTTTAAAATAAGTGATTGATTTGTTATATGTCAACATAAGTCAAGCAATTTTATTTGCAGAATCAAAGTTTCATTTTAGCGTTAATGCCTTCATATCCTTTTAAACAGGTCAGTGTGCATTTAATGATAAAAGATGTATAGAAAATATGATGCCCAGCCCAGGCCACTCCCTATAGGCTAGTATATCCTAAAAAATAAAGAATAGATATGCAGGTATATGTAGTGGTAGGGGACCGGAGACGGAGTGCACATAAATATTTGCATTTTTAAGAAATTCAAGAGGCATCATATATATATATATATATATATATATATATATATATATTATCAGTGGTTAGAAACAGATTCTACGAAAACGAAACCTTCTCCGGTCAACCACTGGCATAAAAAATGAAAAATAAAGACAGTATACTGTTAAAATATTAAAAATAATTCCAGAGGCAATAAATATTTTTAATCGAAAAAGAGAAAATGTAGAAATTATATCACGCTAAAACTACTAGTCTCAATTCATTTACTGCTAAATAAACCAGCAAGAACACAAGATCTAGCAGAAGAGCTATGAATATGTATGAAAAGGAAAATCCATGTTGATGTAGCTTGAATCCTCACACGAACAAGAGAAAGCTACGAGCTCCTTGTATACAATCTCAGATCATCATAAGCTGAGAAAAAAAAAGGACATAGTGGAAAACCTCGCACAGATCAGTTTGGACAGTTTAGGGAGCGGTAGTCTCGGATGTCTGAGTTTCATGTAGCTCCGCGCTCAACATATGGTGGAGAAGAGCATCGACCCTCTGATTCCTTGTCTTAGTTCTGCATAACATCAAAGAGAGTATGTTTATGAAGAAAATGAATATGTTTATGGAAGCATGAATGCATGTAGACAGTAGACGTACCCAGCAAGCCTTCGTCCGCCTGATCTTTCTTGCTGCATTTTGGACAGAAAGAGAGTTAACTAGACGTTCATCAGATGTAAACATGTACAACAATGGTGCATTCTAAGTTTATGCAAGAATTAGCATCAACATTCAAGAAAGTGAGTTCAGAGATCGTCTAATTTCTCTGAACAATTCGTATATGACAAAAACTTGTATGAACCTGGTTCACAGAGCTGAGATCCACAAACTCTATTTGATCCTACCCAACAAACCCTAAATGGATCCTATATATAAGTTTTTGTGTGACCAATTTTGGAACTGAATAAAAATGAGATGGAGTTCACGTGAATGAAGTTCACACAACTGTTACTCTTCGTATATAGCTACTCGGAAGAGAAATCAAGAAGAGGAAAAATGAGGCGTTGAACCATAAGAGTTAAGCACGTTCGAATCATTAACCGCTGACCTTAGCCTCTTCAGCATTGCCAGATTTCTCAGAAGATTCAAGGTCCATTTCAGCAAAGAAAGCCTCCAAGACAAAGGCCACCACCTGAATATTAAGGGAAAAATGTTTAGTAACGGTTCAATATATTTAACGCTGATTTAATCTTGTCAACCCTCCTCATTTACCCTAACTATACATCCAAACCATGCCAATTTATTATATCATTTACAGCAGCAAGGAAAGTTTACGAGTATAAATATTCAGAAGAATACGACTATTCCTAACGTACGGGCTATCTTCAAAAGGTACCATTTCACACCACAAATTTCTTTAAAATCTCATTTCTCATCAAAATTCAGTAGGAAATTCAAACACATGACTTAAAATGGACCATACTCGATGTGTAAGAAAGAAATTTTTGAAGCATTGACAGCATCTTACCAAATTCAGGAGCAGTAAGACCGTGATCAGATAGAAGCTGACGAAATAGACATGAGTCCATGCAGTTCCAGCTAAGACCTCGTAGCTCTGGAATTTCAACCAATTAGTTAAATGCAAGATATGATGGCAGTTTAGGTGAAATGAGGCCAAAAGACAAAAGTTACTTCTACTTGACTGATTCTTCGAATATACATAATGATATATTGATTTAGATCTCGTTACCACACTATTAGCTGTGAAAAATATCCAAGTACCTGCATCCACGCTTGCCAATTTCCCAACACGAGCAAATTGAAAAGTGATATCATCCCATTGGGGTAATCATTGAAGTTGAAGAGTAAGTAGCTAAATTTGTTAAGGGCATTCTCAGAAAGCTGATTAATTGAAAGAACACAACTGTTTAAATGACAACTGAAGATAAAGTAGTTTTATATGCTAAAGGATGACCAATTATGACTAAGGATACTCATTATCTTCAAGATCAGTTTCACTGAGATTTGGATTTCCAGCATTAACCATACCACCGAAGATCTACAATGTCAAGAAGAAATTAAATGATTACTTTATGTGAAACTGAAATTGATAAAAATATGAAATGAAGTTTCTAGAGGACGCATTCAGGCTGCCAAACCATACCCTGTTACTCATGTACAGGAGGCAGATACAAACCCGATGGAAGTGAATTTAAAAAATGGAAGTCGTACTTAAGATGAAATTGTTATCTTGTTTTACTTTCAAGTTGTGAAATCACTAGCTACTTAGAAATAATAGAGAAGGAGCAATTATAGGAAATAAAGACGTAAAAAAGCAATCAAGTACCTGTACTCCGATAGAGCAATAAATGCATAGCACACAAAATATGGTTCCCAGATATGGCATTAGACTTGGTATCAGGGTCAAGAACGTTGCAACAAAAGCACGATATTGCTGAACATGCATCAAGAGCCTAATCAATCTTAACATTCTTGCAATTAGAAGGTACCGAATCCTGTAGTGGACAAAGAACGAAATCAAAATAAATCCTTTTGACGAAATATGTCAAAGAAAAGAAGTCAGCAGTGTATTTTGATGCTAGATAGACGATACAATAAGCATTTTTGATGATATGCCTTCTTCCCTATAATGATGAGTCCAAAACACTTATCTTCCTTAACCACAAAAAGAAAAGCATACTATATCGATGCTGTAAAATCACATGCATGGGTAAATCACATATGAAGTAATCTCACCATTCTCCATTGGAGAGGAAAGTTGACCCACTGGGAGATAGAAAAGTGAGCGTTTCTCCAATAACTGCAACAAAAGGGAGATTATTCCCCAGTAATATTCTCCACATAAGTAACAGACTAAATTTTTAGCTTAAACTCAGTTGATATTCAGCATACACAATAGCCTTCAGATAGATTAGCTACTACCACTATTGTGAAGGATCACCTAGAGAATAAAAAAAAAAAAAAAGAATCGATAAGCCAATCATTATACTTACCAATTACCCAGGTGACTATAAAGTCAAAACGATTTTGGCCATCTCTCCAGTAATTCACGAATCCGAAAGCATACACCTTTAACAACACTTCAATGACATAGACCCATCCTGTGGAAAGAAATACCACCCATAGCTTTAAGATATAACAAGATTGGAAAACATTGATATTTGAGCTCCTTCTGAATTTGAAAAATAAAATTCAAGTTTTTGATAGAAACTCATGGAGAGGACAAGCCTGATATCAAAAATCAATAGTCACTTATATACAAGATTAATTTTATTTATTAATAGAAGAATTCACATGAAACCTAACTCAATGAGACATCCAGTTTGGCCCTCTAGTCATAGCTTGTTTAGAGGTACTTGTCTTTTGGATTTGATAAGGGACTAGGGGTTTGCTTTAATGTAATGGTGTTATAGGATGCTGTGTATTCTTTGAGGGACTTCTCATCCCTCTTTATTTCTATTATTAATAATCTGTTTCCTTTCAAAAAAAAAAAAAAATGTAAGACATCCAGTGAAAAACAACTGGAAATATGCATCTGATGCTAAAAATACATATTCATCATGTCATATTCAAGAAGATACCCAAATTAATGGGCAAGACAAAAATAAAAATATGAAATTATGTTTTTTGGAGATTCATTGAGCCTTACCAAATACAAACTCCACTGTTTGCCAAGCCGCTTGACCAGAACTTTCCGCTATATCAAGCTGCAGTACATTGGTACCAAAACATCAATATATAACGACAGTTGACGGAGATGATAATAGTTTACAGTTATTCAACATATATACTATTCTCTTATTTTCTTAATAAAACGTAAACGTGCACTTAAGCAAGTTCCACTTGAATTATTACATTAAACACATCCATACCGATGTCTCAATAACAACAGCCACAAAATTCAGGATGAGAAAGAAAGCTATAATGTAGCCAAATTTGGGGCCTCGCACAAATTCTTTCAGCTCATGAGATGCAGCAGACTTATAAAATGTTGGACAGCAGTCAAGAAAAATAGGTTCCTGCAAAGACCAGCACAGTCAATTGGGTGCAAAAGCGAAGAATATCATTTTCCAGTTATGGAAAGTATATTTACTATTTCCTCTTTCTGAAATTTGAGTCCAATTGCATGAGCCAGATCATCAAATTCGTCCAGAGTAATCTGCATGTGCATCATAAAAGCAGCAGAAGCTAAAGATGTCAGTAAACAAAAGACAGAACTTTTTTATGGTTTTGTTCTGTACTAAAAGTAAGCACGTTTAATATATTGCAGGGTAGGCCCATATCTCATAAATGAATTCAATACAGATATTTTAAGGCATTAAATTTAGAAGGTACTGACACGCATGACATCGAACCATGTTAACAAAGATACAAAGGCAGCAATCAGTCCTTTGGACTAAAAGGTGATCTAGATACTCTAGTTCAACAAAACATGGGGATCTTAGAAAATGTATCAAGGACAATTCAGCCAACAATTGACACAACAAACATATCTGTAATCAAGATTCTCCAAGGACAAATGTCTAAAGATTATTCTTTACTAAGATAAAAGCAACAATTTAAGCATTCACATCTCTTATTGAATTGTTTAGTGTCATTTAACAATATGTTTTTACACTTAACTATGAAATTCAAATATTGATATTGCAAGAAATGTGGTTGCAAATTGAGTTGAAGTGTCCATGCAATTATCAATAGATGCATTGTTATGTGAAATTCTCAGTATGCTAGAGTTCAATCTAAATAAGTACAAAGAGTGCTTGATATGGCTAATCTGTGGAAAAGCCTACGCTAAATAAATATCCTCATCTTAACATCTTGATGTTTAGAAGATCCCAAATTCAAGCATTATACAAAACTTCATATATGGGAAATTAATTGCACATGCTAGGCTTTGAAAAGCATATGCATGAGGGAGCTTTTGAGAAACACTTATCATTAAATGTCTCTCCTCAAAAAGGTAATTCTTTTAACTTGAGAATATGTGTTTTGCCGAATAAAATGACAAGATATGAATTATGATTCATATATAGTGACCCCACATAGTGGAATAGTTGAGCATGTACAATATGTCAAAACTAATTACATTGCAACCAGCAGCCTGATGGTTCATTGTTAAAACATCAAAATTTACGACTTCCAATGCACAAATAAAATGTTATATACATTGAGGTTCTTGTATGTGACTCCAATCTAGGCAAACCTTAAAGTAGAGTAAAATAATGCTAAATTGATTAAAAAAAATCATTAACTTTCACAAACTTGTTACAAATGGTAGCATAGAAAATTAATAAAAATGAGTGCAAAATGTAGCATCAAAACCAACAGGTATTCTGATACATAATTGAAAATACAAATAAAGATATGCCACCAAAATTGAATAAAAGTATGATAAGATACCATGACGTCATGAGTGTCATCCAACTCATAGAAGATTAGATCATAATCCTCTCGTGATATTTTTGGCAACGACCTATGTACGATGAAATGAATGATGTTTCAGCATTAAGAAAGATGAATGAAGAAAATGTAAAACTGCATCTCAAAGAGAAATGGTGGAATAACAAAGGAATAATTCAGCTCTTGGATTAAAAAGCATACTATCTCCAGAAAGGAAATTACTTATGAAATAAGAATATACAGTGAAGAGAAAAAAGTTGTCAAAATTTGTAAAAATCTCTAAAGAAGTCACTGCTTAACATAATATCGATGCTGATAGGTGAAGTTCCTTCTTAAAGAAAATATTCTATTACCTTTGGACAAGTTTAATGTATGGACTCCAAGCAAAGGTATAGTGTAATTAACAGTAATGGGATTGGCAAACAAGCAAGACTAACTCTAAGGACTTTTTTTTAAGACTTTTAACCTTTTGTAGCAATCATTCTACTCTGAATTTTTCATTTATTATGAGAAGAAACCAAAGTTTCACTTTTGAATGCTAAAATATTCATCGCCATCAAACCGTAGGACTGAAATTTCTGAGCACAAAGATGCAGGAGGTAGGTGAAATCAGCAAGGGAAAGTTTCCATGCAAAATTAAACTCTACCTGTATTTGTTCAGTTCTCCAAATAGGCGAATGCACTGATCTTTGTTAAGGTAACCGATATTCTGCAAATGCCCAAATTGTGAAAAAAAGAGAAAGGAAAAGCCACCTAAACTAAGAGAAGCAAGTAAATGAGTAATAATGCTTACAATTATTCATGAAACGTTCATAGATAACAGAGAGAGAGAGAGAGAGAGAAGAAATTTAGAATGGCTACTTCATACATGTATGCAAATAGATGAAAATCTTTGGAAGTTTGGTTCCAAACAAACCCCAATAAAAACTGAGAAGGGGTTCTCGCGAAACTTTCTCTCTGCATTAAACTTAACTAACAGTAGAGATAGTCTTTTTGAAGTTTGAAGTTGGGCAGGTTGTGGAGCGGAGTTATTGACTTGAGTGCTCAGTCATTTACAGAAATGAAATGTGAAGCATGAATTAAGGGGTGCTACCAACTTAGTAGAATAAATCCAATTAATTTGTGACTTGAACAAAATATGTTTTCACAAACTTTGACTGTAAAGCAAGGTGTTAGACATAAAGGAGAAACAATTACTTAAAATGTCGAAGTGAAAATCACTCACATCTTCATCAATGATGTTAAATGCTTTCTTCAGTATCCTTGTTCTCTTACGATCCTTCCCAGCCACTTGTTTTACAAGCTAAGGAGAAACTAGGGTTAAATACTTGTCAAACTTTCAAAATGAGAAAAAGTCTGAAATCTTGAACTACAAAGAGATCAAACATTTCATGCACAGAAATTCAATATCATACTACTTGCTATTGCTGTTTAATAATTATTATGCTTCCTCCAAATATTAACCACTATCACATCCAATCATATAGTCAAAGACTGAGAAGTATACCTCGGCCTTGAAGCTATCATATACAACGGCAAGAATCAAATTGGTGACAAAGTAAACGCCCAATAGCACATACAGAACAAAGAACAGGCTATACCAACGTGAGGCCCTACAAAGAAAAATAGAGGATTAATGCATGAATAAATATAGAGAAATTTGAAAAGATACTGGATGAAATTGTTACACCTGATTATAATTTCAGGAAAATGTTCTTTGAGTCTTGTAAGTTTGTCTAGTTATGCTTTTAGGACACTTCACTTTACCGAATTGAATCTGGTCTATTAACTTTCAATTTTTTCCCCTTTTGACCGGCTACAGTGGGTTAGTAACCGATTTTGGAAGTTAACAAGAAGAAATTCAAAATTCAAAAAATTGTAAAAATGCCCATTGGCTCAACCATTGCACACTCTTTCTAGCCTGTCAAAAGACTAAAAAGGATTAAAAAGTTGGATTTGGGAAGTTAAGAAGACAAAATTCTATCTAGGAAAATGGAGTGTCATGAAACCAAAAATTGACAAACTTATAGGACTAAAAAAGTTTTCCCAATAATTTCATTAGGTTCAGTTGCAAGGCAGTTTTCATTGATAACAAGAAATTTCAAGAAGATAGAATTAACATCTAAGGTACAATTTTCCGAGCTACTTACTTGTATGCAGGAATCCAAACATCTGGATTGTTTGAAGTAGTGAACAAAATAAACATAAGGTACAATGTTTTGCCATATGACGTGAACATAGTCTTTCCCTGTTCGGTATCTTCAAAGATGACATATGCCAACCAGCTAGAGAACAGAAGAAATAATAGAAATAAAGCCTGCATCCACCACAAGAAACAGAAGAGAACGTTAAAAATTATTACTCCCATTGCTTTTTAATAATTTTAAATTTAAAAAGAAATATTAAGTGCATGTTGTGGTGACAGACACGCACCAGGACATTGAGGTACGTGAGAAGCATTCCATACAAGATGACGATGCTATCTCGTAAATCCCTAAGGCGAATGAAACACACATGTCATAATTGGATTTGAAAATATAACAGAATCACAAAATGAAAAATGATGAGCATCTCATTCACGATGATGACAACAAAGATTCACTTGTCAAGTGTTCACGGAAATTCTACTAATGGTAATCTGACTTGGGCACAATGCAATTATCATTAACTGTAGACAGGAAAATATTTAAGTCACTGTTGTTTTCCTACAGATAAATATAAAATCTTCAGATGTTTAAGATCTCCTATAAGATGACTTCCTAAGAAGAAACTGTCCTAACTTGCATGCTCAAGGCCACACTGAATCATGTGAACCCAAGGACTCTGTTACACAAGTACAAGTTGGGATATTGGAAAAATAATGTATTTTCCAAATTAGTTTTATTGGATTAATTGTTTCCTCGTGTCCATTTTGCAAGAAAAATGTTACACACACGTGAGAGCCTTAGTAATGGAACAAAAGCAACAAATTCAACAGTCGTTATTGCAGCCAACCTATATTGTGATTCATTTCATCCCACATATGCTTACTCTATCAATGACTGCCAAACTTCAAATTAAAACCACTAGCCAATATATGTAAACTGCTTTTAACAATTATGTATCAATGAAGTTTACTGGTCAAAAGTAGTAAAACTAAAATATATAAGGAAATATGTTGCATCAATAAGACAGGAGAATTGGGCGAGAGCTGTGCAAGTATAAAACAGTGAAATCTCAATGTACATGGTTGTCTGAATGGAAAGATACAACTGCTCTTTTCCATTTGTAGCAAGAAACATCAGTATATAACAAATCTCAACTGTCCAACCATCCAGGCATGAAATCAGGAAATCATATAGCACAATAGAAACCAAAGACAGGACAGTAACTGCAAAGTGAATGGAACCATACCTGATGTTAAGAATAAAAATACAACCCGGATATAGGGTGCAAGGCGGAATGGGAATGCCACAGGGGACAGATATATGACATAGGCTGACAGATCAACAATCAATAAGAACAACAAAAGCACCTACAAATGAAATGAGATAGAGAGTCAAAGTTTATACCATAGCATCTGTTAATGAGAGGAAAATTAGTTATCTATTTAAAGTTTTAGATTTGTACAATAGGGTGCTAAACTGAGAATATTAGCATGAATCAGCCTAGGATCAGACATTGGAGAAGATACTGATATCACATGAGCACACCAAATAAAAAGATAATATATGAGGCAAATTGATAACTCAGACACTATTCATGCTATTGAACTCTCTTCTTAAAAAAAAAAAGATGAGACAGAGAATTGCGTAATAGAAATTAGTACAATGTACCTTAAGTTTATTAGTATGAGACTTCCAGAAGATACTGCTCCCTTCATATGTTAATGGAAAGAGTATATGCACAGTGAGAATCAGGAGAGTTACTACCTGCAGGAAAATGGGTTGTAAAGAGAAAGCTCAATCTATGAAATTTAAACATCAAGCACCAAGAAAGGCATATAAGCAATAAATTTAGGTTTTAAGGTGTGGAACAGTCCATTAGTTTTGGGAATGGTGACATTGCAAGTTATATTCTGTACAGAAATCCCTCTTTTCAATTCATTAAGCACCATATTGACCCACAGTGTTTATAGCACAAGATGAACAACATCAAATGTCACATGTGAGAATTAATGTAATTACATTTTATGAATAAGCCCGATATTCACAAGACACTATTACTCTTGAAATTCTTAATTTGATAGCTTGCATAATTAAGTGCTATTTTCAAGCAATTTGAATGAAGAAACAGACACAACAATTCAACAAACTAAGATGAGTTCTAGACAGCAGACGACAAAGTGTGAAGTAAAACTTTAGTTGTACCTGTGAAAGCGGGTAGAAATTACGAAAAATTATGTTAAATTTCGGTCCCACGGATATCATCTCAAAACCAGTCAACCTTCACAACCACCTACCAAGTAGTGAGAACTTACTACTTGTAAAAATGGCTCAGAATCACCAATTACTTCTTTTACAAGAGTGAATTTATGTCAATCGAAAAATGACTCAACATATGTTTTCTACACAAACACATGTCTGAAGTTTCACCTTTGCAGATTCATAAGCATCCATAGGATGCTTTAATTATCAGAATTGCATAAATGTACAACAGCATTTAATACCAGTATTTATGATAATTACAACAATGACTGGAGGAGGGGTAAAAAATTTCTATAAATAATTTAGCTTCAATCCAATACAAAAGTTCCAATGCAACAGAGGAGGCAAGCAAATGTCTGCATTAAATTATTTAGAAACAAGCTGTTGAAACTATCAAAGAGGACTATATAAATTATAGTTTCAATTTAAGTAGTATCAATTAACTTCTCATGAAACTCCAAACGCATAAAATATTCAATTTCTGTACTTTTAAGTTTACCTCATAAATGAGACTCTCAACACTAGTCAAGTAAGGCAATTCTCCTAGATAGTAGTAATCCTTCTGACTGCATTCCTCAGTACACCATAAAGGTTTCTGAAAATCCAAAGCATTTTCCATGTGAGGAAATTTTTCAAGGCCAGGACAAAAAGGAGTAAAGCAAATTATGTACCTCCAAGAAATTCAGAAGAAGTAAAGCAAAGTAATTCAGGGTCCAAAGGAAATCAAATTGTATAAATATCAAATATGTCCTTATCGAGCTTCGAAACTTGGCAGATCAAAGATTTCCTCGGGGATCCCAATTCCATCTTCAGCCTGAAAGCGGCACCACATTATTTGAAATTATCACGAAAAGATAGCAACATCAAAAATAGTTCAACAACATCTATACTTCCAAAGTTCCAACGAATCAAATTAACCACATGTGACAAAGTGTAAACGATTTGGAGACTAAGAGACTTAATGAAGTTCTACTAAAAGAGCGAGACACATGGAGAAGATTAATTTTTGCACACAACCCAACATTATTCTATTATTGGTTCATGTAGCCTAACCCAATTATTTGGGATTAAAGGCTCGGTTTGTTTGACAAAGTGTAAACGAGTCTAGGCTCATTATACAACACGCATGTTGGTTGAGGTACATCTCCTAATTGACAATGTTTGCACTGTAGGCCTTAAATTCAACTGTGCTCTTTCCAAAGCAAACAAACCATTTGTATTATATAAAGATCTTTCCTACCATCATACATTTAGCATCCTCTTAAGATGCTGGCTCTTTCCATGAAATGGACAAACCAATTCATGAACTCAGCCAATGCAAGAGCCAAAAAGAACTTCATGCTCTCTAGTACAAGGCCTTTTTTTTCTCACAAAATCAAACTACTCAAAATCTGACACATTAATTTGATACAATAAATCCACTCACTCTACACACACACATGCATTTCCAGATGTAACTCGAAAAGAGGCCGCCATGAACGTCTCCAAGAACAGAAGAAAGAATTCATGGCATTGATATTTCCTTGAGTAGACACACATTTTACGCAAAGACAGAGATACGAGTGTCCAAAACTTACCAGCAGTCCTAGGTGAACCATAAACACCACATTCTTTATAGAATTTGAGCACACTTCATCAATTACCAATCAAGAATAACTTAGAATAATGCATTAAGATCCCAGAAATAAAAACCCACAGCTACATAGCCAACGCGATCAGCTCTTGAGTTTCAAGATGTAAGTAAAAAAATATCAAGAAAATCAACGTACGAGATCAACCAAAGCAGCAGCTTTCTCATAGGTTGTTCCATGCGCAATAGCTTCTGATCTACGACCGAACCTAGGCTTGTGATCTCTTCTTGGTCTGCCACTGCCGCCGGCGTCTTCTCCACCACCACTCAGAAAAGCTTCGTCCATTTTCACGGTCTACTCTACAGATTCAGATACGGGTTTGACTTAATACTCTCTCTCTCTCTCTCTGCGTTCATAAAGCAAACACTTGGCTTGCAAGAACAAGTGAGGAGCCTCTGACAGTTGTTCTGTTTCAATTCACTAAATTATAAGGAAAACACAAGTGGTTGGTGTTGGTCATACACGGATTTTAATTGAATTAATATCAATCAGTATCAGTAATCAACGAGGGTCATACTGAAGGAGGGGCATATGTGTGAGAAAGGCAACAACCGGAAGTGCGTGGAATTCTGTCGGCATTGTTTGGTGAGGATCATAAATTGATTAACGAATAAGGATATGTTCGATGTCTTTTTTTTTTTTGAAAGGTCGATGTCTTTTCATTTATTTTGGTCCTAGTTATAGTTTAATTAATTAATTTAAATACTACGTGCAACGTACTATATAAAAATACAAAATTGTGCTATATTCAAATATATATATTTCATTTTCCAAAGTTAAATATTGTATTATTGTTTATCGTGGATGATGTTACTAAATAAAATGATATTATTTTTTGATCAAAAATGAGTTTGAATTAGATTTGTTCTCATAACCTTCGACAAAATAGATTTAGTCCCAAAATTAATTTTTAGTTAATTTCGTCCCAATTGTTCGACATATTTTAAATTACGTCCCATTTTCACCGAAAAATGCAAAATGGCGTCGTTTTATGTCACGTGCACGGCACGTGTAAGTGATTTTCGGATTGTGCATATGTGGCATCCACATGTTAAGTATAATTTATTGGGGCATTTACAATAAGGTAGAAAGAGGTGGCGCTTATTACAACAGGTGTAAAAATTTGCACAAAAGCACAAATTTTTTTTTGCGATAAGCACAAAAATTTGCACTTTTACACTGTTTGTAAATTTGCTAATTTTTACACCTATTTGTAATTTTCCCTAATTTATTTATTTCTTTTAATTTTTTAAAAGTTTTATACATATGGATGACACATGTCATTTAAACAAATCTTTTAACGAGGTTGATGTCACGTATGCATGGTCGTCGGAAATCGTTCACACGTGTCGTGCACGTGACATAAAATGATATCGTTTTGTATTTTTCGAGCGAAAATGGGACGTAATTTAAAACATATCGAAAAATTGGGACGAAATTAGCTAAAAAGTTAATTTTGGGACTAAATCTATTTTTTCACAAAGTTATGGGACCAAATCTAATTCAAACTCGATCAAAAATTTCGATTTTTGTGAAATATGATTATTCGGATATTTTAATAATAAATGTAGATTTGAGGCGCTAGTCTAAATTTTATAATTTTTGTTTTCTAAAAAAGTTTGAAACCTTATACTACAAATTAAGAAATTCGAGTAATTTAGATATTTTTACAACGTAAACCATGATTTCCGAATTCAATTTATTCCACAAATCCTTTGTTTTCGATTCAAGAAAGTTATTAGTAAATTATAGTTGAAGGAATCATAGTTGAAAATTAATACTCTGTATCCAAATGAGGATCTTCAAGAATTGTCATCTTTCAAACTAATATTGTTTGCGAAAATTGTGGCGGCACGATTTCTCAGCCAACAAATGTTGCAAATCGTCAACTTCATTAAAGAAACATATAAAAGAATATCACACAAAATCTACAATATTGCGTAATTCAATTGATTGTGAATAATTTTTATATAAATATCGACATGTATGTACAGCACATATTTCTGACATAGCTGAAATAATAATAATTTAATACTAGTGTACTACATGAAGTGATGCAACAGTTATGGAGGAATTTTAATTACTTATTATAGCCAGTTCAAATTGAATGATCATACCCCATTACTTCCAATTTTAATTTAGTCAAACTGCCAATTACTTTTATGAAACAGTGATAAATTTATTTATTTACCGTTTACATATAAAATAGTCTCGTACAGGAAGTATATAATTTGTTCATTTATGATTCTATCAAATCATATTTTCAAATAAAATAAGATATAATTATTAAAATAGAGCTCAAGATTCTAATAAATGGACGAATTACATTTTAATGTCCCGTTTTGGGAAATTACTGCTTGTTCTACATAGTGGAAACTGTACTGGAGGATCTGCTCCTGTACTGGCATATCTTATGCCAAATTAATAAAATCTCCTTTTTCCTATTAAAAATTAAAAATGATTGTCCCGTTTAACAAGTCATATCATCCAATTCAAAATCTGAGTAGAGTAGTTGCGACCTTACGAATATAAATAACGGTTTCCCCTTTTAACGTTTTTATGATGTTATTTAAATAAAAATAAAAGTCGGATGAAACAAAAAAATTAAAAAGAAATATATATATATATATATATATGTATATGTATATGAGTGTCATTAGTGTGTGGGGGATAAAGCCTGTAGGAAACGGGACCAGATCTGATTGTGATTGATTGATAGCTTAACATAACGAAACTGAAATTAACATTATCTACACCACATGCGCACTTTGTCAACTAATTACTAGTACAATTTACACCAATATATTCAATTTAATAAATACTCTTCCTCCTCAATTTTGATTGCTCAAATAAAAGTGATACTGAGTATTAAAAAAATTATTTATTAATATTAAAAAATATATAATGAAAAGTAATTGAATATTTTCAATTTTATTGAAAAGAGTTATTAAGTCAACCTTATTAAACTTCTTCAATAACGAAATTTTCGACGAGGAGAAATTTTTGGATGAACTAAAAAGAGACTTTGAAACTGGTTTGTTGTCAAGGAGACTGTTTGTTAAAATATTAGTTTTCAGGATTGAAATTCCAACTTCAGATCATTTTTAGTCTTGTAATTTGTTGAGTAATTCTGGCTTCTGTACTTTATGGTTAAACTTTTTTGATGAGATAAATATGCCTTGTATCTATCTCTCTAATAAAACTTTCTTTTACCGATAAAATATATATATATATATATATATGTGTGTGTGTGTGTGAGAGAGAGCTATACTCTTTAAAGCATTCATCCTAGGGGACGGATTCTGATCATGACTTCATCTCGCCTATTGAAATACACCAGATCATACCACCTAATTCTATATAATAAAATATTTTATTCTAAAATATTTTGATTTTGAATAGAAATCAACGTGTTCGGCTCCAGTTAATTATTATACTGATTGGCATTAACATATACTCCATGTCCTAAAGTTGTTAGTAATAATAAAATTTTAATTCAAAAAGAAAAAGAAAAATCCCAGAATACATTTCGATGTGCACAAAAATAAAAGTCGAAGGGCTCAATAAAACAAAATTAACGTGCTATCACTGAATAAAATGTAAAAGTTATAAGGCTTAAAATTATAGGACAGAGAGGTAAAGCAGTCAAGATAGTGTCTGAAGTGAAGCAGAAGATCTAAAATACAATCATACGAGCAAAGCTGGTAGATATATTTACTCTGAAATAGAGGACAACACAGATACTTTCTTACAAAACTTGCTACGTAAAACGCAAACAAATGAATCACTGACCTGAGTATAAATGCATGTAGGCATGAACTGTGTGACAACGAATCGTTTAATTACAGAACAGTATGAGAAAGATGAAGCAAACCAGAGACACAAAATGATGGTCAGAAATGCTGCTGCTATGTCCAAACTAGAAATCTAAGCTCCGCGTCGTGTCTATTCCACAAATCAACTCTAAACCTGCAACACATGATTTAATTTTCTTAGCATCAACCGAATTTTCTGATGATGTTTATTAACTACAGAATAAAAACCCTAATAAAAAGAACCACATGCAGAAACGAAATCTCTAATACCTATCGGTCTTTCAAGCATATTTGCCCATTTCAGAAATACAGTGAAGGTCTAAATCTGCTTCAAAGCGGATGGTTCAATTGGTTTATGACCATAGCTCGAGTACGAGAGATTTTGTAATGTTCCTGTTCAAACACAGCAGGAATTACATTTGCACTCAACACATGTCCTACAACGGCTCTCGTAAATAGGACTATAAAGGTCTTTTTGCATGGGTTTGGGGCATGATTGAGGAAAATCCATTGACTTGCAGCATAAATAAAAGGACTATAGCCGAATTTCACAAATTATTACGGAAGACAGGAAAAAGCTATGATAGAGGATAGATTACCTTATCTCACAGATCAGACTTGGGTTTTCTTCCAGCCAAAATTTGGGATATGTGTAATCCCGACTAAATGCTTGGTTGAAAAGAATCCGCGTCTGCATGTTTTGGAACCCAGGCAGCCATGAAAGAAGGGCCACCGGGATCATGACAATCACTCCAAACATAATGTCATACGTCACGAGCAACAGAAACAACAGCCTCCCAGAGCACAGTTTTCTGCAAGAAGGGACGAAGGACCTGTGCAATAGATATGAATCCCCAACCAGTTGGAATAAAAGCCAATAAACTTGTGAAAACATCCAGAAATTTGAAGCTTGTAAACTCGAGCAAGGCAACTATCACAACCACTGTAAGGATAATCACAAGGAACTGAACCAAACGGTAGTAGATGTGTTCCTTGGCTGCATATTTGTCACGAGCATATGTTATTATTGAGTATAGTCCAAAAGCCACAAACACATAGATCCACGAAAGTAAGTAAACAGCAATGCTCCTGCTTCCAGCTGCGATGCCAAGTTGATATACAATACCATACTGGAAAAAGAAGAAACGGAGATCCAAAATGATTTCCAGCACCTTTCCCCAGAGACCAGTTGTCCTCAAATGATCTTGCTCTTCATCCCACCACTTTTCCCAGCTCTGTTCTGATTTTGCAAATACACCACCACTGTACCATATCCAATTCATGAAATCATCAAAGTCGTACACAGTTTTTAACCAATCAAATCCCGAAGGATTAAAAATGAAGGGCCCCAATATCCAAGACACCACTAAGAACCAACTGGTAAAGGTCAGTGCTATGTACACTAGAGTTCCTTTAGCTACAGGGCTGTAGGAAGCATAAACAGTGAGTATCAATCCAAGTTCAATAGCCTTGACAAAATGACTTCGAGCAAATAATCTATAATTCTCAGCAAAGCTCTTGTGCTGCACCACAAAACCACGGCCAGTTGCACGGTATTTTGCACCCCCGTGAAGAATAGTTCTGCCAAAGTAATGGCCACGGGTTCCCATGGAGAATGTGTAGAAAACTGATGAAAGTTGGAGCTGCATCGTTATAAAATCCCAGATAGAATTCAGAAATCCATGCTCAAGTGAGTTCTCCACAACCATTGGCAAAGCAGTAAACAGACCAAGTTGTATGATGAGCTGCTGGTTCAAGATTGTACCAAGTGCTCGATTATCATTGGTACTTGCTAGGGCAGAGCCTTCTACCCCACTCAATGCCAAATACAGTCGGCCCCACAGAAACGCATACACAGTGAGGAGAATCATCATGGTATTGAAGAAAAAGCCAACAGTTGTATAAAAGAATGAGAGCATTCGGAAGAAGTCCAGCCTATGACCCAACCTGTAAACATCTCGACTCAGTATTTGCTCACCATTCCCACTGGCAACCTTGGCTTCGAACATAGAGACTTGATTCAGACCAACATCCCTTCCCTTGCCAACTTGGATGTATTCATGGTGAGTAACATTCCCACCTCTCAATGTGCAATTAAATCCAGCAAAAATATCCTCACTGATATTGATTACTCTGGAAGCCTTGCTTATACCTCCCGAGTCATAAACCAAAATCTGTCAAACACATCAGGATGTCCATAATGCATTCGAATTTTCAAAGGATTGGCTAAAACACGCTGCCCCAAGGTGACAAAACTAGTTTCCTGGGCAGACATGAACCAAGCAAGTGATGATACAGAACCAGTAAAGATATGCTCCCGGACTCCTAGGATGGTAGGTTTTCTGATACCATAGTAGGACTTGAATTCCTCCAAGAGATTCCGCATCTTTAGTGCCTCCTCAAAGTAGTTATCCTGGTTCATATCAATTGTCTGAACTGCATCTCCCCTAGTGAAGATGATGGCATGATTCTGATTCTCTGGTTTCCCCTCTCCCAGCTTCAGTGGCCCAGGCAACTTGACCCGAAATATCTCGACTTCTTTCTCTAACTTCCGGTCATATTTTACCAAGACAGAGAAATACTCTTTCTCATCCCTCCCTGATGACACCTCATCAACATAAGCAACACGAAGAGCTTCGTTATTTTTCATCAGATTAAGTATCTCGTCAGCATGGGGATCCTTTTTGGCCTTTTGAGAACCATAAATCTGGCATGCAACCACGTACGTAAATTTCATTAAAGCTGTTCCACGCTCATGACCTTTGTAAAGAACACTCACTGTACTATTTGCTCTGCTCAAAGATCTTGAAGAGGGTGATTTTTCTGAGCTCAAATCATACATCTCGTCATTACGCCTCATAGACCCCATTTGCTGACTTCCTTCTCTCATGTCCATCTCAGAAGCAGAATCCAGAAAAGCCAGCATCTCAAGGGCACGATAGTAATACATCATTCCCCTTACTGTGCGGGTGAGTGTTTGGCCTCTATATGATGCCCACGATCGAAGATCTCTCAGCCTAGTTGTCCACAGTTCTCTTTCACTTTTCATCCCTTCTCTACGCATCCTCTCCAAGAAGTTCCTCCAATCACTGGCATAAATCGTTTGCAAGTAATATAGTGTCGAAATGCCATCTTCATTCTCAGTTCGGAGCTGTTCTTTGCTATACAGCACCTCTTCACTATAGTATGGGGTCAAAACACTGAAGGCCATCATCTTCTCAACTTGGGGAGCATGAGGCATGTTCATGAACAAGGAATTACTGAAGAAAGCAATTCGGCGCCTTGCCTCAAGATTTTCTGGAACTTTCTGCATGGAATCTCGGGAGGTTAAAATGGTGTGCAACCTCCGAACCCTACGATAGAAGATCTCATTACTTGCAGCAGGCAAGTCAACAGCATTCTGAAAGAGTAGTTCTTCACCAGAAACTGTCCTTCGAGGAGCCAAGCCATCCTCCTTCAGCTGGTCACTGCTTCTTGGCTCTTTCAGGAAATCCCTGATGGCAGCCTCATAAAGAGCCTGAAGTGCATTTACCACCTTATCTGCATCTTTCTCAGGCTTGAGAGTAAGACTAATAAGATGTACCAACTTTTCATGGATTTTGGGTAGTGCAATCAAGTTATAGTTTTTCGTAAATTTCTCCAGCTGAACCCATTGATCAATTTCTTGGAAAAAGTTCTGATTATAGACCGCTCCTCAGAATCAATTTTGACAATTGCCAGTAGAAAGTGCTTTAAGCTATCATATGTTTCAATGACCGCACATCGCCTATACTCATTCTTGCAGATCTTATACCAAAGCCAACGATCGGGAGCATCTACTAACTCGTTTCCCTGGCTGAGAGCAAGAAGTAGCTCATTACAAAGGAGCAAGCATGGCCACTGAATCACCCTAATTTCCCAGTTACTTCTAGGATCATTCCTGTCATTTTGGGGCAGCTCCAAAAGCTCGACCTCACGGTCACATATGATGTCTTCTTCTCTGAATGTACTGATTACTTCATTCCATATCAATGCAAATTTATAGGCCTCCACCTGGTTCGATTCAAGTTTCTTAAATGGCCGGCCTAATCCGTATCTCAGTTTCAATCGATGGATGGCATCCTTGAATTTGCTCTTAAAAGTTCCTCTAGCATTCAAGAGCTGCTCCTCAGGCATAAGATTAAACTGAATAGCACTAGCAAAGAATTGAAATCTCAACCTCAACTGCTGCATGTTACGAATTTCACCCAAGTGATCAAACAACCCAACCGCTGCTCCAGCAAACGAAGAGTAAATGGCATACCAAATCTGGATATCCATTAGATAAATCAGAACCACGGGAAGCCACAACAGCCCCACTGCAAATCGGTTACTGTTATCAAAGAACTCGTGCCACTCATATTTAACATCTTTGAGATCCAGCAAGGCCTTTGTTGGAGCAACCATGGGCTTTATCTGCATGAAGTAACTGAAAACAAATTTTGTGGCAAGCACCAAAATCCAGAAAAGGCTGTACTTAACATTGTCGACAAGACCTTCCCTAAGCCCCCGACCCACAAAAGTCTTGCTCTGGAACCACCACGACAACAAATAAAATATCTTCCAATTTGTGTTCTCCAAAAATTCCTTATCCATGGCACAACAAAGAGAGCCAAGGCTAACAGCTCTGGAGCAAGAAAGGCCACCACAACCTCAATAAAGTTCACTAACTTTCGACTTGTTGCAGCACTGTCCCAATTTCCTCTATCATTATTCTTCTGATTCAGTATCCTTCCATAAAATACCCCAAACACCACAATCCACCCAGCTGCAACCACAGTTTTCAAAATCATCCTCACTCCCAAAGACTTGGTCTCCCTCGAAACCAAACTGTACTGCATTCCGATGTCTAACAGAGACTGTAAAAATCTCAGTGCACTCCAAGTAATGAATACAGTCAAGCACTTAACCTGAACCTCCCTTCTTCTTAGAGCCTCCCATGGCCATTTGGAGTCCCTCGAATCCCAAGCCACAATAATTGCCGCTTGGAGAAACAAAAACAGCATAATCCACAACTTATCAAAGCTCCTAAATAAATTCCAAAATGACCTCTGCTCAACAAAACCCGTCTTCCCTACCTTCTTTCCCTTGTGCCCCGTCACAAAAAAATTACTGCCAATATCAATCGGCCATTTCAGTTTATCAAAACACCTCTTACTCCAAAAATACTCATTTATATCATCGTAATTCCTCCAAGCAGAGTGTGGAGCTGTCCCATTCTTACTATTATCCACCTCGGCTTTAATAGTATCGTAAATTGGCTTCACAATTCTATTCAGGAAAGCATTCTCCCCAGATATAGAGGGCAAAAATGGTCTACCAGTGTTCTCATCAATATAATCCTCCAATATCTTGTTCAATTCCATTGCCATATTATGAAAAATATAACATAAGCATTCAGGAACAAAACGTAAATTAGCAGCCTCACCCCAAATAAGTAAGTACAATGATACGTACAAGAGCTCACGCCGGTGATCGGAAGGCGAGTGGCGTGAGTGCGAGTCCGAAAGCCAGATATTAGACTTAACATTGAGATATGAGCACCAATTGGAGTAATTTTTCAACAGATGGCGGCGGAAGCGCCGGAGAACACTTGGGTCGAGGGTGTCGATGTTGTCAGGAGGCGGAGAGAGGCGCATCTGAGCATTGGAGAGGTGGAGCACAAGGTGCTCCCTCTGGTTGTTGACGCTGGAGGCTTGGAACCCGAAGAAGAGGGCAAGCCAGTCCAGGAGGTCGTACATGGGATTCCATGGAGCGAAAGGGGGCCGACGGAGGTCGCCGACGGAGCGGAGAGCGGCGGCGGCGGCCCGAACCTCGGGAAAGCGGAGAGAGGGGTGGTCAGCGAGGAGGTTGTGAATTGGGATAATGTTGTAAACCTCTTCATCCTCAGGCCGTGCAGACCGTTGATTCATTGTATCATTCGTGAGAGATCTGAGAATTTAGGAAGGTGTTTGGGTTTTTGAAAAAGCTGGTATGGTCCTTTCTGCTACGGCAGGCGGCGGAGGGGTTTATATTTGGTTTTCCGGAGAGAAGATTGTAAGGGAAAGGACCAAAACTTTGAAATAGCAATGGCGGATGGGAATTTACGCCATATGGTATTGAGAGAGAGATGGGTTTTGAATCCTGATAGCGACTTTGTTGTACGCGGTGCTATGACTGTTGTACAGACTACACATTGCGGGTTTAACCGGGAGTAGCATTAAACCTATTTACGAATCTGGGATTTAGATTTTAGGCTCATTCCCCTAATAATTAAGTAAAATATACTATACCTTCCATTATTTCAAAATTAATTACTTAATTATTGTTGTATGAATGAATATATAACTCGTTTTTGCCATATTTTAAAATGGGGAAAAATATAATTTACCCATTTTGATTTTTGAGAACTCTAAATCTTTTTTTATCCATCCTAATTAAAAAAAAATCAATTTCATTTTGTATAAAATAATTTTAATATTCTTGTTAAAAAATATATATATATTTCTACCTAAACGACTCACCACTACCCAAAAATCAAATTTGAGACGACCCTCTTATTCAAAAAACCAGTAGATTTAATACACACTAGCTCGGTACAATATATTACCGAGTTTATGGGTTCAATACACATCCAAAGCGCAGTACAACAATTTATATTTGTACTAAATGATAATAATGTGTATTGAGCATGTGAATTCAGTATACACTCAAAACTTATTACATTTTTCGTTTAACAATAATTTTATTAATTGACTAACATAGCATTTGGTTTGGGGTGCGACGAGACCCTCGAATCACTTTTAGAAAAGTATGAAAAAAATATAAGGTGGGTAAAAAAATACGATTTAAAAGTGGATAAAAATGATTTTGGTTACTTGAAAAATGGGTAATATTGTGCATTATCAATTTTTTTATTTAGCAAATCTTGTTTATAAAAATAACAGAATTAATTGTACTTATACTTTGAGTAACCTTTTTTTATTAATTGTCTAATAATATAGTGATGTATAATTAATATTTTTCAGTAAAAATAATTATTATATTAAATAATGTATTTATTTCAATAAAAATAACAAAGACTTAAATTACCCCGTACACGTTATGCTCATAAGTTTTCGTGTGTTGTATTTAACGGTTATTCTGGGCGAGGTCATGCCTAATGCATGTTGTATGAGTAATTCAAAAGTAGTCAATTTGGATCATCACAAAATAATTGAACTTCTTCTAAGAAAAAATTGTTAGGACAACACAAATAAAAATAATAATAATAATAATATTAAACACTAAAATGATGGGGTATGTAGATGATAATAAGAAAAAGAATGTAATAATAATAATGTGTTAATATGGTTTCCTCTCTAAAGTCTAATTGAGCGGGTACATAATTATTTATAACTGTTATGAATATAATTATTAAGAAAATTGAATTGAAAACCAAGTTCCAGTTCTACTAAAGTTAAAATTTTCAGTTTAGGGAAAAAAACATATTGAATTGAATTATCTCTCATGCATAGATTTCATTTTCGACCAAGTTAGGAATTATTATATCAGGTAGAAATTTTTGTTCTCATGAATAAAAATATTATTTTCCAATTGAAATCTAACACTTTATTGAATTGTTTTAGTATGACATTTTATAAAAAAATTATCTAACATTTTTTTTTAAATCCAGTGAGAGTAAGCGGCACCAAAAATTGTGAAAATAAAATCACATATTTATTTTTGAGTCAGTATTCGTTGGTTAACGATATAAAATTGATATTATTAAATTAATTTAGTATTATTAATATACTTATAAGCTAGTACAATAATATTTAATCACACAATTAGTGTTTTGGGGTAAAATATTCTGATATTAATTTATAAAAATAATAGTATTATTATATAAATATTATTAAAATAAAACATTACTCCCTCCGTTAGGTGAACTTTTCACACTTGACTTTTCAACGGTTTTGTGTGAGAGTTATTTCATAAGAATGTCATTTACAAAAGTTATTTTATATGAATGATATGCTTTAGTTGATTTTATTAACTAAAGATATCATTCATATAAAATAATTTTTATTAACGTATTACTTGAGTGTGAAAGGTTAAGATTTTACGGAGGGAGTAGTAAATAAATTCAATTTCACATTATAAATAATTTTCACAATTTGTGGCCAACATGTTTGGCTTTTAATAATGGTGGATCTGGTCTTTTCATGTGAAGCGCCGCTCGAAAGCATGGCGGTCAACCTAGAAGCTCTAAATTCGAGAATTAATTTAGGAATAATCCACATGCCTGCCCCATTTTGTCCAAAGCACCCATTTTCAGAGTTTTTCAATTAAAAGAAAAAAACGATAAAGAGATTCTTCAACGAAACTGTCATTTAAAAGAAATGTCTTAACAAAAAAAAAAAACACTAATTTAGGTTCAACGTCAAATAAATTATTCGATACCTTATTACACTTAATAACTTATTTCTATTTCAAATTAAATATCAACACAAATTTAAATATAAATTTTTGTTTCATACCATTCAAATTTAATGTTAAGTTCAGTCGATATAAGTAAAAAAAAAAGATAGAATATTCCCCGATCCAAAAAAAAATAGAATAAAAGAATTAGACTAGTTAAGCTTGACTTGAATAAAATTCGTTTAAACTCGATTTATTAATTTTCAAATAGATTTTTATGGATGGAAAAAATCAAATAAACCTGAATAATAATGTTGACTTTAATTTTATGATTACAAATTTAATTACGTCCATTAAAAAATAACGAAATTCCTTGGAAGTAATAATTTGTGGGTAGTGAAGTTAGGAAGATGTGTGTACTAGATTCGAAGTTACGATCCAAAAGTTGTCTTTTCGTGTTGAATCGAAAATCCCTATATTACTAATAGGGAGTTTGTTTTTTAACTTGGAGTCGTCGTGAGGTTAATTTGAATGAGGTGTCACATTTTTATTAAATACATATATATGTTAAGAATCTATGTATCATTTTCCTATTGATTTATAATTAATATATGACATCTATGTGGTATTTTAATATAGGAATTAATTAAAAATATGTTTCTAAGGAGGTTTGAACCTTAGACCTCTTGCACAATATGTGGATTTTTAATGAATAAGTTAATATATAAATCTTTAAATATTTTAAATATCTATTTTATATCTAAAAAGTGTTATCATATGACAATTTTTAAACATAAAATTATATTTAACTTAAGCCTATAAATGTATGTAAGAAAAATTGTGGTTGTATAAACTTTTATAAAAAAAAAAAAATTAATAAAATCATATATGATATTTATTGTAAATATACGATATATATATATATATATATATATATATATATATATTATTCGGAGTAATATTTATGCATCAATTATATAAAAAAATTCTATTAATTGTCTTTTTTATTAATTATAAAATAAATTTGAAACAAATCTTATAGTAATTTTTTTCACATAATTATAATAATTCTAATCCCTAGCATGAATTGTCATACAATTAATATTATCATTATTTAAATTTAATATTATAATTATAATTTTTTTATGCATATACATTATTTTAATATATATATATTATTATTTGAAAATATTATATATAATATATTATATTATAAAGTTTATTTAACGAAAATATCGCGTAATACGCGGGAGCTCATCTAGTTGATTGTATATATATATTTAAATTTTATAAAGAAATACAAGTAGACAGTAGTAAAAACGTTGGTAACCTAACCTGCTATGGACTATATAGTATAAATTTATATATTTATGCGTACTGATTAATTAAATATTAGTTATTTGGAATTTTGTTACAGAAGTAGGAAGTAGGTCCAGTGCATGGAGTCAACGGGGCATCATATTATATATTGTAAGGACTTGTTTCTTAGATATTATTACTATAATAAGATTGAGATTGATGGATCGTCCAAATTTATATTTGTATTTCATAGTAATAATTGTTACTACTGATAAATTTGTTTAATTAATTGAATAATATAGCTTACGTACATTAATGTAGTTCGTTAATCTTTCTACTATTAATATATGCAACTTAAGAGTGAGGGTTTTTTTAATCTATAACGTAATTTTTTTTTGACAGATAAAATAAATTAATCTATAACGTAATTAACACTTCATTAAACTTTTGTGTTGCAGGGTGTAAAATATCCACCTTTATATATCAACTTCAAAATATACAGAATCTACAATTAAATTATTGATCTAACGATAAGAATTCACGATTAAAGAATTGATTTAACGATCAATCATGAGATGGTAGAAATTGTATTTTATAATAGATTACACAATTAAGTGTAAATGTGACATTAGAACAAGAATGCGTGTAAATATGAACTAAGGTGTTGATATTTTAGACATATGAGTCCAAGTTTAGGAAATTTGACAAAAATTAAATAAGAGAAAAGTCATGCGACGAGGCTAAAATAAATTTAATAAATAGGTATTGGTGGTCACTTGTCAAATACTAGAATAATAATACCAAAGCTTAAGTTATAATCATGATAAATTCAATATTCAACATTTCTCATTTGACGCATTCAAACTCAAATTCTCAAATCATGGTGAATTAGTCTTTGGGGATGTTAGTCCTTTATTTTTCGCATTTCATTTCAGTGTCAGTGTTACTTCTGGAGTTATTTTTTAGTTATTCCTCTGTTCCATTTTATTTGTATTTTTAGAAAAAAATTATTATATAAATAAGTTTATACAGATAGAATATAATTTAACTCGACTTAATTTATCCACAAGTGAAGAGTCTGTAATTTATAGTTAAATCGCTTTATTATATAAATAAATTGGAAAATGAATTTGATGGGAAATAGGAGTGACTTAAAGGCTAAGGATCCACTTTCAGAAAAAACGGGAAGAAGTAAACGACGAATTGATTAAAGATGCGACGCGTTATTTAAACTTGACACAATTTCTCAAATCTCAATCCATCCATCTAATAAAATTCAAAGTTCAAACGCGTCCCCAAGAGGATTTGAATTAATAAATTTGGGATTGCAAATTTATAATTTAATTTACAAATAAACCTATTATCAATCTTTTTTTTTTTAAAGGACCTATTATCAATCTTTAAAACTAAGGAGAAAAATATTTACTCTTATTTAAAAGATATTTTTGTAAATTATAAATATGTTCCATTTGAATTGATCTTAGCAACAATAAAAAAAAAAAAAAAAAAAAAAAAACTTGACTTTGATAAGTTATTTTTATGAATTTTAAATTACTTTTCAAATCTCATTCATTTAAAAAATCTTTTAAACTCGATCTTTTAGATGAGATGTAACTTTAAATTAATTTATGAGTGAGCCTCCTATAAACAAGTTTCATAGTATGGAAACTCGTATTTGATCCATTTCTCTGTCCATTAAACTCGACTCTAAACTTGATTCATTGCTCCATAAAATCTAATCAAAACAATCAAAAGAAATTTTATGTTCTTCACACAATAATTTGCCTTAATTTATTTAGTTAAAAGTAGGATATTAGAATGATATTTTTAAATAATCACATTTTCAAACTACTTACACAATGGAATTGAATAAGGTTTGTTATCATTATTTTAAAGAAAGTAAAAGGGTGGAAGGCCACTTTTAGAAAAAATATGTATATATATATATATATATATATATATATATATTGATTTGAGCTTGAGGATAATATTGGGCCTAGCCGGACTTTGATGAGATTTACTCGACTCCAATGGGCTCCGATAAATTTCAAGCCCCTATTCTTTGTTTAGAACTTCGTATTAAAAGTTGGGCTGCCCGTTTAATTAAGTATATATATTTTCTAAACATTGTTAAAAAAATAAAAATTAAAGGCACTTTTTTCCTACGCCCTCTATATGTTGGATTAATGATTGATTTTTGCGCTGTGGTTACATCACTAATATTGAGCTTTAATGGAAAAGATGGACCAAAAAAAAAAAAAAAAATGTTGATTGTGGAATATGAAAATGATTTGGAATGATTATTATGATTACCCTATTTAAATATATATATATATATATATATATTGTTATATATTATTTTTATTTTTATTAACCACTATTATTATTATATATTTATTTTTATTTTCATTGAAAAACCAAACCAAGCACACCTAAAAATATTATTCCTTCCTTATTGACCAATGTTTAGGGTTTGATGGTACAATAATAAATGTATCTCCTTGATACTCTTTTACCAAATTCATATTTTTAAATTTTAGCTTATATCTTCTTTCCCTCTGGTTTCTTTCTGTAATTAATTAAGGTAATCTCAAAATTATGATATTTTTAATTTTCTAGTAAAAGAGGGTAAAAAAGGAGACAGAGTCTAACCGTTAATTAATTAATTAATTAGAAATAAACTCATTGGCCTAACATTTTAGTTATTTAGGATCGGAAAGAGTATAATTCAATATCAAATCTAGGGAGCAAATTAACAAAGTTAAAAAAAAAAAAAAAAGTGGTGAATGAACTGTGAATTAAAATCATGAACAAAATCTTTCAAGTCGTAATTAAAATCTTTCTACACAGATAAAATCAATTTTTTTGTCGTTTAATTCTTTGAGGGGAAGGGTATAGTGCAAAATAAGCAACTACAAAATCCCAACTCTTCATTAATTTGTTTTATGGAATTCCTAAATCACAATCCAAATTAACCTCTCCTCTCGTACATTATATTATATTATAAAATCCGTTCATCCTGCAAATATCTCATTAGTTAAGTTCGATGGAAATATTGATGAAAATTATATATATTAAATAATTTAGATTTTGATTGATTTTATTATATTCCTTATTGACCAAGTAAAGTAATTTCATATTATATTATAAATAATAGATATGAGATAATTTGATTAATGAAAAAACGAGAGTCTTATGATATAAATATACGCCCATAGATGACATGAGTCGATCGATCCGGTGACAATGGAAGTAATCGAAACGAACTTCGTTGGAATTCCATGCAAATTCGAAATAAAAATGTGGAAATTGGGTGAGTGTAGTGGAAATTAAGTACGGAAACAAGTAATCGATCGAAGAAACAAGTCGCGTATGGTGGAATTTTGTCTCGAGGAATTTTATCATATCCTCACATGAGGGAAGAGATCAAGATGGTAGTACGGACGAGGGTATTTGTTGAGGATGCCACGTGACCATTGCATTAACAATAGCCCGATTTCAGATGCCCACCCATAATTAATTCTGCCCTCTTATTTCTTAAATTTAGGACAGAAACCATTTACAATTCATGCATATCTCCTTTGAGTTTCAGCAGAAGCTCTCATCGACTAATTAATGCAAATTTGAAATAAAAGAATACCAATTAATCGGGCGACTACTACTACTACTACTACTACTACTTCTTGAGTTGTTAGTTAAGATATACACGGGATTGGGATTCGCTCCCTAATACATATATGGATTCATCAGTAGGTTTTCAAGTCATGGCCCATAAATTTAATTTTTGTCATATTGATTACTACACTAATCACCCTATATTATTTTTTTATTGATTTCATATTCTTGGATTTACGCATATCACTAAAAATTGGTTCAAAGAAAACATACTCAAAAAATTATACTCCTTTCATAACAAAAATAAATAACTAAAAGAATTGTAGTAGATATACATTTTAAAATAAAGATATTGGTAGAAAAGAAGTCACAGATATTGTGTTCGCCCCACTATTTATGTGTCAAAATATAAAAAGTGGAAGAGTGTGTGTCCTCTGAAGCTTGGTTCCAGTATTGAAAAAATAGATCAATTTATATCCTTTAGTAATATAGATAATATACCCTTTAGTTATCATGATAGATACATTTCAATAATATAGGTAATACTCTTGAATTATCACGACCTGTACCTTCTAATAATATAAGACATAGGTATCATGACTGATACACTTTAGTAATATAAGTAATACCCTTCGCTATTATAATCGACAACCTTAAAAATGAATCAAATTTCACTATAAACCCTTATTCATAGTAAACCTTGTCTAATTCTTTTACCTTACAGTGTGTCGTTTGATAGTTACACAATATAACTATACCATGGACACGACGACTATATATTCTCCATAGAGATTTAATTATTCCCGAACGCATCGGTCTCATATCAATTTCCAGACGTGTTAATTTTTAAATTTTTTTAGTTATATATACATTATATTGATATTTATTTTGAATGCTAATCCGTAAAGATTTATATATTATGATAAAATAATATATTTGGATAATATAAATCTATTCCTATTACTATATAACATATTGAATTTAAAATTAGAATTTGTATGAATGTATTTTATATTAAATCAATCTTCTATAATATATTTTCCCGTCCAAAAAAATAAATAAATAAAAATTTTTATAATATATTTGAAGATACAATTTGTTTAGTTAAAATAAATTTGAAAAATATTTATATATATGTATATAAATTTTTTAATATAAATATATTATTTATCTCTCAATTAAAATTTCATATATAATTTTTGTGAGACGTGGTTCACCTTGATCTATACACAACGTATCTATCTTTTTTTTTTAAAGGACAACATATATCTTAGATACATTATATACATATCTATATTCAACAAATCATTAATTAAAATTACCCCGGTTCTCTTATCTCCGTCTTCCACCATGGGTCCTAAGTAGGGCGAAGTTGATCATCAAACAAATCAAAAGGACAATCAAGCCCTCACTCCTCCCTCATAGCCTCATCAACTTCAACTTGTCGTTGGAATTCATAAGATTCAACCCCATATGTTACTATGGCCGGCCCCCACTCAAACCGGAGTTCATCGGACTTAAATTACAAAAAACCCCTCGACAATCCCTTCTCCCCTATCGACATAACAAGGGTACTCACACACATGCAAGACATGTCAGACGACGAGCGCCAATGCGTGATCGAATGTGCACGGGATAAACTTGTACCCCTGAAACGGATCCCGCGTGTCAGAGTGGGGCCCGTTTCGAGATGGTTTTAGAACACAAGCACGTTTTCTCACCGGACGGGAAATAGCCCGTGCCCTGAGGTCCCGGCGGAGGGTTTGTCGGTGGAGGTACACGGAATATTAGAGAGATGAGTTGTACCATCTGCTTTGAAGATTTCTCCTGCGGCTCTAAGGCGTTGTGCTTGCCGTGTGACCATCTTTTCACGGCCATTGCTTTAACCAGTGGAGTCGGTGCTGCCCTCTGTGTCGGATAGAGATTCCGGCAACGCTTCCCACATTGAGAACATGGATTGTTGAACCATCATGATTTTTAGATTAATTTTTTTAATAAATAGTTTAATTATCTACCGAAAAATAGGTTTGGAAACTGGTAATTAATTGGATTTTATTTTTTTCGTATCGCTTGAAATTCGGTCATGGATTATCCCTTTTTTTTTTGTTAAATAGTTGGAATTTATAAGATGTTAAAAGACAAATACTTGACCTATTATTTATGATAGATATTTTTAAGGTTTGGTCTGGTCTTTTTAATAAATAAGCCGGGAATGAAAGCCTTTTAAATCCTATTTGCTTTGCAATTTACTCAAAATACGAATAAAATTAATATACCAACAATTATCTAATTTCTCATATATGTTCTTTTCGTATCTTAATGTTATTATGTTTTCTAATATAATATATATCATATACTCCTCTGCTTTGAAACTATCTTCACACTTTCTATTTGGTCCGTCTCACAACTATCTTCACACCCCAAATTTGGAAATAACACTCAATATCAATACCCTCACAATATCAATTTTATTTAAAAATGTCACTCTTACTTTATTCTCTCTCCTACACATTATCTCATACAACCACTCAAAATACTCTTACACTTTATTCTCTCTCCTACACCAATTTAACTTTTCTTAATAAGCGTGTCTATTCACATATGAAGATAGTTTCGGGATGGAGGGAGTACCACATATATATATATATATATATATATATATATATATATATATATATTATAATATATTTCTCATATATGCTTTTTGTATCGAGAATGTTATTATGTTATCTAATATGATATATATTATATACCATATATTACATATATATTATTATATATATAGTTAAATAGGTTGATCTGTTAGACTTAAAAGGTTTGCGAGAGAGCTTAAGTCGGCCTATTATTAAACGAGCCGAGCCAAACTTTAGTAGGCCAGTGCCGCAGACCCCTGTCGGATAGGTGGCCTATTCCCACCCCCTAGCTTTGGGTTCTTGACGTTAAGCCAAATCATATTTAAAGCAATGTACGACCTAAGTTTTAAAGTTAAATTTCATTTTATATATAAAACTATTTTTGCAATTTTGTATAGAATTAAACGACATATATATATTTTTTTTACAAATTAAATTTTGACTACTGGAATATTTGAATGAGGAAAAAAAAAAGAAGAAATAATAATGTTTATTGCGTCCATTATCAAGAGATGCGAAAAAGAGGGTGTATGCGGTAGCGGATCCGGAATTTATTCATTGGGAACTGAAAACTAAATATATAATTAATATATATATATATATATATATATATATATATATATATATATATATTAGCTCAAAAATTTTAGGGCTACAGTCCCCTATTCCCCTCTATCCTTCCATGGGTGTATGAGCACAAAAATTAACTAGATATTTTAGGAAGTGTAAAATGGAGGTGATATTTTTTTGTATGCATGTATAGGGATAAAAAAGGAGATTGTAAAAAATAGCTAAAACTATAATCCTTCTAAAATAAAATATAAGTTCAAAAACGATGTATACAAAATTTTGAGATATTTATTGTGAGTATTGAAAGAATAAATTTGTTATATATAAGTTTTTAAATTAAATTATTTAGGGTAAACATATAAAAATTATGGAGTAATTAGTATTGGCAGAAGTTATAATCTGAAGGACATTGGTGAATGTGGTATGCTCCCTGCTACAAAATCATAAAAATTCAATTAAGTTGGAGGTTTCCATTGCAGAGGATCAGATCTGAAAAGTGGGGTTGTCTTCCACCAGCCATTACTGCTCAGTGCCACACCCTAGCTACACATTTAATTTCGACTTTTCATCAATCTAATTTGATTTTCAGATTATTTTCTCACTTTTGTACACGCTAAAATATTCAATTGAATCATGTCAGGCGAGATACCGATTTGATTTGAAGACATTAGATTTTAAAATTTATGTTTTTGTTCTCTAAATCATGATTGTTTTAGGTTCTGGCCGTCGTTGCGAGATGATCAAGTTTTCTCTCGGGCTTTATTTGGATGGAGTGATTTGAAATCGAGGGATTTGAAGATAATATATTACACATTTACAAATCAAAAGAGAGAAAAACTAAATGAATGGATACATTTACAAATCAAAAGAGAGAAAAACTAAATGAATGGATTTGGTTCACACAAATATTATTTATAAGTGGGAGGAATACCCAACAAAATCTAGTCATTTGAAAACTTCTTCCACTTGTGCTTAATATTTGAGTGAATCAAATCCATTGATTTAGTTTTTCTCCATTCTTATCTGTGCGAATGTATGTTATATTGATTCTCAAATCCGGATTTCAAATCACTCCATCCAAATGGAGCCTCATGGAAGCCGGTTCAAGGCTGTGGACATTTCATTTTATTTTCAAATTAAACTTATGCAATAAATTAAAGTCATGTATAATGATAAAAATAAGAATTATAGATTGTGCCGAGGAGTAGCCATTACTGCCCTCTTGATTTTTAATTTTTGTTGAATCAACTTTTTTCCTTTTACATTAAGGATTACCCTCGCAGTATTATATAATCCAAGTGTAGATTTATATATGCATCTAGATTATTAATTTTTTAAGTGGCACTCTTGCGTGAGACCGTCTCATGCGTGAGACGGAGTGAAACAGAGTCACTTTTTAATAAATTGTTATCACTTTTTCATAAATTGTTATCATTTTTTTATAAATTGTTATCACTTTTCAATTTGTTATCACTTTTATACCAATTTGTGTCACTTTTTTAAAAAGTGATAACAATTTATTAAAAAGTGATTTGGTCTCATGCATGAGACCGTCTCATACAAGTTTTTGCCATTTTTTAAGCATTTAGTATGTTGTATTTAAGATCTCTGTTAAATCTTGTACGAACAAATTTATGTGAATTTTTTTGTGTACAATTATACTTCCTCCGTCCACTAAAAGTATGCTCGTTTGATTTTGTGATTTTAAGAAAACATAGATAAAGTAAGGCTCCATTTGGATGGGGTGGATTTCAAATCAATGGATTTGAGCATAATATATCATGTATTCACACAAACTAAAATGGAAAAAAAGCTAAATGAATGAATTTGATTCACTCAAATATTAAACATAAATGGGAGAAATGAGAGGATTTCAAATGACTAGGTTTTGTTGGGTATTTGAAATCCTCCCACTTATAACTAATATTTGTGTAACCAAATCCATTCATTTAGTTTTTCTCCATTTTTATTTGTAAATGTATGTATTATTCTCAAATCCGTTGATTTCAAATGACTCTATCCAAATGGAGCCTAAGGGTATTTTGAGGTATTGTGTGGTCCATTTATGAGTTAAGTGGTTGTTTATGAGTATAAAGTTGACAATATATGAAAAAAATTAAGTGATGGTTAAATGGTGAAATAAAATAAATTGTTGAAAAATTGTGTGAGCATACTTTTGGTGGATAGAGGAAGTAATAAATTTAAGGAAGTGATTAAAAAATTTGTGGATTTTCCTAAAAAAAAATCAAGTTAAAGAAAAATAGAAAACTAGTTCTCAATGTATTATAAGGACAGATATGTATTACTAACTCTTATAAAAACAAAAATATAAGTGTCCATAAGATAGGTAAAATATGTGTGTCATAATTTGTTCATCATTTTAAATCTAGGAATTTTTTATTTTTGCGTTTATATTAATTTTGTTAATATAATAACACATCTTTGTCTTAATATAATAATATATTTTTAATATATGATAATATAAAATAAATATTTACTGTCATGCCTAATTTAATTCATCATCTAAAGTATAAATAAAAGATGAATACACTAAACCTACTAAACTAGAAATTAGGGTTGTATACGAATCAAATATATTTGTTCGATTCGGTATTTGTGCTCGAAATTCGATATTAGTATTCGAAATTTTATAATTCGAATTCGATTACGAATATTCGATTTGATTCGATTATTAAACAAATACAAATACAAAATTATGATATTCGATTCGATATTCGTAAATATTCGATTCAATATTTAAATATATATTATATATAAATTTATATTACTTTTATAGCAAATATATAAATCTATATATTTAATATTATATAAATATATTAAGGCTCCAATTATTTGCACCATATATTTTATAAATACACCACACCACTCGAATAAAAACACAATCATTTTTAATAAATACACCAATTAAAAATATCATTTTGATTGGACGAATTATACACAATTTTTCTTGCAATTTTTGGTTCATTAATGTAATTTTAGTAGATTCTCGTAAGACTCTAATGACTTCTTCATCATCACATAACAAAGATTTGGATGTATTGGATCATTATCGTTCAAGGTTAACTCCTCACGTGGTAGAAATTTTGATTTGTGGAGTAGAATAAGTTCGCCGACTTCATGGGATTAAGAAACCCATTATAACATAAGTTCTTTTAATTTTTTTAAATTCATTTGAAAGATATGATGTTTTTATGAATAAATTGATTTTAATTATTTTTGTTATTTATTTAGGAGCAAGAAGAGTGTATTCATGTCATGTTGCAAATAAATTGAATTTGGTTTGCAAAATCGATGGAAGATTGATCCTCGTTATGTAATTTGATAATTAATTTTTTTAGTTTTGTATTTGATTATGTAACTTTTGAAATTGTGACTTGTATTGTGAATTGAAACAACGAAATTAATTTTGAATTGAATACTTAAAGAATATTGTTTAAAATATATTTGAGAAAAAATCGATTCGAATATTCGATTCGAAAGTATTCGAATAGTTCAAAAATTCGATATCAATTTCAAATAGAATATAAATCACATTTACTATTCGAAGAATATTCGAATTCGAATTCGATATTCGAAAAATTTAACGAATACAAATTCAAAATAGCGGTATTCGATTCGATTCCATTCGTTTACAACCCTACTAGAAACCATATGATATGATATGAGCTCGTACAAAGAGATCTAGTATATGTTTAACTAGTCTTCTGGCCAATGCATTAAAAGCTTGGCTCACAAGTAAACAATAATATGGGGATCCCAATATTTACCAAATCACTCATAAATCTCACATGCAATCCTTTTTATTCATTACATGATATCATATGATATGATACTCTCGGAAAACATGGAAATAAACCCCACCGTATTAGTGTTGAGATTTGAAAAATTATAATATGATCTTGATATAAAATATAAATTTCAAATTTACCAAGATTCATGTTGTAGATACGCACCGTATTATATATATAATCCGCTGCGCTTGGTATAATTAAGGAATTTCCAAATACATTACATCTCTCTCTCTCTCTCTCTCAAATAATTAAACCCCTATTGATTGAATTTGTTGAACATGGCAGTCGCACTTAAGCATAAGAGGTCGACAATCAGGCCTTCACTCTTGCCTCGAAATCTAATTTACTTCAACTTCTTCTTGAAATCCAAAATTTACAATTTTATCCGGATCCCTGATTCTAGCTTTGATCATTTTGTGGACGAGGAAATAATAGAATCGTACGCAGAGCACCATCAGAGCGTCGACAGAAACCTGTACGAAGACGAGATTGCAGAGGCACTGGACCGGGTTCTGGCGACTCTGCTTTGTGGCGAAGGTGTGCGTGAAGCGCTGGTGGAATCTGGACTGCAGGAACTCCGTCGAGTTTTATCAACAGCGCCTTCGTGCCAAAACGGGTGTCGTTTCAAGGTCAATATTGATTTCGAGATGGAATCTGTATGCAATCATTATTATTATTATGATGATCCACCGCGCGACGTTATGCTCCCTGCTGCACAATCATCAATTCAGTCTCTGGACAAGTTCGAGCTTGCCGTTGCAGAGGATCAGAGCTGCACCATCTGCCTTGAAGATCTCAGCGGTGGGGAAGAACAATTGATGTCGATGCCGTGTGGCCATGTCTTCCACGGTGGTTGCATCGACAAGTGGCTCAGCATCAGCCATTACTGCCCGCTTTGCCGCTTCCAAATGCCCATTGCCACACCCTAGACCTACACTTTTATCTATTTTATTTAATTCAATTTTTAGATTGGTTTCTAAGTTTTATTTAATTTAGATGTGTGATGTAGAATTGATACCAGAAACAAAGAAGATTATGATTGATCGATATTCATGGATTTTAGAATTCATTTGATTATATTTTGTGTCATGATTGTTTATTATTACAATGCTTAATACCACATATACAGAAGCAACAGAAAAGATCAAATGCTGCATCAAAGAAGAGCAAAAACTAAAGAGATCTTAAAAGCTCAATTTTGCTGCTTTCGAAACCTACATCTATATATGATCGTATTCTGGGCTTCTTGGGCCCCTTATCTTAGTGCTTTCAGTTCATCGTGCACATCTTGGGATTAAAGGGAAACATATTGCCAAAAGACACTCAAGTAATGTAGAAAAGTTTTCAGTTTCTGTTATAATGCCTCCCTCAATTACGAAATCATAATCATCTTCAAACATGAACCATCAGAAGTTCACCATCAAACTAATCAAAGGAGATTCTCCTCTTCTGTGTCATTACATTACCACATCAATTACAATTTCAAATTCATAATAAAACTCTCCGTCTTCGACCAAAGTGTGGTCGAAAACACGGAAGATACCATAACCAACTCGTAAATTTTAGGGTTCATCCTTGTTTTGACTCATTGTCATACCTAATTTAATTCATCTACACGTAAAATTCATCATCTAAAGTATATATAAAAGATGAATACACTAAAAGTTGAAACCATATGAGCTCGTGCAAAGAGAGACATATGTCTAACTAGTCTTTGGCCAATACACTAAAAGCTTGGCTTACAAGTAAACAGTAACAACATCGGGAAGAGATTACAGTATAAAAAGCACCTCTTAATCCCTATATTTACCAAATCACACATACATCTCACAATCCTTTTATTCATTACATGATACTCTCTGAAAACATGGAAATGAGACAAGGTACGGTCCCCCATCCCCCAACAACGGGATGATTTAGCTAGACCATCCTCTCTGAGAGCTTCCAGAAGAGTGTCCGTTCAACCTATCGAGCACTGCATTGAAATCGATAGGCTGACCAGTCTCTTCCAGCCTCTGAATGACACCGATGACATGGTCGCCTCTGAAACCCATCCCGGCCAACTTCTCAATCAATTCGTTGTACGGATGGCCCCGCATAGACTGAGGAGGGCCCACCATATTAGCGTTGGGGATACGCTGTGGGTTCTGAGGATATGCATTCTGTTGGAAGTGCGACTGTGGAGGAGGTGGATGATGATGATGATGACTCCGTCCTGCTTCACCATCGAAAACCATGTACGTGTTTCCAGACGGGCGGGGACCGGTGGATATGTAGCCATCCCCTGTTTGTGCGGATGCATACCCTGTCTTGAGTTGCTGTGACGGAGGCGGAGGTTGCTGTTGAATGGGTCGGGCATATCCGTATTGTATTCCATCAGGGCCTGGTTGAGATGGTCCCACAAACGACATCTGCATGGGCATGCTGCCCGGAGGTATGTCTGCAGGGGACTGACCAGGCATATAGGAAGAGTAAACCATTTGAGAGGAGGTTCTGATCTGCTGGGTTGGTTGGGGCTGGGACCACTGCTGCTGATATGACTGAATCTGTGGGCTCAGGTTTACTTGAGGTTGTGATGGTTGTGGGGTCATCCTAGGGTCTTGGACTTGATATTGGGTCTGAGATGGTTGGGACGGGGGAGATATTTGTCATCTGTGACTGTGATGGAGGCAAATAATATGCGTGTACTTGAGCCATGCTCTGGGGGGCATGGATGGTGGGGGCCATGGACGGTTGCTGATGTGGAGGTATTTGGTGGGGTAGTGTAAGTGCCAGTTGCTGATCATTAACGTCGCTTTTCTTGGGTTCAGACACGGGTGTTGAAATTCTCTCCTCGTTCTTAGTAGCTGAAGAGGATTCCTTCTGCGCAAGCTGAAGCTTGGCTAGCTCCTTCTGAGTATCAGCAAGTTCTTGCTTATCTCTTAAGATCTGCACAGATCTGTGAACCTACATTTCCAAGGACGGGAGGATCAAATCCATGAGAGAATGCATTGGTTAAGAATATAATAACACTTGTCAATTCCCCATTTAAATGAGAACAGTAAACGGTTAAATTAATTCCGAAACAAACCTCTTGGATATGCTTGTCCAGAGATTTGAGCTTTGACTCCGACTCTCCGTGATCACGAACAAAGTCAGAGCGCATCTCACCAATTGATTTGTCGAGATTATAGCAATACAATTCCAACTGTGACAGCCGTGAACTAATTCCCTCGAGAAAACGCATGATATTGTCAGTGTATTTCTTCATTGTGTTGTCAACGGTGGAGATGACACTTTGGTTAAATGAAGATTCTTCTGGTGTACTATAAGTTGATGGAGGATAAACCGATGATCTTGCCATTCTGCTTTTGTTAAACTCCTGCTTATGCCAGTACACAAAATTGTTAAAATGCTTAATACCACATATACTGAAGCAAAAGAAAAGATGGCCTAGGGAAAAAATTTACCCGCCCCACCACAACTGGAAAGATAAAGCCTGTGAAAGTCGAATGCATCAAAGAAGAGCAAAAACTACAGAGATCTTAAAAGCTCAAATTTTTACCAAATTTTGCTGCTTACAAAACCTATATCTATATGACCCTATTCCGGGCTTGTTATGTGCTTTCAGTTCATTGCGCATATCTTGGGATTAAAGGGAAACATATTGCCAAAAGACACTGAAGTAATGAAGAAAAGCTTTCGGTTTCTGTTATATTCATCCGAGGAAAGCAACCAAAATTCAAAACTAAAAAAGCTATTTATATTCATGTCCAAAGGCAAACATAGTACGACAAATAATGTGAACTGGCTCATTGCATCCTTTAGATGCTCTCAATTTTGAATATAACAGACGCATTTCTGCGAGCAATTTTCTCAAAAGAGCCCAGTGAGAGGAGACACTGATTGGGACAGAATACGCATTATGCAGATAGTTGGAACATTCTAAGGTTACTAACATTAAATTTCCCTGGTTTTGTTCCCTACTTCATCGAATGGGGGACCAATCGATCTGCATTCTACTGTATGAATCTACAAAATCATCTCCACACAAAACAATGTAATGGTCATCAGTGGAAACTGAATATCTGCCCATCCTGTTCTTGCCTCTATGACTGAATATGCCCTCAGTCCTTCATTTAGTCTCCCATTTGATAAGCCTCATTTTAATTGCATACAAACAGTCTTAATAGTATGCTCTATCAATTAAGATCATAGAGATTTTACGAAAAACAGGATACTGTAGCAAAAACAAATGATAGGGATGCTGCTAAGATATATTATGAACTTCCCATAAGAAAAGTAGTTTTACCACCATCAACTTCATTAACCAATAGTCGGTTAACTTCTCCAAGAGTCATAAAATAGACATCTTACCGATCAAAAATAAATAAATAGATATCTTCAAATTAAAAATCAAAATTTCTTCACATCAAATATTCAAGCTTAAAGCAGATTGCAGAAATCAACATTAGACCAAACAAAGAGAGTCAATATTTTCAAGATGCACATCTATCTGAGCTGAAAACACATGCTACCATCCACCCAATCCCACCCTACCCAATAAAAAAAAAAGGAATAAAACACTAAAGAAGGTATGCTTCTGAAATGTAAAAGGAAATTAACTTTATAAGATATCCATCCCTTTAAAACTGGAGACATCAATCCAATGAACATAAAGTCAACACCTCAAACGAAACATCAAACCCTAAATTAATTATAAGTATTAACAAACACTACAAAAACTTCGAATCACTAACCTCGAATGAATAATAACGAAAAATCAAATTACCTTGACCGAATTATCTACGCTGGAAGGATCGGAATGGATTCCATTATTCCCATCTTGATTGCCATAATCCTCGTAGGAGCAGAGAATATCATCGGACCCGAAATCGAACGATTTGGAGCCCGAATTCGTCGCGCGTCCCGAGGAACCCGATGCCATAGCTTCTTACAGTTTCTCGAGATTGAATAAATGGAAGATACACAAAAATGTGTATATATAGAGCGAGAGAGAAAGAAAGAGAGAGAGAGAGAGAGAATAGTATGCTTAGCTTCTGAGCAATTGAACGATACCTTCAATTGAAAATTCTCTGTGCTGTGCGTGCGTAATGGCTCTGCTTTTGAAGAAACGTTTTTCCAATGAAAACTCGTGTCACAGTGACTGGATAAAACCGCACCGACTTTAATCATTATTAAAACTATTTTATTATATATATTTTTTATATTATTATTTTTTGTGGCTTAGATTAGGTTGCTGATGTATGAGAAGGAACAAAATATAAACCAATCATGGTTTTTGGTGGGTTTATAAATTATTTCGTAGTTTTCTCTAAAAAAATATATATATTACGTATAAGACATGATTTATTTAATATTTTAGGTTAGTAATGATAATATCTGATTTGACCTCAAAAATATTTTAACACGTTTGCAAAATCGCTAAATGATTAATAAATTATGTATACATTATGCACAATGCACAAAGAAACTACTTCCTCCCTTCCTAATAGCTTTCATATGTGGAAAGACACATATTTTTAAAAAAATAAAAAAGTAATGATTGAGGTTTTGAGGGGTAATTTTGTAAACTTTTATATATAAAGTAAAAAAACTTTATTGAGTTATGTGTATGTGAGAGTAAAAAATAATGACATTTGTGTAAATTAGTGAAAATTGTGAGGGTGGAGTTTATAAAGGATTTTCCATTTTAAGGTGTGAAATTTATAGTGAGACGGACGAAAAAGGAAAGTGTGAAAGCTTGAGGAAGATGGAGTACTTTGTAAAAATACTTATAATCTAAAGAAGTAATCTTCGAGTCTTTGACCAGCTTAACTTAACTTGAAGGAGTTGTCGTTATAATTTGTTTAATTCTAGTTAATACTAATACTATTATTGAATTTATAAGTAATTATATATAACCTAATGTTCGATTAGGATACAAATTTAAATAACTAAACCTTAAAAAATTATTTCTATTGTGTGTGCCCCTTCACAATAATTAAATGGATGTGAAAGTTCCACATTTGTCAGCAGGAAAGAGATGAAGTTTAAAAAGAAAAATAGAAATTTCTTGGTCGGTTAACCTAACCACTCGAATTAATCATCTGTTTTGAAACCATCAAAATGATTATATGGACAGGATAATAATATAATAATATAATGTCTAATAGAATAATCATAGTGGCCTGGCCGACTTCTGTAACTGCGGCCTCTCAGCTAGGATCATCATCAACATCATAGCAAGGAAGAACAGAAGATAAATTTTAATCCTGCAATAAACTTGGATTTGCCATGTACGAAAACAAGCTTGTTCTTATAACAAAAATAAGATAGGGAAAGAGATGTGCAAAAATAAAAGCATCTCTTCATCCCAGTATTTACCAAATCAACCACATATATCCTTTATTCAGTACATGAAAACACGGTAGCCACACGGGCAATCATCACAAGTTCGAGGATACGTGTAGAATATTCCACACTTGGTTGAATGGACACATATATACCCCTTTAACCAGACCATCCTCTAGGAGGACCCCCAGCAGAGTGTGCGTTCAACCTGTCAAGCACCGAATTAAAGTCAATCGGCTGCCCACTTTCCTCCAGCCTCCGAATGACTCCAATCACGTTTTCACCCCTGTAACCCATGCTCCCCAGCTTCTCGATCAACTCATTGTAGGGATGAGGACTAGGTGGACGTTGTACGCTCTGCAAAGCAAAAGAAGCGGGAGGAGGGTAAGGACTCTGTTGGTAGTGAGGCTGTTGTGCCCTTCCTCCTTCACCATCAAACATCACGTAAGCATTTCCCGGGCGGGCCCCACTAGGAATATACCCATCTCCTGGTTGTGTTCCGTACCCTGTCTTGCTATGCTGCTGTGATGGAGGTTGTTGAATTGGTCGTCCAGTGGGACCAAACCCGTACGGCATTGGCTCAGAACTCGGAACACCCGATCCGGGATATGGTACTTGCATAGGCTTGCTATTAGAACCCATTTCTGCAGGAGGCTGATTAGGCGGATAGTTAGAGTATACAATTTGAGACGGGTGAGGTGGTTGATTCTGGAGCCACTGATGCGTGTAAGAAGGTGCTGACTGGACATGTGGGGCCTGGTTAACTTGAGACTGCTGTGGGGTGGGTTCCCCCTCGAGGGGTCTTGAACTTGCGACATTATTGGCAGGTATTGAGTCTGAGATGGTTGGGGTGGGGCGGTCATATTGGGTGTTTGAGATGGAAGTAAGTAATATGCAGGAGTGGGTGGCATGCCTTGTTGAGGCATAGATGAGGGGGTGGGATGGGGGTCTGCTGATGCTCGATTTGTTGGGAAGGGGGAGGGGAGATTGTTGGTGGGGTACAAGTGCCAAGTGCTGATCGTGAACATATGATGAGTTGTCGGTTTGTTTGGCCTCCGTAGCAGGATTTGAAGCTCTGTCGTCCTTCTGTTGAGGGGAGGGCGGTTCTTTCTCAGCAAGCTGAAGCTTGGCTAGCTCCTTCTGAGTATCAGCAAGTTCCTGCTTATCTCTTAGGATCTGCACAGACCTGTGAACCTATATGCAAAAACACCAAAAGAAACTCACCCATTTATAGCATTTGAAAACGTCCAAGGAGCGCTTAACACATACATCAATAAAGCTCATGACATTATGCAACTCGTACATATAGATCATAGAATATTGACCAAAACAAGACAACAAACTGATGTATGATAGTAAGAAACTATATAATATGATAGACTATTCCATGGCATGGCTTCCAGATGAAATTAACACATTTGTTGGGCCAACACGACAACAGCATCCAGTACCTCAAAACCAAATGAAGGAACCCATGGAAAATGCAGGCAAAGAGAACATACCTCTTGGACATGCTTATCCAGAGATTTGAGCTTTGAATCTGACTCTTCATGACCACGAACTATATCAGAGCGCATTTCTCCAAGAGATTTGTCAAGATTATAGCAATGCAATTCTAACTGTGACAACCTCGAACTAATTCCCTCAAGGAAGCGCATGATGTTGTCTGTCTGCTTCTTCATGTTATTTTCAAGAGTGGAGATTACTGAGTTCATTGTCCTTGTCTTATTGCCAACGCGGAAATCCTGCTTTAGAATCAAAAGCAGAGAAACGTTTTCAATTTTTAAATTTAATATCAGTTTGATCCTCAATCAAGTTTCAAGTAGGGCTCAAAGATGAGCTAAAAGAACTAGAAACTCATCGAACACCCCACATCAATAAGGAATAGCAACGATTAAAGAAACTGCTTCAAATTATACAGAAAAAAAGTCCATTTATGAAGCAGATTCTGTTGTGCACTGAACTTGTCAGGTTCTTACATATGTGATTTCAGTCTATCATGGGCAGCGAAAATAAATTTCCAGCCCAAAGCAACTAAAGCTTTCAATTTATTTTTGCTTTCTTTTCATTATTCCCAAAAAAAAAAAAAGTGAACTGCAATATAGGAGCCAGTATACACATTTATTAATTTGCAATATGACATCCATCACCGCTATTATTCAATATAAAATCAGCCCAGCCAGGGAGATAACAATGAATAGACTGTTAAAAAATGATTCAGAACTCTTTCTTCCTACTTGCGATAACAAATAATCTGGATTGACGTATAAATCGTTAATCTGACATGCGCTTCCAAAGGTACAGATACAACAATAAAGATATCATTAGTTAATCTGAAGACTGAAATTGTCTTTTATCGCGTTTTAATGACAAATTCCTACTCTGTTCATTGATTAGGGTTTTCTTTTCTCTCTAGATATCGCAGCAAGCAAACCTCAACAAGAGTTACAATTCTCACACAGCTCACAACAAACAACAAGATTGAGTCTAATTTAAAGAAAAGAATGACTCAATATAGATCCCTTCAAAACCCTAAACTCTTATCAATCACTCGAACAACACGCAAGTCAACACCTTCAACCTAAAAATTAGAAGTAGTGTAAAATTTTAAACCCTAAGATGCCGAATAACAAGGAAAATACTGCAAAAAGAACCCTAACACAAATCAAATAGATAAAAAGTAAATTGGAAACACTTTACATGATCGTGAGTAGGTGCGACGGAATGAGCTCCATTATTCGCATCCTGAGTGCCGTAATCCTCGTAGGAGCAGAGAATATCATCCGAAACGAACCCGTATGCTTTGTTTTCCCGACCCGACGACCCGGATTCCATCGCTGCAGTTTCGAGAGAGGGAGGGATTGAGATGATAGATACAAACAAGTGTGTGTATGTTTGCTTAGTTTCCCAGCAAGCGAAACGAAAACGAGGCCTGCAACGCCTTGAATAAGTTGCTATTTATTATTTTTGGGAATCGCGAGAAACGTGATCAACTTAATCAACGACTATGTTTAATATTATCCAAATCCCTGAATTTGAGATCTTATTTAATGACTTTATTCAAAATTTAAACTTGAAGTGGATATTTTTATTCTCACCAACCCACAAGATAAATTTAATTTTTATTTTTATCCATCCCATAAAATTTAATTAATTATTATATTTAATAGTATGTCACTTATTTTCATTATATCTATACTCTTAGGATGCGTTTGATTCAATGGATAAAGTTGGATAGAATATATAATCCAGACTAATTTGATGTTTAGTTTAGTAGATATTGGTCCAGATAAATATTAGGCCCGGGCCAAATTTGAGTTATTTTCCGTCAATGCGTAATTTTTTTGTCCTAGAGGTCTTGAATTATTTTGTCCATAATGTTAAATTTATCATATTGACCTTTCACATTAGAAAAAATAACCGATGTAACTTAAATTTGATTTTTTATTATTGGTACCTAATTCATTATGGACCTAGCATTTTTATTTATGAGATGGGAGGGCAAAGTTGTCAATTACACTATTTTTGTTATTTATCCCACAATTCAAACATTAAAAAAACTTATCCCGCAATAATAAATATTATAATCCATCATTCCAAACATATCCAAATCGTACAATTCACTAATCTTATCCTAAGTTATTTGTCCCGTACATTGAACCAAACACACCCTTAGAGGGCAGATTACTTGTTCAAGGATAATTTGGAATATAAAAATATTACATGCCTACAATATTTTTTTATCTAGAATTATTTATGGATAACACTTAAATATTTTTATTCGAGTTTTTTTAAAAAATCAATATCTAAGTATTTAGATAAGAGCAAAATAAAAACACAAAAAAAAAAATTAATATTTGTTGGACGAATTGAGTATTATATTAATTTTTTTGTGGCGAATTTAATTGAAAAATTATTTTCATTTTTTCTAAAGGAGGAGGTGCATTACTTTTTGGAGATGTGGGATAAATCTCGACCTCGACGCCTCGTACCATTCAATTTTAGATATATTTTATGCATAACAAAATATTTAAATAAGAATTTTAAAAAAATTGTACATTCTAATCCAATCGAATCAAGTAAAATGAATTTTCTCAAGAAAATAACGTAAAAACAAAATTTTAAAAAAATGCTCCCTGCCATGTGTTATAAGAATAAAAACAAATATGTATTTGTAGATATCCTAATTGAATTTCGTAAGTATATATCATAATAAACTCTAATTTGGAGATAAAAAAATATCTCAAAAATTTGAGAATATATTTTTCCTTTAATTCCGAGTACTGATATCTCCAAAATTTTAAAATATTTTATTCTTATTCTCTAATTAATTGATCCTTTTTTTACCTTATTTTTCTCATCTTTTTATATATTTATTTGTAAATGATAGAATTTATTGATTAACAGTATTATTTGCTCTTAAAAAATAAATAATTATCCTTATTTTATCTTAGAAGTCTCACCATGAAAGAAACTCAAAATTGTGGGAGGGAACCTGTAGGACGGCAACAATGGCAGTCCATGTAGCAGCGGTTTTTTTAGTGAATGGACGCAGGCTTCGGCAAAATTAGTGGACTGGAATCATTTGAAGAGACCTGAGGAGCCTGTTTGTAGTGCATGGCATCCGCCGCCAACTGGATCATGGAAGGTAAATGTGGACGCAGCTATTTTTAGGGAGTCCTTCCTATCAAACAGGGATTGGAATGATTTTGAGGAGCGATAGGGGTGAGTTTGTGATGGCTAGATCTCTTATTTTCCCAATTTTATTGGAGCCTGTTGAAGCTGAGGCACTTGGATTTGCAGAAGCTCTATCATGGGTTAAAGATTTGGGCCTAAACAAGGTGATTGTGGAAGGCGATGCAAAGATCGTAATTGATGCGATTAATTCATGTGTGCTACATAATTCAATTTTTGGAGACTATGTAAAAGATAGCAGAGATATCATTTCTTCTTATCCTTATTTTGTAGTCAAGTTTGTCAATCGTGATGCCAATAGTATGGCACACGAATTTGCTAGAGCTTCTCGGCATTATGAGAACTCTTTTTGTTGGATTGACCGCGGAGTTTGTGGTAGGGCGTCCGAACACTATTTGCATTTGCAATAATGAATACTAAGTTTTTGGTTTTCAAAAAAAGAAGTCTCACCATATATTTCATCTCATTTACCTCATACAATCTGTCAAATGGGACAAAAAGAAAAATTGAATAACAATTAGATGGTAAATGGACATTTTTGGATTTTTGTTATATTAAATTGTTTGTGGTGAGTGAATAAAATCTCATTCTCATACAATTCAATATATAAATATTGCAACTTACGTGTGACAACCAGATTTCATTAAGTAATAAAAAAAAAAAAAAAAAAGATTAATGGGTAAATAAACAAGTGTATAAAAAGTACATTTAATTTAAATTTGTCTCACACAATATTGTACCACACCAGAATTTGTCTGCTGTAAATTCAAAGAAAATCCAATTTAATAAAAAATAAAATTGTGACAAAAATAAAAATTCAAAATTAGAAAAAAAAAAACTTATTCCACCATTTAAAAAAAAACAAGTAATAATTTGCTAGGTACTAAGAAACAAAAGTGTTGGGCCTATTTAAGATTAATCTTCCAAAAGGCAGAGTAAAGCCCACATAAGAAGCCCAAAACTATTAACAAACCCAAAAGTAGAGGTGATGAGAGAGCCCAATACTCTACTGCAGAAAAAGAGGCTACATCACATAATGGAGCCCAACTTACAATCTTATTTCCTTGGATTATTAGTGCATATGTTTGCCATCCTGCTCCAAGGGTTGCACCAACTACAATATTCATAATCTGCATAAAAAATAATTCAGAATAAATAATAATAATAATAATAGAAATGATAAATAAATACATAATATCTAACATTTTAGTTATATAAATACAACTAATATTATTCAATAAAAATAAATAATATTACTCAGTGAATATAATTAATATTGTTCAATAACAATTAATATTATTAAGTGAAAACAACTAATATTGTTATATAAAAACAATTAATATTATTAACTGAATCAACTAATATTATTTAATAAATACAATTTATTAAAAACAACAAATAACATTTAAAAATAGGATCGATTACAAATAGGTTTAAAAATATTCAAAATTGTAAATAGTTTCAAAAATATTTGCACGTAACACAAAAATATTTGCACAATAAATTTATTTACAATTTTTTGTTATTTTTAAACCTATTTGTAATAATTCCTTAAAAATATATACAAAAAAAATGCCAAGTATATAAAATCATTTTATTTATATGAAAGATCCAATGTCCTTACGAACAGTACCACATGTACCGCGTCAATTAATCTTCACGAATATGGTTATTTAATGCCCCATTAAAAAAGGAAACATCTGGAAAAAAAAAAAAGGAAACAAAAATCTTGTGTGTATCTCTAAGCGAATACTCTCATTTTAAGACGATCTATTTCAAAATACATGTCACAAAAATTTCCGAAACATATCACAAAAATAAAACGCTACATATGTATTTGTTATAGTATCATCACAAAAGTTTAACGTCATATTGATAGTAAATTTATTAAATAAAAACAACAAGTTCTGAATAGCCATAAAAAGTTGGAATAAAACCAGACAATAATATATATTTTGATGCGGTTATTTTTAAATACAATCATGTATACAACATATTTTAACTTTATATATTACAAAACAAGGTTATAAAATAAGTGTATTGAACAAAATTAATAATAGTGTGGCACATGCTTTGCTTTAGGAACTCTCGGTTCTTTGAGAGTCCTCATATTTGGGTTGAGCCTCCGACTTTTGTGGATGGCCTTCTCGAATCGGTTTGTTCTTCTTGCGATTAATAATAGTTCGTTTTTCTCTCAAAAAAAAAAAAAAATAAGTGTATTGAACAAAATTATGGGTACGAGTATATTTTTCAAAGTGAAATTTTATTTTTTAAAAATTAAACTGATTACCACATCGCAAATTATGACTCTTCTCCAAGTGTTATCGCCATCACGAATACAGAGAACACAAAGGTTATAGATGATTGCAATGCAGTCAACATAAATGCAAAACCTGCACCATAATTTATTTGTTAGCAAATGTATATTTAAAAAAGTACATAATACTCCAAAAATTTAAATTAAAATCGAGGATTATTAGAATATATAGAATAACAAAGTGCACATCTAAGTGTATAGTCTTTTGTGCATCCAAGTTACAACAATTATAATATAATCGAAACACACGTACTAATGTAAAAAAAAAAATTTGCTGAAATGTGGCGTATACGAGACCCGATGAGTCTCATAAAATATAATTTATTAGAATTAAAACAATATTACGTATCATAATATTATCATAAAAAATAAATTATTGAAAATTAAAACTTACATTAAGCCTCTCCAATTGTCGTATTTGATTATGATTTTGGTATATCCATCATCAATTTTTTGGTTGCTGGTAATCATAACAACAACAGCTATAAGAAACGAGAGCACTGCTGACCATCTCAATATAATAGTTGTCACTGGTACCATTGATGACCACTACAAGAAAGAAAAAAAAATTAATATGATCTGTTTACTTATTATGTTTATGCTTATAAAGAAAAAATAAACAAAACAGTATAAAATTAAGAAAATGAAAAGATTTTGAAATTTTGGCTTTTACCTTTGACTTGAGTCGATTAAGGTTGCAGTAAAATTTTAGGCGTAAAGTTTGGTTAAAGAAAATAGGAGGTGGAGAAATAAAATCACGGTTTAGACGTATAATAATCTTGTAACGATTCTTAAATAATGAACAGAAAATTCAATAATAAATGGAAAGCGTGTTATGTTTGGTAAGATATATTTATATGGTAAGATATTTTATTGAAGGAAATGATCTTTATGAAATTATAATGTGCTTGTTTATTTATAATATTGTTGCTAATTATTATTCCAATTACAATTATGTGTTTCTGTTTTAATTGCAAGTACTGAAAAATTATTAACTTAAAGAAATTCTATTGTGTGACTTTTTCGTCTCAAGATCCATAATTAAATAAAATGAATAAAAATTGATAGAATTAATAATATGGGTAAGCTGGTAAAAGTACGTTTAATTAATATTTTATGTTTTTCTATGAACAAAAAGGGCTAAAAATTGGTTGAGGGTGGGATGTTACGAAAAATAGTTCTGCAAAAGTATTACTATTTTGTATTTTTTTCTACAAATAAAAGGGCTGATTTTTCTTTTCTTTTTTTTTTTTTTTGTTGAGAGTGGGATTATTTTTCTATGAACAAAAGGGTTAAAAACTAAAAATTGGTTAAGTGTGTGGTGTTTAGTTCTGGAAAGGTAAAATAATTATAAAAAGTATTATTTTGTATTTTTTCTATAAATAAGAGGGTTGAAAGAAAATTCTGAGTTATGTAAAAAAAAAAAAATGTGTGAAATTAAAGAAATTGTTGAGAGTGGGATTTGAACCCACGCCCTTCCGGACCAGAACCTTAATCTGGCGCCTTAGACCAACTCGGCCATCTCAACAGATTGAGCAGAATGCTAATAAAATGAATTATGTCAAAATATAATTGTTCTTTTTATTCACAAAAACTTGCTTGTCTTATCATGAGATTAATTTGAGGCTATGTTTGGATGGAGTTTGAAATCAAGAGATTTGAGAATAATACACCATACATTTACAAATTATAACGAAGAAAAATTATGGATTTGATTTACACAAATATTACTTATAAGTGAGAGGATTTCAAATATCCAACCACGAGTGGTCTCTATAAACAAGTTTCATAGTATGAAACTTGTATTTGACCCATTTTTCTACCCATTAAATCCGACCCTAAATCTGACCCATTGACCTTACCCACAAAATGTGAATCAAAACAAGCAAAATAAGTTTTATGGTATGAAACTTTTTCACACAAAAGTTTGCCTCCAACAAAACCTAGTCATTTGAAATATTCTTATTTCTTTCACTTGTGTTTAATATTTGAGTTAATCAAATTCATTCATTTAACTTTTCTCTATTTTAGTTTGAGTGAATGCATATCCTCAAATCTCTTAATTTCGAATTCACTCCATCCAAATAGAGTCCGAGATTATTATATTTTTTAAAAATGATTATTATTTATAATGTAAAGTATATCACATTTTAAAATAATACACATGTATTATTTTATAAAATTGTGGAGTATAATTTAGTTAATACAAAGTGTATCATCATTACTAAAATTTTGCATTTTGCATATATTTTTTTAAAAATGATATTTCCTAAGTCCCAAGTTCATCTTCACACCGTGTTTGGCGTGGAGATTAAGAAAGTAGAGGAATGAGTAGAGATTTGGAGTGTAATTTTGTAAGATTTTATATAGAAAATAAAAAATGAGTTGAATTATGTGTATGTATGGACCTAAAAGTAATGATATTTTGTATAAATGTGAAAATATTGTGTGAGTGGAGTTTAGGAGAGTTTTTCATTTTAAAAATGTGAAACTAATTTAGGATGGATCTAAAAAAAAATATGAAGATAATTACAGAACTTATAGTTATGGAGTACTATTTAGTATAAAAATGATAATAGTCTAATAATAATTTCGAAATAGTGTCGCACAAAATTTACTTCTTTTATTTTATTTTTCACACTCACCTATCCAAATTTATGTAATGACATTTTCTTTTCTTTTTTTTTTTCTTTTTGAAGCTGTCACCTAATTTCTCCACTATTTTTTTTTCTTGAAAATTCTCAATTGTTCTAATACTATCAAATTGTACTTATCTCGATTGAAATTCTCCTTATCAATCGTAACTTGTAACTAAAATACTACTCTCTCCGACCCAACATAATATACACTCTTTGTTGGGCACGGAGATTAAGAAATGTTGCTTTTGATGTAATTGTGTATGAGAGAGAATAAAGTGTTGGGGTTTTTTTGGTGGTTGAATTGAATAAAGTGTAGGAGAGAGAATAAAGTAGGATAAAAAATGAGTGATATTTTTGAAATTAAAGTGATATTTTGAGGGTGTTAATATTTTGTGAGCTTTTCTTATTTGGGGGTACAGATTATGTTAGGACGTGCAAATAAAAAATGTGCAAATTATATTGAGAAGGAGGGAGTAGTATATAATTTCACATATAATAACTCGAATGGGAATAGCAAACTCCTTATTCCTTAAGCTCCATTTGAATGAAGTGGATTTGAAATCAAGGGTTTTGTGGACAATATACAATGTTTTCACACAAACTAAAATGGAGAAAAACAAAATGAATGGATTTGATTTACTCAAATATTAAACGAGAATTAAGAGGATTTCAAATGACTAGATTTTGTTGAGTATTTGAAATCCTCCCATTTATAAATAATATTTGTGTGAACCAAATCCATTAATTTAGTTTTTCTCTATTTTTATTTGTAAATATATGATGTATAATTTTCAAATCCTTTGATTTCAAACGACTCAATCCAAATGAAGTCTAAGGTTTTTTTTTTTTTTTTTACGGAGAACTCCTTGAGGCTTAGAATACACATGAGAGGGTTCCGCCGTCCCCTTCAACAAAACTAGGGTTCCGCCGAACGAAACAAAAAGTAGTATGACATCATTGACATGTGCTCCTGTCTCGAAATTGACATGTGCTTCATATCTTTAATTTTTTTATAAAAATTAATTAAGACATGTAATAACTCGAATTTTTTTGCAGTCGATATGAACACAAAATATTACTTTCGACATTCAAATAAGTGATGTTATTAAAATTGTATCCTTTACTCTGTCAAAAAATAAAATGTAGGAGTATCTCTTACAGATTAATTGATGATTTATAATTCTTCCCCAAGTCCCTATTTATTTTGTCAGTAATCAATTTCCGTTTTTAAATTTTAAGTCAAGAGTAGAACAAGTTGGGAAAAATGGCACTCTCTTGCTCACCTACCTCCTTGTGCCTACACCGCCGAAATCCCTCAATACCGACGGCGAAGCCCGCATCAGTTTCAGGTTTTTCCGTCGCTTTGCCGCCGCCGAAAACCCACTCCAAGCTAGCTCTTCATTCCGCTCTTAAACATCCGTCACTTTCATCCATCTTCATCAAACCCCTAAACCCCATCACCCCAAATTCACAACCACCACAATTAAATCTCTTTTCACGGGCATAGTAGAAGAATTGGGAACTATCAAGCAACTCGGCTTCGACCAAGATAACAGTTTCGTCATGAAAATCCAGGCAAAACCATTCTCGAAGACGTACACTTGGGCGATAGCATCTCGGTCAACGGCACTTGCTTAACGGTAACGGATTTCGACACCGGACTGTCCGAATTCGACGTCGGATTGGCGCCGGAGACATTGAGAAAGACTTCGTTGGGTGAATTGGAAATTGGGTCTTTGGTCAATTTGGAGAGGGCACTAAGCCCTAGTACTAGAATGGGGGCCATTTTGTGCAGGGGCACGTCGATGGGACCGGAGAAATCGTGGATATGACGCCGGAGGGGATTCATTGTGGGTTAAAGTGAAAGTTGGGAAGGAGATTTTGAGGTACATTGTACCTAAGGGGTTTATAGCTGTAGATGGGACTAGTTTAACTGTGGTTGATGTATCTGAGGAAGAATTGTGTTTCAATTTCATGTTGGTGGCATACACACAGCAGAAAATAGTGATCCCTTTGAAGAAAGTTGGGCAAAAGGTGAATCTTGAGGTTGATATTTTGGGCAAATATGTGGAGAGGCTGCTAAGCAGTGGATTCGTCGAATCTATCAAATCGAAGTGAGGTGTTTCCCTGTTAGTGTTTGTTGTTTTTCTGGTACCTTAATTTATCTCCCAATTTGGATTATATTTCACTTGATCGTATTCATATCAATAAGCGCAATGTCTTTTATTCAATCTGTGTCCTGCTGGTATCTTTGTTGTAATCACATAGTATGTTTTTGAGGGTATAATATATTGAATTGCTCTAATGAACTGAATTTTATGTCTGGATTGAGATGCTTTGAGTGGAAATCTTTGTATGCATGATCGATCCTCTTATATGGGCCTTGTAAAGCCAACTAGAAAAACTATAGATATAGATCTAATGTTGCTTGTTTGTGTGACAATGCTAGATAATTTAGTGTTGTTTTTCTCAGTTCCTACAAGCTTATGGTTCAATCACAGTACAGCATTTGGATAGCATACATTAATAGGTGATGTCAAATGGTTTAGTGTTGGTTCTAGCTATCTTGCTTGATTCACCTCCATTCTTTCATCTTGGTTAGAATTAGTCTCGATTACTACCAGGGAATGGGATGCATGTTTTGACCTTTATGGTTGTTGGTATGCATAGATGTGTGACTGTCGGACAAATACATGAACTTTAATATTATTATCAATAATCCGGTTAAAATGCTCTGTGGTTTAAGTGTCGTGGATTATATATCCATTGTCTTGTTTCAATTCAATCGTAATGGTAGCGTTGTTTTGGGGGCTGAAGCGTAGTCACTTACATGATTTAACAACTGAATGAACTTTCTTAAACGACATTGAGGAACAAAAACTTAGGAGGTGGCTGGATTTAAATCGCAAAACCTGACTGCTTCACCAATTCCCAGATGACGTCTTTACCATGAGTTGGTTCTCTTTTATTCTCATTATTCATTAAACAACATAATTACCCTATACTCCTCTCATTAACATTTCCATTGGAGAATTTTAGGCTTATGAGGATTTCACAAAATCCTTTGTTATAAAAGGCATGAACAGAATTCAAGAGAACTTTGAAACTTGTTACCAGGTTTCGAGAAATCAAATCATGAAGCATGAGGTCATTTAAATAGCAATGACAATGATCTGAGATAATTCTAACTGCATGTCTTCGATGATAACATTTTCGATTTCGTTATCTTCCTTAAATTTCGGAACGTTTTAGGAATGCTGTATGAATTTTCTGGCCGTCATGTTTAGAAGGGAAGAATATTGGATTTGGTATTCTCGTTTACTCACTAACTGCACGACAGCCCTTCTTCTTATCTTTGCTTTTTTCATCGTAAAAATGCAGTCAATTCCTTGATAGTTTTCTCTTGCAGGTATATAGATGATGCAGTTTGAGTTTTCTTAAATCAAAATAGCCATTATATATGTATGGTATTAGTATACATAAAGTCTTGCATAGGGAGGCGAACCATTGGATGGATTTATTTTCTAATGAATTTGAAATCCATCCCTCTCGTTGTGAACCCTTCTTTGAAGTTTTCTCTAAATTGACTGGATTTAGAGTCCATTAATTTTAATCCCTCGATCCAAACACAACTTTAGAGGTTAGCAGCAATGAGGTTTCCAGCAAGAATCTGGAAAATGTCTACGAAATGCAGAAAAATTTTTGCAATCCATATCTCCGGTAGGAGTGCGTATATGTCAATAGCTGTTTTAATCTTTCATGCAGGAGTTTTTTTTTCTGCATTTAACTTTTCAAATATTCAAGTTCAATTGAAAATGTAGTAAACCACCAAATAATCCTGCATTTTCTTTAATTTCGTATATGCTATGGATGTTAAATAAAAAAAAAAATTATATATTTTTTCCGATTAAAATTGATTTTTAATGAGAAAAACTGAAAGTTTTGAAATTTGGTTAATAAATAAATATTTTTTCCATTTCGGTATAAACTTCACGCATAAACTTTCACTGAGCGACTGAGGTTAACTCTGCAACATATTTAGATGAAAATTGCAATTTTAAATGATGCAAGATAGTTGACTTTTTCTGTTAAAACCAATACTATGTGTTCCTTCTAATTAAAATTAATAAAATTAGGGATTCTTTGACAGCCTCCGTGGATTTGACAAAACGTCATCTTGGATTGGAACCTAATTACTGAGTTTAATATAATTATGTTAATTAATTGGATCTTCAATAGATGACAAGATGAAAGAAGTTAGACAAATGTAATGTAAGTTCAAACCCAAAGATGAGGGAAATCTAAAGTGTATTTAAAGAATAGGTTTGATCTTGTGAGTTCACTTTCAAAATAATAGTATCTGAAAATTAAAAATAAAAAGTAAAAATAAACTAACCGAAAAGTATCATAATAGAATTCGAGTACGTATGCACTCACCTCACAAGAGGTCAACTCTAAAGAATATACTTATATATCGATGGGGACGAAGTTGCGCTTCGTTTTATGGAGAAATTGGACCCAACTAAATTAAGGGTCTAATTATTTTATGGCTTTTGCTTAATATTGTGTTTTATTTGGCCCAATATTATCGGGCTTTCGCTTGTTGGGTAAACTCTATTTTATATTTAAATTTTGAAAACTCTCATTATCGTGGTTGGTTGATTTTTGATGAAATAATCGGGATAGAAATTCCCTTTGACGTGAGTGATTCAATCGGATACGTAGTATCGATTGATCCTCTCGCGCATATTATTGTGTTCACTCGTGTTCATCTTTTTCTATACGCACCAATTCCCACCTTCAAGCATCCGAATATAACTCGAATGGAGTAGTAAAATCGTGCAATACCAAGAGAGTGGTAGTCGTAAGGCAGAGCTTGATCTCCGAAAAGCCGCCTCCGCTTGTGGAGACCAAGAAAAGATCTTACCGTGCATAGAATCGCAGGGGTGCCATAATAGTACTAAAATGGCGAATGAAACAATGGTAAAAGGAAGCCAAGCCATGGAAACTGTACCTCAGTAATAGTCGTAGGGGTTGGCTAATCCCGAATAGCGGCCCGATCTTAGAATCACAACCCCAATACCGCCGCCGAGATAGTTGAGTATAACAAATTTAAGTCCCTAAGATTGGCCTGTGGATATAGTTGAGAAGATTAATTTGAATGCTTATCGTCTTCGTCTTCCCAAATACATTCGCACTTGATGTTTTCAATGTTAAACATCCGGTTCCTTATATTGGTGATACATCCTCCTGAGATTGAAGCCGCCACCGATTCGAGGGAGAATCGTTTCAAACAGAGGAGAATGATGGAGACGAATCAAAGCGCTTCGCTTTATGGAGAAATTGGACCCAACTAAATTAAGGGTCTAATTATTTTATGGCTTTTGCTTAATATTGTGTTTTATTTAGCCCAATGTTATCGGGCTTTCGCTTATTGGGTAAACTCTATTTTGTATTTAAACCTTGAAAACTCTCATTATCGTGGTTGATTGATTTTTGATGAAATAATACCGATAGAACTCCCCTTTGACGTGAGTGATTCAATCAAGATACATAATATCGATTGATCCTCTCGCACATATTTTTGTGTTCACTCGTGTTCATCTTTATTTATACGCTACGCCGCATCATATACACACACAAATAAATATATATACGAAAATATGAATGAGAACCTCTGCTTCATCAATTAATATAAATGAAATTTGATTTATACGATAAATATTATAATATGATTATGTGAGCAAGTCTCTTATAAATTATATTCATTAGTTATTTTTATTAAACAATATTATTATCAAATTAATATATTAGTATATTTTAACGAAATAACTAATACTATTCAAATAAATCTGAGAGTGAAAATTATGAACCATAAATCCTTAGTTAATGTCAGTTAAATGCTTAGTTGTTGTGATTAGAGTTATGAATGTGAACGTATAATCATAAAGTCAAATCAATTGTGATCAAATTATAATTGTTGATATTTAGTACTTATTTGGATTCTTATTCTAAAACCACTCCAAAAAGTTGACTAAAGTAAGATATTTGGTCTTCTGGTCCATATTAATATATTTATTATTTGTATCTTACTTTTGACCAAATTTATGTACACTTTCTGTATTCCTCTTTTTCTGAATTATGAGCCGCAATATATGTGATCCTGATTAGGGCATGATCCTCAATTAAGGCCCCACCAACTGCAGCAAACTTGATCTTTCTTGGGTCAACTATCATGCTACAATACAAGGGCCGAAACACAATTATTCAAAATTTAATTAATATAAATCTGATTTATATAATTAATTGCACAAACTTTATTAGTATTATTGTTTTCAACGTGTTTTCTAAAATTCAATAGGGAAAATTTACTGAGTAGGCACATGACGAGTTTGTCCATACCAATTCAACCCTGTTAACAAGAATTTAGAATTTAGAAGTCGTGTAACTAGGATAGTTATTAATGGAGTTTATGAAAATAATTAAATCATCAATTATGGGGTTTTTTTTTTTTTTTAAATCAATACAGGACCAACAAAATAAAAAATTGGTATTAATTTAGAATGTGAGAGATATAAACTATCAATTTAGAATTTACATATTTAAAAATGACATCTTATACTTTATAGTTATACAATAATATTATCATATTACAACTTTTAATAATTTCACCTGAGTGGAAAAATTAAGAAAATAAAATAGGAATGTTAAAATAATTATGTACATTAATAAATAAGAATGTAAATATTAAGATTTCAACCATTGTGTTAACAATTTTGAGTCCTAAATTAATAGTTTTTATTTTTCAAACTCCACATTGTTAATTCCTAATTTTTAGGTCCAGAATGGGTATATGAAAAATCTTTGAAGCTTCAAAAAGAGAAATATTAACTTTCAGGCTAAGCTTTAAATTGACAAAATTTCATTCATTGGTATAGAATTCACTAAACCCCAACTTATTAGAATTTGATTAAGATTTCATATTAATTAATTAGGAATAATTTGGAGGACAATTAGAGTTGTTGCATGTGGAATATTTTCCAAGGTCGGCCATGTCTGCTAGTTGGTATGTCCGGTCGAATATTGTTGTTTCGAACAGATCCTTAAACCACCCAACATTCACCCATTTTCCAGGCATTGTGTTTATTTATTTATTATTGCTGTTACTCTTAATCTTTCCAATATTTCCATAGTTTTCGGAACTATCAAATTAACTTTAAATTTTTTTTTGAAAACAAATTAACTTTAATTTAAGATACCGTCGACCTTTATTCTTTTTTGGAGATAATTATTTAAAAAAATATTTATGCCTAAAATTCAAGCTACTACAAAATGTGCGTTTAATTACATAATAATTTTAAAAAAATTAGATTAACTTTTTTTTTTTTTTTTTTACAACACGTACGAAGTCCTACCTTTTTTTTCCATATCAAATCATGAAAATAATCTTAATGCCCTCATAATTATAAAAATATAATGAATGGTAATAAACATTATTAATTCCCTGTCAAAAAATAAACATTATTAATATATATAATTGAGTTATCGGGTGAAATTAAAACGCTATTTACCAGATGTTGAACTATATAATCTAGTATTGTCGGTGCGCTGTGATGTGAACTCTAATCCAACGTTAACTGGGTTGTCTAAGCACTAATTAAATAAAGAACCTATGATTTGAAAGAAGAATTGACCTTTATTAAGACTTAATATTAATAATGGTCATGCATGTCTAAAACCATGTGAAATCACGTGTACAAATAATTATGACTATATTCCGTTACAGCACTAACTTAGAAAATAGCATGTATATAATCAATTGTGTTTAACAAATTAATTATTATATAATTGTGTAAGGAGATTTAATGCATAATTAGTCAATATATATACACACACAAACAAATATTTTAATAATATGTATAGAATTACGGATTTTGTTTTTTAAACCTGACTTGATCCACTATCCTTTCTGTAAGGTGATCTTTTATAGTGAATTTGCAAAAGTTAATCATGTTTCTTTAACAATACACATTGAATAAATATCGTGTACTCGAAGTGGTCGTCCCTGGTGAAACTTATTTATCGTGTGAAAATAAAATTATTCAACAATATTATTACATTTATTTAATAATATTTATTCACATAGTCGACATGTTTGTGTGTGTAAAAATATTGTGATATTAAATAATATGAATAGTGACATTATTAAATGAATATTATAATACTACCGTATAAATGTATTAATTTTCAATTTTTTTAATTAATTATTGTGATTTTCAAAATCACTATCAAATACAAAGTGATTTTTGGATTTATTGCAGATTTGTGGAGGGGCGTGAGCTATGGCGCCCATAAAGGAATTCGACAATCTTTGCACCAAACTCTGCAAATAATAAAAAATAAAATTACTTTTTTTATGGGGTGCAATGGTGGCACCCCTTGAAGGTTTTGTAGATTACTTGGTTGTGGGCACCCCTTGAAGGTTTTGTAAATTATTCAACAACAGCAGCCTGGCGACCTGCTACCTGCAACTTGAAATTTTTTAATGGGCGCCTTCATCTATGGCGCCCTTTCAAATTTTTTTTTAATTTATGTTTCGCAAGATTCACGGGTTTAAATCACTTACATATTTGTAGTGATTTTTAGGGACTTATAAAATTAAGAAGGGCGTCCAAGAGTTCGGCGCCCATACCTTTAAAAGTGTGAGCGCACAAGACACAGGCGCCTTTTCTCGGATGAAATTTTTTGGCCAACAACACTGCGAATTAGTTAGGAAAGTAATATTTTTTAAAGGGGTGTCATACTCTTATGTTCTCATTTCTTTGAATTTGATCCACCAACAACATCTGGAACAATATAATATATATATATATATATATATATATATATATATATATATATATATATATATATATATATATAAGAGAGCGCCCAAGTGTAGGGTGCCCTTCTACGAGTACCGACAAAATACTTTCTAATAATATTTTATCTCATATTCAAGAATATACACAATCCACCATATATAAATAACCTCAAAATACAATAAATTACGATATAACAAAGTAAATAGCAACCCGAAAATACTATAACTAAACTAAAATTAAAATTTTTGTCACATTTACTTTCACAAAATTGTACTCTCAAAATAATAAAGTAGTTTCTCCCTCTACTTGCTCCTGGATTATTTTCTCTACTTACTCTGAAATTTTTTTCTGCTCTTACCTTTCTCCTCGTGTATTTCTTATAAATGAGTAGTATTTGTGTGCATATTGTGCACAATAAAAGATTGTGTGCACAAAGTTGATTGTAGTGTATTATTATTTCGTATACTATATAGTATCGGTTTAGTTCTGATGTAATATTATTTCGGGTATTGTATAGTATTAGTTTGGTTACATGTAATATTATTTCAAGTATTGTATAGTATTAGTTTAGTCGGCAATATTGTATAGTATTGATTTAGTTACGATGTAGTATTAGTTAAAATATTGTGCACACAAATATTTGCCCTTATAAATTGCTTGAATATATATCACATATTTATACTTTAAATACAGACTTTGAATTCGGTGCTCAAAGGGTTTTGACCCTATGCCTATGCATGCACCCTGTTAACCATAGGACCCTCTTAACCCAGCTCTTTGCCCTCAATTTTTTTTTTTTTTTATATATTTTCTCGTATGTTTGTCGGTAGCGAAGGGACATCCTACACTTGGGCGCTCCCTTAATTTTTTTTTTTAATTATTGCAGATGTTAGTGGATCAAATTCAGTAAAAGGGGCGCCTACTCTTATGTGCCCGGTGTTGTCGGCCAAAAATTTTCATCCCAAAAAAGGCGCCCAAGTTTTAGGCGCTCGCATTGTTTAAAGGTATGGGGCTCCCTCCTTAATTTTATAAATTCTCAAAAACCACAACACATACGTAAATGATTTTCAAAACTACAATATTTATTTTAAAAATCAGATTTACGCCTACTCCGCCTACGTGATCGACGTTTTGACCAAGATTCTCTTGCAGAGGAATCTTTTAAAGGCGCCATCGACAACGGCGCCCACCAAAATTATTTGGATGGCGCAAAGATTCTCAAAACAACCATAACAACCATATCTTTGAAAGTGATTTTTATAAACCACTAAACAATATTTAAAAACCCTTAATTTTCATACGGTAAAAAAGAAAAAGAGAATTTGCCCTCGAAGTAATACAAGTTATTGTTCAGATTGATTCTCAATCAAATCTCCATTCCATATTAATTGTCGCTTTCATGATTAAATTTTGTTCTCCAATCAATTGTCATTTTTTTCCACGTTACCTACATATTATATCCCTATACCTCCTTATTTTTGGTTTTATTGGTTTTTTTTTTTTTCTCACAGAACCTCGATCGATCCTCTCTTTCTTTTTTATTGAAGTATAAAATTGTCAAAAATTATATTTATTAATTCTACGAAAGCGATGATTAATATGAAATTTAGGGTAGCAATTAATAATAAATCTTTCTTATTTTAGATTTAGATTTCACATCAATTTTAAATATGCATAGTGCAGTTGGGTACATGAGCGAAGTGTGACTCCAGTTTTAATGTTAGATCTTATCATGAATCTCATTTTGTAAAAGAAAAAAAAAAGAGTTATAATTATTCAAATATAAATTTTAATTGACTAATTTAATTTGATTTCATATATATCTCAGAAAATGAGAATATCCAGGAGACAGTCCGGCCCATATGCGGTTAGATGATAATTGCATACTGTGAATTTGTAATGATCGATTGTGAATGTAGGGACACGTGAGGTTCTTGTTGGTTGTTAATCACTGCTGTCGATTAATTAATAACATAATTAATTCCCAAGAAAAAGGAAAAGAGAAGTATACAACCTTTAATAATCAAGGCAAAAGTTTACGGATGGACACTAATAACACATTGCACATGCTTGTGAAGTTGACATGTCCCTTATGAACTACACCAATCAAATTATATGTTTTTATTTTGTACATTTCATTTTATGTTTCATCAATTTTTCGTGTATGATAATAGTGTAATAAAAAAATTAAAAGCATTTTACATTTTGTATTTAATAAGTATATAGTAAAAAAATTCCAAGATACTTATGAAATCATCATTTCCCAACTCTTTGATTTTAAGTTTTTAAGCAAAAAAATTGTTCTTTCAATTTTAGACATTATTTTTACAGAAAGATCTTCTGAAAATAAATTAAATTAAGTTCATTTAATCAAGAGAAATGTAGATGTGAAACTTTTTAAAAATATTTATTGAAAATACACTTAACTATGTATGTTATTAGAAAAATCAAATATTAACTACATACGTAGGACGAATCTAGCGGTGTCTATTAAAAATATTAGTCGAAGAGACCTTCGAACCGAGATATTGATTGTTTAATTTGGAGTTTGGAGTAATGCAAAATTAATTTTCAAAATTTATTATAATAAATGGAAAAGCAATGAACTTTGTCTCATATTAAAAAAATGTCACGGAAAAGGCAAGTATATAAATACGAACTCATGTATAACTTAAAAAAAAAAAAAAAAATACATAATGGTTTCTTTGCTACAAATGGAAGGACATGTTTTATTATACAAACTTATGTATAACTTGTACGAAAATACTGATAAAGACTTTTCCATCTTCTACCAATGAAGGGCAAATTTATTTTAAAAGAACTGTGTATAAAAATTTGGAGATTTTGTTTTTTCATTTCCATACGTATGTAATAGAAATTGTGTATACTATACTTCTAACAACGTCTGTAAATACTTATCTAAACCCACGCATTTAATAGAATAAATTTGGCTATGGTACACATCTTAAACCTCCCACGTAGTCATCGGAATAAAATTTAAATATTTCATTACCATTGATAGGAAAATTCTTAGAGTCTTAATTCTTTTATTCACTAATATACAAATAATATGTAAAAAAATTAAATTCGAATATTAGGAAATTTAATACTCCGATTAGAGAAAGATGTTGAAGGGCATATTGGAGAATTCAGAAGACGTCTGGCGTGGGTGTCATTGTAACATGTCGCTGTTTTAGACCACTCGTCACTCCACCTGTCATGATCCGGAAACCTGGGCCTTTGGGTAAACATGTGGAAATCAAATGTCTATGTCGTGGGCTCATCTGTACCATACACGTGGAGAAATACTATTGGCCACGGAGTTCGAAATATCAGCCTATTACATCTTTTTCTACATCCCAGAAAAGATAAGAGTAGTAGTGAATATTAATAAATGTGGAGACGCCGAAAAACCTTGTTTTAAATGCTCTTCCCTGTTTACCATGGTACCTCAGCCACCTTTTTGCTGGGTTAGGGAGAATTCGTGTGAAATAATTATCTTTCATTTTTATTTTTGAATGTTTATCTTTAAATATGACTGATTTAAAATTTATAATATATTAATAAATGAGATTCGTTTTAATATATGATTGTCCTATATAAGTTAATATTGTGATATTTTTAATTTTTTCTACAGTAAATATAATAATTTTCATGAAACCAAATTATATATTTTCGTTACATCTAAAGTATTTAAATGAGACCCTACACCATATGACTTCACAAGGTTAGTTCTTGGAGATTTAGGAAGGTAGTTTTGATTCTGCAGAAGCATTATTGTACCTATTTTAATGTTTTTATAAAAAAATTGTGTACTGCTAAACGTTGTAGTAATTTTTGTAATGGACAAATCTCTTGCTCATGTTGAGGGAATAAAATTTAATTTTTCTAATAAAAATAAAATAGAATCACTGACTAATTGAGCATTTTGGGAATAAAATTTAATTTTTCTAATAAAAATAAAATAGAATCACTGACTAATTGAGCATTTTCCCATTATATCTCTCGTATATGCAAATGAAATATTAATTATATATAGCCAATGGTCATGACATAAGATACCTCTTCCATTCAGCTAGGTTATTCCCATTATCTAAGTTGACTTTTAATGTAATATATAATATATATATATATATATATATATATATATATATACACACACTCTATGTACCATTAAAATATTCTCATTTTTTGTGTGTTTTAAATTATGATTATCTCTTTTTAATTATTACATATTTTTAGAATCAAAATATTTCTATTTAATCATCTAATTTTATACAATAAAATTTATTTAATGCAAAAATATATATAATAGAAAAAAATGATAAGTTTAGAATCTCAACAATATTAAATGTTTTTATTAATCGATGTGAAAAAAAAGTGAGAATATCTTAGTGAGACTGATGGGGGCGGTAGTTTGGATCATATACATGTTGTATTATTCATTTCTATAATTCTATCCGAATAATCATTACATATTACGTATATATTATTAATGCATGGAATTAAGCGTTTCATATTAAGGATTGTTTATCTTACGACTTAAATTTTGAAATTAATCTATACATTGGAAATTAAAATCATAATGTTTATACTCTATTAAATTTTTATGATTATAATTTTCAAAAATAAAGAAGTCCTCCATAATCCACCTATTTGAGAGGTATAATTTTTATGTCCTTTCAATTTCTTACAATTTTACCAAAACATCCCCTAATTTCTTCTAATTATTCATTTACAGATTTTCTTGCCTCTGACAAATAATCTAATTGTAACAATTAATAATATATGTTTGATAATTTGAATATATAAGCATATGTTTGATTCGAAATTTAGAGAATTTTAAAATCTAGTGTATTTCAAATTTTTTTTCAGACGTATTTCAAAATTTTGAACGATGCAAAATGAGAATACAAGGTGTGAAAGCAATTAACAAAATAAGACTGAGAATAAAAAAATCATATGAATTATTGGAGAGAATGGAAAAAAAGTCACTTATACTTTATGCTTTATAGGGATAAGGATTATATATAATATTAGGGTGAATTTATTAGGATGATATATAGTATTACGGTGAATTTATTAGGATGATTTTTCTTTTTTCTTTTGAGTGAGATTTGATAAATTTGAATGAGGAAATAAAGTAGATGAGGTAAATGCAATGATGAAATATTATTTTATTGTTGTTAGTTAATAAAATAATGATTAGATGAAAAAAAAGTAAGAAAGAGAATAAATAAATATAACAAAAGTAGAAGAGAAACAGGTGGCTTAGCCTGGGTTCCTCATTCCAAGTGGGTGATTTGAGTGCGTGTATTAACTACTAATAACTAACAAACTAACATTACCAGTGGCTTAGCCCGATGGATTCACGTTTGCTTTCATTAAATCGAATTGGAATAATATGAAGGAAGAAATTATGCGATTGATGGAGGAATTTTATGAGAGAGGAAAAATTGTGAGAGGCCTTAATTCATCATTCATTGTTTTGATTCCAAAGAAAGAAAGGGGTCTTTCACTGGAAGATTACCGCCGATCTCGCTTTTGGGAAGTATCTATAAAATAATTGCAAAAACTTTGGCAAATAGATTGAGTAAGGTCCTTAATGGAGTAATTTCGGAAAATCAGTCCGCTTTTGTGGGAGGAAGGCAAATTCTAGATGGGATAGCGGTGCTTAATGAAATAATTGATGAAGCGAAAAAAGGAAGCTTAGGAGAATTATCTTTAAAGTGGATTTTGCAAAGGCGTATGACACAATTGATTGGGATTTTCTTGATGAAATGATGACCTGGACCGAATTTTTCTACGGGGTGGAGGCGATGGATTCGGGAATGCATATCAACGGCGTCGGCATCGGTTCTAATTAATGGGAGCCCTTCTACAAATTTCTCCCTAGAGCGTGGAATTAGACAGGGGACCCACTTTCCCATTTCTATTTCTAATTGTTGCGGAAGGATTGAGCTTACTTGTCGAGAGAGCGGTGGACATTGGAATTGTGGAGGCAAAGCAGAGGTCGGGAAAATAAGGTCGGTGTGTCACATTTACAATATGCTTGACGACACAATTTTTGTTTGCCCAAGAAAGTCGGCCCAATATTGAAGCCTTCAAGCACATTCTCCGCAATTTCGAGTTGGTTTCAGACTAAAGGTAAATTTTAAAAAGTGTGAGTTGTGGGGTATAAATGTGGAGAATTCTATGTTGCAAAACTTGGCAGATTATCTTATTTGTAAGGTTGGTAAGAGTCCATTTTCTTATTTGGGGATTCTTGTTGGCACCAATCATCATCTCTTGAAATCTTGGGAGGCATTGATCGAGAAGGTAAAGCGGCGGTTGAATTCTTGGAGTGGTAAGAATTTGTCCTTTGGGGTCGAATAACCTTGATCCAATCTGTTTTATCTGCACCGCCGATCTATTACCTTTCCTTTTATCGAGTGCCAAAAATGTTTTATGTAAGCTTGTTCGGATTCAAAGAAAATTTCTATGGGGAAATTTGTGAGGAAAAAAACAACATATCTTGGGTTAGGTGGGGGATGTTTGCAAGACAAAAGAGAGAGTGGGATTGGGAATTAAAGATTTAAATCTTTTCAATAAATCCTTACTAGGGAAATGGGTGTGGAGAATGTTGGAGAGGGAGGATAGGTTGTGGGTGAGAGTTTTGTGATCCAGATATGGGAGGATCCTTTGTGTGTAGGTAAGGTGGGAGAAACCAATAGGGAGAGAGGGAGAAGGGCTGGTGGTAATCCTTCCGGATGGTGGAAGGACATTTGTGAATTATATTGGGGTTGTGAGTGAGGGGAGGTGGAATGAGGCAAGATTTTGTCAAGAGGGTGGGAAGGGGGATAGGACTAGATTTTGGGCGAGAGAAATGGGTGGGGGAGAACTTGTTAAGGAATAATTTCAGCGATTGTTTAGGATAAGTACTCAACAAGAAGCATACATCGGTGAGATGGGGCATTGGGAGAACGATGTGTGGAAGTGGGAGTTTAGATGGCGAAGGGAGTTAAGGGCGAGAGAGGTAGAGTTGCTTGATAATCTTCTTTGTAATGTGAACAGGTACAAGTTGACAAGAAGAAGAAGACATTTGGCGATGGCAATTAGCACCGAATGGGATGTATAATACAAAGACGGCATACAAGAGGCTTTCGGAAGAATTGAGTGACGATGAAGATGGTGCGTGGAGCAAGGCGTTCAAGAGTCTTTGGAAGAATTTTGCTCCAAATAGAGTCAAGGCAATTGTTTGGAAAGTATTGAAAGAAAGGATGCCGAGCAAGAGTAGAACTTCAAAAGCGAGGGATCCCAATGGCAAATAATAATGTGAGCTGCCGCTTTGTGAAGAGGAGCAAGAAAGCGTGTCTCATGTTTTGTTTACTTGCGGGATTAGTTGGAAAATATGGACACGGTATTATGAGTGGACAAAGATTGCGTTGGTGGGACATAAGAAACCAGCTTCTACATATGATGCAACACCGGGAGTTGTTTGGGGAGAAAGGAGGGAAGCAAGTGGCATCAACAATTTGGACAACAATAGTGTGGGCTATTTGGAATGGAAGAAATGAGCTAATGTTCAACGGAAAGGAGTTTAATACGGACAAATGTTTGAGAGATATCAAGTCTAAGGTATGGTCTTGGATAGTAGTGAAAGAAAAGTACAAGAATAATCTTCTTTTTCCGAATGGAGTAAGGATCCTAGGGTGAGAATAAATTCTTGAAGTGTATGAGCGATGAAGTGGGATGGAGACTTCGTACTCTAATTATTTTTAATAAAATCTTTCTTTTACCGCCAAAAAAAAAAAAAAATGTAAAAGAAGTAGAAAAAAGATTTAAAAATTATTATTAAAGTTGTTTTTTTAAATACATTCACTTCTTAAATTTACTTTATTTTTAAATAATTTTTACTTTTTATTTTATTATAAATTACTTAATATTACTTTCGATTTTTCATTAGAGTGTCAACCGTTTGTATATTTCATCATCTAATAACAAATTCCCATTGACCAAAATGAAAAGAAAGTCAATATGTTTGATAGATGGAATTACTCAAATTTAGTAATAATAATATAGATAAAATAAGAAACAATCCAAATTCCAAGCAAGGGCAAGACCGTAATTTAACGAGTAGAGAGCGGGCGAATTGTTCCATAATGGTTGCCGCGTATTTATTCGAAAAAGAAATAGACCTAGCTAGCACGCCTTTCCACATCATATATAAACTCTGTCCACGCATCTTTCTCCCTCCACCATAAATCTCCTTCAATAACCCCTTTCTCTCTCTAAATTTTCTGCAACCTCCAATCCAATTAAATTTTCTTCAGAGGAAATATTATTTTTTATTAATCCATAAAAAACATGAAGAAATCAGGCATCATAGCAGCTTCTGTTGCAGCGGCCTCTGCTACTGCCGTCTCCTCTGCTTCTACTTCCAAAATTCACTTTCCTCGCGAGGTAAATCGAAATCCTTTTTTTTTTCCAAGTTCTGATTTCACTGAATTTTCCGTTGATTTTACTGATATTTGTTTTTTTTTGTGAAAATATTAAACGGCCAACAGTTCATCTTCCGATGTTCTAATTTTGGGAATTTCTTATACGTTTTAATTGTTTATTATTTTCTGTTTCTTCTGAATTCGTTAACGATTGGAATTGCTGAATTCGGCGTTTTAATTATTTTTTCTGTTTATTTATTAGGATAATTGTGCGAGAAAAGTGAGCGAGAATTCAGGATCACAAGGATCGGCGTCTTCGGATAAATTTGCGCCGAGGTTTGATGGATTGCGATTCATTGAAACTCTGGTTACAGCTCATAGATAAGAACAATGCTTTTTTCTTTTTCTTTTTTTCCTACTAATTTTGAGTGCCCAAATAATTAAAGAAAAAACAAAAAGGGCTTGAATTGATGATGGGCTAATTTATTCTGTATCATTGCTGGCTGGAGAAAAGCATTGGAATGATATTGACAGAGATTTAAATTATTATTTTTAATTTTTAGTGTGAAAGTGAGAGAAAACTTCCCGCAACGTTTTTTTATTTTTTTAATCCTTCTAATATTGGGAGATTCGTTGGTGGTTTTATGTTCACTTCATGTAGTATTTTTTGATGACTATGTTCACTTCATGTATTATTTTATATTTAATTAATTTATACATCAAGATCTTTCTTTTGTCAACTTATTTACAAATTGCACCCCTATGTTTTGTGTATAATAATGTGTATTTTAAAATTTTAAATAACTGGAATGTAAAAATGAAACACGAAATTCCTCTTATGATACGGCTTGCAATTACAAATATGAAATAACAATCCTCCCAGAAATTGGCTGGGTCAATTATGGCGTCCTTTTGACTTGCACCCTTTTCTGTTTTGGCATGTTAGATTTTTTTAATTAATTATATTACCAATTTAATCTCATATTTTAATCATATGTATTTTTATGATGTTTATTAATTTAATAAAACATGGAAGTTAAATTGCCGCATAGGAGATGATTCGAACAACACAAAGTGCTTTTTTGAATCTATTTTTCAATCTTATATCAAAAGATAAATTTACGTGAGATAATTTTATACATGAAACAATATTTTATTTTAATATTTACGTATAAAATATAATTTTTATTATGGATTAATAGTTTTAGAATCTGATTTGGTTGGTTATGGACTCATTTATATAAAATAATTTAGGTCAGTTATATCAAACTGTATGGAATACTTTGACTTGATTTAATTTGATTGATTGAATTTAACAATAGGGATGCACGAGTAGAAGTGACGAGGTTTAATTAATTACTAATTAATTTTGATCATCGAGTCTCCAGATTTAAATACTTTAGACCTGCTCTTTATTATTATTATATTTTTTGAAAAGGTAGACTTGCTCTTATTAAGAAGCGTAAAGTTGTAAGCAATTTTTATTTAATTAAAAAGAAAACGATTATCTTTCTACAATTAGCTACATACACTATACCTCATTTTCGCATATCTATTAGAATTTACTGTAATGGCCTTCCAAGGATCATGGAGCTTTGTATACAAATACAATAATACTTCATTCTATTTACAAATCAAGTAGTTGCAGAATTTCTTATAAAAACAATATATATTTATATTTATATTAAGTTAAAATATAATATAATATAATATAACATGCTGGTCAAAAATTGAAAAGCATGAATACAACTCCGGCTAGAATCATGAATATCGGGCGGAGGCGAAGAGCCCCGTTGGCATTCCCTTGAGGCAATGGGGGAACATTCCCGCAATCGAGGCCTTCCGCGTCTTCTTTGCAGAGAGCTGCAAAGAGTCCCGGTGGATACTTCCCGTAAAGATTTACATAACTGAAAAACATCGGCACAGTCGGTCTTGAGATCATTGATTTGATCTTTTATGGGACAAAGCATTTGCTTCAAAGGAGTGCAACATCTGTCCTTAGAGTAATTTGGCCCCTTGCATTGGCTTGTTATCACTGTGTAGTTCATGTTTGCTAAGTCCACACTGCAAGCTGCCAAATAGGAAATTTTTCTTCTGTTATATATTTTACAAGAACCACATGTAAAAGTGTAATTAACTATTCTTATCATCCTTTCTTTTTGCTTTAGATTGACCATTCGATTCGACTTATGCCACTCTCTATTAAGATTAAAAAAATAAAGTTAACTATTATTGCTTGGGCGTGGGTATTGACATCAGAGTAATTGCTGAATACATCGATTTTACAGTTTTATGAGATGATAATTGATGCATGAGCTAAAAATATTGTTTGTATGCATGTATTGAGCAGAAATCTAGATTTGAATAGTTGCACACCTTTATTGTTTTAATGCAGTGGACGTGTTTTTGGTCGTGACAAGATAGTCGAATTGAAGAATATTTTACATCAAAGATGATGTGATTGGTCGGAACAATTGAAACATGATCGTCATGTAATCAAGATTGAATTTGAAGGCCTAATTGGTACAATAGTTGATCAATCTTTGTCTGATTTTTTACATGACTTTCTTATTATGTTACAATGTGCATTATATAACATTCAAATTTTAACAAGTTATGCATATTGCTATAACTGTTTAAATGCTTATGTATATATACACACACATTTTAAAATGGAAGAATTTGCATTATATAATAAGGATGTAGGAGTATATGAATTTCAATTTTCGTTTTCTTATAGTAAAATTTCAAGAAGTAAAAAGATAAAGATCTTAGAACTGATGTTAGAACAGAAAAAAAAACTTACAAGATTTCTGCTGTAAAAGGGAACGACCCATTGATCCGTGGGGCTCAAAAAAACCTCATCTGCTCAGATAAACAACCAAAATATTAGAACATACCTCATCAATTTCTTGACATTTACATAATAAACAAATTTAATGTGCAAAAAATCTCGATTTCTTGATTTCTTTCGAGGGAAGCATATGCATGTACCCCTCTCCTCTCTCTCTCTCTCTCTCTCTCTCTCTCTCTCTCTCTCTCTCTCTCTCTCTCTCTCTCTCAAACACACACACACATATATATATATATATATATATATATATATATAGATAGAGGTAATGAGAATTACTTGAAATGCTGGAAGAAGAAGCGATGCCAAGAACGAGGAAGAAAAGAAATAAATGCAACAAGGATCGTTTGGACTCCATTGTTGCCTTCTTCCTTCTGCAAATGAATTCGTATTTCTGCTCCCTTCTTTTTTCTTCTTTTTTTTTTTCTTCTATGTTTTTCTGTTAATTTAGTTTTCAATTTGGGGTTTTCTGTGTTTCTTTTTCTTGTGTATGATTATGGTGACAGATTGTGCGGGAGGAAAATAGGGGGAACAGTGGCACAAATATAGGAATAAATACATATATCTAAAAAAGGGAGTAATTGTGAAATTAAAACAGAGAATGAATTGATGCAATGCAACTCTGTTTTGTAATTATTATTATTTTATATATTAATAAATTAAAAATTGACACACCACAGAAAAAGGAAAATATAAGAACAAATTTATTGAAGTTGATTAAAATGAATTCATAAACTAGATTTCAAAACAAAAACCCCTGATCAAAATACAATTGGGACTCATTTTCAATAGATAACTATATAAGATTAATTTCATCAACCTAAAAACTGAATCTAAATTTAATTAATTGAACTAAGCAGTTAGAACAGTTGAAAAAGGCCTCAAAATGGCTGGCTTCTCCAACATGCATGCATATCACCAGTGTTAGCAAATATCCCTGTTGTGCCTTTCCTTGCGAGAAATCGACCTCCCCATACGTAGTCTTCGAGAAACGAGACCTTCTAACAGAACCTCCAACGCGTTTTCTACAGCTTCAGCCTGTTTGTCCAAACCAAAGGTACTAAACTCCGGTACAAGGTGGAGCTCGTAGAGGAGGCCGATTGCAGCAGCTGCTGTACACGTGCGGTCCCAAGATGGTTGGGGTCTGATTACACACCGAATATTTGACAGTATATTTCAATCAGATGGCGTAAAATTAGAATGTCAGTAAAATACAATTAGGGATTTGACTTGGGACGACTATTAACACACACTGAATTGTTTTATAGACCCATATGTATAATATTTTTAACTACTTGTACAATCAACACAGCTATAAAGTGGGTGTACAAGTAATACTGCGGGTGTCAATAGCTGGACCTCTTGTTTACCTTAGTTTATGCATCAAAGATACACCTGTGTTCAGAGTTATGCAACGCAGTTGCTCCCCCATTCTGATGCAGATCGAGCCTGTTGACAGTTCGAATTAGGGTGATGTCAGCAGATGAGTTAACTGATGACGTGTATATTTAGAATTTGAGCAATGCCATAAGTGCTAATCTCTTGCAACGCTTTAGTTTCGTATTTTAACTTCCAATTTACTCTTGGCATAACATGGAGTGATCACCAAATGCAGGAATATTAAGTTGAACAAAGAAAAAAACCCATAAAGAAGAAAGCACGTCTTGAATTGTATTTGAGATTATTTATTATGCTGTTCAGTTCCACAACTTAAGCTTTTCGTCTTTGATCTTTATGAAAGTTGCATACCCTTGAATTATGGGAAAACAAACTGTTTGATGCCATACCTGTACACGCTTGAACATTGCACCTGAATTGCTCCATGTACCATCGAACAAGATAACGTGCATGGTGGTATCTTCATTTGCCTGTATTACATAATTGCACAAAATTTAGTGTTAATATGGGATTTAGAACATTTCCAACCGAATTATGCAAAAATTGCATCAATTAGCGCATATTATCATGGACACAAATTTGTATAATAAAATGATATTTGCCATAAAATACGAATACGATAACTAAACTCAAGCCTACATTATGGAGATATGTCAGGAGTTACGTATACCATGTGGCATTCTGGATTCGTGGAGCACCCAACAATAATATCCTTGGCGGATTCAGTCATTGCATTCTTATCAGGATAAAGACAACAAATCTTGTTTCTACCTGAAAATTGTTAATTGCAACATTAAGGAAGTCACTGACATAGTGAGAGATTAAAAGGAGAACAGAAATGACAAAAACTAGCAACCACATCTAAATACTTTGTAGAAAATAAGCATAGAGGATAGCAATGGTGTTCAAACTTCAGCACGACCATGACCATATCATGGTTTGGAGCAGATTCAATTTTCACATCACTTGTAATCGAGCATACACGATCGATAGAGTTTTAGCAGTCTTTTTATTCAAGAAATACTACTAAAAGTTCAAATTATTTGCTTTGCGCTGATGTAGCCAATAAATGACCACATTCTAAAAGCGATGAAACATCATTACACTTGCAATAAACCTATTCTTAGTAGGCTAGTTGCCCCATCATGAATCAATACATAGATACATTAATAAAGGTACCTAGTGAAGGCTAGTTGCTTCTCCTTTTTCTTTGCTGTGTCCACTCATATCATGCTAGAAGAGGATTGCCTAATATCACACACACGCACACACACAAATTTGAAGTTTTTAAAAAATCCATTAATAATGTACGTCACTCACAGCAAAGTCACAGATGATAGAAGTCACAGTAAGCCAAAACATTTAGAGAGTTCAAAGAAACACAGTGAATTATCTTATACCTGCACCCTTCAATTCGTTCCACATCATTTCTTCATGCTCAGTTATGCCATAGAGACACAATTTTGCAGCCTGGACACCAAAAACTTGCAATAATAATTTCCCAGTATTGTTCTGCCTTAAGAAATCCTGTCAAAAAGTGGAAAATATATAATATAAGGATCCTCCTTTAATTTCCATAAAACTCAAATACAACGTGGAGTCATTTCCATAAATGATTTTTTACGTTTTCGAGGCTTGGATGGCAAATTATTTAGGGAAAATATTCTGAAAACTTTGGAGATAGCAATCTTGTTTCCAAACCCAACTCTATGTCCAAGCCTGTTTCACTCGTGATACCTACTACAAAGTGAACCTTTCTTTCTTTCTTTCCTTCATTTTTTTTTCGCAAAAATATATTGGCAACCTTACAAAGAAAATGAATCATAACATAGCATGTGTTTTTCTGTTTAATGGTGATAAAAATAACATTTCAAAGCTACCAAATGATCTTCGTGGCATTCTTCTAGTGCAGTTACTGCAGATGCTCACTTCTAGATTCCACTAAGTTTATGTACAACTTTGATCTTGTTTATTTGTTTATTCATTTCTATATTATTTGTACATTGTTAAACTCTTCTTTGTATGTTTGCTTAACATATTGGTTTGGGGTGTTTCGTAGCAAAAAAGAAAAAGAAAAAAAGATTATTGTTTACCAAAAAAAGGTGCTAGGAAAAAAGTTTCATAAACAGAAACTCAAACCTTTGGGTGCATATATAACCAGATACGCAAACCATGCCAAAGGGAACACATTGGAACTCTTGAACAGATGCAATCACCCAGGGGAAGCCAACACTACAAAATCATGCGAAGTATTACAATAAATTGTCAAAAATGATAACGATCAAAGAAAAAAACTGACTAAGAGCTCATGAAGAGAAGGGAAGCAAATCTTCAGTAGAAAAGAACCAACCAATTATACTCATAGAAACGTAATGGCAAATAAAAGACTAATCAACTATGCACCTTCTGGCAGAGATAACCCCTACTTCCAAGTAACCGACAAGCTATTTGTCGAGCTGAATAGAACTGAATTTTTTTCCTCAGAATTACTTAAAGTCGCATATTTTGCCCGATGTTTCTTGTCCTCCTCCACCTTGAAGCCTCCCTGAAAGCCAGTAGAGATAATTAGATGTTAACACAAGCATGCATGTACACAACTAGCACCAGTCATGTTCTAAAGCATTGAGAATTGAGATCAGTAAAACAACACTCTAGAAAAGCTGAACATCTAATATCATGAGATGAAGATGACAATTAAATACATAGTTATTGTATCTGAGCAATCAAATCAGACGCCTATTTTAATCGCCTTCCTCCCCATTCTATATTAAATATTCTTTCTTAGTTTTTCCCTTTGCTGAAAGCAATAGGCTCATACAATTTCACTGCAAAAGCACTCAAAGCCCTCTAATCCGTAACACAAACGTCCAAGCATGCCATATTCTACAATCATAAACCAAGAACCGAGTGCATTGGTATTCCAACATTGAGCTTAAGAAACCAATACATTATCCACTGCATATGCGGCTATGCCTACTGTTATACATGAGCTCAGTACGTAGATTGACATTTTATACACAATAATGACTCTATATTTGGACCTTAGACTATGATTACGAAAAGGAAAAAGAACGGTACTACCAAACATAAGCTTAACGTACACCGGAAAACACGCGGATCAATAGAATGAACAAGAAACAAGAAACAAATGAAAGTCTTAACACATTCTCATCATCAAATTCACCATAACCAGATCATTAAATCACCCAAAAATCCAACTCTCGGCCACATTTCCAATCATCCGTAAACTCAGTTACGAAAATCACAGTATCATCGAAATAAAAATCAACACAACCAAATTTGCATAACTCCGACACGCCATTGAAAACCCATGAACGAAAGATTGGGGGTTTTTACCGAGAGCGCGCCGTGGTTGCCGCGAAACTCCATGGGAGGCTCAATGTCCATTTCCAAAAGCTTCAAATCTTGAATAACTTGATTAACCATCGAGGGCACAGGCGAAATGGTTCCCCAACCCTGCCATTCTTGTAGGCTAATGGCGCCCTCAGCATCTGTTATTTCGTGCGCATCTACTCCCAATGAAGATGAGGTTTTTGGGGTGAAGGATTTCATTAGCGACTGCGAGTGAGAGCAAGGAGAATTGTTGAAAAAATTGCAGAATTTATGTTGAGAATTGAAGAAGAATGTAGTCTTTGAGCTCAAAGAAAGCGTAGGAGTGGAAAGAAGCATGGCGAGCGATTATATTCTATTCTTGGGTGGGATTTTTCAAACTGGTTATGGATTTTTCACACTAAGCTCAAGCCGGGCCGGTAGGCCCATTCATTTTGGAGGATCTATCGGCCCATTTGATTCAACAAGATGAGATGAATTTAGGCTAATATTAAAAACACACATCCCGTCATGAAACACTTGAAATGAATATTGAAAAATCAAGGGTTACACCATTCTGCCTGCCAATCCTTTGTTTTGTTTTGTTAAAGCATCTGAATCTTTTTTAAAATATGACCTTTTTAATATGATTTGAATTAATGTTAATGACAAATATGATTTGATTTAAAACAATTTAAATCTAGTTGTTAGTATATTGGAAGTTGGAACCACCTCGTGTGAACTCTATTTAAAATGAGTTGTCGCTATATTGTCTCAGGTGGGATGGATTTGTTGTGAGGTGTCGAGTCTAAATCACCAACTCCACCACATTTATGTATTTTTAAATAAAAATTAAAATTCTCAAAAATAAATAATATATTGTTCATAGTACAAATGTTCAATTGGAAGAAAATTTATACAGTACATGCCAAGTTTCAGAATTTGAGAAAAGGAAGGCCCAAAGAAACCTGTCCTAAGGCCCACTTTTTGATGGGCACTTTCCGTAGCAAGAGTATAGTGTTGGATGTGTAAGACCCAATGTATATATATCATATCATAATAGGAAAATGTGGCGGTGGCCCATAGCCCACTTATATTTGATTACCTATTTTTCGAGTAAGCGTCTTGTGTTATGGTGCATTATACCACGTAACGTAAGTGTATTTTTAAACGGTCTCATTTATTTTTATTTAAAATTTTAATTTTTTACTGAATAATTTTATTTTATTTGCGCTGAACAATTACAAATATTTATTAAAAACAGTTGAAACTATTTAAAAATAAATTTGAATTGTACAGTGCGCTTGATGTATAATATATTGTGTAACTCTTTTTAATGGTGGATGAACACAAGAAATCTTGTGTGTGTGTGAGTTTGAGTATAATCTACATAATAATTTTATTTACTATAACATGTAAATTCTTGTAATTATTTACCTAAGTTCCTCTTTCTCTTGTACGTTGATTCTTATTATATATAATACACTTTGATGCATCACTTGCATTATATAACTAATACAAAATTAATATTAGTCAGTAAAATAAATAATACTAATATCTTTTAAATTAATTAATAAAAATATAATTCAATTGTAATATGCAATTAGTGTATAAAAATATTTGACCATACTGATATGAAGTATAATGTTGAGTCCTTAAAAGCACGACTTTAGGAAAACAATACTTATATGTTATCATAGAATATAAATAATTTGTATTAAATTCAATTCTAAAATAAACCAAATGTTAACAGAGCAAATTAAATAAGCAGAGGTTAAAAAAATACTATCATAAAAGATAGTTTTTTTATCATATTAGTTTTCACACTTTTCTCTTTTAATTTTTCGCATATCAGTTTTCACATTTAAAAATACAACACAAAATATTCTTTATGTATTATTATAATAATATAAAAATCTTATTTTTTAATTGGCGTGCCCACAAAATTAATTTCGGACCGACGGAATATAATTTAGCAAGCCCTCCATTGGGCCATTTGGGTTGGATGCAACAATAGCCCACTTCTCACTAAAATAATATTCAGCAGCCGTTAGATTGTCGATTTCGAAATGGGTAAAAATAAAAATCTATTCTTTTATATTTTAATTTAATTGGCAAGGTGCTTCTAGAAGATCTCAGTACAATACGATGCTTGTGCTTTCAATGAAGACGAACTAAATCTAATTAATTGTTATTAAATATTAATCACATCGATAAACAAAATTAGAGGTGTCATGCAGACCATTGACTACAGTGTCAATCAATACAGCTCATGTGAACATAATAGATCATGGTCCCATTAATTAATCAAATAAATAAATAATCGGCCCCAATTTACTCTGCAATGTTTGTTGGTATATGAGAATTACATAAAATATTGCATATCGAGTGAGTCACTCGGAAAAAAAAAAAAAAAAGAAAGGAAGACTGGTGTATAAATTAATTAAAAAAAAACTTAATTTAGAGTTTTTTCACGACTTTTCTTACACAATTTTTTTATCATATTAAATATGACCATACATTCATAAAAACACACACATATATATGGAGCTCACTGGTAGACACAATATTTTGTATTCACAGCCTACATAGCAATGCCACATATATAGTAGTCTATATTTTTTATTCTTTATCATATATATATTAATTGTTTATTTTTAAAAAAATTTGATTATGTCTTTTATATTTTATATCACAAATTCAATATTTTTTATTTCAATGTTGAGTTTCTTAAAGTGTCCATTTTAACGTAGATTGTGTATAATTTATTGTACACTAAAATAAAGAAATAATCACGACGATAACTATATTTATATAAGATATAATATTTTTATAATTAATACATTTAAAATATATGTATCACCAAAATATGTTAAAGTATCATATTTATACATGATGAAAGAATTACATTTTATCGAACTCGGAATTTTTGTGTGAGCCAAAAACTATAATACCATAAAAAAATTTATTTCATTTTCAAGTTTAAACTTATAAAGAAGTAAGGATTTAATTGATTTATATTAATTATTTTAAGCGATGAAATCGTTTATACTAATGTGTGTGTATAAAATATGTCAACAAAGTTTATGGCACTATCCCAAAGGGTTATTAATGTAAACTAATCACTCATTGGCCGGCCATACGTTATGATTCAAAGTAAGAAATAATTTAGTCAATTATTTCGATGAGTGGATTTGTATAATGTCTTTACGACAAATATAAATAAATTTATTTCCTTTTTGGAAATTTCTAGAAAATGTAATAGGTGCTAGTTAGATTAGTGAGCATTAGATCTGAACTTCAGTACTAGAGTATGAAGTGGGTGAACGATGCCACCAGGGAGTAAACTACAATTTTTATGAAGTTTAGAACTCAATTTATAGATAGGAAATATAGATCGATACACATTGATACAAGTTTTTAATTAGTTTCCTTTTATGAAATTTTATTTATTTTTGAGTATTTGTATTCAAAAATATTTTGAATATATGAAGTATCATGTTTGATATTTTTTATGAGTTATTCTTTTCAAAACTAAAACGTGATATGTTATGTACTAAAAATAATATAATAAGAGGTTGGATGTATAACTTCTTTTTTTTTTTTCCGAAAGTTAAATATAGTTGGATGTATAATTTGGTTTTATACGATAAAATTGCATTACTTTTTTTCTTTTAATAGGCAAAAGCTAATATTAGAATTTAGCAAGAAATCTCTTTACATGATATTCAATATCAAACTCTAATCTTAAGTAAATTAATCTCCTTACTCAACACTATATTCTCATTATTAAAGATAACGTCATTTCTCAAGTTCCAGATAACCCCTATCCAGATACTAACAGTCACACACCTCGAATAAAATTGCATTACTGTTTAATTAAAACTCCTTCAAATCAATTTTATTCACTTCATTGTGGAATATACTTAAAACGTACACTCCTTAAAACACAAACAAATACAGTGTACGTAATATATTTTATATACCAACATCTTGATGTGAACTTTCGATGATTTTAGATTATACTTCCATAATATTAATTATAATTGATTTGAACTACTTTTCCCATCATATTAATTAAAATTTATTTTTAAGGCCATCTACATTTTAAAATCAAGAGAATTGACTTCATTAATTAGCAAGCCCATGGAAGTTGGGATTGTCAACTCTATAACTGTCAACTTTATATTTCTACTAAAAAGTTTTGTAATTTTAAGAATTTCATGATTGCCAAAAACTCTATACATTAGTAACATTATGCAATGAACTGTCTGAACAAATGAAGTTCATTTTGATCCAATAATAATTCTCAAATTTTAATTTTCAAAGTGAAATTCTGGTTTAATGAATCAAAATTCAAATCCAAATTCAGTTAAGGCTGTTCGACACCCTTCCATGCCAATTTAGTGTTGAAATTGAAATAAAGTTATTTAAAAGTGTACGTTGAATGCAAACAATTATAATTATTCAATAAAAGTAATTAATATTATTTAAAAATACACATAAATTCCACAATATATTTTATTTATGAGTCGGTATCTTGTGAGATGAGTGCCTGTTTGCACTCACATTTTACTATGACAATTTTTAGTTAATTTTGTTGGCTCATTTCAGAATACTAACACTTAATATTTTTTGTTATTATAATTGATATTTTTATTTATAATAAGTGATACTTTTAAATTATAATACTTTATATTTTTATGGCGCATCCAAATAAATTAAATGCATGGAATAAGTGAATATGAAATCTTTCTTTTAATAAAATCTTTCTTTTACTGATAAAAAATAAGTGAATATGAGATTTAGGCCTTTATTCATACAAGATTTTGGAGTTCCAAGAGAGATGGGTTCGAACGTTTTTCACCAAATTCAAAACCTTATCAAAAGATCCATCACTAAGGTTTTAATTTATTATTATCTTTTGCCACTTGCTATTTGTTTTCTATTCTCCCAAGTATTAAAATAACTTTTATTATTGAAGCTCGATATTTTAATATAAGAATGATAAGAAATGCCGACAGACCAATCATTGGGCTTTAAAAATGGAAGGACAATATGTAACTTTGTCATGGACTCGTAGTAGCATTATGGGTGGGATATCTTCAAAATTAAATTAATTTGTACATTTTCATCTCTTTATAATTTATATATGTACATATATATCTTTCTCGACCGTATTGTGTTTCTATATTGTATTTTTTTATTAGTGTTTTGTAGAGTATTTGAATTGTTTAATTATTTATCAGATCTTCAATGTGATATTTTTTGTTAGACACATATTTTAATGTAAAAATTATTTAATAATATTGAATTAGTGTGAGAAAATAAATAATATATTGTGTAATTAATATTGAGGTGTGTTTATTACTATTTAAAAATTACGCGTCTAATACGAGACTGTTTTTTTTTATCAAATAATGCACTTAGTATAATATTAATTTTATTCTTGATTCGCGTATTCCCATGCTAGCTAGCTAGCTCTTGACACGCCTCTCTAATTTTCAAATCTAATAATTCTATGCAGAAAAGAACAACGAAATTTCTCTTTCTTTCCGAGATGTTGTCCTTTCTTCCTCTTTTCTTCTTACTAATTATCAAAATGAACTAGTACGTAGATTTTTTTTTCCTATTATCTTAATTTCTTCCAAGCTAATTTCAAAGTTTGACTCAAATGAAGCTGATTAAAAATCTTTAGATTTCACCTTTTGTATATAAAAACACACACATTTACTGAAGTGAAATAATTCAAATAATTCAAATGGTTATAGTCTTACTACATATGTCGTGAAGTCGTGAGTTAGTCATTATTTTATCAAAAATAAAAAAACACTTCAATATTATTTACTAAGACCAAGAACTTCAAGATTTTGATATCATCTAAATTCTAATATTTCCTGATGATGATTGTATTAACTAGTAGATTGATCTGGTAGATATAATATCAAAGAAGAAATTCTTTACGTTTATCCAACTGCTGAAACTTCAAATTCGAGTCTTTTATATAATTAATTTTACTTAAATCTTTAGTATATTTGTTTGGTTAAATTCGACTTAAATACAAATACCGGGTTCCTTAGTTTAGTGGGAGATCCGGTTCGATTCTCTTTGGAAGCGAATTTTGGAGTTATAAAGTGGCTTTGATAAATTCTGAAGTTGTTTGATCGCTTGATGAATTAACTTGTTGGAAAAACATTGGTTAGGATTCACTAACCTTTAACGCAGCGAATAAATCTTACCGGCTGGAATTCTACGTCACGACTGTGATCCTCAGAGTCCGAAACACAACCACGATATTATTCGGATTGCTTCCATAGATTCACCATTTAAGTGCCCTTTAGATTTGAAAGTATTCATGCGATCACGATATTTTGGTGAAGAAGATTTTACGTATATATTCTCTTCTCATTGTTTCATGCAGAGAAAAGTTTATTTATTTTTCAAATGATGGAAGTTACATAACTTCCTTCACTCTTATCCACTTCATGAGTGGTTTAAATAAATAAATTTAATTATTTATTTACTTTCATCTCCCACTCACACATGAAGTTTCGAGCCTTATACTCATCTACTTCACCTTTTTATATCATCACATAATACATTTTTCATACTCGCAAATAAATCGTGGTGACCCTCGAGAATATGAGTTTTTTGTGCTATACACTTGTTAAGGATATATAGCAACTCAAACCGCTTTTATATGTAGAATTCAAAACTCGTTATACCCTCAGACTCTTTCAATTAACACAAGTTGACATATCTCGCTCAATCCCTTGAAATTATTAGAGCATATTCAACTTTTCATCAAATCTATGTATTCATAATCAAGTTCCCAACCCGATTGACTGGTCAATGAATCACAATAGATTGTGTTAATAAAGACATTCTTCCTTTCACACAAAATATCTACAGACTCCCACTATAGTTGCTTCCTAGACATGTACCGCACAATTATCTTAGCTATTGGTAACATGCTAAAGTAGCAACACTAAAGTGAAGACTTAGAAATATAGCAGAAAGTCTTAAGGGTATTTTAAGAGGTTCATTTAAACCTCAAGGCTCATACAATGAGAAAATAGGATATATTTTCATTTCCTTATGGTCAACTTAGCACATGTGGTATGAAACACATGTTACGATGTCTTGAACTTCCGTAATGGAAGATGTGTCTTTCGAGTCATTTTCTATCTCATCTCGACATCGTATAAATCATGGGGCTCAAGTGTATCCTCGACACTTAACTTAGATTTCCTCCCTCTATAGTCTAGGGAATCCATTGATTTAGCTTATGAACAAGTCAAATAGATTTGTGTGGTAAAATCTATTGCGATTATTTCCAAATAATCTCATCTCTACACACACTCGATGTCGAGGTGATTGTCAGATGAGTGAGCCAATCTATACTTGTCGACACTATTATGTGAACCATCACATAAATTACAATACATAAATCTCTAGCAACATTAACATATACTCATACCATGTCCAAATCCATTTAAACTTTAATCTTAGATGTCCAAGACATCTATATGAACAAGTTTGATGAGAGGATTTGCTAACATTTATAAGTAAAGGTATTTTAAGAATCACTCTTTCAATATTTGTAATATCTCTACAAAGAACCTTTAAGAGTATTTGGTTTTCTTAATACTTGGAATATCTAGTGTAAGCTTATAGTTGCTTTTACTATCACTAAATAGTAGCAACTCCCACTAAAGTATTTTATTCCACAACGAATTGTAGCAACATCTCTCACCAGATATTTGATTTCATAAAGAGTGGTAACAACTCCCACTCGAGTGTTTATTTCCACAATAAATCGCTACATCTCCTATTAGAGTGTTTGATTCCATGATAATCTCTACAGCCCCACTGGAGTGTTTGATTACTTGGTAAATCACCTGTAGCTCCCACTCGGAGTCTTTGATTTCACAATTGAATCACCGCAACTCCCAATCGAGTATTTCGATTTCAAACTGAATCGCTACAACTTCATTTAAAGTGCTTACTATTCCCAAAAGTTTCAAGAAATCTCTTAACCAAACTACCTCTTTGTAATCGGCAGATGCACATGCCACAAGCTTGACCTCTATAGTGGGCAAGCTATACAAATCTATCTCATACTTATGTCATTAGATCGCCTCAATCTCAAGCAAGATGACATAATCGAATTTCTGATTTACGTTAATCTAAATCACTATTCCAGATTGGATTTGTATAATTTTAACATTTGAATTTTAAATTATCTCCTTGAGATAATAATCTGCAATACCTGCCGTGATACCTCAAAATCTCAAACACTTTCTATTAGTGTTTTTCTCGCATTAATTGATATCTCGCTAACCAAAAACTAATAGCTCAACTATTGTCTCAATGTGTGCACAACTTAGCATACATTAGACTTTCAATTGCATTTGTATATGATATTATCGACATCCCATCTTGAGTTTTCGTACACTCATCACAAAGGTAATGACTCGCCTTCCACAACATGAGTATCAATAGGTTTTCACACACCTATTTTGAATTGTTTAAGAAGTCTCTTTGTGTGCCTTCAAGACAACCCCAAGTAACTTCTTCAAACAATTTTTATGAATCTTTCCATAAAAACATACTCACCGTTGTCATTCCAAAGTAATAATATAACAACAAAACAAGATTAGAATTACAAAACTATCTGACCGCTTAACTAAGCACAATGATCTTTGTCTTTCACAACAAAGTTATAAGGAGATAATCATTAAATGAAATCTCAAGTTACATGTCTTGAGGATTATTTAAGTCGCAAATCGACTTTTCAATTTACAAGCATTATCCTCTTAGAAGATTGAATCCTACATGTTACATGTAGATTTCTCCTTCCGATTTCCCATTGGAAAAAACTAGTTTCAAACATCCAATTTGAGGTAATTCTAAATCTAAACTTGATATATTAGCTAGAATTAGTTGAGGTAAATTACAATGTAGATGAAAATTAATACACTCCTTTTAGAGTATAAGTTTTTCATCACGTGAACTTTATTACCTCACCGTAGAGTCATCAGCCTTAATTTAATTTTGAGAATTCATTAATTCTCAATTACTAAGTGTCTTTGACGAAAAGTCTACAAGTTTTCAAACTTCTGCTTGACCTCAACAACTCAAGTTTGTCTTACATTAAGCTTTCTTTCACTAGTCTCTTATGACCTCGAGATGGGAACCTCTCGAGCGCTTGTAGGTTCTTCCTCATTCACTAAAGACTTATCATATTTTTACGGATATCATAATGTCATTCAAGCATATATTCTCTAGACAATTACTCTCACCAAGATCCATCTGATCTTAAAAGGGTAAAAAAATCTATCAAAAACATTTTATCAAGCAAATCACTCCCACTGGATCCGACAGAGAGTGATTACTTTAATCCCAAAAATATGATTTAGATTTTATGTGATTCTATCTCATGTATACTTCAACTTATTTGATCAAAGATTAACACGTATCCCTTTAGATTTAACAACATACCTAATGAAGGTACAATTAATCACATGGACTCCAACTTCTTCATACTCGACTCAAGAATCATGTATGTGAACATCCGATCCTTATATCTAAGGATACTCGATTAGGTAATTCACCTATCTTGTAGATCAAAAATGTGATTGAAGTAATCAACTATGAATAGTCATTACAAAACAACCATCAACAACTAATAACTACACATCTCTCTCCAATAGATGGTTAAATTAGCTTATGTCTACATGGATCTCCTCACATCCAACAATATTCAAATCTCTAGTTAGTACCACCATTATGTAATGGTGTACAATATTTTAATAATTGTTGGATTATGTCTTTCTCATTACACAAATTCATCAACTGCTGATCTCTCACACGCCTAAAGGTTCTTAAAACCTTTTTAAAGTCATGTCTTTTAATTCACAGACAATTTTAGGAAACATCTAAAACCATCAAATGTCCTAGACATGTGTGAAATTAAACAAGACATAATTTAAAGCATGAAAATCCATTAATGTAAGTATTGAAAAACAAGAAGTTCCATGTTAGTTGTTTGACATTCATAGAATCACATTTATCATAATAAAATAATTGCAATGAAGAGTCAACTTAACAGCTTTTATTAATGGTTTTCAAGTCACTTATTAGCAAGATTATGTCTACATTTGGATAACTCGACTTTTAAAAATTGAACTTCAAAGTTCTTCTTTCACAAGTCAGCTTCATTCAATTCTTATAACATGACTTAAAACTAGTATGCCGATGTCATTATTTACACAAGCATTACTAGTGGAACATACTTATAATAAATATGAACTAACTTCATAAAAATTAATAGTAGTTCTCTTACAATCCAAAACCACATAAACATTTAAAGGAAGTCAAATACCATAATACATATTGTAAATACTAATTTCAACCAAGTCTTACGAAAATATTAAATCATGTCTCAATCGTAGAAGAATATCGATAGAAGTGAGATCCTAAGTGATCTCTCGAGCAACCGTGAGACTATGTAGTATTAAACATTGACCATTGTCAATCTCAAGTTTACAAAGTCCATAGACCTCAACTCGAGCTTAAACCCCACATAATAGCATCTCGTTCCTCAATGCTCATTTGTCTTTAGTCAATGATCTGTCATTTATGAGTCTCTAAACCTTTGGGACAAGACTCAATTAAGAATACATTACTAAAGATTAATATGCTCAAACAAAAATGGATCAACAATCTAGTCCTTTTCTTGGATTTAGGACATTCGTGAGTAAATGACCACACTTGTTACATCTCAAGCATGTCACTCACTCTTATCCATTTTTAGTCTAGCATATATTTTCTTTTCTTATTCTTCTTATCATTAGGATTGACACCAAGATTTATCTGGCACATCCAACAAGACCGTTTCATTTTTTCACTTTCCTTCCAGCCTTTGTTTACGTTTTAAGCTTCAAGCTTGCATTGAATTAGATTAAGCAACGAACACTTTTATGAAGACTTGAATGCTACAAGTTCGTCATCTTTTAACTCAACATGATGAGCTACATGAGGAAAGTCAAAATACTTTCATCAAGAGTCGCGGACGCACTTCAAGTGTTCACACTTATCGTAAAGCTGATCGGATTAGGATCCGAATTTGATGTTCCTCAAAATGTAAAGTGTTTACCATACTTTCCCTTCGTATATTCCCATATCACGGGTAGTAAGACGATGTGCACACTCCGTGATCATGTTATCGATGACCGAACTCATCAATATGTCACGCTATGACATTTTTCATTTTTCAAATTTCATGATCTTTTTCGACCGAGTCTCCATCATAATTCCAGTGACCTCCCATAACATGGTTTGATAGTATCTAATACATCATGTTCTCTAAGAACATTTAAAGATCATGACGTTATGTGTCATAATTATCGCCATTGAGTTTTCCTATTTTGTTTCAACTCAACAATGATTGCTATCGTTAAGCTATTGTCTGGGTTTTAATAGAAGTGATTCAAGAATTAATATTCATTTATGTATCAATTTGTTCTATGTTAAGCTTTATGTATCAATTTGTTCTATGTTAAGCTAACTGACATCCGAATAATTCGATACTAAATTCAATATCGAAAAATGACTTAAAGTCATTAATCATCAATCTCATAAAGTATTCTCCTTAAACAGATTCAGCCTCCAAAACATGAACAAAACAAGTTCTGCATTTAATGATTAAAGTAAATAGCTAGAACTCCCACTCAACAACATGAAACCGCATGCTTAAAACATTCAATCAATATTAATGCAATAAAGCACAATCATGTCATAAAAATGCAACCAAAATAGTTACGTAATCTCGTAAGACTATCAAGTCTTAAATACCAACTATTAAGGTCATTCAAAACAATCTTGCTTTCAAGAACGCTCTTAGGTAAACTCCTTAAAATTTTTTGGATAATCTATGATGTAATGTTATACGCTCACTGAGTACTTCATTAGTACTCATTAAGAGAAATTATGATAAAAGGATCTACATGGTGATTCTTCATCCGAACGCTATTCTCGACTTTTCAAATTAAAACCGCCGGATCGCTTGAATCATTCATTCGTGTAAACATGTTGCTCATTCAACTTGTCATCGTATATCCAATACCCAATTATCACTCCATTTCTTCCACAAGATTACAATATTCATAAGATTCCAATTCCAATTAAATTTTGTATAATTTAAAACCTTCAAAACTACTTAAAGTTTTCTTGAAGTGACTCACCAAATCTCAACTCTTATCGAGTGTTAAGCCTATAAAATTGGAATTAACTTACGAGATACTAAAAACGAGCTATACATCTTCATCATATAACTTTAATGTTCCAAAACAATCATGTGATAATTTTTCATCATGTAATTCTTAAAAATGCATAGCACTAACTTCATTGTTCGAATTTCAAGAACCATAATTGTTCTTCTACTCTTCGATTCATACCCATAAAATGAGCAACCATTAAACATAATTAATACTAAAAACTTTTTTAACACATGAATTTCAAGCTCACTATTACACCAAGCAAAAATTTATTGTCAAGTGTAATAGGCTAATTCACAAGTGAAATAAGTTAAACTATGGTTCTCATCTCAATGGATAAATAAGTACTCAAACTTTAATAGTTCAAATACCTCATATTTATGCATATTCAGAATCTACACTGAAAAATATGAACATAGGAATTTACGGCACCAAAATCGAGTTAAAACGAAGCTCAAACGAGCTAAAACAAGTTTTCATGCGCGCGTATAAAATAGGGGCCGAAACAACCATTAAAGGCTGAAAACCACTTCCAGGTGGCCGGAAACCACCCAAAATTGCCGGAAAACCACCGCACGCGCTGCTACGACGTCACACGCGCCTGCACGCGCCCCCACTGTTACCGGCGCGTGGGTTTCACGCGCGGTCATCACCGCTGTCGAATACCGGCGCGTGGGCTTCACGCGCGCCACCGTCGCCTCCGCCGTCCCCGGCGCGTGGGCTACACGCGCCACCGTCGCCTCCCCCGTCGTCCACCGCGCGTGGAAGTCACGCGCCTCCGCCGCTCCACCGATTGCCGCGCGTGGGAGACACGCGCCTCCGTCGCTCACCGTGCTCTGCCGCTGACGTGGCTCGCTGGTTTAGCTCGGTCTGGGTCGGTTCGTCCGGTTCACGTTCGGTCCGGCTCAGCCCGGTTTGACCGAGTCAAACTGCTTGACTTGGTCCTTATCCATAAGTTTCCGAAAAATACATTCCCTAGTCCCTAGAGAATTTCGGAATTCTCTAAACACAACCCATAATCTTTCTGAAATCTTTCAGATTAGCCCCAAATTCGTTAAAATTTTCAAAAAATCATAACTCAGTCAATACTTGACCAAAATTAACAAACTTTATATCCACGGAATCCTCATTCAACATACTACAATCTAGTAATAAGAACTCAACACGATTCATGATATACTGTTCGTAATTTCCAGTCAAAGTTTCTGTAATTTTACAAAGACCGATTTTTATTTCACAAACGGTAAAGCCAAAATTACGAAATTTTGCAGATTGTCTAAACATCATACAAGACACGTACAGTAATTTTTTCAGGCTCAAATTCAACCGTTTCAAAAAAATCAAAAATTTGAAAAAAACAGATTCACATGATTCCGCACAATTACATGCATAACATATACAGTAAATCATTATTCGAACGCATCTTACATACGAACATGCAAAGAGAATCAAATTCACGTACGAGAATCCAACACGTTGGCTCTGATACCAATGTTGGAAAACATTGGTTAGATTCACTAACCTTTAACGCAAATGAATAAATCTTACCTGGCCGAATTCTACGATCAAGCGATCCTCAGAAATCCAAACACAACCACGTATATTATCTTGATTGCTTCATAGATTCTACCATTTAAGTCTCCTTTAGATTTGAGTATTCATGTGATCATGATATTTTGGTGAGAAGATTTTACGTACATATTCTCTTCTCATTGTTTCATGCAGAGAAAAAGTTTATTTATTTTTCAAACGATTTGAAGTTACATAACTTCCTTCACTCTTATCCACTTCATAGCGGTTTAAATAAATAAATTTAATTATTTATTTACTTTCATAACTACTAACACCTAATAAACTAACATTTACGATAAAAAAGAAAAAATGTCTTTACTATACATTTTCAAATATAATCATGGTATAGTAATTTTATTTGGACGTAGTATAATATATGCCAAAATTTTTTAATATAGTAGGTGCATTGTACAAAAATAATATCAGTTATTTTTAATGAATTGTTATTTGTATTTATTATTGTTAAATAAAAATAGTTACAATTATTTAACAAAAAATAATTAATGATTATTGAAAAATATATTACGTTAAATTTAATGCAAGGGAAAAGTTAACAGTATGTTGCGTGTGATATTTTTGCAGCTGAAAAGTAGAGTCAGTGTAGAATTTAATTTGAATGAGCAAAAGTGCCAATTTTTATATTTTTGGTTTGATGACATGATATTTATCGATCGCCAATAATATTCTACTAGTCGTTGAAGGTTCTAGAAGCTAGTTTTAAGCCAATTTTGACGCCTTTATTGGAATTGTATATATTGTAGCTACGTCAGGAGAAAAATTATAAAAAAGTAAATTAATTAATTAATTAATAAAAATAAAGCCATCACCAAGAGACTCCTTACGCCATACCTTGGAAGCTTCTCATACAGCCGCCACCGTGTTGGCCGCCGGAGTCCCGACCACCGCAAATATAATATTTAATAATTAATCTTTAACTTATACAGATGCAATCATGCAATATATATATATATATGTCTATAATTATGTATAAACTATTAATTATAAACATTATGCTCAATGTCATCTTATTCCTTATTATTTTATTTTAAAAATAGAGTATATAAAATCATAGAAATAAATGAAATAGTGTAAAGCAAATTTTGCAGTTAAACAACATGTATAAACTAAAGAGATACACCCCACTAAAAGTATAAATGATAAACTAATTAAAAAAATATTAAAATACAAAAGAATAATGATCATTTTTCCATTTCTTTTATTATTGTAAGTCATATGATATATCGCAGCCACAGCACTTTCGATCACTTTGCACCCCTTCAATCTAATCCCGCCCCTACCCTACCCACTGACCACCACCAATATAACGACAACACTAGGCAACTGAAAATGACAATTAAAGTGTTATTAAAAGAGTGAATGAGAATGACTTATTACTTATTTTCATCGATAATGTTTGATAATATTTACACTTTGAAATGAAACTAAAAATAAAATAATTACTAATTTATTTTGATTTACTTAATCTTACTTTTATAATCAATCACTCATCAATCATTTATTTTTTTCTTTACTCAATTTTTTTCTCGCTAACGCAACTTTTTTCAAACTTTTTTCAAACATCATCAAATAAAATAAATAACTAGTTATTCTCATTATTCTAATACCCAAACCATGGCCCCCTGAAATAATTGATCTTGATCACTTAATTTGACAAGGCAACTATTCAACTTTTACATTAATAATACTCCATACAAGTAGTGATAATTCAAAAGTTTAACCTTATCACTAACACAATGAAAGCCTACTAGACAAGATAATAATAGTTAAATAATATGAAAGCTGGCCTACTAAACAAGATAATAGTGAACTAATAAATATACTAGTAATAGTGATAATATAAAAGTTTAACCTTATCACTAACACAATGAAAACCTACCAGACAACATGATTGTTAAATACTCCTGAAAATAATAGGCCATTCATTTTATATGTTTTGGATTTAAAGTCAATTGTCTCGTCTACAATAACTTAGGAGTTATATATAATATTTTTTAATAAAAATAATTAATCCTATTAATAAAAATATCTACTAAGTTATTTGATAGCAGCTAATAATGTTCAAAAAAATAATTAATATTATTCAATATAAACACCTAATACTCCTTCCATCCTAAATTAGTTTTTATACTAATCTCACACATTTTAAGAAAAAAGTTTAATGAATGGAGTATTGAAAAGTAATTTTGTAAACTTTTATTATTAAAGTAAGGAAGGTGGTAGATTGAGTGTAAAAAATAATAACATTTTGTGTAAATATATGAATATTGTGAGGGTGGAATTTAAGGAGAAATTTTCTCTTTTGGAATATAAAAACTAATGTGAGATAAACAAAAAAAAAAAAGTGTGAAAACCGAGTATATGTACGAAGGAGTATTATTTAGTAACAAATAATAATATACTAATATTATTAAAAAAATACACATTAATAGTACAAGTTCAACTATAATTCAGGCATAACTTAACATTCAAGCAAAAGCCACCACTCTAGACTAAGGTTAAATTTTTATGTTCTTAAATAGAACTCATCTCTAATTTCACAGTGGATATATCGACACCATGCATTAGTTCTTCTCTACTATTAGTAGATCATCACGTCCAACTCAGTATTAATTCATAGTCAAAATACGTTACTGTCGATGAAATCATTCTCACAATAATTAATCAAATTAACTAAGGGGACGTGAACATTAAAATTAAGTTTTAACTCGAAAAACGTGTAATAATACCTGTATTCCAATAAATATTATATAGTTATCCTTTAAAATAATTTTTTTTTTTTTGTCACATATGATTCAACTTGCTCTTTCTTTATTAGAATAGAGGATATGTGAAACAAAAGCAAAATGGTGGGGGAAGTATTCTTGGACCACTAATCAATGTCTAGTTGAAATGTAGTCTTGTTTAATAATTGCTCGAAATAATAGCAATTGGAATTACATGTTTTCATAGTGTGAACAAAATCTTCACCCAAAAATGACCACATGGGAGATGCCACACGTGGTCAGCGTGTAAACCACCCGAGTTGAATCGATAAGTTATCAAAGTTGAACTCGAACCTCCATTCAATTCAAACTTAATCAATTTAATTATCCTTGAATCAATTTTTTTTTAATTTAATTCAAAGGCTCAAGGTTGACTCGATTAACTTTCAAAATCTAATTTCAAATTTTCTATAGATTAATCTGAATAACCACATTTTTTGAATACAATCGCATTATTGAACACTAATTAACTATCATCTATAAACTTTCTTATAACTGCATATTTATTAAGGCCAAATAATTCAAATTTGATCAGTATAATTATCTTGAATCAAAAATTTAATTTAATTTAAAAGCTCAAGATTAATTCGATTAACTTTAAAGTCAACTTTAAATGTTCTTTAAATCAATCTGAATAATTTAATAGTTCGCTCTACTCTAGTACCATCCTTGATTGTAAATTTGTAATTCACTCGCACAGCAATATATGGATTATGTAACACAAATTCACTATTATACATGTATAATAACTCTATTATACATAAAGAGGTCCAAGAGTTTTTGGTACCGATCATCTCGCAGCACGTCTATACTTCAAATCTTTACATGTTGCACACAACCAAAATTAAAGATTGAAAAAGACAACATATAATTTGCTTAAAACAAGATAAGACATAGTATCATACAGCAGCAAAAGAAGAAGCATACTCGGCTCAGCGATTTATCAGTTTGCATCATACGTCTACGCAGCCGTAGAGTATTGCTCCCCGCTAAATGGTACGAATTCGGATACGTATACAAAGTCGTCTCCGAATTCCCAAAAATACGAGCATACACCATTTCTCCAAACATCCCAATCATTGGGTCGGCCAAATGTGTCGCCGGAGCCGCCACATTGCCTTGGCCCGTGTGATCTTGTTGAGGCGGGGCGGAATATGTTCGTTGCTGGAGGGGAGACGGGCGGTTGGCTGTTGCGTTTGGTGAAATCATGGGGAAGTTGCAGCGGGGACTAGGCGGCCTCTGCGGTATAAGATGGGCGAGCTTGTCTTTAGGGAGTCGGTAGTCTGGCCTCGACCGTAGAGGGGTATAACGGTCTTATCGGTGACCTCGCTCTTGCAAACGGGACACTGAGGGATTTGGTGATCGGGTTTTTGGAGGGAGTCGCCGTTGACATTGATCCAACGGTATATACATGGCCAGCAGTAGAGATGTCCGCACAAGGTGACTACGGGGTCTTGAACAAGGTCGAGACAGATGTTGCACTCGAACCCAACTGAAGGGTTCGATTGCGATGAATCTTCCAGGGCTGCTGCTGTGATCGATTTTTTCAACTCCTCAAATGAAGACCCGTCGTTGAAATTGGTCATTGCAGCGGGTCGGCGGTACTCCATGGCTTCAAAATATGAATCTGAAGAAAATAAACATATGTATCTCAATTAATTGGATCAAGTCGTCACATCGACGTACAAATATCACAGCCTAACCAGATGAAGCAACTTGAATAAAACCATTTACGAATGAATTCTCAAGACAAATAGACATGCTTGACAATGATTTCATCTTCTCTTAACATTCAACAGTGCAACTATTAGGTGAGAAATTTATTCAACACTTAAAGCATCCATCATTTTCAGCAGAAATTTATTCATCAAACAAGTCCCAACAAACATACCTAATTTCCTTGAATCTGCGCAAGTGAACATCAAATAAACAGCAGATCCAGATATGAAGCATATTATTATTATTTGCTAAAAATTATAAAAATCATAAGAACACAAAAAATATCTCCCTCTCCTTCAATTTTCCTCATAAATCAGAGAATCAACTATTGAATGTTCACAAAAGTAGATAAAAAATTATCAACTGAATCTAGATAATAATATTCCTAAATATTATGTGGAAAAGATAAATTATCTTTGTAGCCGAATCGAAATAGGGATTTGATAATGATGAATCAAGATTTACAAAATAAAATCCTGCAAAGATGAAAAAAAAACAGGTTGAGGATTTCACTGAGTAATTTACGCAACAGAAAACAAACCCCTAAATTTTTCTCCAGGAAAGATGAACACACCCAATTTCAATTACACACACATATATAAGCTTTTAAATTGAAGCCCTCTGTTGCACAATGCAAAAACTGAAACATTTATTCTGGATTTTCAGTATATCTCCATTGCAGGGCCTTGAAATTCCAAGTTTTCAGTGTTAAATTCCGTAATGCGATCTGAGGTTTAATAATTTTCTCAATATCACATTTTCCAAGAACAAATTATAATTTTTCTCCACACTTCTACCCCATCTAGCCACAAAGCTCCAAAATCGCCAACAAGACAGCTAGGCTTGAAGATCATACAGAGAGAGAATAAAAAGGACAAAATCCTCAGAAACAAAAGAAACACCCACCATAAAAAGACCCAAAACTTCATCCTTAAATCAAAAAATAAAGAATCTAACAAACCCACATGCAGAAAAAGCATTACCCAGACAAAAGCACACACTAAAGTGAAGAAGAAACATACCAATTTGTTCAAAGGGCTTTCTCTATATATCTAAAGCTCTCGATTGCAATGGCTCCCTTGTAATAATATATATAACTGAAGAAAACTGCTGCTTTTCCAGGAAAGAGGGGATAAAAGAAGCGTATTAATGTGGCAAAAGAAAAGGAGTAGTCGCAAATCTCGACTGCAGAGAGAGAGAGTGTAGGAGGGAGGAGAGAGTGTACGTAGAGGTGAAGCAGGAGATAGCGTGATATGGTTGTGTTGAAGAGCCAACTCTGCTTTATGCACCTATATATATACAAACACAATAGTTGTATGTATAAGCGTGAAGCGGACGTAGTTGTTTTAGAATACTTCTTCTGGATAAACACAATTGTATCAGCAACACAGTGCCCATGCTTTCCATTTGCTGACTCGGAAGCGCGTGATGTCTACGCTCCCATGCAATTTTGAACTAATTATTTGGGTGACCCATTACCAAACCCTTTTTTTTTTTTATAAATGAAAATGACAATTTTTTTTTTTTTTTTTATTGATAAAGGTTAGTTTCTTAGTTATTCTTAGGTAGATCATCAAACATTCAATTTGTTCCAAAGAAAATTGAATCTCGAGCCTCCCACTAAAGTGAGAACCCGAGTGGTCGGATGGATTAAAATAAAAATTACCAAACCCTTGCATACACTATTTGCATTTTACATTTTTTAGTTAAATAAATTATTTATTTTATTGAATGTTGTATTCTCAAACTAGTTATGTCTTGTACATCAATTGAATAATAATTTTTCCGTTACATTTTGTTTTCTTGAAAAGTTCAAAATGAATGTTATATTTTTATTTCTAATATCCAAAACTGTAAAAATTTAGCTATATTTTTTCAAATTAAACTCTTAAAAACATCTTGGATTAGTTATTACACCTCATGTCACTCAATTTTCAATTATAATCAAATCTTCTCCACTCATTTATTACTTCAATAAAGATCAAAAGATAATTTTATCCTTCACTTTATTTTTTAATATTAATAAACATTATTTAATTTTGACCAATTTAAAATATAATGGAGGGAGTATTATTTATTTCACTAAATATTATCACTCATTTCACTTAATAATATTACTTGTAAACCAATTAATTGGTTCACACGAATGTTATTCTTTGTAAATTTTATCATGAATTTATTTCTTAATTTTTGCAATTTAATACATAATATTGTGATTGTTATAATTTATTATTGAACCACTTTCCAACAATTTTAATTGACGCGACAATGTATAAAAGTGTAAAAAGAAATTAAAAGAAGTAGCTGGTTTAGAAAAATATCAAACTATTGTTAATTTTATTTATTAATTGTTTAAAGGATATTCGGCTGCCATGTCAACAGAGATGGTCTTAGAATAATCTAATGATGGAAGTGTAATTAAAAACGAAATCGTATATCAAATTTCAAAAACAAAATTCATGATTAAATCGAAAATAAGTGAAAATGAAATATTTGTTAACCCCAAACGAGAATATTTTTATTCTCTTGGGAACGAATAATTAAACACGCCTCAAACTCGATTAACAAATTGAAGACTTTTGTTTGTGATAAATATTAAAATATCATTCTAACTTAAAGTTGTGCAAATGCCAAATAAAACAAAGCCTGTGAATTTAATTCTAGCCCAAAACGTGAATCGGGCGTGGTTGCCTGGTTGGTTCGAATTTGGTCAAAGTATTATTATTTTTATTGATGTTTTTTTAATGCGCGTATTTAATGAAAATCGGCGGTATTTTTTTAGTGAAGAGACACATTGATTTAATATTATAAATAATATATCGTCCTTCGTCCCATAAAAGCTTTTACACTTTCATTTTTCGTCCGTTCTATTATAAGTTTCATATCCTTAAAATGAAAAACCCTTAATAAATTTTACTCTCACAATTTTCACTAATTTACACAATTGTCATTACTTTTTACTCTCACATACACATAATTTAATTTTTTTTTATTTCCTACATGAAAGTTTACAAAATTACCTCCCAAAACTTCAATTATTACTCTTTTTCTTAAAGTGTGTGTCCTCTTACATATGAAAGTTTTGAAGGAGTAATATTTATTTGTTTTATCTTATTCTTTAGTTTTAAATATTATATGTAAAGAGTTAAAAAGGAGTAACTGCTAGATGAAATTTCAATATCAGATGTGTGCCTTATAACACGAGAACACACAAAAGCTTATATCCGTTGATTTGTTTAAAAAATTGTTTATGTGATAAATATATTGTTTCAATTGATTAAGAACAGATATTGTGAAATAAACAAACACTAACGAGTTGTAATATTTTCAACATTTTTTTACGAATTAAAAATATAATAAAAATTATATCAAATTAGTCCCAATAAATAAACAAACAATAACGAGTTGTAATATTTTCAACAATTTTTTACGAATTAAAAATATAATAAATAAAAAAATTTAAATTCCAAAACTCCCACATCCCTAAATATGTCTCTAGTATTTGAAGGAATCTAATTATATTGGGACCCACAATTTGATAATAATAAGGTCGGAGGAAGTCTTGTGTGACACCGTACTATAAATGAGACATAATATTTTTATATATTTTTAATATAAATATTATAAAAATAAATAAAAATATGAAAACGTTTTACATGAATTTTAGTGTGAGGTCAGATGTGACTTGAAATAATTTTACTCCCATAAATTAGAAGATGCATTGTGTCCAACTATAATTTCTTGGTTTTGACTACAGAAAATTGAAAATTTCTAATACTCTTCATATTGTATGTATCATTTATAAAAATGTTAGTCTCATATTAGATGCATTATTTTCTTAGATATTAATAAAATAATTTTAGTATTTTTGTGTATCTCCCTCAAACACCTTAATATTACACCACACGCCATTATTTTTCTCACATTAACTCGATATTTCATCAAAAAAATTCTATTAAAGTTGAAAGACTATCCATACCCATCAAAAATTGATTTATATTATTAAATAATTTTTACATTAGATTTGTGTTGAATAATAAATATGACATTAAATACAGAATTAAGAGAGTAATTTTTCTTTCATTTTTGTGCATAATTCGAGTTAAAACTAATATTGAAGAGAAAAGCCGAAATAACAAAAATTAGGAATAAAGTTTTTTTTTTTTTTTTTTTTTTGAAAGAGGAATAAAGTTCCTTTCAGTATTAATCAGGATATTGTCTCATTCCCAAGTCCCAACCATGCCTTGTACGCGTTTTTGTTAGTTTCTCGAGTCATTTGTGTTATTATAGGTAAACTAGTCATCAATGTGAGTTGGAATCTAGTTTGCACGCACGCTAGCTATACTTCTTTAATTAGAAAAGGTTTATTTAAGTTAAATTTGCCTATATGTTTTTGTAATTATAATTTTCCTTAATAAAGAAGTGGTAGGCTTAAATTGGATACGTAATAGATTCACCTATTTTGAAATAGGTATAAGTTACAGAGAATTTGAAGTTTTGAGTCATTTTGTTCAGTAGTACTATAATTTTTATTTAGTAATATTATTTTACTTGTCATATATTCCGACATATTTGTTATAATATTATTTTATAAAAATAGCATTATAATTAAATTAATGTTATGATATTATTGAATAAATCAAGTTTGATATAGAGAGTTTATCATATATATTTTTTTGAAAGAAAAAGAAAGAGAGTTTATCATATATATATATATATATATATATATATATATATATATATATATATATATATATATATATATATATATTATATTAATTTGTTGGATCATAACTTCATTGATATGTGAATATACTTTTGTTTGAATTGGTTTGCATATTTTTAACTATCTAGATATATATACTTTCTAGATATTTTAAATATAAAATTTAAGAAAAGTTTGCCTATCTTAATAAACGATCTTAGTAGTAATAGCTTTTTCAATTTATCATAGTTTGAGGACTTTTCTGGACAAATGATGTTTACTATTGAAAAGAAAAATAAAAAAATTATTCCCTTTTTAATACTAATTTTTTCAGATGAAATTTGATAAAATATAACTATTTTCAGATCTTATGTATTGTATGTTTCATAGATAATTTTTGGTCACTTATTTTCCACCCATACCTATATATATGTGTATATATATATCCTCGATCAATAATTAATTTTCGCCTAATTATATTATGTAGTATATTTGATCAAGATAACTTTTGTCATTGTTGAAGATAACATTTTTCTAAAGTTTAGCTTGTGCGTAATTTATTATCTTAATGAAAAAAATCTTTTGTTAATAAATTTAAATTAAATATTTCATAACACTTAATTTTTTATGTGTTAATCCTTATGTCATTTTTCTCACTTCTCTTGTGTATCATCTTTATTAATTAGGTCTATATTAAGTTGTGTATCATCTTTCAAAGAGAAACATGAAAATTGATTACCTAAAGTAGGTTTGATCTGGTCCGAACCTTTTCTTATGTTATTAAAATAATACTTTCAAATTATAGAAGTCATTTATTCAAATAATTTTGCATTGCACATTTTTGACTCATCTCGATCAACACATTATATGCATGAAATAATAGTATAACCACATATTTCGTATATTCCAAAAAAAAAAATCGTGACATAAGAAACTGTGTAGAAGAACAGATGGCACTATCGAGAACCTCAAATGCAGTCTATTTTGTACACCACCTTAAATGTAACGAATAAAGTGTTCAACATACTTGAAAATACAATCCAAAATTCATATAAACCACAAATCTCGCATTCTGTCAAAAAAAAAAAAAAAAATCGTAACCTAAAGTCTTACTACATAACTCTATTACCACAACATCTTTGTTTGAAATTTCAGTGGCAGCTGCTTTCGAGGCTGCTGTTCATTTCAATGTGTGTAATTTTTTTTTAAATATGTTGGAGTAAATATTATTTTTGTAACGTTATATAATTATTAGTGTTACATTTTGACTTTTTCAAATAAAATTTTTTTGGCTGTGCTATTAAAGAATGATCGTGGAAAAATAATTAGAGATAAAATATCATTTTATATTCTCATTAATCATTTCAATTACTTTTTCCTCCAGATCAAATAATTTCTTTAGAATTTACACATCATAGTAATCATATGTGATAATGTAAATATTTCACAATCCAGAATACGTAATTAAAATATTTTAACATGAAAAAATGTCTCTTCGAAAAAATGAATTATAAATCAGTTGAGATTTTAAAATTTAGTCAAAGTGTCAAACTCGATTTTCAACTTTGATTTGTTGATCAATATGTGTCGCCCACCCATATAGAGGGTAGAGGCGTAGAGCAAATGGATTTTTTTTTGACAGGGTAGAGCAAATGGTTAATATCAATAAAAAAAAAAAAATTATGCACTCAAGTTATAACACCAATAATTAACCAATCACTTAGCAAAATAGCGTATTAATAAACAAATTAACAAATCTAAGTGAATTAAAAAAACACCTAATTAATGCAGTGGATCGTAGGGTTGTGCATTGGTCGATTCGGGCACCGAACCGAACCAAATAAGGAAAACCGAAATAACCAAAATTTGCGATTTCGGTACCCGAACTCAAAGCGAATACATGTAAAACTGAAATTTAACCGAACCGTTCGGTTCGGTTATTAACCGAATAACCGAATATGTGTAACCTAATTTTTTTTTGGCGAAAAACATCATAATTAATTCATACATAAATGCAACTCAATTTTAAAACACTCTAACAATAAAATAAAGTTCTACTGCTAGAGTGCTAGGTTAAAACTTAAAACTAATGTTAATATTTTTTATTATATTAATATATATATATATATATATATATATATTCCGATATTCACTGAATCACTATTCAAGAACTTACTAACTTGATTATATATATATATATATATATATATATATATATATATATTATATTATATAATATATATAATTTTTATTCGGTTATTCGATTAGTTTTTGGGTTTAACCGAACCGAAAACAAAAATTTAAAAATGAAAACCATATCCGAACCGAAAACCGAATAACCGAATTGTGAATTTTGGTTTGGTTCGGTCGGTTAATTCGATTTTACCCGAATACCGCACACCCCTAGTGGATCGTATTCAACGCGTTGATTCTTACAAATTCTATAAAAAGACAGAACATTGAGATTATAATATATTTTTTTGTTTTTTATTCAATATCAATCACTTAATATAATAATATGAATTTTATTTAAAATACTAAAATAACTTATGAAACAAAAAATACTGAAAAAATGTAACTAAAAATATGAAAAGATAAATAATCTAATATAATAAAAAATAAATTAATATCTTCAAATTAATATTTTTATTAATTCTTGTGATCTCGTCTCCATCCCTAGTTATGTTTGTATTACGATCGATCTCATAAAATATCGCCTTAGGGAGGAATTTATCTAAATTTAAAATAAAATGGCCACCAAGAACTCTAAAAAAAAACCCTGCTTTAGGGTTGACAATTTACACATGGCATGGAGATTTATTTTCTTAACAAAACAAAATTCAGTGATTAATTAGAGAAATTTTAATATTTGAGAAAAAATAAAATAATTGGAGAATAAGCCAAACGTCAACCCTTTGTACAAATCAATTTTGTCAAATTGGCTGAATTAGTTCGATCAATTTGAGAAAAATAATGTTAGTCTCCACGTCTGTATGAATCAGTTGTGTACAAATTTTCAAATAGATTAAATTGGTCCATGCAACTAACTCCAACCAAGATAAGGAAATATAATTATACTATGATTTAATGTTTCAGTGTAACTATTGTAATGTGTCATTGATAAAATTTGACCCAATTTCTAATTTTAGAGAACTTTCCGTTGTTCTCGATTAATTTTGTTAAACGTGATGCTGCCAATAATTGGGCTCACGAATTTGCTAGGAATTCTCGTTTGTTTGAGAACTCATTTTGTTGAATTGACCCGCCAAACTTTGTGGTGAGGCTTCGAACCCGATTTGCGTTGCAGCAATAATAACTAAGTTGTTTTGGTTTTTTAAAAAAAAAAATATATATATATATATATATATATATATATATATATATATATATAGTTTTTTTGGTGTGTTTTAAAAAATATTATATTTTTGTAAATTCTAGAAATCAACGATAGATTGAAGAGTAGTAGTCATGCAATGAAAATGTACTAATACTCTTCAGCTTACAAACGAATACTTTATTTTGTATAAATTAATACTTTTCTTTATATGAACTACTCCCTCCATCCCATATTCGAAAAGACCCGGATATAACGAATAATAAAATTAATTTTCATACTAATCTGACACATTTTAGAAAAAAATATAATGAGTGAAGTATTGAAGGGTGATTTTGTAAACTTTTATTATTAAAGTTAGAGAAGTAATTATTGAGTGTAAAAAGTAATGACATTTTATATAAATATATGAATATTGTGAGTGTGGAGTTTAATGGAGAATTTTCTTTTTGGAATGTGAAAACTATAATGTGGGACAAACAAAAAAGAAAAATGTGAAAATTGATGTGGGATAGAGGGAGTAACATTTTTATTATAGATTCAATTTATTTTTAAAAATAATTAAAATTTTGGTCAAAATTACCTTATAGTTCCTTATAAATAAATTAATAATTACATAATATTTGCAAGACTATTTTTTTTTTTAAAAGATTAATAGTATTGTAATCTACTGGGCTCGACCCAATGGATGGATCATCAGATTTAATTGGAATGAAATTTCTATATGTTCACTAAAATAATTAAATTTATTTATTGGTTTGATTGACCATCAATACTTGTCGAATTAGTCAATCCAATTAATACTTAAAATTTTGACTATCTCTATACACGTATTTGTGATGAGAGAAATTAATTGTTGACCCAACAAACAACTCATTTATAAAAGAAATAATATCATTGCCACGAACTTACATTTTTCCAAGCAAAACGCTATGTTTAAGAGTTTGTGGACTTTTTTTTTATTTTTCTTATGTTATTTAATATATGGTTTGATTCCAAGTTTTTATCAATAAAATTAATTTTTTCGTAACAGAGAAAAACTGCGCTCAAATGAGAGAATTTTTTTTATTATTATTATTTTTCTTTTACAAGAAATGTGAGACTTTATTAACATTCACTGTGCCAAAACTGGCTAGACGACGGTGAATATATTCCCGTTGTCGTAGGGGTTTTTTCACCGTGGTCTATCAACCCGTAGTCTTAGAGTCTGGGTATTCGACAACGGTTTTTACCGTTGTCGTATGTATTTATCACAACGGTTAGATGAAGTTATGACAACGATTTTTCACCGTTATCGTAGATGTTTACCACAATGGTAAAATGAAGTTATGACAACAGTTTTCTACCGTTGTCTTAGGTATATACCACAATGTTTAAAAACCGTTGTCTTAGACTTTTACCACAACGTATTTAACCGTTGTTGTATCTAAATTTTAACCGTTGTTAAATCAATTGTGAAATCCGTTGTGGAATCTTTTTTACTGTTGTCTTTTGTTGAAGGACCCGTTAAAGACAACGGGTTACCGCCTACGACTACAGTTTTTCCGTTGTCTTAGCCATTATTGTAGATTTTTTCCTATTGTGAATTATCTAATTGGACAATAATATAAAATTAAAATCAATTTATCATCATACATTATTTAAACTTAAAATTAAGTCATAAAATGTAAATAATCTAGTGTTAAACTACAATAACATGTTCAAATGTCACAAAAACTAAACTAAAATAAACATAACAAACTTCTAATCATCACCCATGTATTGTGAAAGACAATCGCCCACTCCTCCCGCACGTCGTCAATTTCTTTTCCAGAGTATCTTTTTGCGAAAACTGTGAAAGTACAAATAATAAAGTTAAATAAGTATTATCTTTTTGGGATCTTAAAAGTATAAGCATCAAACCACAAACTCCACAACATCAATGATAAATAATAAATTTGCATTCCACATCTCATCTATTATAAGAGTATAACCCTTTAAAAAAAAGGTATAATCTACACTATAGCTACTTCATCAAACAAATTCTGGAGAACTATTTTTCTCTAATATGCAACATTCATAAGGGTTTCCTACTATTAAGAATTTTAATTAGCAGACGGAGCAATTATTAAGGATACTAAGCAAAAGAATTCCAATGGTAGCTTAAACATTCCATATTCATGCAACAAAACAAATTCTGTGAGTATATCCCAACCTCTCGCAATAAAACAACCATTAAAGCAGCAATCTAAGCACAATTAAGAAAGAAAAACAGAGGCCAACAAATACTAGACACAATTTTTATTCTCATTATCTACCTTGACATTTATATATATTTTTCTTCCTTTATAGCAGATACTCCTTTGTTTATCCTACATTTAGATTAGTTTTATAACTCTCTTCTACCTGGTTTATCTTCTACAAATCTACTACTACATTTATTTCCTGTAAAAAGAAACTCAATAATCACATTATCAATACACATACACAAATTTCAATCCAAAGAAGAGAGGACAAAAAGAATTACCTGAAAGATTGAGAGAAAGGTGAGACTGAATAATTTGTTATACTAATCAACTCAAATATACTTAGTTAGTCTTCCTTACTAAAATACTTCATCAAATCAAATGGGGTATAGAATGAGGGTACACCTCTTTTCAATTGGAAACATAGCTAACAAGAATAAATTGGATCTCACTTTCTCTGAAACCCATCATTTTTTTACAAATGCAAAACAAAAACATTCAAACAACTAAACCAATTACTTCAAATCAAAATTAGAGTCTCTACCAGCAAAAAAGCAAATTCCAAATGACTTACATGGCGAGCCAGAATGAAACAAAATTGCTGCCTTTTGAGAGAATCTTTACAACGGTTGAAAAGTTGTTTTACATACTGCAAACAGATATACAGTCATCAGATTTATAACAGACACTTGTTATACTTTTGACCAGTAAATGAGACATGTATATCATAACGACGACGGGGAACGCGGTGGCTCGACGCAAATTTTGGACATGGTTGAGTTAGGGCTCGCGAACGGCGGTGGCTCTGGTCCGAACTTAGGGCACAAAGAAGCGGGGCAACGAGCGGCGGAAATTTGGAGGTGGTGGCTCCGGCGGTGGTGGATCTGGTGGGGGAACGTCGGTGGTGAAGGTTGAGCGTGAGTGGTGTGGCTGAGAACGATTTTGATGGTGGAGAAAAAAAAAACCCAAGTGTTGTTTATATACTCCCAAAATTAGAAATTAAAACAAAAAAAAAAAAAAAAGATGACGGCAAAAAGACAACGGTTGCTTATACCCGTTGTCTTTTGGTGCAACCCTGAACCTAAGACAATGGGTTTTATACTTAAGACACGGTTAGAGCCAAAAAACCATTGTCTTAAGCTATTTTTGGCATAGTGATGGTATTCCAAGTGATCTTGCCGTTATATAGATACTAATATTAGGTTAGGAGCAGGATAAAGATAAATATAATATTAAGGATGCTTGGTTAAAAATTCTTCAATGAGAATAAGAATTAATATAAATCAATTATGATAGCTAATGAGAATAAAATCTAATTAATACTATTTTCCCACTTAAATAAGATAATCACTACTCATGCATTTTGATTAACTATTTTTTCTCTTACAATTATATATCTCTTTTCAATAATTCCCTTCTCCCACCACCACCATCAAGCTTATTTTATCTTTTTAAAAAAAAAAAAATTAGAGAACAACATTGATGATATAACCATCATAAAGATATTTCTTCCTTCAATACATCTAGAGCATAGAGAAAAAAATATTTTCATTCTCATTCCCATTCCCATTTAAAAATTTGTAACAAGCGCATTATAAAATGCCATAGAATACAAGGGAGAATCAGCTTTCTCCCGTGTATGAAATTGAGTACTATTAACTTTTATTATTTTGTGTTAAAAAACTTTTATTATTTAAATAACACAATTATTGCGATTCCATAATATCAAACATAACGTATAAAACCTTTTATTATTTAAATAACACAATTATTGCGATGCCATAATATCAAACATAACGTATATTACTTAATGTAAATACCTACTTATTTACACAATATTTAATTTGTTATCTTTCTATTTAATTAATAAATTTCGAACGATTCACACCCTAAAGAATACTAGTTTAAATATATATCGCATAGTATTATTAAGCAGCAAAAGTGTGCGCGTGATATTAAGGCGAATGTAAAAAGAAGTCTCTCACCTCTATTGCTGTTTATTCTAATCGAGCTGAACCAAGTATTTAAAATTTTGAACTCTGATTTAAGCATTTATCGAGTTAAGTTAGAACTTACTCGATTATATTAACAAATTAAAAATAGAGTTCGACCTGACTCGCAAAGCGAGTCTAATAAATCGAACTTAAACCTAACGAGTCATCATATAAATAGTACGTTGAAATATGAGAAAATTCTTATATATCGAGTCTTATGAGTCGAGCTTGAATCGTCTTGTTAGTAAATCAGATATTTTACAAGTTCAAACTCGACTCTTTTTTAATAAACGGACCGAGTTCGAGCCTTAACTAGTCGAGTCGAACTCTCGATCTACTCGATTCAAATAATAGCTATATTAGGAGTATTAGATGTAAATGTGTATTTGTGTATTTATTCTTGTCCCACATTGATTAGTTTTGAGAGTTTCCTACACTCTCCATTGTATATGTACATTGTGAATACTTTTGTATATACATCTTGGATATTATCTCAACATGGTAACCAGAGCCAATTTTGGCACACGCCATAATTCCTTGATCCTTATTTCCTTTTCTTATTAGTTTATTCCCCCTCTACTGGGTCAACCACCCACTCCCTCAATCATCCTATTTTCTAGGATCACAACATCCTTTCCATATTTTTTTCCGTCCAGGTTCATTCCTTGACCCAATCTTCTCGCTGCAACTCCCAAGAAAAATCTTCCACCACCCTGTATCCATCTCTCGTTACTAAACCGTACAGTAACCATGCAATCACCCTCGCTTTCCGTCGTTGCTGCCGACGGCACCACACTACCGCTCATATCCTTCAACATCGCGGCCCAAGCACCGCTCAAGCTTTCCTCCACCAACTACGTCGCCTGGAGTTTCCAGTTCCGGACACTTCTATACGGATATGATCTTTTTCGCTACGTCGATGGTACGTACTCTTGTCCGCTCGTCTACTGTTCTCGTAGGCACGAAATCTGAACCGAACCCCTTTATCAACAATGGGTTCGACAAGACCAGTTAATTCTCTCGGCCATTGTTGGCTCCATTACACCTACGCTTATTCCCTTCATTGCTGCCGCCACGACTTCCTCGTGGGGCATGGGAGACTCTCGCGTCCATATACGGCAAGTCCTCTAGGGGGCGCATTCTTGCACTAAAAAATCGGATTCACAACCCGGTGAAAGGTACCCGTTCCATATCTGATTTTATGCTTGATATAAAAGGTGTTGTTGATGAACTCTCACTTCTTGGTGTGGTCACGGACCCGGAGGATTTAGTCCTTAAAGTCCTTAATGGACTTGATGATTCTTTCAAGGAGATTAGTAATGCTATACAGGCGCGCGACACCCCCGTCTCCTTTGACGAACTGCTGGATAAGCTTCTCAGTACGGAAGCTCAACAAGCTTCTCGGGTGGCAGCCTCTTCGAACCACCCGACCACTGCCTTCCCAGCAGCGGCTTCTCTCGCCCGTCCACCTGCCACATCTGGCCGCCCACCGAACCAACAGCCGCAGCAGTCCCAGCAGCGCGGCCATGCCCCGTCTCAGCAAGGTGGCCCTCGGTTCCAGCAGGTCCCGGCTGCATCCTCCCACCAACAGGGCCGTGGCTACCAAGGCAAGTGCCAATTATGTGGCACTCATGGCCACTCCGCCCGTAGGTGTCCGGAAATTCGGGCTTATGTCAACCAGCCTCCTCAGTCGGGTTCTCTCCTTCACCTGCCTACTCTTTTCCGTCTGCCCATACTGCTAACGTCTGTTTCGCCACCCTCACTGACTGGATTCTTGACTCTGGGGCTTCTCCACATCACCACTGATTTGGCGAATCTTTCTTTGCATGCACTTACACTGGTTCCGGCTTGATGTGATAGTCGGGGATGGTAACAAACTGAATATTTCTCATACTGGCCAGCTTGTTTTTCCTGCATTTTCCTGTCTTAAATTTCAGGATATATTACTTGTCCCCTCAATGGCAAGGAACCTTCTATCTGTATCTAAACTTTGTCAGCAGAATAATGTTGTGGTTTTTTCTTCTTCTGGGTTTCAGGTGAAGGACAGTCGTACGGGGGACGTGATACTGTGGTCCGCGTTAATGGCTTGTATGTGTGGCCAGTTGGTACCTCGTCTCCACTTTCTCACTCAGCCCTATCTTCGGTTAGGATGTCCCTTTTCCCTTTGGCATTCTCGCCAGGCCACCCATCCATGAAGATTTTACACTCTTCTTTATCTAGTCAAAATATAGCTACAAATAAATCTGATTTATTCAGTTGTGAGTCTTGTAAGTGCATTAAGAGTCACAAATTGCCTTTTTGATGAATCTTCTCTAAATTCTGTTTTGCCACTTCATTAATTTATTCTCGATGTTTGGACTTCTCCTGTCTTATCTTGTGATGGCTATAAATATTATGTCATTTTATTGATCACTTTACAAAGTATGTTTGGCTATACCACTAAAACAGAAATCTGATGTTAAGTCTACTTTTTATGGCCTTTAAAGCATTGGTAGAGAACTTTCTTAACACAAAAATAAAGACTCTATACTTACGATAATGGAGGGAATATCTTGCTCTTGGAGACCTTTTTCTTGCATCTCATGGGATTACTCACCTCACCACCCCACCTCATACACCCGAACACAATGGAGCTGAGCACGCCATCGTCACATCGCTGACACCTGGCCTTGCTCTACTTCACCACTCTTCCATGCCTCTTGAATACTGGCCCTATGCCATGTCTACGGCGGTTTATCTCATCAATCGTCTTCCCAAAGTTGACCTTCTTATGGTCTCACTCCTTTGAGAAGCTCTTTCAACAACCCCTAATCTCTCCAAACTTCGTGTCTTTGGGTGTCAATGCTTTCCCTGGCTACGTCCATATTCCTCTCACAAACTCGATGCACGATCTCATCCTTGTGTCTTCATTGGCTACTCACTCCCACCCAGAGTGCCTACCTACCTCTGCCTTGATCGTTTGTCCTCCGAGTTTATGCGCCTCGTCACGCGTGGACTTTGTGGAACATATTTTCCCCTTCTCATCCCTCTTCCCCTCCTTCCGCACTATCCATCCCCTACCCTCTACATCTATCCCTACTCTCCGCCCTCTCTTCTTGCTCCTACTCCCGTGGTTGATGCTGTTTCACCCGTGCCCACACATACGCTCCAACGAACGCTTGCGCCTCGTCTACTCCTCCTGACCTGTGCCTTCACGGTGGTCCCCTCCGTTCCTCCATCACATCATCCCATGGTGACTCGATCCCGTAATAACATTGTCAAAACCAGATGAGGTATGGTCTTCTTGCATCTACCTTATCTTGATGTTGAACCAACTACAGTGCCCCTGACTCTTGCCGACTCTCGTTGGCGTGAGGCTATGTCTCGGGAATTCACCGCTTTGCAAGAAAATGGTACTTGGGATCTTGTACCTCGGACTCTTCTCAGAATGTTGTTGGGTGTAAGTGGGTCTTTCGTATCAAACGGCTTTGATGGTTCCATCGATAAATACAAGGCCCGCCTCGTTGCTAAGGGGTTTCATCAACGCCCGGTGTTGACTACTTTGAGACATTTAGCCACATGTTGCCAAGTCGGCTACTATTCGTATTGTCTTGAGCATTGCTACTACTGCAATTGGCCTCTCCGTGGTTTGATGTTAACAATGCTTTCCTCCATGGCTCCGCATGAAGTTTATATGTCTCGGCCTCCGGGTTTCACCGATTCGAATCACTCTACCTATGTCTCGCAAACTCCGTAAGTCTATCTACGGTCTCAAGCAAGCCCTCGGACATGGTATCATGCTCTTCGCACATTTCTGGTCTCATTTGGCTTTTTCCTGCACTAAATCAGACGAATCACTATTTATCTACCATAGTCAGAGTGTCACCGCTACTTCTTGGTGTATGTGGATGATCTTATCCTCACCGGGCAGTGACGACAACTTTCTCACCGTCGTGTGATGCAGGGTTTGGCTTCTCGGTTCTCGATTAAAGATCTTGGTCCTCTATCCTACTTTCTTGGTTTAGAGGTTCTTCGTGATTCTTCTTCGTGTTTTCTATCTCAACGAAGTACACTACAGATCTTCTATCTCAACACAACATGCTCAATGCTAAGCCTTTGTTCGGACACCGCTTTCTCCTTTATCAGAACTTTGTCTCTCCATGATGGTAGCAAACTGTGATGCGTCCTTATATCGTCGTGTTCTGGGCGGTCTTCAATATCTTCTTCTCACTAGGCCGTACATTGCCTTTGCGTTAACAAGCTTTCTCGGTTCATGCATGCTCCTACCGAGATCCACTGGGGCGGTAAAGCGTCTTCTTCGCTATCTTAACGGCACTCGTCATCTTGCTCTACATCTTGGCCGTGACTCTCCCTGTCCCTTCATTGTTTTTAGGATCTTTGATTGGGGCCGGAAATTGTGATGACCGACATCCACCGGTGCATTTATTATCTATCTAGGTGCCAATCCCATCTCATGGAGCTCCCGTGAAGCACGTCTGTAGCTCGATCCTCGACAGAGGCCGAATATCGAGCAATTCGCTGCCGCTGCAGGCTTCAGCAATGGACTGAGTCACTCCTTTCGATTGTTGTTACTCTCTCTCGCTACTACTCCGGTTCTCTGTTGTGACAACATTGGAGCTACATATTTATGTGCAAATCCGTATTTCACTCTCGTATGAAGCACATTGCTATCGACTATCACTTCGTTCGTGAGTTGGTTCAATCTTGCCCACTCGTGTTTCACATGTTACCTCTGATCAACTTGCGGATGCTCGGACAAAGCCTCTTCTCGGACTCGTCTTTCTCTCTTATTGGACAAGATTGGTGTCGCCAACCGCCCACCATCTTGAGGGCGTATTAGGAGTATTAGATGTAAATGTGTATTTGTGTATTTATTCTTGTCCCACATTGATTAGTTTTGAGAGTTTCCTACACTCTCCATTGTATGTACATTGTGAATACTTTTGTATATACATCTTGGATATTATCTCAACAAGCTATACTCACATCAATTATAATAAAACGTCTTATGTGTTTTGTAGTACACCGTAAGCTCACAGTGTTCCACTTTTCAATTTAATCTAATTTTTATAATTTTGGTCAAATATTTTATACTCTTAATTAAATACTTGATACTTTAAATGTTATTTTTTAAACTTGATAATTTATATTAAATATGAATAATTTAAATAGTAAAAATATTAATTTGCTATTGATACTTCAAAAATAATATGATATCACCGATCCTAATTTTTTATACTTCCGATGAGATTCTTAATATTTTAATCAAATATTTAATATTTTAAAATTTTTTAAAATAGTTACATCATAAACTTACATTATATACGAAACACAATAGAGCTACTCTTATTATAATCGGAAAAAAAAATCTCTCTCAATTTTTTAATTACAAACCCCAGATTTAAACCATTAACAAACCATTAAAAAGGAACACTTTTCATAGTGAAAGAAGAAAAGTATGAAAAAGAAAGTGAAATTCTAATAAATTAAAACTGGTAAAAGAAAAGTGAGAAGACAAATTGTACTCCACTCAATTTCGAGATGATGCGCTTGGATATATTTATTTTTGTATAAAATAAAGACAAATCCTAATATGCAATATTCTACGCATCCGAAATCCTTGCAATTACCCAATAAAAACATTCACGAATTTTAGACGGGTCGGATCGGATCGGGTCCGATGAGTATTTAAAAAAACTCGCTTAAGAATAAAATAATAAATTCACTCTTATGCGCTCTTAGGGGTGTTGTTGAAGAACACCACAACAAATTTAAATTTCATATTATTGATCTAAGTTTGCTCAGCCAAACCTCGAGCCTTTATACAGAGAATAGAGTGAGACGGTTTGTAACCGCTCCTCTTAACTGAATAAGTTACAACAAAGAAGGTGAATTAATCACCTATGAACGAGAACAAAGTTGTTACCCCGCACCTTTACGTTTTGCATGGACTGCATGCATGATCATGTTAACTCTAATATGCTCGCACCGGCTTCGGACCTCAATTGATTTGGAAACCCTAAAAGCGAGCATAGCCGATGAAAATGTGTAGGTGCCAAGCTGTTTTGTGAAGATATCGGTGACTTGATCACCGTAGGTATATACCTCACGTCCAATTATTTTGCTTGAACCTTCTCTCGGATAAAGTGCACATCAATTTCAATATGTTTGGTGCGAGCATGAAATGCGTGGTGAATGCCGGCTTTATCGCCCCATCATTGTCGCACCATAACACCGATACTATTAGGTTAAACATGTGTTACTATAATGACAAATATGTGTTATTGTAACAACAAACATGTGTTATTCGTAACGATAAATATGTGTTACTATAACAAAGAAATATGTGTTACTTTTTCCAGTTTTATAGTAGTAAAACTTGTACTATTACAATCATTCATTTCCATTATGTACTTTCTATGGGAGCCGTTTTTGCTTTATTTGCAGGATTTCACTATTGGGTAGGTAAAATCTTTGGTCGGACATACCCTGAAACTTTAGGTCAAATCCATTTTTGTGTCAATCCGGCCCGAGACGCGTTCGTTGACAAAACTGATACTAATATATTATAACCATTTTTATTGTGGTATCGGTTTATAAGTGTAACGTTATCATTAATTGAATGTTGGTATCAATGAATGAATGTAATGATATTAATTTTATACTATGAAACCGCTTCACACTAGATTTTATGCTACTATTAAACAACTTTTTATTAAAATTGAAAAAATTACCTTATCCTCATCTAAAAACAACTTATATTATTAAACAACTCTTACATTAAAATATGTGTCAAAACAGTAAATGTCGCAACGATCATGGGTGGGAGGGAATATACTCTAAGACATGACACAATGACAATCTTCTTATAATATTTTTCTCATTCTTATTTTAAATAGCATGAATTTTAATTGTATCCAGGCTAGGGGAAGCAGAAGAATTTCAGCCCAGTGCTAAGTATCGCGCGCAATGAACCTGTTAATATTCATGGGAAGCGTAATGTGAATACTTATTGTAGGCATAAGGATTCTTTTAACATATATAAATGGATATGGAATGTGGGAATCTAGTTTGTCTAATCCCAACTTAGAGTCTTCTGATACTAATTCAGATGTTTCGGATTCTAGATTGAGTGTTATGAATCATCTTGAAGCAAAATATTATGAACTTGATGATGATGGACATGCCTTGTCATTTTCTTTGTGTATCACAAAATATATCTTAGCTAAGTTCGTGTTTTGACAGAGTATTCTCGTGACTTGTCTTCATATCTCCAATATTGCAAGGATGTTGTTTTTCTGGACTACAATGTGGTGAAAAAGAGCTAGCGGAGAAGTTAATTTATCAGAAAAACAAGGTACATTAATCTTTTACATTTAGGCTTACTGATGGAGATAAATAATGATATATATTTAATTAGTATGTTCTTAATTAGTATTGAATGTATTTTATCATGTGTGGCTTTTGAGTTCTCGGAATATTAGTATTTAAAAATATTAACGTCAATATTTTTAATTCATAATTCAACCGAACTTCCTTACAATCTGACAGCCTTTAAATACTAATATTCCGAGAACTCAAAAGCCACACATGATAAAATGCATTCAATACTAATTAAGAACATACTAATTAAATATATATCATTATTTATCTCCATCACTTACAAAACTACAATTTTGACACCGTTTGATTTCAGGATCCAGACAAAAACAAGAGATGTAACAGATTACAGAAAAGCGTTGATGATTCAAAATGCAGCATGGATCAAGATGAATATTCTCATCACGATCAAGATTCAGCTAATGAAAAAAGAACTTCAAAAGAGTCCCCCAAAGAGAGGGCAATAAAGAAATTGAAGTTGGATAAAACAATTCCGCTATATTCCACAAGGGTTAAGATAAAGATTAAAGAACAAAGACTATCTCCATTACAAGAGAAGAAGGAAAGACGTGTATATTCATTCATGCTGATTATTATGTCATACTTCGGTGTTGTGCTAAAGTTATTGCAGTTTTGAGTTTAGAGAAGAGATTGCAATGGGTAGAAAGAAAGAAACAAGGATAGAACCTTTATTGCATTTTAAACCAAATCCTGAGGATCTTTGTTATTTCTGTGAGGATAGATTGTTTTGAATGCATGGGATGTTAATTAATTGAAGAACAAATCGTAAATGTGATGGCTTCTATAGTCTATATTTCCTTATACAGATGCTGCTCAAATTAAGGAAGACACTGGTGGTAAATTTGTAATTATACAAAATTTCTTCATGCTTAAATTCAACCACGTAAAACTCATGATAAGAGTTTGAAGCATCAAGGTTTTTTTTTTTTTTTTTTTTTTTAGTTAGAGAATTAAATATTAATCCAAGATAGTGTGGTTCATTAAATGAAACAATAATTTATATCATGATTCAGAAACATGCTCATTTATAATCTATTCTTCATTATATATATATATATATATATATATATATATATATATATATATATATATATATATATATATATATAATATTAACTATTTATTGTAAAAATATATTAATAGAATAGTTACGAATATCAAACCGAATATAATAATACGCTCGTATTTGATTTGAATACTTTTCGAATAAAATAATTGTATTTGAATTCTAATATTTCTAATACGAATATCAAATCAAACGAAAAAAAAATTTGATTGTTTATAACCCTAATCATCATCGGCCCACGCTTTCATTCTTTATCCAAATTTTAATTAGTACATCTATTCGTTGTTCCTCAATTTTTCGTATCAAAATAAGGTAGGGATTAACAAAACAGGACACTATAATTTATTTTGGAGTAACGATTTTAGATCATTAACTTTTTTTTTTAAAAAGATCATTAACTTTTAAGTTGTGTTAATTAAAGCAATTTTAGGTCGAATTATCCAATTTATGGATAAATTGCATGCGTTCTTCACTTATGTACCTAATTTTGGCCCGATAATCACAACCTCGGGCTAATTTGACACATAACATTATTCAATATTTAAAAACGGTAATCTTAGTTCTTCTTCCCAGGAATTATACAGCCGGCTTCCACTACGTAACTAGTACCAATAGCTTTGTCTGATTATTAATTTCTGTTCGCCCACCCACCATATATTATACTATCATTCTATCGTCTTACTTCTCCACCCTACTTCCCCAATCTTATCATTTCCAGTTATTTCGCGAATTTGCACGTATCAACCATATCTTCAGTTCTTTTCGTGGCGAGCAAACTTGCAGATATGGCGAAATAAGGATATGAATCCCGTGAATTTCATTTATGCTAATTAGGAGAAGATGAATCCCCTTTTTTATTTTTACTTTTGCTATTTAAATTATTATAATAACTTTAATTGGAATATTTGATTTTCGTTCATTACTTTTAGTTTTATTTTAAAATTTTACATTCTTTTTCATTTAAAAAAATTAGGATAATTGTTGATCTGTCTCATGAAATGTAATCTCACCTAAGTTTTTGTGTTTTCTATAGGAATCAATGACCACTAAGAAGATGTGTGTGCGATAAATGTAGCCTGCAAACTACTACGTTAAAGAAAGAAAGTGAATTTCTGACTCATGAGACCCACCTTACCTTACTGAACTGATAGACATACATCCCTATTTTATATATTGAATATAAGTTATAAGTATACTTATAGGACTACAAATATATGAGAATGGGAGGACTATTCATCGAGCACTCAGCCTAACAAGAATTAGCAAGGCATTTAACAATAATTAGCCTAAAATGTGCATATACAATAACTTATTAGTGGGAGAAAGGAATCGATGGAGCATTTTGTCAGGTTGGGAGATAGTTGCAAGGAAATTGCAGCAATAATATGCTTTTACCCTGCAAATTTATTTTAAATGAGGATATGGACACCAAAGAATTTTAATACCAACACCTAAAAGTAGCAATTTCTTTACACAAGAACCAAATTCAAGGATGTCCAACTAAAAACTGTGTCTAAGCACATACAACTATTCCAAGTACACACCTATAATGGTTTTCTTCAGAACCATCACCATAATAGCAAAGGCATCAGAAGTAGTTACGAATAGCAGGATCGTTGGCAAATGATCAAAGGCTTTAATCTAAGTAACATTTGGAAACCAAATCTATTCTAGTCATCGGCACGATAGAAGTGCAACAATTTCAGTGGTGCTACACATTCCTGACATGTAAAAAATTGGATAATATTTGTTAGCATCCCTGTAATTTTACACAATTATTACACATTGTATCCACAAATAGATACAACTTCTCCCTTGATAACTGTATTTAAGATCTACAATTGAACAAGACCCACATATTAAGCAATGGTGAAAGCGTCTAGATGTTTTTGAGTTCATGCAGATCTTAACAGAAATTTAGCTACTGATAACTCAATAATGCAATTTTCTTTTCGTGTAGTTTTTGGAGGTCTAGGGTTTTGGCAGGATTCAAGAAGCATATGGAAAATTCAAATCTTTTATAGGTATTTAATGTATTTGTTCCTAAAATAAGCCAAGAAATAATTTGGACATAATGTTTTTTTATGACATTCCATTTTTAGTCAAAGATGGTGAATGCATTGTGACAACCAACAACATTAAATTTGAAAGTGACATTGAATAGTTCATATTGATTCTAAATTTTAATCTTTTATCTGGTTAATTTGACTTATTGTAATGTTGAATTAACAAGCTAGCTAATTAAGTTGGTAAAAAGCTTACCTGAATCGTTTCATCAGACATAGGAGGGAAAACAAAGCCCATTGAGCAGTTTTGCAATAGTTCAGGACTTTTCATCCATGCTTTATGAGCATCATGAAGTTTGATCTTACACCTGAATATCTGAATTGACCACATAAAAGAATCATTAATAATAAGAAGCATTAGTAAGAACCATTAGTGATAGACAGGTATGAAGTAAAATAACATGAACCTCAGAGAGTGGGATGGTTGGTATCTCAACATTGCCATCAATTCTTACACCACTGCCCTGACACTCAGGGCAGAATACTGAGCGAGTTGGCTTCTCTTGTTTCTTCCCCTTTCCCCCATTCTTGCCTTTAACCTTTCTCGTGGATATTGGCTTTCCTTTGGGCTCCTTTGACTGCTTTGCATAAGATTCAACCTCACAGAGCAGTATCCAATGTATGAGACAGGACATATGAAACATGTGGAATGCCTGTATGCAAATGAAATCATAGAAGTTCAGAAGAATGATAGTTTAAATATCAAAGAAATAAAAGAAAAAACACAACTAAAATTCCAATTTAGCTAATAAAAGGAGAAAAAAGGGAATTGCAAATAATGACTGACCCCAGTTGAATTTCTACTACTGCAAACAAGCTTCCCAGTCCTTGTGTTCATGAGAGCAGCCACATCTTTATTTGGTAACATCTTCTGTCGGCAGATAGCACACGTCCTCCCAGAGGCAATACGTAGTTCTTTCTTCCATTGTTTTCTCATGGTCTTGCTTGAGAAAATCTGAGAATACAATTGCTGGTCATCATTTCCAAGTGTCACCGCTTTACACTTTGAAGATTTAGATTCTTCTCCAGAAGAGTCCTCTTGACTGCTTAATTCTGGTTCAGAAAATGATTTCCTCTTCCTGCCTCTAGGACAGCCAGTATCCTCAGTTTCCGAATGTTGACTAGAAGGAAGCAAATATCTGAAACTCGACAGTAACCCCCTTCGGCCCAAGTTATGATTGTAAGCAAATGTAACAACAGCAAAGTCATGCTCTAAAACCACATCAGTATTCTTCTCAGTGAGAATCTCGTCCCCAAGCCATTCACACCATATTTTATGAATTTCATCATAGACCCCATCCTTATCCATAAATCTAGCACTAATTTTTCCGACACCCATATGCCTCACCACCAAATCAGATACCACATCATTTTGCAGCACACCTGGAATAACTAGTTGCCTACCAGTTCCATTAACATCCACGTTTGAGTCACAGGGACTTCCATCACACTCAGCACTATCCTCAATCTCTTGTGAAGTATGAGTACTAGCTCTTGGTTCCAAGTTCCCTGCATATTTAACTAAAGCAAGGCTTTCTGCATTAATGTGATGGATGTCTAGCAACTTGTCTTTCTCAGAACCTTGCTCCTCCAAATCATGAAAGAGGAACACACCATCATTAAATGGCCATGGATTTGGTTTCAGTAACGTAGCTTTTGCAGTGGCTAGTCTTTCAGTGTGTAGATGGCCTTTTAAGTGATTCCACAAGTTTGTATCACCATAGCAAGGCGCAAGACACAAAGTACAGAAAAAGATCAACTTCTTCCCATCTTGTCTAAGCTCAACATATGGGTGACCTAGTGATCGAACACTACGAAGAGTTGCCCTCACCATCTTCTCTTTCAAAGTCATCTCCTCTTTCAAATTAGCAACACTCGATTTTGGAAACGATAATTCTCTTCTTCCCGCCATTCAGAAGAATCTGTTACTAAAACTAATTGATTAAAAACCTAAACTTTGACAGAACAATGGTCCAATTCAGAATTCCAGTTCCATTAAATGTAAAAAGACCATGATCGATTCAAACTATTCAAGCTTAGTCGACTTTGAACATACATAATTTCACCAGAATTCTCCAAAGCCTAACTTGGACAATAGAAAACTCAAAATTCTAGCCCAGTTTGAACAAGAAAATTGATTCCCCCAATTTTAAACCTAATACGCTTGAAGAACGAGAAATTCACCAAAGTTACAGATCAAGACGTCTGAATCTCCAAATTTGAGATCCAATCACAGAAAGACAGAAAATCAAACAGAAATATAACAAAACCCTAACTTCCAATTTAAACAACCCTAAATTTACAACTTCGCGGAACTGTAGGTATTATAAAACGTCTTAACAAACCGTCGAGCTATTCGTTTTCCGGCAACCATTCCTCCACCGATAGCGTACCAATAGACCATCAGATATCTCGATTCCTCAACAGCGATCATTTCCATTTACTCAAAACACGGCAAAATAAAAAGACAGAAAAGAAACAATAGAATAGTGGAGTTCAGCAAGAACAGTCACAACTAGAAAATCATACGCTGGATTGTATTAGAGAGAGAATCAAGTGAGGGAGGGAAATTGAAACGGAAACGATTTCTAGTGCCAACAGAAATTTGAAGAAAATTGGAATTGAAACGACTTCTGTGCACTTGTGCTGAGAGAACTACTTATAAACAGTCGGGTTATTTTGGTAAATATATTAAGAGGGAGTTGACAGTTATTCAAAATTACAGTTTTATACTCCCTCTAAGGTCCCCTTGGTAGCCCAGTTTAATTATAGGCCCAGATGGATTTCCATCTTATCAGCCCAGATTAAAATTACAATTATTTGGTCGATCATTGTTATTTGGTATACACATTATTATAAGGTGAAATTAATGATAAATGTGTGCTGAGTGTACAGTTTATTTTGACCCATAGGTCCATTTTGACCCTTTTTAATTTACTCAATTCCAAAAAGTCCTCATCGTCATTTCAATTTTTAAATCGATTTCTTCTCAGCTTTAGGCTTTTTAGCTAAATTATTTACATTTGTCGTGATTTTTAGTAGCTCATCTTCTTCAATGCGCACACCCATTGTGTAGCTTACTCGGGCTTGCATTGCAACAACACGTCCACGTCCTACTCCAAGTGATGAGCCCTTGCCCTCACAATTTAGTAGGTAATTGAATGATGAACAGTAAAGCCAAAACGAAGAAATTAACTTAGAGGCAACAATTTGGTACCTCAATTGTCAACAATTTGTGCACTCCCACCATCTCGGCGCATAACCGAACAACGGCATAATGGAGAAAATAGGAGAAAATGGAAGAAAATGGGTATTTGGAGGTTTATATAATTGAGGGGTATTTGAAATTTTTATTATTAAAACTAAGTTCTTTGTGCGATGCGATGCGAAATCGCTCCAATTTGGCCTGACTTTTCCTCCGAAGCTCAACAAGAATTAGCAACGGGCCTTGAGGTTATGTTGGGCTTGCATGATATGTACCAAAGCATTCATTAAGGTTTATAGTTAAGCAATCTGCAGCTTATCTGGTCTACCAAAGGAGCTCTTAATGTATTAAGAATAGTATTTTTATTTTCTATAAAAAAAAAAAAAAAAAAGAGAGTAGTATTTTTTATTGTTTGTTTTTAGAGTTTAGCTTTAACCTTTAGGTAAACTTTTAGGTCAAAATGATGGAATCTTTTCTCTCACAAGGAATTTCAGTATTTCACTACATTAATGATGCATGATGTATCTTTGTAAAAAAGTATATTACAAACTAAAGTGTATTTTTTTAAAAAAAAAAAAAAAAGGTACATACATACCTAAGGTCCAATTAAATATTTAGTAATTTTTTTACATTCAGACACCTAAATGTTATTTCATGTTCAAGTAAGAACCTTAGTATATTTTTTTGGATTTCTTTATTATGTAAACAAACTATCCTTTTTAAATTGAACAAATATGCCCTTAGTATATTTTATTTGTAAAGATAAATCGAATGCTGCTTTTCTAAGATAAGATGCTATCCTGAAGCTCGTACACAAATTGCTCTTTGAAGAAGACAGCCGCTTGAAATATGTGATGCAATACTAAACAAAAGAACAAGAAGACCAATCTCGATATGATAATCAATGTATTCTTGAGGAAAGTCAAACTCTAGGTTCCCGCTGTGAGCTAGTCCAATCGAAGTACTAAAAACTGAAAAAGGAAGAGCACATTATTAATTTATTGATCGCCTTCTAAATTTGAGACTAGGTGTTTATTTTATTTTTATATTTATCAGTTCTCATTTAGTCACTTATAATAAATTGTGTGGTGCTTGAATTTGTTGTATGTTTATCGCAAAAATATGTGTTTACTCATGTTGACATGGTTCTTAAACATAAAATTTTTATTATATTATTTCCTTCTTAAATTAGAGAATTTATTATCGAACCACATAAACTTAAAGAAAATATATATTTTATTGTGGGCTCACAGTCTAGCTGTCCAATTTTGAAAGAGAAAAAGTTTATTTGCAAAAAAATAAGATTTTATTTTGACTTAGAATAATATTTCAGGGGATGTATGATTGTATGTACGTAATACTGATTTACTTGCATCGGTGCCATTCCTCTTTTTAAAAATAAAAAATAAAAAAATGAGTATTATTTCTCCATAAGTATATTATCCACTATATTGCTATTGGTCATAGAAGAGAACCATCGCAGTTGGGCCACGCACATTAGAGTCCAAATCGCATTTTATATGATTAACTAGTACTGTAGTACAGAACCAACTCTTACGTTGGATTAAAAAAATATATATTAGAGAATTAATAAAAGTATTTTATTTAATCAATAATTTTATTATATTTGTTTAATAAAGCATAACATTATTTAATTACAATATTAAAAATGCAATTGATTATTTAGTGAATAAAAATTGGAAATTAATTTATATTTCTCTGCATAGTTATGTTTAAAAATTACCGATATTTTCATAACCCTCAACATTTTTATAATTACATAATTGTTAAATAAGTAAAACATTGATTCAACACAAAAATATAGAACTCATGAGCATTATTCATACATAAATGATTATATTATATACTGCATCCCCTAAGAACATTGCAATCATTATCCCTATTCCTTCCGTTCAGAATAATATGAAAAACATCATGCTGGCAAAGAAAATAAATGAAGAATAATTACATTTAAATAAATATTTAATGTACTCTCTATCTTTGAATTTGAAATGAATAATCGCTTTGAGTTTCCATCACCAAACTAATTTTGCCTCAGGTTAAAAGTTCAAACCTCACACAAAATCGCATAATTGAGTGAAGTAAACCCAATTGAATATATACAAATAAAAATCTAGTAAACCATAATTTGGGAATAAACAATTTGCACTCCCCCTTTAGGAACAATAGTGGAATACTCAAATTGCAACTATGCAACCAATATCAAAGGGAAGCATTAAATCTGCCAGGGAGAAAATTAAACTTGATATAAATTCATAAGATGTCTTCCAAATTAGTAAAATTTAAATCCCATAACAAATACAGAATGTTAAAGCCACACCTACACTAACATTAAACTTCCAAGAAAGCATCAAATAAAAATCATAAGGTATCATTTATCATTATCAGAAAAACCAAAATTTAGTACAAAGAAAATTTAAAATCAAGAACATAGGTTACAAAAAGGGAACCCAACCCACCCCCAAATTGAATTTGCATCTATAGACAACAATGGAAAAAAGATTGCACTGCACTGAGAAAAAGAAACAAAGATAACATAACATTTCAGTGAAACAAAAACTTCAAACTAAAAATAAAATAAAATAAAATATTTAAAGATCTCAAGATCTTTTGTTAACATGTTTGATCTTGTGCCATCCTTTCTTGCAAGAGTTTCCCACAAAGCTGAATCCCTTCTTGAAATAGAATCCAACCTCCTTAGCCCTCAACTTCACTTGTCTCTCAAAACCTCCCATTTGTTCTTCCTCTCTCTCTCTCTTAATCTGAACCTTGGAAACAGAGAAGCTGCGTACTAGAATTGTAGTATTGTATTGTATTGTATTGTTATGGGGAGAGGGGGACCTCGGATATAAAGACTTGAGTTGGAAGGGGGCTTGTGGTCGTGGGATCCAGCTCAGAGGGACACGTGGCGGATATCCAACGGAAGAATAGTGTATTGTGGTTTTGATTGTGGGGCTGTCTTAACCTGATAAGAATGAGACGTGTATGGCTTTGATTCGTGATGGCCCCTTTACTTGGGTTGAAAGCGTTACTTCACTTTTTTAAAATTATCACCCTTGACTTTCCAAATAAGTATTCAAATTAAATACTAATCAATTGAGATATTTTCTTCTTCTTCTTCCTCCTGTGAAAAAGAGATATTTTCTTCTTCTTTCCGTAATTAAAATAAATTCTAGTCATTTTTAATGTAATTTATTGCATATAAATTACAATGATTTGCACAATTAAGTGGGAACAACTACCGACGCATAACTGCCATAACACACTTCTTTTTTTTTTTTAGCTACGCATAACGGCCATAACACTTTCACCAATCATCAATTGGTATATAAGTCAAATTACTTTCCAAGATTCAAATTTGATTTAACGACGAGAGGTCGTATAATAAGTAGGTAAATTACATTTTGCCACCCGAACTACAACCATCTTCACACTGGAGTAGGAAATTTATATTTTTATAACCCCTGAAATTTTCGTGATTTTGCAGTTTACAACCAGAACAATAACTTATAGGGTCATTTTGTCTTTTTCACCAGACCCAAAAAGAAGTAAGTTTGTTTGTCCTCAGGTTGAAAAATGTAAACCACGGAAACTTTACGTGCCTAAGGCTAAGTGTGAATGGCCATAGTTTGGACACCTGAAAATAACATGATACTTCTGCACTTTATTCTTCTGCTCCTACTACTTCTACTACAATATACGCTGGAACCAGGGTGTACACATTATTGCAATGTAAAAAAGCAAAGATACTTTGATTCCAGTTTGCAGTAGTATAGCATAATATACAGAAAACAGAAAAAGATCATGATTAAAGAAATGCATTCATGATATGAATGTTGAAAACAGTATGAGGGCATTGTACAGTGAATGTATGGCTATAGAAGAACTTAGGTTTCCCGTCCAACAATAGGAGCATCCAAGTACTAATCCAATGATGAGAAGTTGTAAGAAATTCTCACCGGAGAAGTGGGCCGCACTGAAAATGATGGAACTGATTGCAACTGCTTGCTGCCATTTCATTTTGGAGACGAGAGATGTCATGAGAAAGCCTCTGTACACCACTTCTTCAAGCAATGGAGTGATAATGCAGTAGACAAGAGTGCATGCAGTTTGAGAACTTGGGCCGCTAGAAAGAATTTGCTTCAGAAAAGGATCGTTCACATCCTGTAATCTCAAATAACAAAATTGACTTTGAACATTAAAGAAAAATCAAATTTGATAAGGCATGTGGCGGCCCCACCAAAGAGAAAACTATTTTGGCTTAAGACATTAAACAGATCCCTAAACTCTCAATTTTTGTTTTGATAGGTTCTTGAACTATTTTTGTTTTAAAACGTCCAATAAGTACTTGAAACAAAAAATAGTTTAGGGATCTTTGATGCATCATATATAAATTAAACACGAAGAAGTGTTACCTTGGGCCCCATCAGTCTGTCAGCAAAATACGAAGTGATGAAAACCAATGAAAGAAGGAAACCAAAACCAAGCAATGATGCCAGCAGCCAGCTCCTTCGTTTTGAGGATATGTTGGCGTGAAAGAAATCTGAAAGATGATACTGAGGCTTCCCAGGACACTTTAGGAGCAGCAGAACGATGCTAAGCTCCAAGGTTTGAATTCAGTACTAAAAATGCCTGTTTATGGAACAACAAAACCAAGTCTATCATTAACATCTGCAGGTCCTGATGATGGAAAGGAATTCCATGACCAAAATATATTAAGATGTTGGACATAACAAGAAAAATATTTAATATAATTTCTTAAAAGATGGTGTGCATCCAAGGGTTTATTGTAATACTTGCAATTCCAAGTCTGCATAATGATCATATCAATTGGAACCAGATAATTATCAGAGTCCTGTATATATCAGTATTGAAATCTCGAAATAGAGAGCCACTACAAAGAGCATTCTTGCAGTAGGGAAAAATTTACAGGTTAATGGACATGTAAAATTCGAGAAATATCAAGATGGGAATGGATAATAATCCTATCTCAAGCAGGAGCTTTAACAAAATATACTTACCTAAGGATTTCCAATCGCAACAGATTCTACAAAAGTGCCTCAAAGTATAAAATTAGTTCAATATGGGACTTCAGTGTGCACATCTCCATTTGAATAGGCCAATCGACTAGTTCACACAATCACGAGAGGAACTACCATCTTAATGTGCTTACGAGACAATGATGAACATTTCATATTAGCATTTGATCGTTCAGTAGCCAACTGCATTTCATTTACTGATTATCGCATCACTGATAGATTAAACTACCTCAAACTGTGGATCAAGAACAGGTTGATTCAATATCTTGGCAGCAGTAGACAGGCCACCAAAACTCAAAGGAACATGTATGCTAAACACATAAAAACCCATGGAGCTCCATACGCTTCCAATGTCGCCTTGATTATGTGGTTTGAGAACCGAGAAACCCTGTTATAAGAAAGGCAAATCAAATTAAGTAATTTTCTAAATGACAAGTTATCCAAAAAAATTATGCAAGAGAAAAAGGCCATCTGGAGACTGTGCTTAAATGAGATTTGTGTCGCATAAATCATGCTTTGGTCGAAGCTGAAAAGATTCACAGACAAATTACAGTAGAAATTAGAACCTCTACATAAAAATCATGTTTGACAACATAGTATCACTTATCCATTAAATAATCTTTCTCTTACTTAAATCAATTGAATATTTGGGCTTGATCCAGCAAAAATAATGTAATGTTAATCATCCAGTTATGACATGAACACACAAAAGATCATCAGTAAAGTAAGGGTGTTGGTAAGCAAATCGAAACGATCCCAGAATTATGTTTCATAGCTGAAAACCTCCGAGTTAATTTGCTTTTCTCAAATATCAAATATATGAGAAGCAGTACTTGGATTAGGATAACAGAATATTGTCTCAGTTTGATCATACTACCAGATTTCGTTGTTTGCCGCCGGAAATTAACAATCAAAATCATCACAAACTACTTCTTGCCATCAAATGCAGAAAAACAAACGGTGCCCAGATGTAATTTCGTGTCAATTTGTGCTTGCCATGCGAAATGAAGAGGAATTCTAGAAATAATTTTAAAGAAAAGGTAAAAATAAGCACCAAAATATACTAGAATTACCTCGTGGGGTTCTGGAAAGTTGTCGTTTTTTATGCAACGACGCTTGAAAGAAGATGCTTTGCCGCTGTAGTGGAGCAGCAACTTTTTATAATCTGTGCAGAAATTCTGGGTAAAATGACAAAGTAAAGGCTTATGCATCGGAGTGGTGTTCATCTCCGCGCTGGGATTTGCCGCACTTCTTTTCAGAACATTCCGACCCAATTTTTTAATTAATTTAATATATATATATATATATATATATATATATATATATATATATATATAAAGTATACATAGGTGGGTGGAGTATATTTTATTTAAAAGTATGAATTTATAAGAGAAATATAAAATTATTTCATTTATATAAATACTCTGATAACTTGTTTGTTTTCTATGTCCACATACACAAGTAGCAGTATCATATATTTGTGTAATATATGTGGGGAAAATTTTAAAATTTACTAGAATATAAGTTTTGTTTTAATATATATATATATATATATATATATATATATATATATAAATATGGTCTAATTAGTTATTATAATAAAAGAGAATAAAAAGCCATAAGATCACACATCGATTAATTCGAGAGACAAAATCCTCATTAAAAAATTAACAAGGATAAAACCAAATTCCTAAGAAAGGAAAATTAAAATATGGTGAAATTTGATATAATTATATTATATTAAGATTTTAATCGTTGATTTTTAAATGCTTGGTAAGATTTAAGAGGGAGTATAAGAGGACTTCCTTTGTACAGCTAATTTAAATTAGTGATCAGTTAGTTTAATAGAACACATAATTAATTAGTCATGTAATAATATAAAATGTTAGTATATTATTGTGTAACAAAACATTTCAATTGTGAAAAACTTGTTCAATTGGTATTACACTTCAGCTTTTCATGTGCGTTCATATTCAAACCCAAACCCAAATCCAAAACCAAAGAATAAATCATGCATGTTATTTTGAGTTAATTTGAATTATTTATATACTCTGTATTTTTAACATATATTATATTAATAACTAAAACGCATTGTATACTTACACTTCATGTGAGCTACCTAAAATTTAATCCTACAGACATATATATACAGGCATATTATATATAGATATAGTGACTATCTTTCCATGCTCTATATTAAACTATTTCTTTCATTACTAGTCTTCTAGTTGTTATGCTTATATCTAATCAATGTAGGCAATCTTTTCATTTTATTTCAAATAACAAGTCTTGAAAAACTAATTCATTAATTGTTTCGCGTGTTGTTTTATATTCCTGGATCAATGAAATCATGACATCAATAAACAAAGTCCACACACATTGCTTCTTTCATTAATACAAATAGAGATGCAACGAGGCAATGGCACGTCTGCATGTGCATCATGCAAGCACCAGCGAAAGAAGTGCACCGAGACGTGCACGTTGGCACCCTTCTTTCCAATGGAGAAGGGCCGGGAATTTCAAGCGGTTCAAAAGGTGTTTGGCGTTAGCAATATCACAAAAATCATCGCCAGACTCAACGAAGAGGACCGTCAGGTGGCCGTAGATTCGCTTATTTGGGAAGCCCTGTGCCGGCAAAGGGATCCGGTGCTCGGCCCATACGGAGACTATAGAAGAGTTTGTGAGGAATTAAGACTGTACAAAAGTCAATTTTTCAAGTTCCCACTCAAGGAGGAATAGTGTATAAAGCATCGCCACAAGGGTTAATGGGGTGGGGAAATAGCAAAGTTAATGATATTCATGAAAATGGAACTTCTGTGATGGATTTTCGTACTTTTGGCTATTCTCAAAATCATCATATTCTTCATCAAGACACAGAAACATTAAGGGCTGAAAAGGAAAATGGATCTGCTATAATTCTACCTCACCAACCCTATTTCATTGCAGGTATATGAAAATTGATGAAGTTAATATGATAGAGTGGTTTATATTGATAAAATAAAATATATAATAAAAAACAATACAATTAGTGTATTGGACTTACAAAAGGAAATTAAATACTCAAAAAACAATTGTGATTAATTAATTTATTTCTCTTATTTTTCAGGTCAATACAATCTTCTGGACTCGAAATCAGTGGAAAGCACATTGTGGGAAGGAAGCTCATAGACTGCTTTATGATCACCTCTATTATTTCACATTACATGTACTTTGTTTTTCATTTGTCAACATTTATTTTTCCTGTTTTCTTTACATTTATTTATTAAGCATTCATGAAATTTCTTAAGACCCATTTTTTCCACTCTCGAATTTTAATTTGTTCGTACCTAAAATGGGCATAAATGAATATATGATGACAAATTAAATTGATCCAAAAGGGCCAAAACTACCAGGAAAGTAAAATTAACTAATTCAACATCTAAACTCACCACCTCTAATTTTAGTACGAGTTACATATATATTTCATTATTCTTGAACCCAACATATATACATTTCAGGTTCAACATATATATCCGTAAAAAAAAAAGGTTCAACATATATACATTTTAACAAAGTTTCGTATGTATTAGATGAATTGCTACTCAAATATATTTTAAACATCAATTACGGTTGTTTGTATTGAATAGTTACAATTGTCCAACTACAATCTCAATTTTCAATAAAAATAATTAATATTATTTAAAAATAAATTTAAATGGCATAATACACCATATAGATTAATTATATTTGTTATTAACACATCTCATGCATTCTCTTTTTCCATTTTACATTGTCCATTAGATTCGAGTCATGTGATAAAAACAATAACTTAATATGTATATTAATGTAAGAAACTAATTAATTTTATAAAAAAATAATTCCAATGTCATTTAAATTTTACATTAACAAACTCGAAGTATATAGCAATAAAAATTTTGATTAGATTATACTCTCCTTTCCTTTTCAAATTTAATATTTGAGTCATTAAACATAAAACGAATTTTAATAAATATAATATTTTATTATAAAATTATTGATAGATAATAAATATAATAAAAATAAAATAATTTTTTTATTTTAAAAGTGGGGGCAAAAGGCACCCTTAAACACCCCCTCCCCAAAAAAAAATGGAACAAAATCCTTAAATTATGTTTGGTTAGAGATGATGGTGGATGGGATGGAGGATGGAGATGAAAAATGGGGATGGGGATAATCACTGTGAATAGTAAATCTGTGTTTGGTTAGGGATAGAAAAGTAGGGGTGGATGGAGCTTTATGTCAAATCAAAGTTGATGTTGTATTATTTTAATATTGTTAGTAGGTTGAGGTAATGATTGAATGATTGTGATAGAAGATGATATAATATTATATATTATTGTTAGTTAGTGGGATAATGATTAATGATTATAATTATTATATTATAAATAATATATATATATATATATTTTTTTATTTAATAGTACATATTAATGTTAATATTTTTATTTTTTTATATATATTACAAATTAATAAAGACTACTCGAACATGCACTAATCCACAAAACATACGAGAGACTCATGAATTATATTTGGAATGTTACGTTTTACATCCTTTATTTGACTTAATTTTTTTAAGAATAATATAATAATACCAAATTACCTAATTTCACACATTTATTTAAACATAAAATTACATTTAACTCTATTTAAATAGACACAAATTATCATTAGCGTCCGAATTTCCCCATTAATTTCAAAATAAACATAGCCTTCTTTTTCAACCGTAATCTCAAAAATAAACATAGCCTTCATGAATTATTCTTTCAATCAGAACCTCAAATTAATTTCCACTTTCACCGTAAATTAATTGTATTTAATAATGGATGCGTACATATATATATTTATCGAACAATGGTGGCAGTGGCTTGTTTTGTTAAATTTGAGTACCCACCGCTAAAGTCGAAACAAGTTGATGAGATGAGAGAAATTTGTATAAAAGTAGTAATAATTTATGAAAAATAATAATACTTATTAAAATTAAGTTGATAGTTTATTTATAATATCTATAATAAATAAAGGTGATAATATAATTTTTGTGCATAGAATAAATAATTTAATTTAAAATAATAATAATAATACTTATTAATTTAATTTAATAAGGTATAGTATAAAGTAAGAGAAAGAAATAAAATATAGCCCACTTGGCCACCGCTCTTCACTTAAGTGGGAGATGCTGGGTTCGATTCCTTCGAATTGGAGTGGAAGATATAAGGAGGAGAGAATTTGGATTTGTAAGGAGACTTGGCAGTATTGGAATATGTGAAAATAAATGTATAGATATATTATAGGGTTGAATGGGGTATTTGAATGAAGATTTGGATGAAGCCGTAGAATGTGATGGCTATGGACTATTCCTTAACCAAACACACCCTTAAAGCCCAAACCAATTTCTACAAAATTGCAGTGCCATTCTCTATGCTCTGCTAGAAATGGTGGGTCCTCTACTTCTTCGCTCTCTCTGTTCCACCGCCGCCAGAAAATCACCCTCTTCCAATTACCGGAAGCCCCTTCTATTCTCACGCTCTCCGGGATTCACGAGGCTCTTCTCATCGGCCACCGAAACTGCCACCTCTCCGTCGACTGCGGATGTTTCCGGCACGGTGGTGGACCCCAGTCTCCTTCGGAATGTTGCCGTAATAGCTCACGTTGACCATGGGAAGACCACGCTCATGGATCGGCTTCTCCGCCAATGCGGCGCCGATATTCCACACGAACGAGCTCTAGATTCGATTACCCTCGAGCGAGAGCGCGGCATAACCATCGCCTCCAAGGTGCTACTTTCTTCTTTTCTGTGTCAAATATCCACTTGAATAATATACTTGTTAAAGAAGCTTTTTTTTTTTTTAATTTCTTCTTCGTTGGTTTCAAATCAGTATCAGATAGAAGTATTCCTTGCATCTTGAAATATGGTTGGTTCGTTAGAATAGGAATTAGAATAGGAAGGACCGAATAGTTGTGTTGCTAAATAGGCAATAGTGAACGGAAAAAGGGTATTGATATTGATCCTTAAGAAGCACAGTAAACTCTTCAAACAGGTTAAAAATGGCACACACGAGAGATTTTATTCAATTCATTTTGATATGTGAAAGATAAAGATGCTATCGTTTGAATATGGCCTATAGATTTCCATTTTACACAGTTATGTGATCTCCATTGTCAATGATGAAAAAAGGCCAGACTTACGGCTGCTACTCTCGTTTGGTAGTAGGTTGATGAATGTTCCATGAGGTATCTACTTCTGAGCCAGTGGTTTTATTATAGTGTTAAAATGTGAATGAACAATTATGTCGGTGTAGCGTGTAGACTACTCTGTTGGTAGTATAATAGGGCATTTTGATTCCCAAGTTCCTCTTAGGTTTTCTAAAATGCAATTATCATCTATTACCTTACTCTAGCGATGGGCATATTATGAAGAACTTGGGTCGGATACCGAGTAATCAAAAAAATTATGTTTCTAGAACAGACAATGGTGAGATTATTTTCTTAGTAAATTGATATTGCTCAGCAAGAGCACTTTGAACTCTTGAAACAGTTGAAAATTGGAAAGCACAAGAGAGTTAATACAATTGATTTTATATGTGAGAGATGAAGATGCTATCTTTTGAGTATGGCCTTTAGATTTTTTTTTTTACGCATCTATGTTTTTACAATGGCAATGATGAAAAAAGGCCGGACTTACGGCTGCTACTCTTGGTTGGTAGTAGATTGATGAAACGTACACAAGGTATCTACTTCTGAGCCAGTGGTATTATGGTGTCAAACTGTGAATGAACTGTGTTGGTGTGGAGTGTAAACTAATGTGTTGGAAGTCTTTTGATTCACAATTGCTTAGGTTTTCTGAAATGCAATTATCGTCTATTGCGTTACTCTAGCAGTGGGTATGGCATGTCACTGTTGAAGGGACACATTCAGGAGTAAAATTAGGAAATATTTTCTGGTGGTAAATCTCTAGTACTTGTGTAATTTTGGTTGTTGTATGTTTTAGAGCATCTCATTTGCAATTCTTTCATGAGAAGGTTACATCTATCCCGTAGAAAGGGAATAAACAAAACATGGTTGACAGGCCAGGTCATGCAGATTTTGGTGGTGAAGTAAGTCATCTAAGCACTTCTACTTGTGTAATGGTCTTACTTGTAATGACAGATGATGATGGAGTCTTCATACGGTAAAAACTAAAGCAATTTAATATTCTTAGGTGAGTTGTAAGTCAGAGGCCATGGTTTGGGTTTCTGAAATAATAGTAATAAAACTAGCAAGTGGCTATAGACTGTCAACCATTTCTTCAACCCTTTATTTTAAATCTGTCACAAGTAAGCCTATATATTAACTACAGTTATGCATCTTCAGATTTCCTTAGCTCATTCTGCATCTTCACAAGTGAATCTTGAAGAATCCATACGGGAAGCTGTTGACGCTAAGTCTTATGCAAAAATACCCGAGCTTCTCAATGCCACAAAGAAGTCTTGCCAAAATCCAAATCCCTTTTTGTTTCTCTCCACATTCTCAGAAAGCCATAGACTCCGTGTAATTGATGATATTTTGCAGTCCTTCATCTCTCTCCGACCCCGTTTCCAACCCTATTTGGCGTATTCCTCTCTCCTTTCCTACACTCTAGAGGGCCCGAATCCTCTCCCACTCGCACTTGTCATCGTGCAACGCATGCTTCGTTCCGGATGTCTCCCTGCACCACAAACTCATCTCACGCTTTCAAAAGCATGGATTGATCGCAGAAAGAAATCAGAGACCATTCATCGTATCCTTTCAGAAATGATTTCTATCGGCTATTCTCCAGACTGTGGAACTTGCAATTACCTTATTCTCTCGCTCTGCAAAGTCGATCACATTGCAGAAGCTGTTGAAGTCTTGAGAGGAATGGGCAGAGCAGGTTGCATTCCCGATTTGGATAGCTACGGAACCTTGATCGGTGAAATGAGTGAGCTTAGAATGACCAATCGGGTCGCATAAACGGTGAAGGAGATGGTGGGTGTTCATTTATTGAATCCAAGGAAGGAAACAGTTGTGAAGGCAGTTAATGCTATGAGGGCTAACAAAGAGATATGGAGAGCAGTTGAGATGATTGAGTTTTTGGACAGTGAGGGCGTTGGCATTGGATTTGAGGCATATGAGTCGATTCTTGAGGGTTGTTTGGAGGTTCGTCAATTTGTCTTGGCCGGGAAGTTTGTGGTAAGAATGACGGAGAGAGGGTTCATACCATATATTAGAGTAAGGCAGAGGGTGTTTGAGGGATTGGTTACAATTGGTGAAACTGAGCTAGCTAGTGTTGTGAGGCAGAGATTTGCAGAGTTAAAATCTTAGCTTCTTCAATTGTTCGGTGATGCTGAAATTTGCATCTCTGATTCAGCTGCAGTTAACTTTGTGCAACGAGTCTCAAGCTTTTACGGTATGTTAGTTCAATTCTTCACAGTAAGCAAATATGATCATTATGAAGTTCACTCAACGAGTCTCAAGCTTTTACAGCTTATTGTTTCTTGTATTAATGTTCCTTCTATAGTTTTATATTGTATTTCAATGATTATGAATAATATTTTCCTATTCCTGACAAAGTGGTATAGCTCAAGTGATTAGAGTTCCACTATCTATGCACAAAGGTCATGGGTTCGAGTCGCTATTTAACCGATCAAAAAAAAATATTTTCGTGTTCCTAGAAGAATGAGAATTAAAACATCGTTTGAGTGTCTTATGTTATAAGGTTTGTTTTGCAATCAGTAAACTGCACTCTCATATATAATCTTTTGAAACTAAAATATCTGTCTAATTTTCCTTCAAACTGAGCAGGGTACTTCCGTAGTTACTTGTAAGTTGCCAAGATCACAGTTATGTACACAAATCAACGACTTCACTCAGTGGTAATCTCTTGTTATTGCTGCTTTTTATGACATATTTGTAGGCTCTTACATAGATGGTGTAGTAAATCAGATTTTTTAAAAAAATATAAATCCATAGAAGCGTTTTATGTATGGTCTCTGCTGAAGAAATGAAAAAACTTTTTTTTTTTTTTTTATGAGATCCATTTAGGATGGAAAATGATAGATATGTATGAGTTTTCATGTAGGGAGTTTTAAAATTTAGAAATTGGTATTCAAGTAGAATTTAGGGAGATGTAATGCGTAGTAGTAGTCATGATTTATTATTATTATTATTTCCTCCTTTTCTTTTCATTTATTTTTCTAATTGAATACTTATGTTTTTATTAAATTCATGTTTGGTAACCAAGGGTTGGCCACCGGTTCCCACTTTAGTTGGAGAAGGAGATTTGGCGAACTAATTTCTAATCATTAATAACTAATATTTACCGATAAAAAAAAAAATTAAATTCATGTTTGGTTTTCTTTAAATTTAAATAACTTAGGTTTAGCCTGATTTTTTTGTCGTGCAGTGTGGTCATGGTGACATGGTGTACGAAGCTCGTAAATAGTGCTGTGTTGGCAGAAGTTTGCTTAGAACATACCTGTGCTCTGAAGTCAATTGAATAGTACTGCATAATAGAGATAGAGATAACACTTTTGATAGAGATAGAGATAACACTTTACTCTAACAGATAGCTCTATATTTTGACACTATAATATATTATTTTATAATATTTATTTTAAATTGCATATTACATTGATATTTAAATTGCAATAGACACCAATCATTTTGTGTTTAAATATTATTCCCACTAGACACCGGATTTTTAAAAATTTAATGGTGTCATTTATTGTGATAAATTCTAATTTTGAGATAAGAAATATTTCAAAATTTGAGAATACTTTTCTTTATTTTGAGTCATTGATATCTTTAAGATTTTATAATATCCTTATTTTTTCTCTCTAAGTTATCGATCTCTTATAAATATGAGAGTCAAAATAGAGTTTAAGTAGTTTAATGGAATAAGTTACGAATGACTCCATCAATTTTCTTGTCAAATTGTAAGTCAAATTCTTTTGCCAAATCGTAGTAAAAATCTGGATTAAGTCGTTGAGATCCCGGTAATACAAATTAAGTTTATGCCTTTGGAATCAAGAGATCAACAAGAGTTGTAACCACAAAATTTCAAGGGAAAATATGTTTACTTTTTATTTTCGTCTTTTATATATTCATTTGCGGGTGTTGAAATTTATTGGTTAACATCCACAAATGATCGATTAGTGCATTTCGTTCTTCATTTGTAACAATATTGTTTAAATTTCACTTGTAGTAAAAGTTACTCCCTCCGTCCCAAATTAGTTTTCATACTAATTTGGGCACGCATTTTAAGAAAAAGTGTAATGAGTGGAGTATTGAAGGGTAATTTTGTAAACTTTAATTATCAAAGTAAGGGAGTTGGTTGGATTGAGTGTAAAAAATAATGGCATTTTGTGTAAATATATGAATATTGTGAGGGTTGAGTTTAAGGAGGGATTTCCTTTTTTGGAATGTGAAAACTAGTGTGGAACAAACAAAAAAGAAAGAAATAAACTGATATGAGACAGAGAGGAGTATGTTTAATAATAAAACAAAATAAAAAAGGTTCAAATCAATAGCTAATTAAATTTATTAGTAAACTAAAATAAAACTCCTTCCTTCATATACTCATTGTGAAATTTGCCAAAAAGGTTTGACTTGTATTCGATGCATCGTTTTCTTAAATGGTAATAAAATAATTTTTCCACTTTTAATCCCTCAAACCCTACAATATTACATCATATGTCACCTGTTTTTTCCACACTAATTCAATTTAATACTCCCATGTACAAGATTTAAGAAAAATATTTATTTATTGTATAAAGTATGAGATTTAGATTATTTTCGTCCCTCCAACTTTTCACTTTTATTGAAATGGTCCTCTAATTATCTACTTTATCAATTTAGTCCACTATGTTTACATATTTGATCAATTTAGTCCTCTAACTATTCACCTTTATTAAAATAGTCCTCTAATTTATCTATTTTATCAATTTAGTCCACTATATTTACATATTTTGTCAATTTAGTCTACTATGTTTACATATTTTGTCAATTTAGTCCAAATTAGTTATTTTATATTATTTTACATGGTGGGATAATTTGGACAAAATTGGAAAAATATGTAAACATAGTGGACTAAATTGATAAAGTAGATAATTAGAGGACCATTTCAATAAAGGTGAAAAGTTAGAGGACTAAATTGATAAGGTAGATAATTAGAGGACCATTTCAATAAAGGTGAAAAGTTAGAGGACGAAAATAATCTAAATCTCTATAAAGTATATAAAGTAAGGGTATTGTGGGGTCCAATTTTAAATAAAGTAATTGATTATGAGTGCAACGTATTTGATCTTATAATTGGACACCAATTTATATGACCACGTGTATGTGGCATGTTAATCACCTATCATGAGATGCCACATATATAGGAGAGCCCACTGTTATTTAATTAATTACTTAAGTGGCATCACATGATAGGTGGTTGACATATAAATTGGTGCCCACCTCATGGCGTAAGATCAAATCCGATGAGCGTAAAGTTAATGATGATTATTTTAAAAAAGAATGAACATAAATTTGATGAACGGATCAATAAGGCAAATGAACATAAAATTAGTGGATAAATGAAGTACTATTAAACAACTCTCTTATTAAAATTGAAAAGATTATCCCTAATCCATAAAAAAATAACTTATATTATTATAAACTCTGAGTAATATGTATGGTGTTTCTATCGGTTAAGCGCTACAAATGGAGGCATATATCTTTGGATGGCAAAAACTCTAATTTGGTGCAAGGATTAGTTGATTGCTGGAGGATCGTATCCAAATTATTTTATATAAAATTTATGTGTGTGTATATATATGGTTGGGTTTTACAAAAATTAGAAGAGTAAAGATAACAATATTTTTATTTAAACATCGAAAGTACATTACATAATTTAAAATGATCAACACACCAACGAAGACGAAGTGAGACATTATTTTTAATATAAATATTAATTAAGGAAAAACTTCAATTATAGATCTAACGCCTACAACATGAGCAATGTTATAGGTTTTGAAGCCAGCAGCGAAAAAGAGCTTCTCCCAATGTTTTTGGTCCTCTCTTTTGCCCTCAACGTGAGTCAGCATCAACATATCGAAGTAGAGCTGAGTTTCAGTAGCCTGCCGGTTTTCATTCTCATCATCCACAACTATATCAACAATAATTACCTTTCCACACGGAAATATTGCTTCTTTGCATCTTTTCAGCAATTTAATACTCTCTTCATCAGGCCAATTATGAATCATCCACTGTTAATTATTTAGCCATCCAGTTGAGTGTAAGTATAAAATTTTATATCAATTGAATCGAATCCCATTTGTGCAATTAATTATTAATGTTTTAAAGTCTTGTGTAGAATTTCAAAAATATTAATTAAGAGTATACGGAAAATTAATCATTTTCTTAATATTTATGTATTAGTTAGTGTAAAATTAAAATGATATATATTTTGAACAGGAAAGAGTATATGTTGATTAATTCACACTGATCAAGGGCCAATCGATTCAAATTTAGCATTCACGCACATAACATATGAGATAAATCATCAAATGACACAATATATGTAAGTTGTCAAAATTCTCTCTAGATTTGTTTAAATTATCAAAAGAATATTGCGGTTTGATTAAATATTACCATAATATCCTCCAAAATGACAAAAAAAAAAATAAATTTGTTTAGTCGAGAAGTAATGCAAAAATATTTGATAAATTATTATTATTGTAGAAGGCATGTGTAATTATATTCAAAACCATTCGCATATATAGTAGTTTTGATAATTTTGAAAAACTAGGGAGAAATTTTGGTAATTAATTTACTTATATATGTAGGAGTATATATGATTGAAATTATAAGACGATGGATGTTGGATGCAAGCATATATATATACCTTGAGGAAAACGGCATCAGCATGTGGAATGGATTCAAACATGTCCCCTCCCACATACCTCAAATTCTCAAACTCTTCCATGCCATCAACAACATGCGGAAGATCAAGTACAATACATTTCATGCCCGGAAAAGCATCGGCAACCGCCTTCGCCACCGTCCGGTGCCGCCTCCGACATCCACCATTGTTTCCAACCCTCCAACACGTGCTTACATTCTCTAGTAAGTATAGTACTCAGAAATCGAGCATCACAAGCCATGCCTTCATTAAACATTTGATTCCACATTTCATCTTTCCCTGCATACTCCCAAAAAGTGTTCCCATGTTTGGTGAGAAATGGGGAGGGACTCTCATTCTGGAAACCATTCACCCATCTTATGGAATGGATCTACCAAAATGGGGTCGAGCATGGCACGTGCAAAGGCGAGTAGCTCAAGGGCTTGTCTCTTAGCAAGAGGCGTGAAGCACATGTGAGACAATATGCCTCTTCCTCATTGGAGACCCTAACCTTGTCGAAAATTTTGGAATGGACTAGAATTCGCATCAAACGATAGAGGCCGTCGGATTTGGCTTTGTTGATGGGGAGGGCATTGGCCAGGTCGGAAAGTGTCATTGGCTTGCCGTGATTATGGATCGCATCGGGTATACCCAATTGAATTGCACATTTTAAGGACATTGAATTTATGAAATTGAAAATGTGATTCCAAATATGAGTTTGAGCTTCAACAAGCTCTTGTGTGGATGAATCTACTCCAGCCATTTTTGAGATATGTGGAATTGTTGTTTCAGATACATGTACTTTAATAACTATTTATAGAAGCATAAATCTGCTGTAACAAATAATATGAGGTGCATGGGAGGAATCGCTCATTTTCACAATTTTTTGAAAATTAATGATTTCACATGACAATCAAGATGACGCCTTGTATTACGCAAATTAAATTTATAATTTTGGCATTTACATAAATTAATTTTTCCATCGTATTGTATATATAATTATATTATATATATGGAGTAATATTAACATATAAATATTCATATGAATACATCATAAAGCTATTTTCCAATTTCATTAACTTTTATTTAAAATAATTTATTGTACATCAACAAATATATCATTATATATACTAGTATATCACCCGTGCGTTCGCACGGTTAGTGATTGTAAAATAAATATGATATTAATTTTTAATATAATCATTTCAATTGGTAAAAAAATGTATTAAATAAAATAGAAAGAATTATTTTATTTATAATTTTTTATATATATTTTTCCTTACACACCCCTCGTTAGTGTTGGTTTTCCATTTTTAAATATTCATATATACACCATGATCATTAATTTTTTTATTTTTGATGTGCTTTGCTCGATATTTTTGAACTTTTTTTTTTTTCCAAATCACTGTAAAACGTTTTATGCTCGAAGTGTGGAAAACATGTACATTGTTAAGTAAGACAAATATGAAAGATATTATGTTTGCTTCTTTTTTTTTTAGGTAAAGTGTGATATTATGTTTGCTTACAAATTTTGTAATATTTCTTTATAAATCATGTAATTGTTTTTTTTTTTAAAATTTTTATTATCATTCTCGTGGCATATCAATATTTTCAAATCTTCTCGCTTCTTTAAAACAAAGTTATGAAATTTTTATAAGATCCATCGAGAGACATATTAAAATGAGATATGATTTATTAACTTACCCGTTAATCTATTTTGATTTTTTTTTAATTTGTTAATAAATTCTATTTCAGTTTTATGTTGAAAAATTCTCATATGAGTATTACCTCATTTCATTATATTCATTTTAATAATTTTAGTCTATTATAATACAACGCAAAATCCAATCGGTCATGTTATATATATATATATATATATATATATATATAAAATAAATAAATATCATTTTAACCTAAAACTATATTATTATAATGGTAATATTTACTATAGTTTTAAATTATGTATTTGTGTACATGTGTATATATATACACCAATGTCATGAATAATGCAATAATTCTAATTTTAAAAACACATTATTTTTAAAATTTTATTTTTCTTAAATATTTTGAGAAAGTAAATAGTTAGAATGATAAAAAAATTTCAAATTTAAGAATTAATAGATTATTATTTTTATATTTATGTTTTTTACGCACACATATTATATATATATATATATATATATATGGAATTTATTTTAGTTTTTTAAGAATGTTGTTGTAATGAATTGTTAAAACCTCTACGAATATAAAAATATAATTAAACTGATTTATATTTTAAATTACGTCAAAATATATTATACAACTCATTGGAATTAAGCTTATTCGCTTATCTTTTATACAAATTTATACCAAATAAAATAAAAATATTTTAAATCTACAACTACATATTATTATAATAGAAATATTTAATTTTATTTAATATATATATATATATATATATATATGCTCAAATTCAAATCACATAATCATGTCACTTGCACCGGACTAATACTATTTTAAATCGTAATATAATCTATTATTATAATATAAATATTTATTTTAATATCAAATTATATATATAGATGCGCGCTCAACCAAGAAAATAACTAAATTACTTAAGTGTGAATTTAAGAAAAAGAAATATGTGTATGACAATTTTTTTTTGTCACAGTCTTGCAAATTTGCATTTCAACAATAAAGATGTTTTCTATATTTTTTTGATATAAACATTTCTCAACAATAAAAAAATTAAAAATATCAATAAATCATGCAAAGTCAACAAACACACAAACTTTTACGAACATACCCAACAACATACTTAATTTAAACAAACAAATCTTGAAACTAAATTATTTAGGTGTGAAATTAAGAAAATAAAATATGTGTATCTATATATACATGATAATTTAATTAATTAAAATAATAAACGATTAAAAGATTTAAATTTCCAAATGAAAAGTCTTTAAAATATATCTCATTTATTTTTCTAATGTATATATTAATTGATATTATTATATTAATTAATAGGTAACTTATTAAATATAAGACAAATATAGTAATAGTCTTTTGGTGTTCAAAATTTTCTTTCTATATTTAGTATAAGTTTTTGTTATTATATAAGTATAGATACACACAATATTTAAAGTTATATAAATATTTATTAGCATTTCATGATAAAATTTTAAAACTCGCCTCACACTACACAATATTATTATGTAAAATAGTACAATTTATAATTACTCATAAATATATACTTAATAAAAATACGACACATCATAAAAATGAATAAAAAAGGGGACATAACCCATGATGATGGTGACATAACCCATATGATTATGAAAAAATCAAAAAATAAATGGTCCCACAATGATGATGATGACATAACCCATGTGATTATAAAAAAGTCAAAAAATAAGTGGACAAAGAGTTATTATTGTATCTTAGAGTTGTATCTTATAGTAAGAATTTAGAAGGGGTACAATTTGCTTTTTATAGCTTTTAAATATAAGTTGTATCTTATAGTAAAGTTGGGAGCTAGATTGTACTCGACAATGATGGCCCCATAAAAAATGACACAACATTGAGTAAAACAAGCTTTCTATTTGTATATTAGAGATTTTTTGTGTACACCAATTGTATTTTAAATGATATTAAAATGTTACTCTTCTCAAAATTGTTAGTTATGTTTGCAGACACTAATACAAAGTGAGTACGTTTGTATTATTAAGTGATATTAATTATTTTAATTGAACAATATTAATTGTTTTATTGAATAATGATAATTATTTTAATCGAACAATTATTTTTATTGAACAATATTAGTTATTTTCATTAAAAATTAATTATTTATTTGTCAATATTAAGCTGTTTTTATTGAACATTAAATATTATTATTTTTTTCAAAATTGCTAGTTATATTTATAAACATCCTAAAGTTGAATTACATTTCATTTACTATAAATTGTAAGACAGTAGCAGATTATAAGATTTTATTTTAAAATTTGAATTCTAAATTTTAAATGTAAAACCGAATTTAGATATCGAAATCTAAATCCAAGTAAAATATTCTCTCCGTCCCAAATCGGTTTTCACATTTTTTTTTGGTTTGTTACGTTAGTTTTCACAATCCAAAAAAGAAAACCCATCTTTAAATTTCACCATCACAATATTTATATATTTACACGATATGCAATTACCTTTTACACTGTTTCGTTAACTACTTTTCTTACTTTAATAATAAAAGTTTATAAATTTATCATTCAATCTCTATTCATTATATTTTTTTAATAAAATACGTAAATTAGTATGGCCAATATAGGAAGGAATATCCATAAATGATAAATGATGTAGTCATGTAGCATCTTGTCTCCCTAAAATCGGGGTTGTAATAAGCAGTGGCCCAGTCCAGCGCTTAATTTCTTTAAATAGCGATTTCGACTGACTAAAAAGTTGACAAATTGGTGGGGGCCGGTCTGTATGGCAAATATTTGTGTGGACAAATACTACTCGGTCTATATCATCTATGACATGATATGTTGCGGCGCCATTGAAGGTGGGTCCCAATTTCCTTGATGAATTTGATGGATCATGGGATCAAATAAATTTCTCTTGACTAATTTTTATATATCAAACTAGATGAGCTCACGTCTATTACTCAGTATTTTTGTTAAATAAACTTTCTGATATAATATATTATATATATAATATTTTCAAATAATGATATATATATTAAAATAATATATATGTATAAAAAAATTATAATTATAATATTAAATTTAAATAATGATAATATTAATTGTATAACAATTAATGTTGGGGATTAGAATTATTATAATTAAGTGAAAGAATTTATTATAAGATTTGTTTTAAATTTATTTTACAATTAATAAAAAAAAGAGGAGACGATTAATAGAATTTTTTTATATAATTGATGCATAAATATTACTCGAATAATATATATATATATATATATATATATATATATCGTATATTTACAATATATATCATATATAATTATATTAATTTTTCTTTTTATAAAAGTTGATACAACTACAATTTTTCTTACATACATTTATAGGCTTAAGTTAAATATAATTTTATGTTTAAAAATTATCATATGATAACACTTTTTAGATATAAAATAAATATTTAAAATATTTAAAGATTTATATATTAACTTATTTATTGAAAAATATATATATTGTACAAGAGGTCTAAGGTTCAAACCTCCTTAGAAATATATATTTTAATTAATTCTTATATTAAAATGCCACATATATGTCATATATTAATTATAAACCAATAGAAAAATGACACATAGATTATTAACATATATATGTATTTAATAAGAATGTAACACCTCATTCAAATTAATCTCATGGCGACACACGAGCAAAAACAAACTCCCTATTAGTAATATTGGGATTTGCATTTTTAAAGGTGCCCGTATCTTTTTTTTTCCTTTTTTTTTAATTTGAACGACTTATAAAAATATTATTGTGTGATTTCTATGTTTTATTTTCATTCCTGATTTATTGATATTTCTTTTTGTATATCTTATAAGTTATGAATTTCTGACTTTCTCTTTTGAATTTAGAGTCTTTGTTTTTTCGTTTTATTTTCTTTGTCTTGTCTTGTCTTGTCTTGTCTTTGTGATATCAATATTTTTAGATCAGAAAAATCGAGATCCACATGAAGATTTGGGATCCACATGAAGATTTGGTTTTAAGCTTTGTACCGCAAATTATTTATAAGAATAAAAGAAAAAGGAAAAAAAGGAAAGGAAGGAGAGGCGGTGTTGCAAAGAGAGAAATGAAAAGGGCGGGCCTAATATATATTTTTTTGAATAAATAATGACTCGTACATAGATAACTAGTCTTGTGAGTGTATTTACCAATTTTGAATTTAATAGCCAACATTGAAAAATGAGTGGGCTGAGGTGTGGGTCCAAATGTTAAGCTCAATTCATTTTTAGGTCAAGTTATTTGCACCTTTTTGTCAAACCCTCTCACTACCAACTCTATCCTATTGACCCACCGTTTGTATTAGCCACCCAACACACCTCCTCCATATATTACATTGGATTGGATGGACACCATGTATTATGTACCTGCTCCATTCTGTTCCTTTTTGTATACTTTTTTGGCACAGAATCCCGCACTTACGCGGGTTGGAAAAAAAAAAATTTAAAGTAAATACTTCAACCATTTATTTAAATTATTTAATTTAATTAATTTTAATTTTCAACCATATATTTTTAAGCATGTTGGGTATTAATGATATAATTTATTTTTTATAGCAAGTCCATTCCAAATAAAAATTAGAGGTGCAGATTTTATTTTATAGATGGGTTAGGTGTAATTATTTAGTAATTAAGTAATTATATATCTATAACCTTTAAAAGCTTATGTGGTGAAACCACATTCTCCCATTTCAAAATCTCTCTCCTTTCATTCATTTAAGTTTTAAAAATTGATCTCAACCATCTATTTTAAAATTTTTAATCTCAACCATCCATTTATTTACACATTAGTCTATAAATAATTGACATATTTTTTATTTGTTTTTCATCACAAACTCTATTTTTTTCTCTCCTTCTCTAACGATGTTCTCATTTATCTTTTTAACCTCTTTTATCATTCTTTTTGCGAGATGTATATTAATTCATTTGTCATATCATTCTAATCCATTTTTATTATTTGATTCTTCTTGCGTGTTCTTCGGTTAACTCAAATTTCCTTGATTGTTGTTTCAATAAGTTTGGCAATTGTGATCATAGGAAATCGGAGGAAGAATAATAACGTAAGATGAAGACTAAGTCGATTAAGAAGCGTAATCTCACTATTTTTCTTTTTCATCATTAATTAAAGTTTTTATCGGGATATATAATTGAAATATCAATACAAAAACTATTAATTTTTTTCATGTTTATATGTTTAGATTTTTGCAAGATTAATGGAGATTCATTAATCATTCATCGGTTTATAATTTCTTTTATTCGTCTTACCTATTAGTATATAAGGGATAAGATATTAAGAAAAATTACTTTATTGACTTTTGTGAAAATAAAGTGTATAAGAAAGTAAAATATAAGAGTATTTTAGGTGATTTAATGAGAGAAAATAAAATAAAGTAGAATATGAGTGAAAATTTTTAAATTTAAATGATATTCTAAAAGTATTAATATTGTGTGAAGTTTCCATTTAAGGTGTGTAAAAGAAAGTGAGACGGATAAATAAGAAAAGTGTGAAAAAAATGGGATGGAGGGAGTAAAATACTTGTAACATAATTTTATAGTAACATAATACATTATACTTATATAAACTGATTTTTCGACTGTATAAAGTAATATAATTATATTATGCAATAAATATATTAAAATAATATATATGTATAACATTATAAATATTTCTTTTTAATATATATATTTTAAAACTTAAATTTTCAAATACATTAAATTTATATATTTAAAATAATTCATCATATAATAAAAATGTGTAATTTGTTATATATATACAATCATATCATTTCTTCATTAAAGTTTATGTATTAGTATTTCAGAATTAAAAAAACTAAAATTACTAAATTTATTAATAATAAAATTAATTATTAGTTGTGTATTAAAGATATGTTTGTTAGAGATATAGTTTGTTTTTCTTAAAATTTGAATAAATAAGTATTTAGATTTTTATAGATTTGTGTAGATATTAAAATTGCAAAATAAGTTGGGTTTACATTGCAAAAGAAAAACCAGAACTAAAGTGCAAAATAAAAATAAAATTACAATAATGACCCCACTCAATATTTTCCTTCTGTCTAGTCTCTGTGTCTCCCATTTTTCACCGTTCCCATGACTCTCCCATACATCTTCTTTCCCACAGAATCCCTCTCTCAATTTCACCTTCCAGCAAGAATAATTTGTCTTGTTGATCTAAATATGGTCTCTGCAGAAATCCCAGAATTAGACGTGAACCCACTTCATTTCCCACATTTCTTTCTTTCTTCACATTCAACCGAGATGATTTCCAGGAAATTCTTGCTGGGAATGGGATTCTTCCATATGGTGTCCACATCAACCGCGCCTTGCAATTTCCAGTATGTCGGTGTTAACCCGAGTTGGCTGGTCAACCTGCTCTGTAAAACAAAATGTAAATACAATATGGGCTATATTGTGCCGAAACGCACCCTTAAACCCCAAACAAAAAAAAAAAAAGAAAAAGAAAAAGGGAACAAAATACTTAATAAACCCTACTAGCAAATTCAGTAGCCGAAGCGGCCATTCTCTATGCTCTGCTAGAAATGGTGGGTCCTCTACTCCGCTCTCTCTGCTCCACCGCCGCCAGAAAATCCCCCTCTTCCAATTACCGGAAGCCCCTTCTATTCTCACGCTCTCCGGGATTCACGAGGCTCTTCTCATCGGCCACCGAAACTGCCACCTCTCCGTCGACTGCGGATGTTTCCGGCACGGTGGTGGACCCCAGTCTCCTTCGGAATGTTGCCGTAATAGCTCACGTTGACCATGGGAAGACCACGCTCATGGATCGGCTTCTCCGCCAATGCGGCGCCGATATTCCACACGAACGAGCTCTAGATTCGATTACCCTCGAGCGAGAGCGCGGCATAACCATCGCCTCCAAGGTGCTACTTTCTTCTTTTCTTTGTAAAATATCTACTTGAATAATATACTTGTTAAAGAAGCTTTTTCTTCTTCTTTGGTTTCAAATCAGTATCAGATAGAAGTATTCCTTGCATCTTGAAATATGGTTGGGTCGTTAGAATAGGAAGGGCCGAATAGTTGTGTTGCTAAAATAGGCAATAGCGAGTTTACTGTTTTAGTGAACGGAAAAAGGGTATTGATATTGATCCTTTAGAAGCTCAGTAAGCTCTTCAAACAGGTTAAAAATGGCACACACGAGAAATTTTATTCAATTCATTTTGATATGTGAAAGATAAAGATTCCATCTTTTAAATACGGTCTATAGGTTTCCATTTTACACAGTTATGTTATGTGATCTCCATTGGCAATGATGAAAAAAAGGCCGGACTTACGGCTGCTACTCTTGTTTTGGTAGTAGGTTGATGAATGTTCCATGAGGTATCTACTTCTGAGCCAGTGGTATTATTATGGTGTTAAAATGTGAATGAACAATTATAGTGTAGACTACTGTGTTGGTAGTATAATAGGGCATTTTGATTCACAACTTTCACTTAGGTTTTCTAAAATGCAATTATCGTCTATTGCATTACTCTAGCAGTGGGCATATTTGGAAGGGTTTGCATAGATGTGTTGCTAGAAAGGACTGTAGTGAGACTACTGTTTTAGTAAATGGAAAAATCATGTTGATAATATCCGCAAGAAGCTCAGAGTACTCTTAAAACGGTTGAAAAATGGCACACACGAGAGCATTTATGCAATTCATTTTGATGTGTGAAAGATAAAGATGCTATCTTTTGAATAATGAATATGGCCTATAGATTTCCTTTCTACGAATATGTGATTTCCATTGGCAATGATGAAAAAAGGCCGGACTTACGGCTGCTACTCTTGGTTGGTAGTAGATTGATGAAACTTGCACGAGGTATCTACTTCTGAGCCAGTGGTATTATGGTGGAAAGCTGTGAATGAGCAACTGTGTGTTGGTAGTATAAATTTGATTTACAACCGCTTAGGTTTTCTAAAATGCAATTATCGTCTATTACATTACTCTAGCAGTGGGCATGCTATGCTGTTGTTGAAGGGACACATACAGTATTAGAATTAAGAAATACTTGTGGTGATAAATTCTCTAATAATTATGTAGTGTTGGCTGCTGTATGTTTTAGAGCATCTCATTTGCTATTCTTTTCATGAGTTGCAGGTTACATCTATCCCGTGGAAAGGGAATGAACTAAACATGGTTGACACCCCAGGACATGCAGATTTTGGTGGTGAAGTAAGTCATCTAAAGAACTACTATTTAAGTAATGGTCTTACTTTGTGATGACTGATGATGATGGAGAGTTTATACATTAAAGATTTCTGTTATTTATTCTTCATAGAGGAGTTGGAATTTTGAAATAATAATGAAATTAGCTAGTTGCTGTAGACTGTCTAGCATTTCTTCAATCCTTTATTTTTAAAACTCTCTCTAGTTAGCATGTGTATTAACTATGGTCCTCGTTGAAATGTTCATTGTTTGTGTAATATTCATGTCACAGATCATATACGAACAGCTCAGTTAAAATGTTATTCCTTGAAAACTGTTACACAACTTATGCATGCCGATATTGATTATTAATTTATTATTACTTTTTGGGCACTTCTAAGTTTTGAATTGATAATGAGATCACCTCTCATGTTCATCATCAAAGCCATGTCAATTCACTTTTAGAAATTGTTATATGTTGTTAATACTCGATCTATCCTGTCAGTCATAGTCGACTTTCCTTCACTAGACCTGATGAGTTCCATCTTGATAATAAAAATAAAAAGTACTCTAAGTTTTTGCCTGGTAAATTAGTTGTTGCATGTGTAGTGTACATTTATCATTGGGATTGTAACGATGAAGCTTTACCTTTCCAGCTTGAATTTTTCTTTCTCCAGGATGGGTCCTTACTTTGATTCTTGTAGATTACTGGAGTCTGAACATCTGATATCATGCTTCTTAAGTCTTCACGTTATTGAAGATTTGGATTTTTTCTTTTCATTTCATAGGTTGAACGAGTTGTTGGCATGGTTGAGGGAGCAATTTTAGTTGTTGATGCTGGTGAAGGTCCACTAGCACAGACAAAATTTGTTCTTGCAAAGGCCTTAAAATATGGTCTACGTCCTCTGCTTCTTCTAAATAAAGTAGACCGCTCTACAGGTATAGTTGCAAAAATATTGATGATTCAATGCCATACAGGGATGGATGCTTAATATTACTTGTCTGAATGCATTATTTCTTTTGATTAAGTTTATTTCCTTAAAATCCACCAGTTCCTTTTCAAAGTAATGATATTTTACCTATCTGATATTTGCAATTTCTCGTATAGTGATTAAGATATATACTTTTTTCTGTTGATATGTGTCTGAAGATGAACTTTTGCAAATGTTGTTAAATCCATGTTCTTGGTGATATCAAAGTGTAAACTATGTTTAATCTTTTATTTGCACATTGTTTGTGTAGTTACTGAAGAAAGGTGCAGTGAAGTTGAGAGCCTGGTGTTTGACCTCTTTGCTAATCTTGGTGCCACAGGTTCCCATGGTGTTGTTATATTTCTCATTTGATAGATTTTAACCGATCAAGCCTTTGTTTTAACACTTGTATTCATGTCTTATACTTTCTTCAGAGGAGCAATTAGAATTTCCTGTTCTTTATGCTTCTGCAAAGGAAGGCTGGGCCTCATCTACCTACACAAAGAAGCCTCCTGAAGACGCAAGGAATATGTCTGATTTGCTGGATGCCATCATAAGACACGTGCCTCCACCAACAGCAACCCTTGATGAACCTTTTCGGATGCTGGTTAGTGCAGAAACATTTAGTTTTCATTTCTATGCAGGCTACTTTGAATTTATATACATAATTAGGGCATCTGCACTTCTCTGATGTTCTATCCTCGATTTGTTCTTTTGTCATTGTATGGAATTAGAGGAGGACTCCGCTCTCTGATTCATTTTTTTCAATGTATGGAATAGGCAAAAACTCATCTATGTGCAGATATTGAACAGTGAATAACTAGACTTTGCTAAATTTCACTAGAATCAGGTAGTTTTGGAAATTACTGACCTTGAGATCTTCTATTATTTAACTTGTATGAAGCTGATGCTCGAAGGTAATATGGATCAAGAAGCTACGATCAGTGACCTCCAATTATTCTATTGAGTGCAGAGTGCTTAAAATATTTACTTGCTCCATTATGGCTGTTGTTTTTGCTTTTTAGTGGCCTTAAGTGCAAGAGTGATATCATTTATTTGCAAAAGCTGCAAGTTTTGAATAGTTAGGGACTTGTCTTGGGCATTATACAGAGAATTTACTGCACATTGATTTAGCTTTTGTGCGTCTTGAAGTTTCAATTATCAGGAATTGCAGAGGACCATAATATATGTATGGTCTGGAATATGCCTTTGTGTCAGGAGAAAGAGTAGCAGATTCTGTAGGTAAGAGAAAAATTGCATGGTAAGTACGGGCCACCAACCCAATAGGACCATAGTTTTAAAAGGCGCGAGGCGCAAAAGGCGCAAGGGGCCCCTTGGCGCCTGAGGCGCAAGGCGCGCCTCTTGCCCTTTAGCCACTTAGAATGGTATCACAAAGAATCTAAACATCTAACCAATAGGGGCATTATGTGGGTAAGAATGTACAAATTTGGCTTCACATGATAGATTTTGCACATCTTGATCCCTTTGAGATGATTATGTATATATTTTTGTCTACCTCGACATCGCTTTGCAGTATTTTGTTTTTATAATGGTGTTAAGACCATGCAAATCATTCTCTACCATGCATCAGTTTTACTGAGGAACCTTCAGAAAGTCTGTTGACACTCCTTTCAGGTCTCTATGATGGACAGAGATAATTATGTTGGCCGGATTCTAACTGGTCGTATTAGTTCTGGGATTCTCCAAGTTGGTGACAAGGTGCATGGACTTCATAGTACTGATTCTGGGACTGTCAAAATTGAAGAAGGGAAGGTTTGTCTCATCAAATCTTATGCTTCATGTTATCTAGTAATGTTATGTATCTGGGGTTATTCTGAAGCCTTCTCGATTATGTTTTTCTTTTCTGGACGTGTTTATCAATCTTGTAAGAGACAATATTAGATTTAGTATGATATTGCTTCTCGTTTCTATGTATTTGTATTTTTATCTATCAAATGGGTGGAAGGTAGGGGAGGGCTTGATCTGCTGCAGAACTGCAGCTGACTTCTTGTGGCACTAATTGCCTTAGAGATGGTATCGCATTCCCCTGAAAGTAGCGTTGCATGCAACAGTTTCTGGATATTACTCTTTGGAATCTGAAATTGGACTGATATTGTCTTTTCCAGGAACCCTAATTAAGCTGTAGAGGTTTTTTGTGTGGCAAAATCGAAGGGTTTTGACTTTTTTGTTTGGGTATCTTCAAAGACCCAACTTTAGAATGTTTTGCCTAATAAAGAAAGGCTTGAGAGACTTAATTTTCCTTTTTCCTTCTGTGATTTGAGTTCTGAAAGCATATTGTGGGTGAACAATGATTACTTAATTCACTATTGTAGTTGTGATATCAAGGTTTTTAATATATATTTCTGTAGGTTGTAAGACTGATGAAAAAGAAGGGCACCAATACTGTTTTAGTTGATAGTGCTGGTGCTGGCGATATAGTGTCTATGGCTGGGTTGGCCAATCCGGCAATTGGGCACACAATAGCAAGTGTTCAGGTACATAAAATTTTGTGCTTTTGCCATTTTACTGGACATAATTATTCTTTATCATTCTTTGATGTGATTATTGACTTAATTACTGGTGACTTTGAGATAACATACATACTCCATGATTTGTTTGGAGTCCTCAGAATCTATGTGAAACTTGTAATTGAGGTCTTTAGTTATCTGGCAGGTAATGACTGCTCTGCCCACTGTTGAGCTTGACCCCCAACCATTTCCATGACTTTTGGCGTCAATGATTCACCATTGGCTGGTCGAGATGGTATTTATGTAAGATTTTGTTTCACTTACACTTGTGGAATTCTTCATTTCAAATCCATCCGTCTAAAGTGAATACTAACTTTGATTCAATGGGGATTGTAGCTTGTATCTCTTACTCCTGAATTGTAGGATATCATGTCAGAATGTTAACATTCTTTTGATTTATGTAAATCATGATATAGTTAACTGGAAAGCAAATTGGCGAACGCCTGAGGGTTGAAGCTGAAAGGAATCTTTCAATAAATGTGATTCCTGGTATGTCAGACGCTTATGAAGTACAAGGGAGGGGCGAGCTTCAATTGGGTGAGTCTTTTTGATCAAGTGGTTAGAGCTCCACTACCTATGGCCAGAAGGTCATGGGTTTGAGCCACCCTTTGCCCGCTCAAAAAAAAAAAACAAAAGATGTATTTCTAAATTTATTTGTTTTTCTTTACCTTCTTTATTATCATTAGAATTATGTAACTCCTTCCTCTGTTCTTTCTGATAATATTTGTTTTCTTGGCTTCAATTTTGAAGTTACATAACCTCTAATTTCGTTTATTATTGAAACAGGCATATTAATTGAGAACATGAGGCGTGAAAAATTTGAGTTATCTGTCTCACCTCCTAGGGTCATGTGAGTATTTCCCTGATCTGGAATTGTGTACTTTTTTGTCTTCCTCTTTTTTCGATCTCGTTTTGATCTTTATGAAATGTGTGCGGAAACAAGTTAGCAAAGATGAATTTCTAATTGGTTATTATTCCTTTGATCATTTTATGAGGCTGGAAATATGATTAAGTCTGTTTAGGCTACCTTGGCTTATGCATCAGATTTTACATTTCTTAATTCTATTTTTTTGGATAATCTCATTATTAAATTAGGTATAAAAATGAGAAGGGGCAAAAACTAGAGCCGATTGAAGAAGTGACTATTGAGGTGATAGCTTTAAAGCATGTGTACATCACTTCTTTTACCCTTTCAGTAATTTTGGTAAATGATTTGTTCATCTTGCTTGTGCCAGGTGAATGAAGAGCATGTGGGTTTAGTTATGGAGGCTCTCTCTCACAGGCGAGGAGAAATTACTGACATGGGTCCAGTCCCTGGCAGTGTTGGTAGGACTAGACTTTGTCTTACTTGTCCTTCTAGGCACGTACTACTTTCTTATGTCATCTTCTCTTTCACTCTCTGCTTTCCACAATGGGTGTTTTTTCTTTTACTGTCCTCCTTGCGCACTTTCTAATTTGTTTATGACAATATATAGATTTTTATTCGAGGGGTTTTCTTATTATGTTCTACGTGATTACAGGGGTTGGTTGGTTATAGATGTGTGTTCAACAGCGATACACGAGGAACTGGATTTATGCATCGCGCATTTCTGGGTATGCCCCTCCGACTACCTATACCACTCTGTCATGTCTGTTTTCCATTTTATTCATCATCATTTGGTTGTGATTGATGTATCCATTGGTTTAATAATTAATCTTTCTGGGTTTTGATTCCTTTCCTTTATCTATGTAAAACATAGATATCTTATGATCTCTTGTTTTGGTGTATCTGTATTCATGCAGCTTACGAGAAACATCGGGGCCCTCTAGGAAATGTCAGGAAAGGAGTACTGGTATGTTATCATCCTTCATTAATTCGCTGCTCTTATTTTCTTATCAACTTCTTTATGTTCTCCTTCTGTCAACTTTTCGAAATTGCTTATAAATTTTATTTTCTTATGATGTTACTCAATGAAAGATACAGTTTTCACGTCAATACAACCACCAGCTACACCCACCAATGGGAAATGAAAAATAAATAATTTTAGTACGTATAAATAAAGCAAATATCAGTGTTTCATTCATCTCCAGCAGATAATTGTATATTTTTCGTCCATAATATAGTCACCAGGTCTATATTCCTAATCAAATTATCTGTCTTTGTCCTTACAGGTTTCAATGGGATATGGGACTACAACTGCTTATGCATTAATGAGTTTAGAACCTCGTGGACAACTTTTTGTCAAACCTGGAATGGAGGTTGGTGTGATTTCATTCTCTAGGCATTTGGGAAAAACATCAATGATGGAAACATTTCATTTCTTGTTATTCATAGTAATATGTATTCTATTGGTTACATTTTCTAATCATTTTTCATATACTTGCAGACATATGATGGGATGATTATTGGTGAACATTCGCGGGATACAGATCTCGATGTAAGAAAAACAAAATGTTACCTTTTTTAAAATTTTATCATGAGTTTCTTTTGGATAACACCAACTCATGCTTGGTGAGATAGATGGTACATAGTGGTTTGTATTAGAGGTCGGGTATTTGGATCCTTCCTCGCACCTATTCGCCATCTTGATTTTCTAATTAATTTGTTTATTATTGAATTTTTCCATTTGGGTGACCTATTGCTTGCCACAGGTTAATCCGGTGCGAAACAAAGAGCTTACAAATATTCGTGCAGCTAACAAGGACGAAAATGTGAAGCTAACCCCTCCTCGCCTTGTATGTACTCTAATCCATTCCTTTTTATTACATTTGAATTGCATGTTGCATCTCATGGGTGAAAAGAAGCTCCAAAAAGACGGATTCGACCTTTCAAAACCTGAAAACATACATTATGATTTATGGAGGAAATTCCCCACCAAAATGTGTGTGAGTGAGTGCATAAGGTTGCAAAAAGTTATACTTCCAATCAAGTACCCAAAAATGGCTGTGAATCAACATCAATTATCAGAACTGAATGTCCAAACCTGGTGAAAATGCTGGAAAGAGGAATAACAATAGCTGCAATTTTCTTGCAGATGTCTCTTGAGGAAGCGATAGGGTATGTTGCCTTCGATGAGCTCATTGAGGTACGCACAATCATAAAAATTCACAAGAAAGACAAGGTTTTCGGCCTTCATTCGAGAAAAAGTAACTAGATATACTGTTCTCTTAGAATCTTGTACTGAATATGCAGGTTACACCAAGTGCTATTCGGTTAAGAAAGAAATACCTGGAAGTCAACAAGCGGAAATCCATGAGTAAACGGCCCAAGGAATGAAGCGTCTACAATTTTGTGAGTTGATATCAAGTACTTAGCCACCATTGAAGCACAGATAGTTGTATTCTACATTCTTTCCGTTCTACAAACAGATCGGAGGATCATATGGAATAAGTTACGGACTGAACTGCAAGGTTTACAATTTTTTTCCCACATTAAATTTACTTAAAGAAAACAAAGAGAAGAAGAGATTGTATTTTTATGCATCTTGATTGGAGATTTTAGCAGGTGAGAAATGTAAATCAAAGTCATAATGTGTATTTGAAATTACTCTATTATGACTTTTGATTCCAAAAACAAAGGAATCCCCATAAATTCACATATACGAGAAGTATGATTTTGATTTTATATTTTTCCATTTCTTATAATTTTAGCGATCTTGGGATCATTTGCATTTCATAGTCTTGCTTCAATGTGCAAACCTAATTTGCAATCTGTTTTATTATAATGCTTTTATAGATAATCACGGGTTTTGTAATCCCCCTCTCCCTACAAACTTCATTATTTTGGAATTTAAATGTTATTCTTGAATTTTACACAATTTTGATTAGTATTATGAATGAGTTCTAGATTATAAATTGATTTAGCTTAGTACAGCTTGACAATTCTTATCCTGAATACTATTCTCGACATTTTGTATTTGTTTAAGAGCTTGACTTTTTTTTTTTTAAATAATAGTCGCTTTTGAATGGAAACCTCGTAAATGTCGTTCGTTAACTTTTTGTATAATTTGAATTGCTTCTCCTTTAAGTTAATTCTTTTCTTATTTTTCTCCTAATTTAACATTACTACAATTTTCAATATAGTTTCTTACCAACATCAATCTTTACCAATTACGAAAAAGGAGGAAAAAATGATAATTTTGGGTTTCTAATATCAAAACATTTTCTTTTAGATAATTTTGCATCACTGTAACATGAATCGCTCTTCGTGCAAGCACTACTCTTTTTAGGAGCAGTTTATTCGTAGCTTTGTAGCTCCAATTCGAATTGATTATTGTTTTGTATCAAATAATTTAATCGAGTGTGTAGATATATTGGATTTGGTCTTCTGCGAAACCGTTAGTTTATGTGAATTTTTTTGTCGAAAAATTATATATTTTATTTAAAAGTTTGAACTTTTAAAAAATATTTAATTATATATTTTTCTCGAAACCGTTGGATTTGGCAGGTGAAATCTCCCGATTACGCGTTTTTTTTTAAAGTTGGTTTAAGAAATAACAAAGAATTTCCAAAAATAAAAAAACAGTAATTAATGATAATTAGTTAATGCAGCTAGCTATAAAACACTTTGAATAGATCTCCCTCTTCTCTCGACATTCCCTCTTTCCTCAACGGGGTTCTATCTCTCTTCTCTCTCACTCCTTTCTAAATTTCATATATTGCAGAAACCCTTTGCGTATATATACATACAAATTTCTATATATACACCGCCTGTGTGTATATACATTGATATATATACGCACACACTCCTTCACACGCTAATGGGTGCGTACCGAACAGACGATGACTATGATTATTTGTTCAAGGTGGTGTTGATCGGCGATTCCGGCGTCGGAAAATCCAATTTGCTTTCCAGATTTACTCGCAATGAGTTCAGTTTGGAGTCAAAATCGACAATCGGAGTTGAGTTCGCCACTCGCAGCATCCGCGTCGAGGAGAAGGTCGTCAAGGCCCAGATTTGGGATACCGCTGGCCAGGAACGGTATGACATTGTTCGTCATTTGGTTTGAATTTTTATTTAGTTTTAATGTGGCAATTCTGCTTTTCATTTTTAGCACTCAAATTTGAGATCTCAATTTCTGGTTTGATTGACATTTCCTTTTGGTGACATGAAATGTGATTTTGCCTTTGTTCTGTTTAGCGCGGTTTATGATTAGGATTTCGGTCTGAGATCCAGGGATTTGGAATTAGCGTGATCTCTTTAGATCTGATGTTCTTGGAGCTTAGATCTCTCTACATTATGTTATTCATGAACTTTTTTCATAGCCTATTTATTGTTCAGCTGATCTAGACTATTTTGAACTTCTTAAGTTGATCAGAAAACAACATGGGTTTTGTTAATGTGATATTTTTGTCTTCGGGGTTTTACGATGCTTGTTGAGTGTAGATCAACATATTGTTTCTCTGAGCAATGTGTTGAATGAATATGCGACTTGGGCCAATTAAACATTAGGTATTATCACCATTTTTGCTTTGCTTTGAAAAATTGGATCCATGGTTTGCAATTTAGCAGTCCTGTAAATTCAATACTCCGCTAATCATGGTTTTTAATCGTTGTGCAATTTTAAGTATTCCAAATTCCGATAAGTAATCATATGAACAGAGAAAAGTGAATGCTAATCTTACTGTTTCTAAGATGCCAACCCCCAAGGAACATTTCTGTAGATGGGAATAGGGGTTGCTAATGTTTCACACTTTCATGTAAAAACATATTAATGCAACTTGAAGGAACTAATTTCCACTTTCTTCCAAAATTGTTACTGAAAACATTGAATTCTTGCACTAGAGATATGTTAAGTGGTCTGATGATCTCTATGGAAGTCAATGTCCAGCAGCATATATTTTGCCCTATACATTTATAAATGCAGGGTATCAATGTTTGGTAGGGGGTATACATGAAAAAAGGCGGGGTGATTTCCATGTATGCTAGAGTGTCCTTCATCTCTATACATTTCAGACATTAAACTATATGTGTGACTGCCAATGTTTCTTAGAGAGTAGGTCATTGGCATACTGATATTGTGCCTCATTATCTTTACTTGACGATATAAACTCTGTAGTAGGCTCAGTACCTTAACGTCACTTTAGAATTCCTCTTCCACTCATGAAATCAAACTCTCATTCAAGACTGATGTTTTTACTATCTCTTGTACTAAATTGGAGCATTGGATCCTTGTCTTTATGGTTTTCTCCTTAAGATACCGTGCAATTACAAGTGCCTACTATCGAGGAGCTGTTGGTGCATTGCTGGTCTACGATGTCACCCGCCACGTCACATTCGAAAACGTAGAGAGATGGTTGAAGGAACTGAGGGATCACACAGACTCAAATATCGTCATAATGCTAGTGGGAAACAAGGCCGACTTACGTCACTTACGGGCCGTGTCGACAGAGGACGCCACTGCTTTTGCCGAAAAGGAGAAGACATTCTTCATGGAGACTTCGGCCCTGGAATCACTGAACGTGGAGAATGCTTTCACGGAGGTGCTTACGCAAATACACCGTGTTGTTAGCAGAAAAGCTCTGGATGGTGGAGATGACCCAGCAGCCTTACCCAAGGGGCAGACCATAAACGTGGGCTCTAAAGATGATGTTTCAGCAGTGAAGAAAGCTGGTTGTTGCTCTTCTTAAAGAGTGGTAAGCTGTTCTATTTTATTTTGCAAATTAGTTATAAGTATATACGATGATAACTTGGAAGTCGGAATGCTGGCTGGGTCACCACATTTTTAGTTCATGAGCATGTGAATTGCCAAGATTCTTGGTCACCTTCTCGTATTTCATTTCATTAATTATCGCTACACCCACTTGAATTCATAGATGTATTATTATACTAGTGTTAGACTCTTAGATTTCTTACACGAGATCATATCATATTTGAGTTGATTTTAGGCATGTATTTGTACTCTGATTTTATTAATGTGTGATTTTGTTTCTATGATTCTAAACACTGTTGAATCAAATTTCCCTTCTCATTTCTTGAGTGCTTCTTCAAGTGTATTACACCTGTGCTTTATTTCAAATTTAAATTCAAATTCAAATTCAAATAAATTAATCTGCATACACCTAACCTCAGGATTCCGGTTGTAACCGCTGTTTTCATATAAAGTTTAGTTCTATATTTTCGAAAAAGGCAGTTTCAATGTACACTTCACCGTTCAACACGATTATCCAAATTCAACAAGACAAAAGCTTGCGTGAATTCGCTTTCATGTGAATTTTTTTCAACTATTAATGTTTTATATTTTACGATCATTGTTGTACATGTAAAATATAACTATTTAAAAATCAAATGTTTTTTAAATAATGACGATCTATATGTATAATAATAACGTTTCATATGTATAATAATAATATTTAAAAATAGAAATCACGGGAACTTGAATTCAAATTCAAATTCTATCCATTCATTCAACAAATAGTGTATACCCCTCAATGCTCAACTTGGTAACCCACAAGAATAAGGCCCAAATATACTCGAAAGTCCAAACCTGGAGGGCCGAGAAACTTGGACTAGACTTGGGCTTTGAGTTTTGTTAATTCTGTTTTTTCTTTTTTTTTTTTACTTACAGATCCGCAAATTCTTTATATGTTAAAATCGATTAAAAATTTTGAGGGACGATCAACTGTTTTGAAAATTATGAATTTTTATTGTTTATTTGTATCCGATCGGAATTTTAATTGTTTGTTATATGATTAATTAATGTGTATTTTTATTTGTTTTGAGTGATTATAATTTTGTATATTGTAAATATTCACAATTATATAACAATATATTTATTTACAATTTTTAGCAATATAAATCAATTTTTATGTTGTTATTAATTCAAATTCCCCGAGAACTTTTATTTCAAAATTTATTAAGTGAAGAAACAAAATCAACGTTTGAAATTTGAAATTTGAAATTTAAAATTATGTTATTTAATTTGTATTCGGATATCCAATTTGTTAAGAAATATTAAAATATTTTAATCTTCCATACTACATTTGATTTAATACTTTTTTTAATTAGTGTTTATATTAAAAAAATAGATTCCGTTGTAGTTAACATTTATATTTAATTGCCTAATTTTTTGAGCTAATTACACGTTTTTATATGTGTGTATTTATTTGTACTCTATTATATTAATTTTTGTTTTTATTATTTAGTGTGACATTTATTTACATAAATATAAATCATATCTTAAACGAATTTAAAATAAAATTAAGTTTATTTATTTATTTATATATTCTGTATTAAAAGTCACCTCCCCATCTTTATTCATATATATGATAAGTCCAATTTAAAAAATTAATATATATTCATGTATCTTTTGAGATCGTAAACCATATATTTATATAATAATTATATAATCGAAGATTAATATAATTAAAGGAATATTATTTTTCATAATAAGTTAGATTTACAATACTTACTCATTTTTTATTTATATTATTATATTTAATTTACAA